>CM076581.1:357041500-357641500 GCA_034641835.2 Pinus albicaulis | reverse complement strand
TGAACATCTAAAATCACAGAGATAATTCAGTTTCAATATCGAGCTCCTCAAAAGAAAGAGAAAGAAATATCTTCTATGAAACATGAAGAGGAAGAATTGCAATATGATATATCAAAATTATAGTACCAAGTGAAACAAATTTCTATCTTACAAAGAGAAATGAAATATGACATAGATGGTTTAAAAGAAAAAATGGAGGATAAGTTGGATAGTTTGAAGGATCAAATGAAAGCTAATATGGATGATAAATTTGTGGAAGATCACATATAGCATCAATGACAATTTCTCCAACTCTCAAAGGATAACCTAACTTTGGTGCAGAATCGAATGAAACAACAAGAATATCAACATTGCAATGAAAGAAGTTCTGGAGTAGTCACAAAAACAAGAACTCAAGAACTACAAAATCAAACAATTTCAGAGTATCTTAGTAAGTGGAAAAACTTACTTGTTGAAGATTCCACATGGGAGGATGAGAGTTTTATATAGAAGCATCTAGAAATAATCAAGCATTGAGGGCAACACTTGTTTAAATGAGAGGGGCATGTTAGGTCCCTATAATACTAGTGTATCCCCTTATTTTTGTTAGTGTGGCCACCTTTTTATTATTATTGTACCCATGTAGCCCCATATTATTATTATTATGCCCAATAAAAGCCACTATTCTTATTGTTGTTCCCTTACATTATTATTTTTAGGTATGCTACGACTATATTTTGACCCCATGGAGTCCTATATATATAAAGGAGGTTTTTTCATTTATATCATCCAAAAACATTTCATTTATGTAATGTAAAGGAAGTTTCCCCCCAAAGTGGCTTATTTATAAGGCGTTGATCTCTCTTTTAGTCTATTTTTGGATTTGGTTTCATAGCAAAAAATGTCTGAAGTACATTTACATTTAGTTGTTACATTTTTCATACATGAACACATGTTGTTATAATGTTAACTTAGATTCAATATTCAATTAAATGTTTTGTTTTTAAAGCTCAATTTGTTTTTTCATCTGTTATTTAAAATGAATCTATATTGAAATTGCAAATTATAAAACCCATGTGGTACATGTTAAATGCTTTTGAACATGTATGAAAGTTATATAATTAGGACATGGCTATTAAAAGTGATATTTAGGCACATTTTGCACATGATCATGTGTCATTTAAAACAATCATATATGGTTTTACATATTTAAGTTCATGAATATGTAACAATGATTGAAGTACATTTTCATTTAGTTGTTACATTTTCATACATGATCACATGTTGTTATAATTTTAACTTAGATTCAATGTTAGATTAAACATGTTTTTTTCTTAAAGCTTAAGTTGTTTTGTCGTTTGTTATTTAAAATGAATCTACATTGAAATTGCAAATTACAAAACACATGGGGTACATGTTATGAATTTTAACATGTGTGAATGTTATAGAATTATGATGTCTATTAAAGTTGATATTTAGGTACATTTTTCATGATCATGTGTTATTTAAAACAATCATAGACGGTTTTACATATTTAAGTTCATGAAGATGTAACAACGATTGACGTACATTTTCATTTAGCTGTTACATTTTGCATGTGATCACATTTTTTTATAATGTTAGCTTACATGATCTTAGATTATGTTTTGTTTTTAAAACTTATGTTTTTTCTTGTTATTTTAAATGAATATAGATTGAAATTGAAAATTAAAAAATACATATAGTATGTGTTATGCATTTCTACAATACGTGAATGTTATATTTAACTTTGTGTACATATGTATATTAAAGGTGATAATTAACTTTTAATATAAAGTTGTAAATGAACATGTTGTGCATAAACATATAAGTTATAAAACATGATCATGTATAATTTTCATGGTGTGAGTGTGGTTTCATTCTTTTAAAGGTTAAATACATATATATTTTAAGCTAATGAATATGTAGCAACGAAAGAAAATTTTCATTTAATTAATATATTTTTCATTTGAAATCATTCTTATAATGTTAATATAAAATGCATATATATAAATATAAAAACAATCATAAAATTCTAGGTGTACATAGATGTGTTAAACAATCATAAAATTTTAAAATTGCATTAAAAAATATGGTATACAACATTTTGCATTAACGTGCATAGAAAGACTATTATGGATGTCAATTGATAGTAAAATTTAATATAATAAAATTGCAAATTAAAAAACACGGTACACATGTTGCATTTGAATGAATAATATAATTTTATTTAGATGTATAAAACAAGATCATAACTTAAAATTTGCATTATATCAAATATGCTACATACATACATTTTGCAATAATGACATACTATTAACTAGCTCATATGAAAGAATGTATGGAATCATTTAAGAGCAGAGAATATACATGTATGTGTAAATGTATATGTACATGTATAAATTACTTGTTGTGTGCATGTGCAAACATAATTTATCAATATAATCAAATCCTCAATACACATGTACATAAAAAAATATATACATATAACTTCAAGTATCTTAATACAAATTATAGAATGTACAACTTAATAATGCACGAAAAAAACGCTATAAATTTGTACATGACTTTTGTAAGTTCTCGAAGATGAATCCAAGGAGAAGAAACTGTTGGGAAGTTCAATAAAAAAATTCTAATGGAATGCCATCCTCGATGATCCATTCATGCTCATCGTTTGACATTTTCCATTTCTTAACTTTCAATTATTTTCTTTGATTGAACTTCTATCAACTTTATGGGTGCTGCACACAACAAGTGAATATATTGACAACTTCTGACATCAGGTTCATAGTATTGAAAGTAAATAATATTCTAAATTTCATGAGTTTGTTGGGAAAAATAACCTTTCAGTATAATAGACCCTCTATCATATATAAAACCATTTTCATCATATTCATCCAATAATTTCATCTTTCATTCAGTGCAATGCATCAAATAATACTTAAGATTTTCTATGTTGTTAGTGGGTGCATCTACAACAAAAACATCTCCTGCACACTAAAACAAGTACATAAATTTACATCATAATTAATATGAAAAATTAACTTTAAAATTAACATGTGTACTTGATTTTATTCTCTATTTCTAGATCTATATCATTTGAAATTAGTTGAAATGTTACCATCTATAACAAGATTAGAAACTTGATCACCTTCAGATGATACTATAGTCTCCTCTGATTTCATCTCTTCAAATTTTTCCAAAGACATTTTCCCATTTCTATTTAGTTCTATATGTTGCCAATATTTTAAATACATGTTGTTTTCACAAAATTCATTAGATTTTGTGTCGTCTATACAAACATGACAAAAAAAAGAATATTTTATTTTATCAAATGCAAACACATTTTGGTACTCCTTTGTTTAAATTAAATGCATTTTTTTAGTACATTTTATTGTTTCGGTGTCATTTCCAATCAATCTATCTACAACTTGCACCCTAATATGACAAAAAACCCTAAATGGAAAATTCAAGTAAGAATATTAATATTTTATATGTTAAAATACAAGTTATATATGATCAAAGATAATCATTGTGATAAATAATGTTTAAAATAAGAAAATTAATAAAAATTAGATCATGTATATTAAATATATATATATATATATATATATATATATATATATGTACATGTACCTCCATACTTCCCTTGATCGGTTAGTCTCATGGCTTAGTGTAGTGACGCACCATTGAAAAATTGTTCAGCTGAGACAAGTCGGTCTATAGAGTGGTCCATTTGATATCTTCGAAGTGCTCATTTTATACATGCCCCTACACCATCATGTTTTAATTTTCCATGAGCAGTCTCAAAGAAATTCCAACAATGTTTAATGTGGGTTTTCATATGAAGATGACACAACCAAAATAATGATCGTGAAGAATTGAATTAACCTGAACATCAATATGACCATATCCAATTCTCATTGAAGTTTATTCCAGGGCCTTTCAATGAGTCATAAATCTTATAAAAAAAAATTTACAAAATGTGTATAATGTGTATGATCATCACTGATATAAAAGTGATATTCTTTAATAACATATCGATTTTCATTGATGCTTTCTATATGATCAAAATTTTATTCAGCATGTCTATATATAATGTGGACAAGCATAGAGACTTGGTCAGTATGATAGTATTCACTTTGTATTTCATTTTATGAAACAAATATGTAATTATCTGCAAAATCAATTATTGACAAAATGGTCCCTATTGAAAAAAATTCATGGTATTTTTTTAATTTCAAGTCCTTCCATCAAGCTCTATGGGAATTCTTGGTGTATTTATAAATTTCCACCTTGAACTTTCTCAAAAAATCTATAACAAAAAATTTATTCTTCTTTTAAATTAATCCTTTTAGCACTTATAGTACTACTTGGACCAATCGATGTATTACCATATTCATATCTCTTCCATTTCACTTTTACGTTGGAAAATGATTGAACATTTATATAAATAGGACATTTGTTGTGAAATAAATTCAAAATTCCATAATGATCGCATTTTTTACCACCAACACATTTCTTTTGGTAACATAATACATGGATTTCCCTTGCACATAGAATTTGGGATATGAAATCATGGATAGTGGAAGGAGGAGGTGAATTTTTCCAAAATGTTTTACCAAAATTAGGGAATGTGTCATAATATAACTTAAATTCCACATGATAATGAAAAAAACAAGTGCTGCGTATAATGATAGGTTTAACATAACATGGTTTTTGTTGCACAAAAGCAATGATTGAGACATTAATTCCATGATTCTCTTCTATGAACTTGTTGAAAAACTCTATCTAAGTGGTGTCCAATATAAGTTTTGCATGTTCTTCGTATTGATTTCATACTATTCTTCATCACATCACATCCCTTGCTTTTGGTGAAACACGTGAATTTTTCATCCAATATTCGTATATTATTTTTTAACATCTTCTCCAAGTCTATCTTTGTATGGTTTCCTACACATAATTTTCCAACAAGCGAGTTCATCATTTACATCTATTTGCAATCAAAATTTTTGATGTTTGTGCAATGTTTTTTGTGAGGTCCCTAGTGCTTGTGCCATATATTTTACCAAACAGTTCTCTTTAATAAATGATGAAACCACTTCCATTTGTATTGATCTAGGTGCATCTAAATCACTTTTCTTTCTAGATCTTCCAATTGACTTTATAGCACTATTTATATTTTGTATCATAGTTTAATTCATATTTTTATCTTTTGTTGATTTTGGAATACCCAATACAGTCGTAGCTTCTTTTAATTTATTTGATGTTAAAATACTTCTCAAAAATTGGGCTTGAACTGCCACATTTTCATATTTGAAGAAAATATCAATAGTGGGATTAACACGATATCGTATAACATGGTCAAATTTTTAATCTCCATATGTGTTAGTATCAACATTTTCTAACATCTCATCATCGACATTGATTTTATGTGTACATATGAGAATTAAATGTACAAAATGAGTTTAAATATTCAATAAATAATTAAATTAGAAAATAGTGTTTGAATGAAATTGAAAAATTAATAAATATGTATAATTTCAATAATACACATTCAACATATATATACATACCTAGTGATTCAATTTCTTTACTTGAATTTCTTTCAACATTTTCTATCTCATCATCAATGTTATGAGGAATATCTCTCTCTGTTTACATTGCAAAATATTTTTAAAATTAGTTCATCAAATAAAAATTAAGTTTCACAATACTCTAGTTGAATTTTAAATATCATTTATAATATTTACATATATCTTCTTCAACTTGTAGTTGAGGTTCATTTTCCCTTTCAATATTTGAGCATTATTCTCTCCTTTTGTTGCGATATTCTCTCCCAGTATTCTCTATGAACCTCAGGGTTTCTTGTTTGATCATATTTTCTCTTGCATTTTTTTTATCTCCCATTAATTTAGTATGAAGATAAAAAAAAATTCCTTCAAAATCCCGCAAAAAAACTCATTATCAAAATTTAGACAAAAGCTCACTTCAAAAAATCATCACAAAAGATTTAATTTTAAAAAAAAATCACTTTAAATTTTTTTCACAAAAGACATACTTCAACCCAAAACACTTACTTTAAAAAAAAAAGTCATTTTAGAAATTCCCTCAAAAAAATTCTTTTAAAAATGAAGCTCAAAATATTTCCTTCAAAGTTCTGCAAAAAAATCTCACTTTAAAAATTTAGACAAAAACTCACTTTAAAAAATTATTATAAAAGATTTACTTCAACCCAAAACACTTACTCTAAAAAAATGTTAGTTTAAAAAATACCCCCAAAAATTTCCTTTGAAAATTAGACCCAAATAATATTTGAAAATTTAGCCCAAAAAACCTTTGAAAATTCAGCCCAAAAAATTTCCTTTGAAAATTCAGCCAAAAAAATATCCTTTCAAAATTTATTCCAAAAAAATTCCTTTGCAAATTCAGCCAAAAAAAATTCCTTTCAAAATTAAGCCCAAAAAAATTCCTTTGCAAATTTAGTCAAAATGAATAAATGTGCGAAAATAATGTTTCCATTTTTGGCAATTTATAGAGTTGCGGAATTTGTTTTTCTAGAGGGAATTTATCGAAGTTTATCCAACCGATGGAATTTTAAATCAAAATTATGGCTGAAAATTTAATAAATGTTCGACCGAACTTTGTTTTTTGTTAACACTAACGAGATGGAGCAGCGAAAAAAGTTCGGTCGATCTACTACAAAAGTTCTGTCGAACTACTACAAAAGTTTGACCGAACTAAAATGCCTACAACTACATTGCAACTTAGCTCTGGAAACATTTATTTAACTTTTGAATGGTTAAACTCCATCAAATTTTATGAATTAACTTTCGGAAGTATTTTCAGGAGATATAACATTTATGGAATTCCATAGACATTTACTAATTATAATTAGTTTTGTAATAAAATGGGTGCAAAAAAAATTCTAAAAGTCATTATGATTCACCGAAATAAAATTTTTGTATCTCCCAAAATACACGGTAAAAATAATAAGGATTTATGGTGCATTACATTGGTTCATCGTTTGTAATGGGTAGTTTTTATATTTTTAGTTTATAACTAATATGTTGAGAAACTTGATGCAGACCAAAAAATATTCAAAATATGCAGTTTTTTCATATTAGCTAATTTCAAAAAATTCTAGTAATTATGATATGCATTAGTTGGTTTCGTAAATATAACGATACCGAAAGAGAATCTGTCTAGATTGTTGCAACGCATTTTTTCTCAAAAACACAAAGTTTTCCAATACTAAACCAATGCTTCTCAAAATGACCTTTTATGAATCCCTTGATTGTTAAAGAACACACACTCAAAGAATTGTTAACTGAAATATCAAATGTGAAGAAAAAAATCCAAAAAATAAGTAATAGAAAGCTAATAAAATTTCTAACAAGTTTTATTTTATCATAAAATGAAATTCTAAACAACAAAATTGTTTTGGATTGCAGAAAGTTGAAGAACTTCTAAAAATAATATTTTTTCTCAAAAAAGGGAAAACATATAACCCAACTTCACATTTTCATATTTGAGCCTACAGTTGGGTGGAGAGTGGCTAACCCTTCTTCAGATCCAAATTGCAAGCGATTTGACTCAAGATAAGTATATCTTATGCATGTTTATTTCATTTCTCTTTTCTGTAATTTTATATGTACACGCATTTACCCTTCAAAAAATTTATCATGGATATCATTGTTATACTTTTTGGTTGTATCTTTTTATATGTATCAAATTTTGTAATAACACTAGTTCAGGAAGAAATGTTTCCTAAATTCTTTATTAAACAAGTAATGTTGGAATTTATGATATAAATGTTCTTCTAAGAGGTTATATAAACTCAAACCTTGTCCATCAAGATGATCCTCTGGTCCATTTTTGATACCTCAACACATAAAATCTTAATAAATATTATTAGAGGAAGTTGGGCTTCCTAATTTCTTTAATGAGGTCATGTTGGCATTTATGTTGTTACTTTTCTTCTTGGATATTTTATAAGCTTAAAGCTAGACCATGCCACAGGAAATGCCATTGATATTATTGTCCAACCTTCAAACCTTGGGTGATGATATTTTAGCATATATGATCATAGACACTCGAGCTTCCAAGATGCTCCTAAATATTGTATCAAATAGGGCATGTTGGGATTCTGCTATATTTTTTCTTCTGTGAGGTTTCGGAAGTTGAATCTTGGACCACGATGAGGGGAAATATCATTGACCATTTGGTTCAACTTTCAGATCTTGGATCACTATATTTTAGGAAATATGATTAGAGGAAGTCGAGATTCTTGGATTCTCCTAAATTGATGCATCAAATAGGTCGTGTTGGAATTTTATCAATAATTTTTCATCTAGAAGGTTATAGAGGATGAAAATTTAATCACAGTGACGGGAACCCCCAATAATAATTTGGTTCAAGTTTCAAATCTTCTACTTCTATAATTTAGGATATATTTCCCGAGGAAGTTTCCATGTTAATTTTCAAGCCAAGTTTTTGAAGAAATGTCGACATGGTTTAATGATTAATTGCATATAATTTTTTTAATGAAAATCGCCAATGAAAATGTTTCTTTCTAGATAAGGATAGTATTGTGTATTTTAGAATTTTTTTATGTTAATACTATTGTAGCTTATCTTTGCATATTTCCATGGAAATAATTTGAATAAATGTGTTTTTTTATAATTTTGATACAAACCATTTGATAAAATACCTCAATAATATAAAGTAAAACTTTGCATGATTGAGTGGGATATTTTAGGTAGTATGTTACAAGCGGAATTAGAGAAATGTTTCTTATTTTACTTCATATAAAAGATTAAAAAAAAATATACAAGATAAATACTAGGAATTTTGATGTGATTTTCACCGAAAGATTTTAATCATAAGATAAATACTACTTAATTTTTTGTATACAAAGTATATGAAGAAAGGTGTGCATGTAAAGTATTTGACAAAATGTATGAGAGATGAATTTGAAAGTGTGTTTGGGATAAAATTTAGTAGGATTATGTGAAAAAGTGGTATCAAAGCTAATGTTTAGCATTAAACTTAGATGTGCTCGAGTATAGGAAATAATTTATGCTTTAAATTAATATCTATGCATGCATGTGTACTTACGTGAAATTATTTTGTTATATATATGAATACATTAATGTTACTTATAGATTGACATGAGTTGATGCAGTAATATAAACACGCAAATTGCTAACTCGATTCCCTAGAGTGGCCCAACATAATTCCAAATGTTTATGGTTGAGTGATGGATCCATACTTATGAGGGAGAATCTATCAACTTGTCTCTTGCTAGTGTTAATAATTTTCTTTACTGTTTTGAGATGTTTACATATGTTGATTTGTAATAGCATAGCAATGACAAAAATTTAAGAGATGAAATAGTTCAACGATGCATATCAATTGAATACATAATGAATAATGATATGTGAGATTCATGAAGATATGCTAGGTGCATATTGTAATGGATGTGAATATATCAAGACTTGGAGTAGTCTACTATCATAACCCGATTTAGATGAATAATAGTGGTTAATTGTGAGCATGTAACCAAGAACATGTTGAAGATTGATTAGGAAGCCAATGAAGATGCTACATGTAGTATTATGGAATCAAGGCTATGGAAAATAGAGTATTGATGAAATAATGGTATAAGTGGAACCTATGCATGTTGATATTTATTTTGTAACAAGGTTGTGAGTGCACTTCCCCTATGGTTTCCTTGTGGAAAGATACAAACCTGGAGGGAGAAGTGTAGCAGAAAGTGTTTGTGTGTGGCGTTTAGAGAGTACCTAGAGCCCCGAAGCTAGATGACACCCCTGTAAGTCATAAGGCTCTAGCAAATAGTTGGCCAACTCATGTTGGAAAGCATGGATGGGTAGTGGCAAAACTCAAGGGACTACAATTATTAGAGAAGGGGGTTGTGCACTACCTTGGGTTGATTAGGATAATGGGGAGATGCAATACTATTGGTTGGAGGCTTCTAGGGTTGATATATTGACCTTTTTGTGTTTAATATTGGTTATGTATCATACTTGGCTCTTGGTAAGCTAATGTATTTATGGATTCCTTTCCCATTTAAGAATGAGCCACAGTTGAAAGAAACAAGAGTAGGAGAGCCCATGGTTAAACGAAAATAAAAGGTTATGGCTAGTAAATGGTTTTCTCCATATAAGAGTTTTAAGAATTATTTATTATGACTCTTGAATTTTATGAATATTTAAAGCATTATTTGAATACCTAATTAGGTGAATTATATGAGTATATTATTGTGATATTACATGAAGGAATGATGATGTTCTAAGACAATTATAATGACATAATGAGTGTTGAGATAACTGATATGCATAGGGATGCAATGGGGTAGGGTCTGTATAGTTGTTACAAGGAAGAAATTTGGGTTGTGCTCTTGCTAGTAATTTGAGAAAACATGTTTCTTTGTTTAATAAAATTGTTATGTTAATTCATGTGATGAAATTTCTAATGAGAGTAGAAGCCCTCCTTTTAGAGTTTCATTTGAGGGGAAATGTGTATAAAGGATCAATCAAGGAGGGCTTGAATCGACCAATATGAAAAAAATGGATAGTGAAGTCACAATTGTGAAGATTCCAATTAAGAATGGAGTTTAACGTAACTAAAATTGAGCTTGGATGATATATATTATCTATGAAAATATTATCAATGTGTGAATGTTAAGAAAATATAAAATAATAATTTCTATCTTTTGTGTAATATAGTAAGGTTACATAATGAATTCCATGTCATGTGGAATATTCATATGGAAAGAGTGCAAGAGTGTTCTCTTGTTGTTAACTACCACATGACATAGCATAGTTTTCTTATGCTTATACTTATACTTATGAGAATTTTCATGTGAATGATTAAATAGAAGAACAGAAAAAACTTAAATTTAAAAATGAATGTGTATGAATAGCATGGAATATGTGTGTCATATGCATTATTGAAGCATTGCTTGAATGTGTAAATTAGATACATAGTGAAAATTCCCTTTCTTAAATATTTATTGAAACGTGTGAGTAAGAAGATGAAATGATAAGATTTGTGAATAATATGTGAGGTTGATATAATTTCAAGGGTTGCTAAATGTTTCAACATTAAGTATACAAAGAAGCCAGTTGAATCCTTAAAAGGATCTTAGAAGAGAATTTTTGTGACGATATACAAGTAAGTAGGGAAAGTAGAAAGCAATGGTAAAAAGGTGCAGAAACACTACAAATGCACTAAATTGTTTATGGCCATTGGTCGTTATTTCAACCCCATGTCGTGTGTCTCATGAAAATTCCAAGCTCTAGCAAATGTTGGATGGAATGCAGATGAATTTTTGAAATCCCATGTTTTTGTTAGAATTCTGATGAAAACCCTTATTATAACCCTCATAATTGACGGAAGATTCCGTTGAGTTGAAACTGTTATCTGTCGTCGTAACCATCATCGGAACAGTGACACCTTTGTAAATATTTTTTCAATTTTTTGTTCATAGTGGTGACTTCATATGTTCTATAAAATGGCGTCACAAGACTGACGCCTATGACGAATGTTATCCCACAAATTTTCCACAATCATGATGTCCTTTTCTGTAGAATTCATTTCACAACACATATGCCGATGCCAAGTTTTTTCTAACAAATTTTCCACAATGGTGATGTATTGTGACATCAAAACTGCCATGGAAACACCGACACCTACACCGAGATTTTTTCCGACAAATTTTCCACAGTGGCGACATCATGTGTCATTGAAACCTTCATTGCAATACCAACGCCTACATCAATGTTTTTTCCAATAAATCTGCCATAGTGACAACATCCTGCGTTTTCAGAGTATTCATTGGGATACTGACACCAACGCCATTTATTTTTTATTTTTGAAATTTGAATCCCAAAACTTGTTTGCAAATTATTTTTCATAATATCTCAACCTGTAATATCCCAAAATTCGGAGAGCAGCAATATAATACATAAAACATGAAATATGCAGAAATATCATTGAATCAAAACATGAGACAACTATAGATCCATTCCATTATTATTATAACAGATAAATTTGTACAACTTCTTGACGAAAAGATCACTCAAGTTGGGCAAACAAGCCTCCCATGAAAGAATACACCTAAATATGAAATGTTGCTAATACATGAAATGACGAAATGTTATAAGTGTGTTGTCTATGAGAGTAGCAGTAGCTGGAAAATGGAAATATAAATATCTACTGATACAAGGCTCCAAATGTGCTAGGACTAGAGATCTATGCTCCAAAACAGATTTCCAGGACAACCCTGAAAAGATTTCTGGAAATACACATTATACAAAAATAATAGATATGGCCCTATGGCTAAATAATCATTGCAACTGAATCACTGATAGGAGATGAATGATATGAAATATTATATGGTTTATCCTCCTCCAATATATCTTCTAAATGAAGGGTTGATCCCCATGCGGGAAATACAACTCCTCCAACTCGCGAAGTAAACCCCCTGCTACAGCTGCTCTCTAAAATAATGCAGTCCTTGAGGGAAACTGCGATGTAGCTGATGGTAGCTACTCGGAATCCTGCCAAATATGGAAATAATGCACCAAGGAATTCCTCACAAGCCTCCTTGATAAAATTATGACCCCTCCAATGGAAAAATAACTCATAAATTGGAGATATTTCTCCTCCACTGCTACAACCCTACAACACAACTCAAATTTGGAATAGACGCGTTGTAGAAGAAGACTGAAGCTTGGCCAAATTCCAGATAGTGGTAATGTAGCTCAAGAAAACCTCTCATTAGTAGGCACACCAATCCCCTAAGGATGAGGGTGGGATTTCCATTCAGAAAAACCCTTGTGCTAAACAAGCACTACTAACCCTACAAATCCATATCTAAAAAGATAAAATGAAATAATACAAATCCATGTATTCTAATGCTTCCATCCTCTTCATTTTATGCTTTGTGAGCATCCTCACCCTGGGCCCCACTCATTAAAGGAGCTACTGTCATGCATACACTCCTCCTAAATGACTGCACTATCCTCCAAGAATCCTCTAGTATCTCTATAACAATGTTGTTGATTTTGGTAACATTGACCTCGTCCACATGCTCTGGCCCCCACTCACACCTTAGGGTGCTTTATTAAGTTGAAATGATGATCCACATTCACGTGAGAAGTGGTTTTATTTCTTATAAAGAGACTTATGGGTATCCATACCCACTTATTGACCTATCTAAGTGACAAAACAAAACTTTAATATTCCAATTAGATGCAAGCTAATTTTAGAATATTACAGTCCTCCCTTCCAAAATTATTGCTTATCCTCAAGAAACTGCAAGGATACTGCAAAAAGCATCCCAATGAGGGATTCCAATCTCCATGCTATCATCTAAGCAAAATGAGCCATCCTTGGGTAGCTCGTAGAGAAACTCATCACACTACAAGGAAAAGATCCTCTAGCAGAGGTTATAAAGGAGGTTTTTAGTGTTATAAAATTGGCCAAAATTATCAAGAAAACATTTTCTACAACATATGTTTATGGTTACGGAGGTTTTGGAGAAGCTCTTAACGGAAATTCAATAGAAATAAAAAAATGGGTGGCCAGAGGTTATTACAAATGTTTTTTCAATGGTGCACTACTCTAGATTTAACGCTCCAATCTGTACATGAAGACGACACCCCGGGGTTGTCTCAGTCAAATGAACACACCGATACGTTTAGGTGTAAAACCCCACCAGGCGTAGTGTTGGTCATACAACGCACGGGCCTGTTCTAATTTTTCTTGGGATTTGTGCGGTGCCCATAGGTTTTATCAATGCACCTGTGTGTATACCTTTATGATGCATCGTTGCATCGTATCATAGAAAGGCACCGAGATTTATAATTGGTATCGGTATTCATGCGGTGCCCATTGATCGTAAAAATGCACTAGTGCTTATAGATACATAACGCCCTGGTACGCAATATCACACAAACGCACTGATATTTATAACTGGTATCGGTATTTGTGCGGTGCCCATGGATCGTACAATGACACCGGTGCGTATAGACACATAAACGCATCAGTGGACAGTTACTGACACGCACCGGTTTTCATTTTGTTTTTTTTAGAAACATCGACCTGTGACAATGCAATTATTGTGATTGTTATAAATTCATTATTCATCAAAAGTCGACACATCTTATAACAATATTGATATTAATTACATTTGTATTAATGCATTTGAATGTGTTGTTTGGATTAATTTGTTATATCATATAAGAATTATTGTGGTTTTTAAAAATTCATTATTCATCAAAAGTTAACACATATATATCTTATAACAATATTCATATGAATTAAATTTTTATTAGTGCATTTGAGAACAACAATGGAGAACACAATAGCGACAATGGAGAATGCAATAGAATAAATTAAAACATATTTTATGATTATATATATATATATATAGATATATAGATATATATAAGACAATATTTATCATACAAAATGGGATAGTTATTCGTATCCCTTTGTCTTTCAATTGGGACACTATATCCATTACATTAAACAAAATGTTTGATTTCAAAGACATATTTCAAAAAATAAAATGCCTTGCTTTGATATCCAAACATCGTGATCATCATCCTTCGCTTGAACTGTTGTCACTACTAGAGCTACTTCCATGACTTGGATTATTTTTAGGAATGTTTTTTTCACGACGTTGATTGTTTTCTTCTTCATCACCTTCCATCTACAAACATAAAAATAAACCAAAATGAGTGTATATACATTGGTGAGAATAATTAAAATTTCAATATTAAATAATATACATCAATGTAAATCGAAAATAAAAATGATGTACCATAGCAACAATTGACTCATAAACTATACATATTCTTTCAAAACCATGTACCATGCCATCTTTCAAAATTTCATATGTTGGCGCAGTTCCATACTTTGTTTCCTGCAAGTTTTATACACCATAAAAAATCATATATTTAATTTAAAAGATGTTTTTGTTCTATTAATTATAGACGGAGCTAAGTAAAACAAGATCAATAGATGCTTACAAACTCCACAATTAAATTCTGATATGCCAACATATACTCACAACCCATATTTAACCCAATTTCAATCAACTCGTCTGATGGTTCTTCTTTGTATGTTAGCACCTATTTGAAGACATTCAATAATGATTTTTGTAAAACAACTTAAAAAATACAAAAATTAAATCTAGTTAAGTTGTTATAAGGAATTAACAATTAGTCACAAACTTAGAGATAAACCCTTTTCTTCCTTGTCGTATTGTTTTATGTACTGAATGGGTTCCATTTTCTTTTCTTTTCTACAAGAAAATTCTTGAAAATTAATATTTAATGCTAAATTGTTTATTTATTGTAACTAATGATAGAAAAATTCAATGATTAGATATTACATTTGAAGCATGTTGTTGTTGAGATGGCTCCTCCTGTGATGCAATTTTGTCCATTTCTTTGACCATATCCTTTACACCTTTCTAGACATTCCTACTCACATATTTTTGATATCAACTCATTCATCTATTGAGATTTTCATAATCTTTCTGAAAATGTAACATGACAATAAAATATTTAATTTTTATATTGATATATGAAAAGTAAATATAAAAAAAGTGATATTTATAAATAATTCTAGACAAACATTTAAAGGAATATTACTTTTTCATTCCTTCTTTTTTGTTGTTGTACCTTTTTTCTATGAAAAGTCTGACATGTCTCATTGACCAATTCTCTAGAAACTCTTCCTCTATTTTAGATAAAATTCAGTTCTTGGAAGCATTGGATTGATTTTTGTATTGTAAGTGGAAAGAACGTCTATAAATTCATTCCACTAGATCCTTCAAACTTTTGTAAAAGTTTTCCCCCCTTTCATTAACTTCCAGCACCACTCCAGATGAGCTAAGGAGCAATTCATTTTCATTTGCATGTTCTATTTTTTTCTTTTCTTAGAACAAAATTCCTTTTTTGAGTTGTTGGTCCCTGTAGAACATTAAACAGATGTGAATTAGTAGACTATTTGACACATTCTATCTAATAATTTTAAGTATATTATTAATGATAATTAAAAAAATGAACTCATAATGGATCGATAGTATTTTTTCTTTCACCTGATTCATCCTTTTGCATTTTTTCCATTAAACGTTTACGCTCTTCTAGTCCTAGATCAGAAATAATCATATCGAGCTTCATCATTTTGTGGCTCTGCATGATACACAGTAAACAATCCATATTAGTTAAACTTACATATAGTTCAAAAATAATATTTTTTATAAATAATTTACAAAGAACTTGCCTTTTTTTGTTTTCTTGATGTGTTAACAGTATTTTTGTTCCTTGTTCTCCTGTTAATCATTTCTTTATCAATCTGAAACATTTACCATATCATTCATTAATATATTTATAAATAAATTCTCAACTTTTTAGGTAGAAAATAAATCTCAAGACACTGGTGTGTCTTTCATGAGGTACGCACTGCACTCGATGCATGGGGATATTAAAAACGCACCGCAAAATAGTATAATATCTCATATGGTGCATTGGGTATTATAAACGCACCACAAAAACAGTGTAATAGACCATACAGTGTGTGGGGTATTATAAACGCACCGCCAAAATGGTGTAATACACCGTACAGTGCTATCCTCGTTAAACAGAGCATTGGTGCTCTATTTCAGATATGGCGCATGGATTTATAAAAAAAGAAAATCAATTTTTTTACTACACAGTACTTGCGCGGTGTGCTGTATAATACATCGCACTGGTGCGGTAGAATACATAGGGCGCGTCGATAAAGGAAAATCCATTTTTTTCAAAATTTCACACAATGGCCGAATGGATTGGGATCCGACTATGCAAGTCATCCCGTGGGTTAAACATAAATCTAAAATGAAAAACTATAATTCTAAAATCACAGAAACAATGATAGGAAAGGGAAAAACAAAAAAATGAAGGGTTTAGGGTAAAAATGGATAAAACTGCAGAAAAAGGTAAAAAAACTGCAGAAACATGTAAAAAAAGTAATGAAATTTAATAACGAAATGGTTTATATGCCACCCTGCGAGCCATTAACACAGCTCTCTGGAACCATCGACGCTTAGTGCATTTCATCTGGTTCACTTCAGCTTTTGATATGGAGTTCGGTATTTTGTATGGATATTTCTCTGTTTGCACCACCACTGCTCTGCGTCGAAGTTCTTGCCTGCCCGCCTGCGCTGAGCCAAGCGCTCGAATGCAGACTGGTCGGCGTTGTGAGCTTCTATGCTGCTTGGAGACTATTCCTGAGTTTCATTTTACGCATAGCCTTTTCTGTTGTTCAAACTCTTTATCTGTTTCTTCCAGTTCCCCGTCATCGCTTCTCCTCTACGCTTTCCACCAGCATTTCCCTACCACCATGCCTAGATTGCGCCATCGAATGCAATGTCTTCACGGATCTAGCCGTGGCTGTGCCATTCAATCTCGGTCCTCTCCCAGTTCGGACTCCTCCTCTGAGGATTTCCCCTACGACCACATCCCGGAAACTAGGAGTCAGAGAGGTCGGCTTCACTCCTCTAAATTCGCTCACCCCATTCCGTGTTCTCCACCTCCTCATGTGTTCTCTTCTGTGCCTCAAGCCTTCCAATCCGATGCCCCTCCCTCTCCTCCTCCATTTACCTCCACTCCCCTGCGTCAAACTTCTCAATGAGAGGAATTCAAATTTGATTGTTCTTTTGATAAGCCGGTCATCACGGCGTTTATCACAGTTACCATTTGAGAGGAGATTTCTCGTCCTACCCCCCCTTCATTCGCTATCCCTGATCCCTCTATCGTATTCCTTGGCCCTAGTGTTGTTCCAGACCCCGCTTCTGCCGAAAACGCCAAGGCCTCCTTGGCTCAGTTGAACCTTGTCCATGACGTCTCTATGTAGGATCAGACGAAGGATGGCGAGGATAAAGACAAGACGATTCCCTCTACTGATGAAGGCGAAAGCAGCGATGAGTACAGATGCAGAATCATGGAGAAACCGCCTTCTCCAGCCAATGATCAGTAGACTGGAAGACCCTCAGAGGTTTTTGTTTCTTATGCACAGCATTCCTAGGATAATTTTTTCTTTTCTATGTAATCACCCTCTGCTTGCAGAGTGATTAGTCTTATTACTGGTTTTTTTGTTAAACTATATGTTTCAAGGGCCAGTTTCCCCTATGAGGGCAGAAAATCTTAACTTTCAGGGATTGGTTTCTCCTCTGTCGACAGTCCAAATTCCTTTTTTTCATGGCAGTCAAGCCCTGCGCTCAGGCTCTCTCAGCTGAGGTAGTGACAGTTTTGTACTTATATGTTATATATTAATAGATTTAGCATTACTCAGAAAAAAAAAATTTAACAAAATGGTTTGAAATTCTATGCTACATGGTTTGAATCACCAAAGGTTTGGTTTCTGATTGTCTGAATACTTCTGTTTGAATGTATTTCGTTGATCCATAGTGCCCTCGTGCTCTCTTGCTCCAGGTCTATCTCCTGCAAATATCTGGCTGAAAATTTTAGCAAAAATAGTGAAATAATGAAAATTGTTTAGTATTTAATGAATTATTTTATGAAATTAGATTTTCGAAAATATTTTGCTGCCCATTTTTCAAATTTCCACTTTTTTTTCACTTAAAGAAAATAGAGTTGCATTTTTTTTATTTGCGTTTATTTGTTACTGATGCAGAAGAGTTGTGAAGCACCGGTGCGTCTTTGTAATACGATGCACTGATGTGTGTTATGATGAGAAGCGTACCCAACTGTATAAAGACCTTTTTTTTGTATGTAAGATCTTAATAATAATGATAATTCTAATGTACATGAATTTATTTTCATTATTTTCTAAACTTTATTATGTTACAAAAATTTGTATTATTCTAGATTTGCTATTTTACAATTATTTCCAAATTTACAAATTTAAATATTTTAATAAAATCATTTCACATTAATACAATCAAAATTTTCACATTAATAGAATTAAAATTTTACAAATATTTTACATACAATTACAATTACAATTACAATTACTATTTTACATTAATTTCACATACATGAATTAGAATTACAATTACCATTTTAATTTTACATACAATTATCACATTTACAATTTTACATAGAATTACATTTACATTTACAATTACAATTTTACAAATATTTTACATACAGTTCAATTAAAATTACAATTACACATACAATTAAAATTTTAGAATTTTACATACAATTACATTTACAATTTTACATAGAATTACATTTACAATTACAATTACAATTTTACAAATATTTTACATACAATTCAATTAAAATTACAATTACAAATACAATTAGAATTTTAGAATTTTACATACAATTAGAATTACAATTACAATTTTACAATTTATATATATATAATTACAATCATTTCACAATAAATTAAATATTACGATTACAATTAAAATTTTACATTAATAAATATTTTACATACAATTACAGTTAAAATTACAATTAGTACAAATACAAATACAAATACAATTTCACAATTTTACATACAATTAAAATTTCAATTTCAATTACAATCACGACATAATATTTAATAAATATCATGGTCATTTAATATTAAATTAATTAATAAACATCATCATAATCATGGTAACCATCGTACAAACATCTTATTCAACTAAAAACCACATTCAAACATCAAATTAATATTATATATTAACATCATCACGACACAATCATCAAATATAAATCTCATGTCAAATAACTCATGCTATCACATATACACATCTATCTGCAAGCTAAACATTAAATGAAAATATCTAACACGACCTAAAAATATGCTTCACATCATGATGATCACCAACATGTAAATTAAGTACAAATGCAACATGAACATAAAATACATGGACCATATATATATATATATATATATATATATATATATATAACTGAATAATGTTAAAAATATAGAACTGTAATATAAATATCATGAATCAGTTGGTGGTAGTATCACAACATCAATAGCAGTACAAGTGGGGGCCTGCTCAGTAAAGGGTGCAACCTCGATGGTTGATGGTCAAGCCTACTCATGTTCATGATCACTACTATTGATGGAAGCATCAGCTGGTGGTATTAAAACATCAATATAAGCAGTAGTAGTGGAGGCCTACTCAGTCAATAGTGCAGCCTCGATGGTTGATGGTCCAAGCGCCTGCTCATGATCATGACTAGTACTGATGGACACTGCAAGCTGTTGATTAGACATGGTCGATGGTCCACCCTCATCTTCGTGATCACTACTATATGCTGCTAGTGGAGCCTCATGCTCATCAGGCGTGACGTGAGGTGAACAATCATGAGATGCATGTGAGTCATTGCTCGTGGACTATCCATCACGTGTCGAGGCTCGACTACGCCTATAGCTACAGACAGTCCTCCTGAGTCGCGTAACAGTTGTTGTAGCTCCTACGACATGCCGCATCAGGCCGTACATGTCACGCAGCATGCCTCTCCACATTCGTAACAGCCTATCATTGCCCTGTATATCTCTATAATGAGCGGGCCTGATGCTCGCATCAACAATCAATGCACATAGTTCGTTGCCCAACTCCATCCTATATCTAGTCTCAGGTCGTCCGCACCTAGAAAAAGGCGGTACCGGTGCACCATGAGTAGGAGCATGTCTCTCTACTGCACCAGCCTCATCCTGATCCTGGTCATCCTCGACATCAGC
Source organism: Pinus albicaulis (assembly GCA_034641835.2). Classification (NCBI taxonomy): domain Eukaryota; kingdom Viridiplantae; phylum Streptophyta; class Pinopsida; order Pinales; family Pinaceae; genus Pinus; species Pinus albicaulis. The sequence continues at coordinate 357,620,764 of CM076581.1, read as the reverse complement.
CATGTCCTGATTGTCATCAAGATCCACACCTGGATCATGTGGTGGATCCGACATCTCCTCGCCATCAAAAGAGCCAATGTCTGCAAAATATATACAAGTACACAACAATAATTAGACACTTTCATTACACAATTTAATAAAAGCAAGTTAAATAAAATGTTAGAATAAATATAAATAAAACACTAATATTACCTCTATCATCTAGCGGCTCATCATCTGTGAAGAGGATATTGGGACACCCTCACCAATCTAATCTAACATAAGGACATGAGACCATAATGAAGGGATGCAGCCCATGAAAACTGGCTAGTAAGTCCAGTGCATCATGCGATATCCTGGGTGGAAACATAGTGTCTCCCCTCTTGGGCATCATCTTCCCCCACCTATGCATCCGGGCCTCAAACATCAACCTACGAGGCTGTCGAACAAAACTAGATCTCATCTCTGGAAACCTATCAAAAAATAAACAAAACAACTCTAAAGCAAAAGGGAAGTTGACCCTCCCTTGTGCATGAGCACGACATCTATCTAAGGCTGTACAAAACTTCTGCAAAAAAATGGCAGACCACCTGACAAGTCATGGCTATTGTACTAAAGAATCAACATAATATAAAAGCGAACAACTAATGTGTTTTATGTCACTAGTGTTGTGCGAAATGGTCGAAATGATAAGTGAGAGGCACTGCATGTCATGTCTACCAAATGCACCTATACGTAACTGACCTCCAGGTAGCTGAAACTCTACAGGAGACAATACATGTGCTCCAATGTATCTCTGGGAGTAAACTAACTGACTCCTTGCTACACAACCAGCTGGCACGTTTGGGAATGAGGTAAAATATACCCCTCTCCTCGATATTCCTGTAATAAAATAAATATCCTCCTTAGTGGTTGTGTACCACTAGTCAGGACCAACCTGGAAAGACTGTTGGTGGGCACTCCACCTGCGGATAAGATATCTCAAAAACGCACTATGGGCCTTTAGGGAAGTAGCCTCCTCATAGAACTTGAGGAGGCCTACCTGCCTAAGGATTCCCCTTGGGTATCTACTATGATAGGGTGAGGGTATGCATCTCTCTCCCTCTTTCGGGCCTCCCATTGGCGAATCATGTCATACTGTTCAGCCTGTTCTTGTTGTTGTTCCTCCTTTTCTCTCTGAATCATTGACATATTAAATATTTTTTTTTATTAAAACAGACATGTATTTAGGAATATGCAGATATTTTTTTTTTGAAAAAAGAATAAATAGACTAGTTGGTGCTCCAAAAAACTAGTCACGCACCAGTGGCGGTGCGGCTTAAGTTTGTAGCGCACCAATGCCGATGCCCCTAATGAAATACAATGCAACGGCCTCGGTGTAGATGTCTATTTTTCAAGCACCATTGACTATATCTAAGTTCATAATAGCGGTGCAATGATTGAAATATATGCCTCGAAGCATATAGTCGTGTTAGCGCACCGACTTCATGACAATTACATATTCGATGGTGTAGTCTTTTACCCAACCGCACTGTTGACCCTCTCGGAATGTAGAATGCAGTGTGCTGACATACACCGGGGCGGATAATTTCGTCAATGCACTGCACTGGAATTCCCATTCTCAACGGTGCACTTGGCTAAATGAGCGTACCATATTTTATTTTATTTTTAATTTAAAATTATGCGGGGCGCCTTTCGGCACCGCCCCGGAAACGGTGCAGATACCGTTAGCACTGGCGACGGTGTGACCTATAAATTTTACAAGCAGCACCGCTATTTGGTGAGAGCCGAACAGCTCAGGCGCACCGCGAGACATTTTTTTTTTTTTGTTTTAATGGCTATTTTTAAGGTTATTTCAAATTCTAATCCGCTAAAAGGCTTAATCATGGAAAAACTAGAAAAATACGTGTACATTTCGCCGTCGAGGAGGCATATTGGCTGTAAAATTTGCAAAAGAAAATTTTCCAACCATTTTTCAAAATGCAAGCTGGAGATTGGTGGCCAATGTAGAGCAGCAGTGCATGTAATGGGTGCAATGAGAGCACCGATGTCAGGGCGGCTCAGAGAAGGGGAAATGACACCATTGCTTTAGAGCTCTGGAGCACTGAGGAAAGTGAAAAATGCGATTTTTTGGTCGTCATTTGTTTTTATTTAACCCTGTTCCGGTGTGCATGGTTTTATAGGTGCACCGCTACGCTTGGTTAAAACCGCACCGGGCGACGTCAGATTTGACGTGTTGTTAATAATGCACCGGGGAGGTTCCCTAACACCACACCGGGATGTTTAAGTTTTGGTGCGATGTTTTGATGATGCACCGAGGCAGAATATTTGTAAAGCACTGGTGCGGAATAGTCCTAAAGCACCGGTTTTTTGGCTTTAATTTTTTTTATTTAACGTTATTTCGGTGCGTGAATTTTATAGGCACATCGGTGCTCTTGGATAAGAATGCACTGGCATGTTTCTATTTTGGCGCAGTGTTTTATGATGCACCGGTGTGGAAGATCACTGAAGCACTGGTGCATGACCATAATAGGACGCCTCGGGTGGGTGTGTACGTCGTGCACGCTATCCGGTCTGCCAATGATTTTTGCACACTGTTGCGTTCTATGTAGAGCACGCACTGGTAATTGAGAGCTCAGGAGCATTGGAAAATGAAAAATCCAGGTTTTTTGCCGTAATTTTTTTTTAAAATTTAACCGTTTATCGGTGTCCATGGTTTATAGGAGCACTGGTTCTGTTTCTCACAAATGCATCGGTCGGTTTTTGTTTTGGCGCATTGTTTTATGATGCACCGATGCGGTTTCTTTCTAGTGCACCGAGTGGTTTCGATTTTGGTGCAGTGTTTTATAATGCACCTACATGGAAGAGTTGTGACATACCGGTGCTATAGAATACTGCGACACATCGAGCGGATGTGTACGGAGTGCATGGTGTTCGGTGTGCCAATTTTTTTGTGCGCACCGATTTTTCTGGTATTCCAAAGCAACAGGGTGACATTTAATGATAAGCACACTGAGCGGAAAACAGCCGCAAAATCCTCCACCCACCAACCTCCTCTAGTAACCTCCGCTAGAAACGGATGTATGGGGTACTTTTCTGTGGGGTTCCTCAAAAACATCTGCTAGAGGGTCTTTTCCTTGTAGTGTCAATCCCCTGCTTCTGCAATGTATAGGGGATGCATGGCTGAAAATGAGAGATTAAGTTGTTCAACTGACGTTGTCTCTCTCTCTCCATTTATGATAAATATGGTGCTGCTGATCTTGGGTTGCATTAATATGGTCCTTAGGGCCAAAAGGCACCTGGACTATCATAAACCCATTCTTTGGTTTCGAGAAACTCTCTTGTCCAATCCATCCCACATATAGTGAATTGAATGTCATCATTGTAAGGGCTCCAAATTAAAGCTGGACTAAGTGTCATATAACATGTTGGATGGTCACAATAGTCCCTCAAGTGAGACCAGCATGGTTCTGCTCCTAGTTGTCTCAAAATATGATATGATAAGTGGCCATCTAACCACTTTCTTACTGCCATAAGCTTCTCAAATGCTTGAAAATAGTAAAGGACATTTGGTGATGCCTGAATGTGATCCAAGAAAAATAGTTCTTGCTCAGTTTCCTCTAGAAAGTGGTCATTCCCATCACTAAATGTAGTCCCATAAGGACCATGAAATCCAAAGAGAGGATTTCTCTCTTGTGGAGCAATGTGCTTCAAATGTATGGCAAAGGAATGTACATACATTGTTAGTTGATCAATAAGCATCAAGACATAATCCTTACCATATAGTGTAGGCAAGTTGGTGAAGAGGTCCATAAATGAGCCTTCCCATCTCTCCATAAAAAGGGAAAGTGGCTGTAACAACCTTGCAAAGTGGTTGCTTTCCTCCTCATTCATCAAACATGCTACATACCTCGTGATATGTTAGAGCACATATTCTTTCATATCCTCCTAATAGAATGCTCCCATGATGGTGTGATAAGTCTCAATGAAAGTTACATGCCTGGAAAAGAGTGCCTCATATGCTGCATGTAGAATCTCCTCCTCGAACTTGGAGTCTCTAGTAAAGTAGATCTGATCTTGGAAATAAATGACTCCATTAACCACTCTATATATCCCATGTGTCACTAGTCCATCAAGAACCTTACACGTGAAGAGTTTCTTGGAATATTGCACCAACATTTGGGACTCCCAAAATTTATCTATGCTCCCCAAAAATGAAAACATTGTTGAAATATGAAATGAAGCACCTGTCGCATCATTACTCTCCTATTTGAAAATGCTCAATGCCAAAGCCACATGTTGGGGTACTACTACCCCACTTTTGTTGCCTCTTTTGCAGCTGATCTTGCCCAAGACAAGATTGAAGTACATGGAGGTCAACCTCCTCTTGGAAGGTAGTTTAGCCAATGCATGCAAGAGTGTCACTAACCTCTTGTCATATTTATAAATCTCTCTCATGTGTGGAAGTATCATTTGTTGCCACAAGACTATGGAGTAGCCCTTTGACACCATGCTTGCCCTTACAGATTCCTAAACCATCATCTTTTAGTGCAAATAGCTGAGTGGAAGATGGCAATGTTCATATCAGAAGATTTCTCATCCCTCCTTTGAACCCATCAAAGGTTCTTTGTGTTGTGCGAGCTCCTCTGAAGGCTCCTTCCTTAACCAGATCTATGAATGATGCACCATGTTGAGAGAAATCTTTGATCATCTTCCAATCAGGGGGTCTCCCTATTGGAATGCCTCCATGTAATGAAACATCAAGGCCTAGAGAAGGCTCTATATGTGAGTGGACTGATTAGTCCCTACCCTCACTGCGAAAATCATCCTCCTTATTTTGTGCATAAACCTCGTGAAATGGATGGGTGTGTAGGTTCCCAGTCACTTGGTGTTGGCCATCCTTCTCATTTCTTCTACCTTCTGCAATATATCATAGTCTAAGGTGTCTTTCTCCAATGTAATCAACCCATGCACACCCAATGCCATATTGGTGTCAAGATTTTTAATAAAAAAATAAGTGATCTATCATAGTGTATGTCCTCAAAAACTGTGGTCAACGTTGGAACACACTTCCTCCATTGTTTAGTCTCACTGCCTATCATCATAGACACATGTTGCTCCTGGTCTTCATATGGGAGATCCTTTGGAACTTCTCACAAAGATACAAGAGCTCCTCTACTTGAAGCAATTGCTTCATCTCCATCTCAAAATAGTAGTGGATCTCCTCCTTCTATCACAGCGCTGGAGGCTCTTTCCAACTCTTCCTCTTCCTTCTCCTCATCATTAGAGAATATCTCATCATTAACGGATCCTTTGTCTTGATCCCCTCTTGAAGAAGGAATTCTCATGTCTTCTTCTTGAGAAGAAAGTTGTTGCTAAAGTGGTGTTTTTTCATTGGCAAAGCATTTTGCAGATCTTTAACCCCCTCAACAATATTCTGAAATGGAGTTGGTTTCATGGATCCTTCCAACCCATGCAAAGGTTCTGATTCCTTGGGTTTGGCTAGCTCACCCAAGGAAGTTTTAAAATGTTTTTGATCAAATCTTTTCACTAACCTCCTAGTGATCGAACACCAGATTTCTCCCTTCATGAGTGATCAAACATTGGCTCAGATGTATTTCATATCTCCTTGCCGCACTTACTGACCCAACTTCTGCGAATGTCATGCCGGAAATAAAACTTATTAAGTCTTTTTCTAATCAGCGCCTTTGTTCTGCTCAGATCGACACCATCGGCGTGACTGTTACTATAGGAACCGTGATGATCGACGCGACTGTTCCTAAAAAAATTGTGCTGATCCGCCTCAATGCTTGAAAAAAAAAAGTCACTCAATCATCAGGGGCTTCTCGTCTGCCACCTAGATACTCACAGGGATTACAGTACTTTGTCTATGATTCGACCGAGGAGCTTTGATACCATGGTAAAATGTGATGTTGAATTGTCAGCTCTACGAAAGAGAGTCTGAGCCATGAGAGTGTGGCTCTACAGAATGCTCTACATTCACAATACAACTCAACCGTTATATAGCATACTTGGATATAAGGAAGTTAGAACGATACCCTAAGAAATTGAAACTAATCCTTATCCTAAGGTTTCGTGAACCAACTCTCACTAATTAAAGATTCTCCATTATCTCTCAACATGAAATATGTGCAAGTATGAGACATACATTATTGAAAACATTGCTTGAATGTGTAAATTGGATATATAGTGAAAACTCCATTTTATAAATATTATTGAAAATTGTATGTAAGAAGATGAAATGATAAAGTTGTGAATAGTATGTGAAGTTGATATCATTTCAAGAACTGCTAAATGTTGCAACATTAAGTATACTAAGAAGCTAGTTAGTTGAATCCTTAAAAGGATCTCACCAAAGAATGTGTCTTCTCATATCCAAGTAAGTAGGGAAAGTAGCAAGCAAAGGTAAAAAGGTCAAGCAATTATACAAATGCACTAAATTGTTTATGGCCATTGGTCGTTGTTTGGACCCCATGTCGTCTCTCTCATGAAAAGTCCAAGTTCTAGCAAATTTTGGATGGAATGCAGATGAATTTTTAAAATCCCATGTTCTTGTTAGAATTCTGACGAAAACCCTCATTATAACCATCGTCATCCAAGGAAGATTACGTTGAGTCGAAACTGTTATCTGTCATCGTAACCATCATCGGAACACTCATACCTTCGTTAAGATTTTTTCAAATTTTTTTTCATAGTGGCGACTCCTATGCTGTAAAAAATGGCGTCACAAGACCGATGCCTATGATGAGTGTTATCCCACAAATTTTCCACAGTGGTGATGTCCTTTACCGTTGAAACTGTCGTCGCAACACCGACGCCTACGTTGACTTCTTTCTGAAAAACATTCCAGTGGAAACATGTTGTGTCGTCGAAATTTTCGTCACAACACATATGCCTATGCCAAGTTTGTTCTGACAAATTTGCCACAATGGTAATGTCTTGTGCCATCAAAACTGCCGTGGAAACACCTGCACCGAGATTTTTTCGGACAAATTTTCCATAGTGGCGACGTCATGTGCCGTTGAAACCTTATTGCAATACCAACGCCTACATCGATGTTTTTTCCAAAAAATCTGCCATAGTGGCGACATCCTGCGCTGTTAGAGCATTCATTGGGATACTGACACCAACGCTATTTTTTTTTTCTTTTTGAAATTTTAATCCCAAAACTTTTTTGAAAACTATTTTTCATAATATCTCAACGAGATGTCATTTCTTGTACTTATATAATCTCAGGTTTTATGGTCCCATGGGAATAATGCATCTCCATTCCTACATCACAAAATTGGTTTTGAAGTATCTTTATTGGCAGTAAATTCACTTGTTTTAATAGTCATCATGCAAAACTATAGCCAATGCATGCAACCTATTTGAAAAATTGTTTAAACGAAATCAAGTGCCATGGAACTAGATAACATTATAGTTTGTTTAACCTAGAAAGTGAAGAGGCTTAAAGATTTTTTTTTTTTCAAATGTCATAAGAGAGCTACAAGCTTAACTAGGTCACATTCAATACTGTTCTAAAAGAATGTGTTTGTAGTAGAGAGTAGGGAATTGGGAATTCATCAATTTATGGATATGCACAAAAACATAACTATACAGATTGAAAGCATTGAAGTTGTAAAAGAGGGGCTCTGGATCATTCCCACAAGGTGTTTGATAAATTTTATAGACAATATGTGTATGTATAGAGAGTATTAATGGAAGAATCATTCAAGATGAAGTTAATTTTCATAGTGATTCAAGTCTCTTGTTGTTTGATTTCTCATTACTATTTAGTATCTCAAGATTTCTCATTACTATTTAGCACCTCAAGAAAGCTATATATTAGAAGATTATGGACAAAAATAAAAAATTCATGAAATAATCAAATATTAAATTGCATCTGATTATAAGTTTTTAAATTTCATTGATTTGTTCAGTATAGAAAAAACTGATCTAGTAAGTACCAATAAGTTTTCAAAGTCCATTGATATGTTCAGTATGGAGAAAACTGATATAGTAAATACCAATAAGTTTTCAATGTCCATTGATTTGTTCAGTTTTCTCAAACTGATCTAGTAAGTTCCAAGAAATGGTTGATTTCCATAAAAGAGAATAGGATGCTAGAATCACCTATATCATCGTAGCCGCTATAAGAAGCTTCAAGGTAATCATATACATATTTAATATACAATAACCCTTCTTCACGTGCATGCCTTTTTTTTATGGGTCTATTGAGCATGCACGTCAAGTTTTGAAAAAATATCTCAATGAAACATCGATACTTGACCGTCATGATGATGACATATGTCCTTCATGGACATGCCTAAAATGCAGCCTTGTAAATTGTATCAATAAATGATATTATAAGCCATCCATGTCAATCCACCTTAAGTATTTTTCTATTATTCTCAGTGCTTGTGCTGGTTTTGAACCAATGGAACAAGGAAGGTAGGTCCATCCCCACATTATAAAAACTAGGCTCGTATTCAATATTATTTTTTGGAATATTGTTATCGAAAGAAGGAAACTCATAAAATAAATAATCTAGATCATGAAACATTACCAGCGTGTTGGTTCTCAAATTCTTCCTAAGAAGAAACCTTTCAAGAACACATTCGATGAGGACCTTGTCGTCCCAATCTAGGTGCCTTGGGTTGGTCTCCTGTACACTACAAAGGGTATTTCCTGGATGCAATTATATATATTTTCAGTAATAAAATATAATTAGACGAGTTACTAATAGAGAAGGAAGGTTGTAGTGATTAAATGCCATAGACAGAAGGAGTTGTAGTTCTTTAAAGTAAAAATATCAATGACTCAATGACACATTTCATGCGTCTGAAATGAATGTATAGAACCCCACATAATTTAAATGAAATATAGAAATTTACACCTGAAAAGAAAATATAAATAACATACGTGCTTAAGATTCCAGTTATTTTTCTAAGCAAACAAAATGATAGGAGATCCTACAACAAGTATAGTGATTTTCCAATTCTCAGATTAATCCAGTAATAAAATCTAAGTCAATACTATATATCAAAACAAGAGTATTACTAACAACCTTCTTTGAATTAAAGAGAATGAGTCAAATCAATTCATCGTAAGAGTGGTTTCATAAGCACATAAAACTAACATAATTGTAAACTCACGATAAACAATCAACAATTAAAATCTCTCAAAACAGCGGTCATTTGCAAGTTCCAGAGGCACGCTTGTGGAGGTTCACCTTGTAAGTCAAAAACTAAATACTTAAATCATCAAAATTTCAATAAAACACATATTTCATTAAAATTGGAAAAATTCTATTGCAAGGATTTTAAACACAAAAATATTTCATTATTCAATGGATCAAAAATGTAGAAATTTAACTATATTAAATTATCATGATAAATTATATAAAAAAAAAATTATGCATTTGCATAAGAAGTCTTAATTTTAGACTCAGATTATTTCTTCTAATATTATTTATGATTCCTATTAAGTATGATATTTTATTATATAATTTATGAGTTTGATAACATTTTATAATAAAAAAGAAAAAATATTACATAGACTCATATTACATATCAATTTATTCTTAAATTAATAATCAAAACCAATACATCAACATTAATTATTTTTTCAACTAGCATAGATCCATTTCATATCCAAATATACCATGTGCCAAGTGAGATTAATTCTAAAGTTAAGATGGATCTAATATGACACTCTTACATTCCATAGTAATTGATTTCTTAAAGCCTTTAAATAGGATTAATTATAACAAATACCATGAGCTATGCAATGCCAAGAAATTGTAAACCACCATGGTAAACTCATCAACTAACTATCTCAAAATTATCTTAACTAGTATATGACTTAAACATTTAATGGAGACCTCCCCATATCCTTTTAAAAATTGGCATTTATAGATATAAATTTTTATGTAGAGTCATGCCATACTAGGTTGTATAAATCTCGTCAACACAATAACCATATTAAATTAAGTAACAATAAGATAAAAATATTTTTAGTAATCTCAAACTAAATAATGACCATGAACACTTTAAACATGAGATTGTTAGGAGCAATAATATCAATACACAATACTAACTAGGGGTGTGAAAGCACCTCTAAGTAGGAATAAATTAAATCGTATTAGTATACCTAACATCAAAAAAAGATAAGATAATATTATAGTTATGGATAACAGAATAGATTCTTCATGTCTAATTTTTGTTCTTAAAAAATTTCACCCCAATTTTTTGCACAACCAAGGGCGAGTTGGTTATTAATAATGTAAGATTTGACATGGAATTCTTGCCTTGGAAATTTTGCATTGAAATTATAATATTAAAAAGTTAGTAGGTAGAATATGTTTTTAATTTGAAGTTTCAAATTTCCTTTAGTGCCTTTGGAAAGAACAAAGCGGAGATTCAAATCACTTAGAACACTTAGAAATAATTATCAAATAATTATAATTTGTTTAAATACCATTTAGGATTCAATATCAGTTAATCATAATTTGTAAAAAAAATGTCATAGAAATGTGCAAATTTTTTAAATATATCCATTTGTGACCCTTAAATTTAATGAGTTTAGAAGGTACACTTAAAACTCATCATCACTTAATTATTTGAAGTTTTTTTGGGGAAAACATTTTGTTTTAGATGGAGTTTAATTTCAAAAACAACAATATCATAGAACTACGCAATCATATTAAACTACATGATAAGAAAATATAAGTCAATAAATTACTTTTGAGCTATTCACTTATAGAAGATGATTGCAAATAGAATTTATTCATTTAAGAATGCATAGATAGAAAAATATATGGATTACAAATCATGTAACATTTAAAATGTATTATTGATGCAGGAGCATCCAACTCCGAGGAGACAGAAGGCGGTTGACTGTCTCAAAGGAAACCAAATTTCACGTATTGTTGGACAGGTTATTAAACTTGTTTTTTTTATTATTATTTTCTTCATTATTCATAAATTGGATAAAGACACTAGGACTAGGGTTATGAACTGTTTTAGTTTTAGTAGTTAGTTAGAAGTTGTTTATTTCCTTTTAAAAGAAACTGGTTAAACAGTTAGACATATTCTGGTTGAACAGTTCAACCGAAAGCAAGAAACTGTTATACCCTTGCAAGCATTTAAACAGGAAAAAGATGAGTTGTAGGGTTCGAATCTCCAGCCAGAGAAGACCAGAAGAATGACAGTCTTTCTTTAATGAAAAATATTTGTCAACTTAAATCCACAGCAAACTCTTTTATGCGTTGAATTCCTATGTTTATTTTTATTGTTAATACTGATGTACATTGTAATAAAAAAGAATGGAGAGTTGAAACCATTGCAGATAGTAATGTATTGCAATCAATAGAACAGAGAATTGAAGCCATTTCAGATGACTATGTGTTGTAAACCCAAGACCAGAGGTTGAAACCATTGCAAACAGAAAACGTTTCAGCGTAAGGAGAAGCCATAACTGTACAGGACAAGACAGAATTTGCGCAAGCAGAGAACGAAACTCACAGCACAGAAGGACCAATTTCCAGCGAGAAGAGTTAAGAAATATCTAGTTACCATTACCGACATTTCACCAACGAATTTCCAGGTAAAGCATACAAATCCTTTAGAATCAATTGAAAAGAATAAGAGTCTCTTTAAACAAGCGAAAGTTCGTTTTTATTCATATAGACTGTAAACCCACTGTCCATTACAAAAAAAAGAGTGCGTGGAAGGGTTTCTGAACCCGAGCAAACAACGCTCATATTATAGCCAACTATAAATCCCAAGCTAAGTAAAGCAGAACGCACCAAAAACCTTGTGCCATGAAATGACAGAGTAGGGTTTGGCCAAAAAACCCATGAGACTATAACAACAAAAAGAGCGGGAACCAGGAACAAGTAAAACCCTATTACGAGGCTAATGACAGACTCATAGTCGGAACGACCCTACCCGTTTGGTTGGATCGGGGCCGGTTTGCTTTTTCCTTTTGCAATTACAGAGAACGAACACTTGGTGTCCAGCAGCTCTGGGTAACCTGCAAGAACAGAAAGGGAGGCAGGTTAGAAATTGGGAACGCCAGAACCTGGAAGGAGAAGACGAGAGATACATTACAACAGAAACGAAATCACATACATTGTAACATTTACCTGTGACTGGAGAGGCGGCATCGAGAGAGGAGGTCAAAATCGATTGCCAGAACCTGATAACAAGGAGCGAAATACATTAATTTCTGAGTAAGGTGCAGGGTAAGTTAAAACATGGAAGGTTAACTTACCTCGGAGGCAAAAGTGGTCGAATGATCAAGACCATTAGCGTGGAACTGAAGGTTCGTCCTGTAACACCAAAAAGAATAGTTAACAAATCGAAATAAACAAACCTACAAACCCATTACAGTTCAGAGCCACAGGGTCGATTTAGTTCGACTAGAATCACTCATACCACAAACGAAGGACAGAAAATCGACAGAGTTATCATTCTCAGTGAGGACTTCGTCGCACAGAACATCGAACCAGGTAGGCATCAACATAACCCTCGGGCAGAGCAGAACGGAGAACCCTCGTAGCGCAAATGAACAAATGAATGTGACTGTAGACCGAGGTTGGGGTTTGTCACAAGGCGGGAGGTGACAGGATCGAGTGGTATCAAAGCGGGTTTGCTGAACAGAAAAAAAATGGAGGTTGGCAGAAGAGGAAGAGGAAGAGGAAGAGCAGTCTGAAGGGTAGCAGAAGAGGGACTGCGTGAGGAGATTCGAATTTTGCGTGAAAGATTGACAGCAGTGGAAGCTGGGGGAAGGAGAGACCCAGCAGATGACAGTGATGAAGATGTGGCAGAACCAGAAGATGAGTTCGAAGGGGTGACACCTGAACTCAAGTTGTTGAAATCAGTTTTGCTATCCAGTCATAAGCCAAAACATGAGCTTTCCACTTATGACAGAAGTTTGTCTGCAGATGTGTTACTAGACTGGCTAAGTGAAGTAAACAAGTATTTTGAGTTTGAGGAAACCAGTGAGGACAAGCAGGTGAAGTTCGCTGCCACAAAGTTGAAAGGACATGCGTCCTTATGGTGGGACAGCGTTCAGGGCGAAAGAAAAAGGCTACAAAAACAGCCTATAAAGAAGTGGACCAGAATGGAGGCGAAGCTGAAGGAGAAGTTTCTGTCGAAGGACTATCAGATTATGTTGTACAGGAAAGTACAGAACTTGAAGCAAAGGGGAATGACGGTTAAGGAATATACAGAAGAATTTTATAAGTTGAATCTGCGGGCAGGGTATATGGAAGATACCCCAGAAAAAACAACAAGGTTCGTGAATGGGCTGAGAGGGGAGATACTAGATGAAATCGGTATTCTCTCACCCAGAACTTTAGATGAAGCATACCAGTTTGCCTTGAAGGCAAAGGAGAAAATAAACAGGAAACAGAATGCCAGAAGAGGAGGTGGATCGGGCAGAGGAAAGGGAAAGGCCTTTGGCAGAGACAAAGGTACAGGTTCAAGTGAAGAAGGCAGCAGTTCCAAATCTGCAGGAACAGCAGAAAAGGACAACAGCACTAGAGGAGGACGACCAGCCCAGCGAGGGAGAGGAAATGGTCGGGGCAGAGGAGCTGTCCAGTGCTATCGGTGCCACAAGTGGGGGCACAAGTCGTATGAATGTCCTGAAGGTGAACCAGCAGGTGGGAGAGGAGCTTATGTTGCCCAATCGGAGGAAGCTGAGGCATTACCTCAGGAAGTGGAGAACACACCAGAGACAGGTGAAGCCTTGGTGCTGAATAAGGTGCTGTTAAAACCAGCAAAAGAAATTGTAGAGCCTGATCAACGAAAGGCCTTGTTCCAGACAGTTTGCAAGTCACAGGGTAAGTGCTGCGAGCTGATCATTGACAGCGGAAGTACTGATAATCTGGTGGCTACGGAAATGGTGGAGAAATTGGGATTGACAAAGTTGAAACATGCCACTCCCTACAAAGTGTCATGGCTGCAGAAAGGACATCAACTGTTAGTTGATGAACAGTGTGAGGTGGAGTTCCAGATAGGCAGGTATAAGGACAAAATTATCTGCGATGTTATGCCAATGGATGTCTGTCATATACTGCTAGGAAGGCCCTGGCAGTTTGACAGAAGCGCAGTTCATGACGGGAAAACAAACTGTTATATGTTTGTCAAAGATGGGATCAAGCACACGCTTGTACCCATTAAAGAGGAAGGTACAGCAGAAACTAGTGGAGTAAAAGCGTTGTTGTTGGGTGGAAAAGAGTTTTTAAAACAGATTGAAGACAACGATGTGAATTTTGCTGTTGTAAGGAGGCCAAGGACAGTGGTGCTGCACACGAAGATTTCAGACTTACCCGAGGAAATCTAGAATATGTTACAGGATTTTGGAGATATCGTAGTGGACGATCTTCCGGATGAACTACCCCCCAGGAGAGGTATCAGTCATTGTATTGACTTTATACCAGGAGCTAGTCTGCCGAATAAAGCAGCTTATCGCATGAGTCCTAAGGATAACGAAGAAATTAGGAAGCAGGTATAGGAGTTGTTGGATAAAGGGTTGATTAGAGAGAGCATGAGACCTTGTGCAGTTCCGACAGTTTTGGCTCCAAAGAAGGGAGGCGAGTGGCGAATGTGCACAGATTCCAGAGCCATTAATAAAATTACTATCAGGTACAGATTTCCATTGCCGAGAATGGACGATATGATGGACTGTTTGAGTGGGGCAGCTTATTTTTCGAAGATTGACTTGAAGAGTGGATATCACCAGATTCGAATTCGGGAAGGAGACGAGTGGAAGACAGCCTTCAAGACAAATGAAGGGTTGTACGAGTGGCTGGTGATGCCATTTGGGCTGAGTAACGCTCCCAGTACTTTTATGCGCTTGATGAACGAAGTGCTGAAAGAGTTCATTGGGAAGTTTGTAATTGTTTACTTAGATGACATATTGATTTTCAGCAAAACAAAAGAGGAACATTTCAGGCATGTTCGAAGTGTGTTGAGGAAGCTACAACAAAATAAGCTGCTGATAAATCTGAAAAAGTGTATTTTCTTTCAGCGGGAGTTAGTGTATCTGGGTTTTGTAATTGCAGAAAACGAACTGAAGATGGACCCAGAAAAGGTTGCAACTATAGTTAGCTGGCCATCCCCAAAGAGTTTATTTGAATTCCGGAGTTTTCACGGATTAGCAAGTTTTTACAGGAAATTCATCAGGAATTTCAGTGGAATCTGCGCACCCATGCTGGATACAATCAAGAAGGCAAATCAGCCTTTTCACTGGACAGAAGCAGCAGAGAACAGTTTTCAGACCTTGAAAAGGAAGATCACAGAAAGGCCGATATTGAGGCTGCCTGACTTCAACAAACTTTTTCAGGTTCGTTGTGATGCCAGTGGTACAGCCATTGGGGAAGTGCTTAGTCAGGAAGATAGACCGGTCGCATATTTCAGTGAAAAGATGAACGAGAGTAGACAGAAGTACTCAACTTATGACAAGGAGTTCTATGCAATTATACAAGCATTAAAGCATTGGAGACATTACCTGTTAGGTAATGAGTTTGTTTTGTTTTCGGATAATTCTGCATTACAGTACATTATGCAGCAACATAAATTGAACCATAAGCATGCAGAATGGGTTGAGTATCTTCAGAGTTTCACGTTTGTGCTGAAAAATATTAGTGGGCAGGCGAACAAGGTGGCAGATGCGCTGAGTAGGAGGACCTTACTCTTACAGGAAAGTACAATGCAGGTTTTGGGCTTTGAGCACCTGAGGGAACTGTACCAGACAGATGCAGATTTTAAGGAGGCCTATGAGGCCTGCCAAAACCCTCTGTTGAGAAACAATAGTTCATGGTTGGACTACAATTTGCAGGAAGGATTACTGTTTAAGGGAGGACAGTTATGTATTCCCGACTGTTCTATGAGGGAGAACATTATTCGGGAAAAGCACAGTGGGGGTCTAGCCAGCCATTTCGGTATAGACAAGACATTTTCGCAGGTTGAGCATTTTTATTTTTGGCCAAAGTTGCGACGGGACGTACAAAGGTACGTAAGCAGGTGTAAGATATGTCAACTGGCAAAAGGTCACAGTCAGAATACAGGTCTTTATTTGCCATTACCCATTCCGAGCAGACCATGGGACTCCGTCAGCTTGGATTTTGTTTTGGGTTTGCCTAAGACACAGCGAGGTTTCGATTCACTAATGGTAGTGGTGGATCAGTTTTCAAAAATGGCACACTTTATACCTTACAGGAAAACCAATGATGCTACTCATGTAGCACACTTGTTTTTTACAGAGATCTTCAGACTGCATGGTCTACCAAGATCCATCATTTCCGACAGGGACGTGAAGTTCACCGGACATTTTTGGCGAACCCTATGGAAGAAGTTGGACACTCAGTTACAATTCAGCTCCGCTTACCACCCACAAACCGATGGCCAAACTGAAGTGGTGAAGAGGAGTCTGGGAAATCTGCTACGGAGTTTAATAGGCGAAAATTCACGGATGTGGGACCGCGTGCTTGCTCAGGCGGAATTTGCGTATAACGATTCACCTAATCGCAGCACAGGTTATAGTCCCTTCCAGATCTTGTATGGCATGCATCCACGTGGAGTGCATAAATTGCGAGATTTGGGAAAACTCGAAAAACGAAGTGCTGATGGGGAAGATTTCGCCCAAGCAATGAGTGACTTACATGAGCAGGTAAAACTGAAGTTGCAGGACAACAGTCAGAAGTATAAGTAGCGAGATGATTCAAAGCGACGGGAAGTTCAGTTTAATGTTGGAGATGAAGTCCTTGCACACTTGCGCAAGGAACGGTTTCCAAAACGGGAATATAATAAGCTGAAGTATAAAAATATTGGCCCCTGCAAAATCATTCGCAAGTTTTCCGCCAATGCCTATGAGCTACAGTTGCCACCAGGGATAGGTATTTCTCCCATCTTTAACGTGGCAGATATGTTCCCTTATGTTGCTGATCCTGAAGATAACGCAACAGTGAAGTCAACACGGGACACCAGTTGTGAGGAATGTTCATGGATGAGACAGATGCCTATGGCACAGCCCCCTAAGATCGAGAGGATCCTCGACACACAGGTAGCCAGGCGCACACGCAGGAAGGAATATCTGCGATGCTTAGTCAAGTGGAAGGACCGTCCGATTGAGGACAGTTTGTGGCTTGATGCGACGCAGATACAGAACACAGGTTATTCTGTTGACGACCTCATGGAACGGAGCCATGACTTTTTGCCACCCCGGGAGCCTGATGCAGGAGCATCCAGCTCCGAGGTTGACTGTCTCAAAGGAAACCAAATTTCATGTATTGTTGGACAGGTTATTAAACTTGTTTTTTTTATTATTATTTTCTTCATTATTCAGAAATTGGATAAAGACATTAGGACTAGGGTTATGAACTGTTTTAGTTTTAGTAGTTATTTAGAAGTTGTTTATTTCCTTTTAAAAGAAATTGGTTAAACAGTTAGACATATTCTGGTTGAATAGTTCAACTGAAAGAAAGAAACTGTTATACCCTTGCAAGCATTTAAACAGGAAAAAGATGAGTTGTAGGGTTCGAATCTCCAGCCAGAGAAGACCAGAAGAATGACAGTCTTTCTTTAATGAAAAATATTTGTCAACTTAAATCCACAGCAAACTCTTTTATGCGTTGAATTCCTATGTTTATTTTTATTGTTAATACTGATGTACATTGTAATAAAAAAGAACAGAGAGTTGAAACCATTGCAGACAGTAATGTATTGCAATCAATAGAACAGAGAATTGAAGCCATTTCAGACGACTATGTATTGTAAACCCAAGACCAGAGGTTGAAACCATTGCAGATAGAAAACATTTCAGTGTAAGGATAAGCCATAACTGTACAGGACAAGACAGAATTTGCGCAAGCAGAGAACGAAAGTCACAGCACACAAGGACCAATTTCCAGCGAGAAGAGTTAAGAAATATCCAGTTACCATTACCGACATTTCACCAACGAATTTCCAGGTAAAGCATACAAATCCTTTAGAATCAATTGAAAAGAATAAGAGTCTCTTTAAACAAGCGAAAGTTCATTTTTATTCATATAGACTGTAAACCCACTGTCCATTACAAAAAAAAGAGTGCGTGGAAGGGTTTCTGAACCCGAGCGAACAGGGCTCATATTATAGCCAACTGTAAATCCCAAGCTAAGTAAAGCAGAACGCACCAAAAACCTTGTGCCATGAAATGACAGAGTAGGGTTTGGCCAAACAACCCACGAGACTATAACAACAAAAAGAGTGAACTGTGAACAAGGTAAAACCCCATTACGAGGCTAATGACAGACTCATATCTGGAACGAGACCCTACCCGTTTGGTTGATCTGGGCCGGTTTGCTTTTGCCTTTGCAATTGTAGAGAACGGCAACACTGTGTCCAGCAGCCTGCACCCGCAAGAACAAACTGAGGCGGTGTTAGAAATTGGGAACGCGGTAACTCGGAAGGAGAAGACGAGAGATACATTGCAACAGAAACAAAATCAAATACATTGTAACATTTACCTGTGACTGGAGAGGCGGCATCGAGAGAGGAGGTCAAAATCGATTGCCAGAACCTGATAACAAGGAGCGGAATACATTAATGTCTGAGTAAAGTGCAGGGTAAGTTAAAACATGGAAGGTTAACTTACCTCGGAGGTGAAAGTGGTCGAATGATCAAGACCATTAGCGTGGAACTGAAGGTCCGTCCTGTAACACCAAAAAGAATAGTTAACAAATCGAAATAAACAAACCTACAAACCCATTACAGTTCAGAGCCACAGGGTCGATTTAGTTCGACTAGAATCACTCATACCACAAACGAAGGACAGAAAATCGACAGAGTTATCATTCTCAGTGAGGACTTCGTCGCACAGAACATCGAACCAGGTAGGCATCAACATAACCCTCGGGCAGAGCAGAACGGAGAACCCTCGTAGTGCAAATGAACAAATGAATGTGACTGTAGACCGAGGTTGGGGTTTCTCACAAGGCGGGAGGTGACAGGATCGAGAAGATCGACAGGTGGCGCCAAGGGCCAGCGAAAAGGACGGATAATAAATTGAAGTGAGATTGCAAGTTGGATCTGATCCACGGATCCCTGATCACAATTAACATATCAACGCATATATCGAAGTGAAATTAATAACATTAATGTTATGTATTAACATATAGTTCGAAAGGGGTGAGTGGGACCTGTAACCTGTCATTGTTACCAAACATTTTAATTTAACATTACACACAGTTGGAGGGCTGGGCCATCAATTATGAATTAATTCATTTTATTTTTTTATTGTTTTTTTGTAAAATTAATATATTAAATTACTTTAAGATATTTATTTCAATAACACATTACATTTATAATCATGTATTATGGAAGCATATAACTAAATAAAATTGAAAAAATAGTTTCATGTTTAGTTGTCTTCTATGTGACTATATTTACTGCGAATAATGTATTTAAAATTTGAAATTTACTAAATGTTAATATGGATGAGAAAATAACATATCATATTATGGTTCAAAAAGTTTAAATATTCTTTATGGCTCATCTCTTGGATAAGCCTAAATATTAGACTTAACACTCATTTTCAATTATGTATTTCACATTTATTTAGGAAAATCGTTTCCGCGCATGAAGTTTTATTTCTAATACAACTATTTCACATTTATACATTATTATCAAACCAAATAATAGGCATATAAAAGTGAATAAATGTCTTCCTAACATATTGACTTATACATTAGACAATTGCATGTATATGTAATTGATTAAGTAATACATAGTTGTAAAATGCTATGGACTTTTAAAAAATATATATCTTTACTTACATTACTATCTTAAATAATTTCAAAAGTGAAATACATTTATAAACTTGTATCAATGTATATAACTAAATAGAATTAAGTAATTAGGCTAATGTGTTGATGGCTTTATCACATTATTTCCATTACTAATATTTTCTTTAAAATTGAACTTTGAAAATTGCTATTGTGGATGAGAAAATCAAACATCATTTGACGCATACTATTTAACGGCATTCATTTATGACCCATTTCTTTAATAACAGTGAATATTCTACTTAACATCCATTATAAATTAATAATTCCATATATTTTTTTTTAATGAAAAACACTTTTTTTTACATGGATTTTGGTTTCAAAAAATATTATGCTACATTTATACACTCTTATTAAAGGAAAAGAAAATTCAATAAATTGCTTCCTAATTATTTGGCACACCATTTAAGATAAAAATAATTATGGATTGAAAATTGAATGCGTTAATATTGAAAGAGTTTAAAGTCATTAATCTATATCTCATTGCCCACTACCTTAAATAGTTTACTTAACTGTTATTATCAAGAAATTCTAACATCTTTTTCTTTTAAGAAATGACTCATAATTTATGGCTATTATATATCATATTAGTGGACTCATATTAATCTATCTTAATAAGTAAAAATTGAAAACATAAATTTTACTTTTTTAACCCATATGATATAACTTCATTGGATTAAAAAAACAAATTTATGAAAATTCATCAATGGACAATGAAATGAAATTCATTATAATTCAAAAGGTTCAAAGAAATAAATCATATATGACACTTTTTCATTAAAACCTTAATACCCACTTAAAACTCATTTTCAATTAATTATATGTTTTTATAAATAAATTACTATTTATTTACAATGGAGTTTGATTTTAAAAATTATATATTAAAGTTATAAACTAATATTAAAATATTAATGCATTGTATACGTAATTAGAAGTCAAAAAGTGAATTTGTGTTTTGTTGATTTGCAATATGATAGAATTTCAATTTAAAATATTAATTTATAAAGTATATAAATTTTAACCAAAATTATGGATTAGACAATTAGATATATTATATTTCAAAAAGTTGAAATCATTCTAACTATGACTCATTACCTATGGCCCGTTTTCTATTACCTTTAATAGTTCATATAGCGTTTATAAATTAAATTATCTATATATTTTTTTAAGAGTGGTACCTTTATTTATATTGAGCGTTGTTTAAAAATTTACATTCACATTTATATATATGAGTATTAATGAATATAACTAAACAGAAGAAAATAAGAATACATTTTTCTTCCATAAATTTTATAAGGTAATTTTAATAATAAATAATTTATTTAAAAATGTAAATCGTAATACACACATTAAAAAATAAATTATTGGTAACAAAAACTCAATGTAAAAACAGTATAAATAATAATAATAATGTATATTAATATAATTTTCAATTCATATATATTTTGAATGAAATAAAAAAATCATAGAAATTGATTATGTGCATTATGAAATTGGAATGTTGTTGTGAGCAAATTTATTGAAAGAATTTATTTGATACGATGAAGTGTCTTAAGAAATGGAAATAAAATGTTCCCAAGCCAAGTATCTTGCCCTTGTCCTATATAGGATTTTACTAATATGTGGTTTGAATAATATTTGAGTAATTGATAATGATGCTTTGATGTATCTATTAGAAATACATTTTACTATTCCTAATTATCTACATATTGCGACCACACACAAGTCATTTGTTTCACATAAAAATGTATTATTTTCCATGGTTTCACTTATGTTTGCAAATGGCAATGAGATCCGTCCCATATGAATTTAAAGTCCCCTATATCAATACTTGATTTTTCAAGTACTTGTTCAATGTACTTTTGAGTGACATCTAATGTCCATATTGCATCATAATAATTGTTTGAGCTTATTACTGAGAAGGCATAAAAATATAGGACCTATTGCCAAATTTCCAATTTGATGCTCCTTGAATACGACAACTCGGGTCATCCCCACTGTATGATTGAAAGAATACTCCTTCCATTTCAAATATCAACACTGTATGATTGAAAGAATATTCCTTCCATTTCAAATATCAAAACCATATTTTGGCACACATTAATGCTCATCTACATCTATACTACAACCACATATATGACATTAACGTATCTCCACTTCCATAATTAATTATTTAAGAGCATCAAAACATACTACTCTCAAACAATAACAAAATTATGCTAGTATGTATTGTAATTTTTTTCATTTTTAACAAAGAAAAATTTTCAAAAAGTTAAAATCCAATAAAAAATCATTCTTACAATGGCACCATTGAAGTGAACAAATTAATGATGTATGTCTAGCCTATGCATACAAACTAATACATTTATTTAGTTTCTATGGAACAAGTATTACAGGAATAGATTGACCAACCATTTAAATCATTTATTTTAAGAGTTAGAATTATTTGTTTAATCTCAATTGACAAATATAATTCCAATGGTCTAATTCAAGTAAACAAACTAATATTAGTTTCCGCATAAAACCTAATACACTTTTTAAATTTCAAAAAAACTAATTAAATATATATTATTTTGTAGAGTATATCCATTATTTTATTTTGATTCTTATTTTAGTGCAGTATTTAATTATATTTTTGGTGTTTATTTTTGGTGTTACATACCACCTAATATATTTATTAACTTTTACAGAAAAAGAGAAGTTATAACAACACAATGAACTATGGTTTAAATCATAATTTTTAAGATGTCTAATGTTAGGGTAAATCACAACTAAAAAAGTAATTGCAATGATCTTAACTAAGCAACAAAATCCAATTATCTGATAATTTCTATATACCACATGATCCATTTTATAAATTTATATAAACTAATAATTTTCTTAGGAAGACAGTAAAATACCATTCGTATCAATAATTTTCCCTAACACAATATCTTACTAGCAATAAAAAATAATAATATTTATTTCTATTAATATAATGGTAGCTTGAAATACGGTCAACTTAAATTAAGAAAGCTTCCAAAATACAATAATAAATAATGATGTCTTTGGAATTTCGCTTGCACTGTAGTCACTAGAACCTCAAAACATTTGTACAGAAATATATGACAATTTCAAATGAATTAAAAAAATAACAAGTCAAAGGATATTATGAAATCAACTTTTACAACATCTCATTTCACTTACATCCATAAGAATAGATAATTTCAAACCATATGCGAGTTCTCCACCACAAAATGATAGCTCAAACTTCATTATTTAACATTCATTTATTCACTTAATTCTTAGCCATTTGAAACAAAGTATAAAATAATATTATCGTTTCTTTCAGTGTTTTCTATGATTTTAATATAAATATTATCATTTATTTCATAGTTTATATCTAATGAAATAAACGAGAATAATAAAAATGTTACAAGGCAAAACAAATCTACAACATGCTAGATTTCCTTCTTCCACGAACAAAAAAAACAGTACAAGATGAAATAAATGTAGTGCACCCTATAATTCTTTTACTTTGCATTTTTGGTGTTTGTGCTATACATAAATCTAACATGCATTAGATTGTTTTTACCCTGTAAATCTTTGCTTATACTCTGAAAAAATCTAATGAGCGCTATATTTGTTTTATCTGGCAATGATTTTCTTTGTGCTTTTATTTTACCATAAAAAATATGTATATATGTCTTTTTCTTTCCACTATATTTGCTTCACCTTAAAATGTTTTTTTTTTTTTTGTTCTAGAAACAAATCTAGCTCTTTGTTTGATCCTCTAATGCCAGTGTTTATTCTAGAAAAAAATCTAGTGCATGCAAGATTTGTTTTACTAAGCATTGATTTTGTGTTTTATGTTAGACTAGTTGTGTTTTATCTTACAATGTGTTTTTTTTTTAGAAATATAGTGGGTGCTAGATTTTTTTGACTATGGAATGCTTATGCATGTGCTAGAAACAAATTTTGCAATGCTTCGATACATAAAACATAATACATTTATTTGATTTGTATGGAACACATATTACATGAATATATTGAACCACTATTTAAATGAATTAATTGAAGAGGTTTAAATAAAAATAATAATTATATTTTATTTTCATTTTGGTCGTGACAATGAACCACATTAGAGGGTTCGAAACATCCAAAAACAAATATTGATGGTGTCATTAATCCAAAAGTAAACTTCAAATAATAAATATGGATCACAAAACTGTAAGATAAAGAATACATAAACCCTATTATATTTTTTTAATTTCAAACATATTAATTAATTATATATTGTCTTTTAGAGTATATTTGGTAGTTTCCTTGGGTATTTATTTTAGTGTAAGATGTACTTGTTTTGTTGTTGCATCATACATCACAATATATTTTTTTTAACTTTTATAGAAATATAAAATTTATAAGAATACAATGAACCATCTTTTAAAAAAATTATTTTTATGAAATCTAATTATATGGAAAATATCTTTGTAATAATTCAGGATCGCTATAGAGTTTAAGCCTCAGAAACTGCTTGACAATTTATTTTTTACAAAGATATTCAAGTAGAATTTTCTGTGATTTGAAAGGTGAGCAGTGGCATGACAGGGGAAGTTCGGGAAATTATGACTCTTGCTAGGGTTTTTTCAGGCCTAGCCACCGACGTTGATCTTGCATTTTCCTCTTCCCTATTCAACTCTTCCACCGTCGCCAAATTCATAGCAAATCCAGGAGACTCTGTGGTCTTCACCGTCGCAGCTCTTTGCAGCCTCCCTTGCTCGAATCCACTCAGACTGCGGGCTCCTCCTCTCCAAGCAATTGTCACCTTTGCCTATGAGGAAAGACTTGGGGTCACTCCAGTCGACACCTATGAAGATCTTGCAGCAATGGAGATCGCACAGGATGTTGCCTCCTTCTGCTAAAAAGAAGGTACAAAATTTGTTTTTCCCGCACAAGACAACAGCGCCAGCCAAAAAGAAGATGCAGACTCAGACAATATTGCAGCCTCGACAAAAATGAGCTTCGCTTCCACTTTCGCCTATGTTAGGGTTCCCAGGTGTGCTCATAGGTTAAGCTGCGCATCGACCCCTTTCAAGCCAGCACCAGTTCTCATGGTCACGCACTGCCACGTGAAGGAAAATGGGAAACAAGCCAAGGATGGGCTCCTTCGCTGCGCCTATGCTGAAGAAAAAATGGAGACGGTTGCGCCTCTCCTACAGAACCACAGTAGTTGTGCAGATCTAGATCTTATAAATTACTCTGCCTCATTTTAGATTCATATCTTGCAACTCTCAGGCAAAACCATATTGCAATGGGTTAGTTCTTCAGACCTGGTGCAGGATCTCAAGCTAAATCTAGAACGTCAGATTGGGATACCTTCGGTCCTCCAGAGACTTCTTTACCAAGGTAAAAAACTTGAGGACCTTCTTGCCCTCTCTGTTTATAGCATTAACAGAAATGATTCTATTGTGTTAACCCTTTGTTTGAGAGAAGGCACAGTTGGACAGTCATCTTCAGCCCCTACTTTCTCATACAAAGATGTTATACATTCTCAGAACCCCAAACCCCCTGAAGCCCCTAAGCCCTAGCCTTTTCTGGTTAACAAATTGGAGGATGTTCCCTCTATTGAGATCTCCCATCCAGATCTCGCAGAAGATCTTCAAAAATTTGCAGAAAAAGCCATCATATGCAGATTTAATGGACTTTGGCCAAGTACAAAGGAACTCTATGATTGGATGTACGCTAACTGGACACGCAATTGCAAGGTCAACTTCTGTTCAAAAGGATTCTTCATAGTACTGTTTGATCACTCTAAGAATTATCAACAGGCCTCAGAGGAAGGTCCTTGGTTTTTGGGAACAGCAGGGCTCTTCTTAACCCCATGGTTCCCATATTTTGACCCATCTACAGCGGTCATCACCAAGACACCTGTCTCGGTCAGGCTTCCCAACTTACCAGCTCATCTATGGCATCTGGCAGTCTACAAAGGAATAGGGAACGCCTTGGGCTGCTTCTTAACGACAGATTTTGGGAGGGAAATTCAAGTTCTATACACATATTCCAGAATATGTGTGTAATTAGACATCAGGAATGGCCTGCCTGACCAAATGATCATCAAGGTAAGCGACTTTGTATGGACTCAGATCTTAGATTACGAGAATACTACATTCCGTTGCCGTCATTGTCACCAAACAGGGCATCTGCAGAACTCTTGCCCCACATTCCCTGCAAAAAATAAAAAGGAAAACATTACAAAGTCCAAATCCAAAAGATGGACTCCTTATACCCCGCTGCCAGCTGTCGACTCTGAATCCTTGAGTTCAGAAGATGAAGGGAGTGATGCAGAATCGGATCATGCTCTTCAGACGAAGGACTTGTCCACCGCTGCACCTGAGCATCCTCCTGATACTACAATCACTCTGAAACACATTCATGAGTCCTCCTCTTCTAATTCAGATAAGGAAATCCCCCATTTGGAGAACTCTAGTCTTCAAATTGTCCTAGCACCTACTCACCAAGATGGATGGGTTAAAGTCAACAAAAATAAAGGGAAAAAACTTCGTGTGGAGGCTTCTGCCCATGCTGGGTAGAAGTTGGTTATTTCCAACCCTCTAGTCACATGTTGTAGCTCCTTGCTTGTTTCATTTTCTCTCTCCGGGACCGAGGTTGATAGTTTATCATTTCCGTTTGGCTGGTTTCTTTTTTCTCTTGATTGTATTCTCATATGTACCATATTTTTGCTTAATAGAATTAGTCTGATTCAGAAAAAAAATTATATGGAAAACTACAATTGAAAAAAAATATTGTGATGGTCCAAATCAAGCAAAAATACCAATTATCTAATCATTTATACATACAACCTAATCTAATTTGTAAATTTCTATAAACTAATAAATTTTGATATGAACACATTAAACAACCATTCAAATAAATAATTGTCATCAACACAATATCTTACTAGCAATAACTAAAAATAAAAATATTTTATTCATAATAATGTATTGGTATCATGAAATGAACAATTCATGATGTCACATATATAACGACCAAAATTACTATTATATATCGTATATCCAAATTGATGCATGAACTTAAAATATTTTTAATTATGATTGAAAATCCTTCAAAGTACCTCACACATTTGTTTCCTTGTAAAGTATATCTAACATTTTCCATAACACATTGATCAACCAAGTATCATCATTATTTTTTCCATTTAATGGAGTAGCAAGGAATACATTTTCTTTGGGATTTTATTTTACTCTCTCAAGTGAACAATCCACTAACACAATATTACTTGCATCACATTGGGTATGCATTTTCAACACCTTTTTTAATGATTTATTGTGTCTAACATTTTCTTGATTGTTAGTTACTTTCTGTCCCTTTTCTAGTTTACAATCTAAAGTAGTCCACATAAATATATGTTGACCTTGTGATGTTTTTGAAACCATTTTTTTTTTTTTTAAATACTAGTTGTGGTTTTCTTCAAATCTATCGTCCAAATTGTAATCTCAAAATCTTTACTCTTGAAACACAATTCAAGATAACTTTTAGCATATGATGGAAACAAAAATAATTTTTTCTCTATAGTTTTATTTGAATCCTTCCAATTTTATCAAAATTCCCTTTATTTTTTTCATCTTTAGTGCTATAATAAAAAAATTATTTTAACTCTAAAATAACTAATTTATTTCTATTTATTTCAACTGAAAAAAATAAGAAATAATTTATTCAAGCCGCTTTATTCATGCTAAATAAATTATTAAGAATTGTTGGAAAACTACAGTTACCTAGAATGTTTTTCCAACTCTTTATAAATGAGCCAATTATCTCTGGTATTGTATCCATGGGACCTGGAGAAAAAAATCCAAAGCCCCAATCAAATGCTAATAATACTTCTTCAATAACACAGACTTACATTTTAAATTGATCTAATTGTTGTTTTTTTTCTTTTTGTTTTGTCTATGATAAATATATAAAATATTATGATTTTGAAAAGCACAGAAAACTAAAAACAAATAAAAATAAAAGAAACTAGTTAACAAGTTATAAGTAACTAATATTAAATTTTGTTCCTAATTATAACTTTGTTTCATTTTCATTTAATCATTTCCTTTGTTTTCCTTACTTGTCACTATAATAAATATCAGAAATACTATAAATTGTTACAAATAAAATTTATAAGTAACTAGATTAA
Source organism: Pinus albicaulis (assembly GCA_034641835.2). Lineage (NCBI taxonomy): Eukaryota > Viridiplantae > Streptophyta > Pinopsida > Pinales > Pinaceae > Pinus > Pinus albicaulis. The sequence goes on along the minus strand of CM076581.1, from coordinate 357,592,772 downwards.
AAAACAATTGTGTTACATTATCAATACATTATTTTCATATTAATTATGGTTTTGTAGAACATTTCACCTATCAATATAGTCATTCTCTTAATTCTTAACTATAATAAACATATGAAATTCTATGAAACATGAAAATGAAAATAATAATTATAAAGAGAGAAATTACAATGATCATTAACATCTTCATTATTTCATGGCCATTGTAGTATTAATGCCTTTTTTTCTTTTAGTTTCCTATAATAGACATTTGAAAAAACTATTAATGTGAAAATTAAATAAATTCACAAATAAAAAAATAAAACAAATATTGTACCTTGTATGGTAATTTTTTCTTCTCTTATTTTTATTTCCATTTATTTTTCAATATTATGCACATTGTGTGGATTATTTCTATTTTTCTCACTTTCATCATTCTCCGTTTTAGAATCTCCATCATTAGTCGTTTTAGTAGACATTTTGACAATTAGTAATTCTAAAATATATATTGTCTTAAAAATTATAAGATAAAAACAAAGGAAATGAAATACCTGATTTTTTTTGTAACTTAATGGATTTTGGGTTTAATAGTTCAAAAAATATGTAAGTATTGAACATCATTTTCATTTGTGCCTTTGTTTGTATAAGATATAAATTTCTTCTTTTATATGTACAACAGACCTTGATTAGCATAAATATAAATAATCATATTTCTTTCACTACATTGTTAATTCTTTTGCAATGAATCCACTCAAAAATTATAATCTCCTTCATTTTTATCTTCTTAACTATGAGAGTGTTTTGAAGCCTCAAATTTTTTTAATTGTGAAGTATATAAATATATAGATAAAACTAGAAAGTATATAAATATATAGATAAAACTATATCATAAGCTTCTATTTGGACTTATATTCATAAAATGCATTAGTCATTTTATATTTCAACTTGAAATTTTTTATGGAAATTTCCAAAAGCCTCAAAAGCCTCATGTACATCATGACAAGACGAAAGTTCTACTAAGAGAACTATAGTAAAGTCATCCAATTGACTTTTTTTTTCGATAAAAAAATCCGAGAAATTCAATATAATGTCCCATGTGGAATGATTCTTCTTTGAAAGCTAACGTATCCAAGACAACAAGCTCAGTGAATAACCTGGGTTCCAACGGACAAGAAAAAGAGTTCAAAATTGTTAGCAAAATATATAGACATCCAAAACGACAACCACAATGAAAATCATTGTCAACTTATTGAACGATTGTTGACCCATGTATAATTCTGTCGAGGATTCCACATGTTCGCTAAGAAAGGGACTCTATTTTAGTTTTGTGTAGTCATTTTATTTGAGTAGATCCTTCCGTTGCTCTACAGAAGTTGGAATATGTAATATCATTAATATTACAATGCTCGAGAATATTAGATGTAGTAAGAGTCATAACACTGAATTTCGCATCATGAATTTTACAATATGCAACCATTGCATCCAACGTTATTTTGTTGGTTTTGGTTTACCATAATAAACTTTTAACTTTATGGTATTCGTTGGATGATTAAGTGGAATATAAAATCAAACCGTTTGATCCAATAGCCTAGCTGCTATTGAAGAAATTTCTTATGTAGTTAGTCCCTGAAGGAGGTTGAGAGAAGTAGTGGTCAAAATTAGTAGACTATTTGTATTGCACTTATCTCATTCAGGTTGCCTGGGAGAACATTTCAATGTTCCTAGTTTATAACAATAAAAACAGTGTTCTATTTATCTCAAATATATTTAATATTTATTTATATATAATAGAAGTTTTCGAGGAGCAAAATTTTAACTTAAACAATCAAAGGAGGAGCACAACATTTCATCATTGACCCTAAAAAAAATAAAAATAAAAATTGGTAAAAATTCAATGTAGATATGAAAATGTGAATTACATTTTGAAATTAAATAAGAAATATAAATTAATGCAAAATAATCGTACACATGATAAAATATTACATATATTATGAACTTAAATAAGTGATGATGTTTAGTCATTTAACAAAAATAAAGAGAGAAATCATAATAAGTTATGGGTGCAAAATAATTAAAATTACATACCTTGCCTTTTTCTCTCTTAGAATATCCAATCCTCCTTTTCTTTAAGTTTTCATGGCACTTAGGAAATGTCTTGCAAAGCACACATAATTAATAAATTGGTTTTTATAGCATACTTTGTTTGAAGAATTGAGTTGACAACAAATTTTAAATACCTTACTAGGTTCAACTAATGGATCCAAGAATCAAGCATTATGTATTTCATACTTTTTCTTCGCCTCTACAGATACACTATAACTTGGATTTGCTATAAATTTCTTCGTTGCTTGAATGGTTTGTTGACCATTAACTATCCACAATTTGATGTATTCACCATCTAAATATGCTTCAATGACAATCCTAACACGGTTGAGCAAGGGATATGCTAGGTCTTTATCATACTAGTGTATTCTTGTTATTTTAATTGTTAGTGTAGACCCCTATTGTTATTTCCGTTCCCCGTAAAATCTCACTATTGTTATTTTTGTGCCCTTACATAATTAATATTATGTATAATCTTATTATATTGTCACTCCCTACAGTCTTATATATCCCAAAGATATATTATTATTTATATCATCCAAAAATTATTCATTTATGTAACGTAAAAAAAAATTCCCCCAAAAAAATAGATTGATAAAATAATGGTTTTGAAGTTACATTAATAAAATAAATTCAGTACATTATAGTAGAGTTTTGTCATGAATTTAACATAAAGAGGCACTAGGGATATATAAATAGAGTTTTATCATGACATAACTATTATTTAAGATACTATGGAACGATCTAATTCCAAAAAAATAAATTTAATTAACCACATTGTATTAATGTTGGTTACTAAATTTTATTAATAATTCATAAATATATTAAATAAGATACATTTTTTTTTTAAGTTGGACTAAATTCTATTAGTGTAACATAATATACAAGATGAGTCGGGCCTCCATAATTGTTGTGCTAGCCAATTCCGAAGGCATTATAAGTCAAAAAAACAAAATAATGACCGCCCCAGATGGGGAAACCGGTCATGATACATCTACCCTCAATGGAGAAACCAACTTTATACAAAAAAGACTTAAAAGTTGGAAAATTATTCTGGAAAGACATTTTAACATAGAAAATAAACATAATAGTGAAGAAAGACCTCTCCATGCTAGGTGTCATTTTGTTGAGGTGGTGGTTCCTCCATAATAAGGCACATGTAGTCGTCGGAAGAATCATCCACGTGCATCGTTTGATGAGAAGCTAGTTCAGACATTATAGTAATGTAAACTACACTAGCACTACCTTCCTACGTTCTTCACCCAACTATTCAAGACTCCCACTTTCACTGCTGCCATCATTATTTAAAAATACAAATTCAAAAATACATTATACTTTTGAGATAACTTACCATTATTTATACGACTTGAACCATTAATACTAACTATTACAAACACTCACTTTTTGTTATTTAGTTATAATCGTTTGCATACTCTTTGTGTTTAGATTTTCTAAACCATTAATGTTATTGATGCTTTATGTTATAGCTTTATTGGTACTTCGTCTTATAGTTTTATTGATTTTGTACTCATCTTTTTGACCTATTATAATATACTTTTTCCCAATATTCCCCTCGCACGCACTTCAACACTCATTTAGTAATGTTAGCAACCTTTCATATTGATTGATATTTCTATTAACCGTGTGTGTCAATATTTTTTTTCAAAGCCATTAAAATTATTAAATCCAAATTTATTCAAATTAAATTCATATTATACTTTAAATTATGGTTATATTTTAATACATTGGATGATTATATATATATATATATATATATATATATATATATATATATAATCTATTCTTTATAGGTAATGTTTTTTAATGAGATAAATAAGTTTAAAGTATATAGTTTTTTTTATGTACATTTATTTATTACACTGTTATTTATATATTTATTATTATTAATATAATATTAAATTTATGTATTAATAAAATATTAAAAATAATGGTTTTTATTACTATATAAATAATAAATATTATGATAATTATTATTATAATTGCATTAATAGATTATATATGTATATATATATATATATATATATATAATGACTAGAGGAATCAACAAATAGGCTAGCCTTATACTCACATGGCATCGGTCGCTATCACATAAACTTTAGGTGTGTACATAGACTCATTTCCGCATGCAAAAAGTGAATGAGGGGAATTTGAAAACTAAAGCTCCCCGCAAATAATATGCCATTTACATGACCATCACCAATTGAGCTTCCCCTAAGGGCTAACTACAATACACTGTTGTATTAAAATATTAATTAATAATTAATATATCAATATATTTACAAATGTATTAATTTATAATATATTATTTTTTATTAATATATTAATGACAACTAATTTATAATAATAATATTATTATCAATTAATCATAACCATGCTCATGTGTATATCATGGTAAAAATGCATACATTATATAGTTTCTTTTAATGTTATAATAAATAAAAACATCATTTGAAAATTTTAAGTTGATTTCTTATTAATGTACTTAAAATAAGTTGATTTTTTTGCATAAGTATAAATCATCATGTACATGGTATAAATAAAGTTGATTTACTATCAATGTTCTTAGAGAAAGTACAAATAAATCATATGCAAAGTTCAAGTTTATCTATTATTACATGGTCGTACTAAAGATATTAATTAAGATATATCGTGAAATAGAAGAATTTTTCATTGCATGAAAATAAAACTTTGGCTGACCCAAAAAATTTTGTAGTGATCCCACATTAAATTATATGTAGGTTTCCTTCCCTACAATATATAATGGCTATTCAAATTTAATATTGTTAAAATAAATATAAATTCTAGATATATATACTAATGTCACAATGTAACGAATATCTTCTAACATCGCAATGTGGAGAACATTGTTTGCACATCAGAATGTGACAAACATTAATTAATGTCATAGTGTTACAAATAGAACATAATGTTGTAGTATGTCAAGCCAAATCCAATGTCATAGTTTGTAGAACATAATTGAACATTGCAATGTAGAAACATATATTGACATTGATTTCGAACATAAACCTTAATAGACATCTCATTTTGATATGATTCAACATATCTTGACGTCATAATACAACAAAAATTACCCAAAGTCATAATGTGGTAAAATTTTCTCAATGTCATAAGGTGACAGATATTTTGACGTCACAATGTTACAATCATTACCTAATGTTGCAATGAAACAAACATAGCATGACATCATCATATTTCAAGACAGACTAAATGTCGGATTTTTTTTGAAGACAACTCGACATTGAAATGTGGAAAACATATATTGGAATTAAATTCAAACAAAAATATTCACCAACGTCACATTTTTATATATGTAATGATTCTTGATGTCACAATGAGACAAACATTACCCACCATTACAACGTTACCAACATTGTCCAAAATATCACAATATAACAATCATTATTTGTTGAATGTGAAAAAAATTACCGAATGTCACCATGTGGTCAACATTGCTCAACCACATTATGAAATATGGTTAGTATATGTTGTCATGAAAATTTTAAATTTTCTCAATGTCACATTATGGCATTCATATCTTGACATATCAATGTGGAAATGTTTTTTTCATATCACATTGTGACAAACATAATGTCATAATTTTATAAAACTTTTTCTTTGTCATAATGTGACAAAGTTAACCTAACATTATAATGGGTAAAACCTAACCCAATGTTAGTAGAGTGTGATAAACATAAAAAAATGTTAGAATATCATGAATGCAACCTAATGGGGGTAATGTGGTAAAAACGTCCAAATGAAATTTTCATTCAAATGTAATCCAAAATTGTAACGGGGAAGCATAGTACAACCATGGTTAATCATGGTCAAACACGGTCATCCATTTTCAATCATAGTAAACAATAGTAAATAATAGACAACATCAACAACCATGGTCAACCATAATAAACCATAAAGGACATTGACCACCATGGTCAACATAGTGTCCAACACCACAATGATTCAAGCATAGATCCCAACATCACAATGTTATGAACAAATTCCAATCATGGTCAACCATAAGAAAACCTAGTCAACCATGTTCAATATGGTCAACCATAGTGAACCATGAGAACAAGGACAACCATGGTGAAACATGGTTGAATCACAGTTAACCATAGTCAACATCATTAACCCATCATTAACCATGCTTAAAATATCCAACCATGGTCAAACACACTCAAAATTGTTTAACATAGTCAATCATGGACAACCATAGTCATCATGGTCAACCATAATCAATCATTGTCAACTATGGTCAAACATGTTGATTGTGGTCAACCATGGTCAACATGGTCAAACATGGACATATAGGGTCACCCATTGTGGACCATAGCTGATATGGTGAAACATGGCTAAACCATATTTATCATGGTCAAACCATTGGCAAGCATGGTCAATCACAAGAAACCATAGGAAAATTTTGGTTATCCATGGTCATCCATGGTTAAGCACAATATATCATAGTCAATTATAGTTAAATTTTGTTAACTATAAACACCCACAGTCAACCATATGTCAGCCATAGTAAACCCCTTCCAATCATAACTTGAACATATATAACTAAGTAAAACATTTTTAACCTAGGTCAACAATAATTAATGATGATATGCTAAACCTTTCCACACGTGTTGACGATCAACTAGCACAATGACACTAAAATTGGTAAATATACATTTATTGATGGTGTTTCTTTTTCAAGTTAAAATATGGTGTTAATTGACATATATCAACCAGTTTTAATGTGGTTGTGGAAGTTATCAAAGCTAAAGGGATAGTATTAATTATAGTTAGAATGGAGTATAAACATATAGCACTCTAAAACCCAAAAATTATAATAATATTTGTACCTAAATTGTAAAATTTAAATTAATTAAATATTTGATTAAGAAAGTAGAAATGAAACATTGTAATTTCAAATATTTACAATTTGAAAAAAAATGAACAATAGTTTTATAAAGATTTTAGAAGATGACAATAAAATTAACAAATAAATCAATTTTTATTTACTAATATTCTCAACAAAATTATTGGTATTTTAAATGAATAAAAAAAAATTAACAAAAAATAATAAGCAAGCACTTTTTTCTTCCATTCATTTATAATTTTTCAAAATAATTTAAGCTCACATTATTGAAAACATTAATCTATTTGACCAATAAAAAAGGATTTTTAGCTTTCCTTTGTTTTCATAAATCATAAATAACATTCCAATATACCTCATTTTGAACATTAGGTGTACCGAAGGGAGATACAATACCATATAAATGTCTTGAATGAGAGTATTTATCTATTACCATTTTTTTATCTTGTTTAATTTTGCAAAGCCTCTTTCACACATTATTATACATTTTGGAATTAAATGAATAACTTGCCATAATTTAATCAAATAGGAAAATATTTTAAATCATCTATGTTCATCTCAACATATATCTAATTCTCGAAACATATTCATTTTTTGTTACAATTTATAAGTAGTACAACTAAATTCATCCATTCCTCCCAAACATTTAGAAATCAGTATACTATATGAGTCCTTGAAACTAAAATTTTCACATAAACATTGCAACGATGTCTTTGTTTTAAAATATTTATCATTCATTTCTTTATAGGAGTGACGAGGATGAAAATTTGGCAGAATTAAATATAGGTAAATATGTGGACCTCCTATGTAGATATTCAATCACCTTCGCGACAAAAAAAAATTCCCAAAAGAATGCAATCATGTTGTTTCCTTTATCTTTATATATTTTCCACTCTTTCAAACCTCAATGGATGTAAATGCACCATACTCATGTTATCGGCAAACTCAATATTTTCTCCTTGTTCTTTGATTGAAAAGGAGGAAATGTGCATTGCACCTTTGCCAAATATGGTTTCTAATAAGGGTATACTAATCATATTAATAATAAAATCTAAAGTAGTGACAATAGAGTTAATGTCAACGTGATCCTTTTGAAACTTTTGATTTAAATTATTTAACTCAATGAGTACATATGCAAATAAATGGATGCAAATTTATATTTGAAATATTGTTTCCAACTCGTACATTTTTCTCTCCCCTAACTACAATATTTTACTAAAGAAGGAATGAGTTTTAAAAAAAATCAATGATCTTTCCTCTAGAGGGACATCTAATATAAGGATTTTATAGGACCTCTGTATTGATGGCTTGAAATTATTATATTAGATCTTTCAATTATGAATCTGTTTTAACAAAATTTCTAATTTATGGATACACTCTGTTTGTATATTTATCAATATATTGTAGCTCTATAAAAGAAATAAAGTGTTATTTTTTCTCAATAATTCTCTACGAGCTATGAAATTAATATATAATTAATGAGGAGTATCTTAATGAAGCTTAATATATAAAAATTCACAAACAACTCTCATAAAATATACCTAGCATATCAAATTCCAACTAACTTCATCAAAAACAAATCTATCTCTGCTAAAACAACTATGGCAGCATCATGCATAGGCTAAGTTCTCTTATTCTTTATTTGAAGCAAGCATATGAATTTTGTTACACATTGAAATATTCCTTCATTCATCATATATGTCATATAATTAATCATGTATTTCTTCCTATTTCAATTCATGCTTTAATCAACAAAATTTGTGTAAAGTGAGACACGGAAAATTCCATCTTTTAAGTTTTCTCAAAATAATTCCTCAATAGTTTCAAGAAATTTTTTATCACATGTTTTTTTGTGCATGTAGAGTATTCATCTATTAGAATCATATGTGGAATGCATTTATTCCTATTCATCTTGAAAATTTACTTATACATTTCTATACTTACTCATGTATAGAAACAAAATATATATTTTCATTCACAAATATAATATTCCCCTTTCCAACATCTACCATTAGTTCTACCTGTTTAGTAATTGTTAAATTAATTTTCTTAATTTCTCCTTCCAAAATATGAAAATAAAATTTATGATGTTTTAATTTTCATTCCTATTGAGATCACTAACTTAAAGAGTAATAGTACCCTATTTAGAAAACAATGCCTCTTTTAAATTTTACACAACAAAAACATTTTATTCCGTCATTACAATTACAATTGTTTACAACATAATATCATGTAAATCTTGCCTTCCATTTACTTTTGAATGTTTTTTTTCGTTTCTTTCATGGTTTTTCTCCTTCACCAAACTCTAAACTATTAAATTCATTGTCTTCTAGTGGTTGAGTATCAACTTCAATCAAGAAATGACGTAGTTGACTAAAATGTTGGTGAGAAACCTAAGGCATCAATTATTGATAATTATATGTTAATTTTTTTTAGACTAACCCATAGGAGAATTTTTTTTAAATTTACACGTGTTTAATCATTTTAAAGTAAAATAAATAAATATAAAAATAATAAACAATAATGTAGTGAGTCTCAAAATGAATTTGATAAAACGAGAATTGTATTTAAACAATAAAAACAAAAATGTAGTGATGTCATAAAATTAATCATTTTATTCATAGGATCTTAGCTTTATTGTTTTGCTGAACCATTAGTTTCACCTTTTTTAAAAAATTTACACGTGTTTAATCATTTTAAAGTAAAATAAATAAATATAGAAATAATAAACAATAATGTAGTGAGTCTCAAAATGAATTTGATAAAACGAGAATTGTATTTAAACAATAAAAACAGAAATGTAGTGATGTCATAAAATTAATCATTTTATTCGTAGGATCTTAGCTTTATTGTTTTGCTGAACAATTAGTTTCACCTTATCATGTGTGTTTGAGTCTCCCTAAACACGTTGTAGTTGGATTATTTGTGGTTTTTATAAAATAAGTATATATCTTAAAATTCTCATTCTTTATATATTTTATATATATAATCATTTTTATTTTATTTTTAATTTATAAAATTTAAATTTTTTATATTCAATTTATTTGATTTTTTTTAATATAAATTTATTGTAACACAAGTTTTAAATTATTTACAAGACAAATTTTCAATAGTTTTAGAAATAACAAAATATTGAAAAAAGTATCATTGGGTTTTTTTATTTATATAATTCATATTATATTTCAATTTCTTTTTAAATTGAATATATATATATATATATATATATATATATATATATATATATAAATTTGGAATTTAAATAAATCTAAAAGTAATATAGATTTATTTAAAATAGGAAAAATATTAATTTAAATAAATTTAAAAGTAATATACATTTATTTAAAACAAAATATATATCAACTTTATTTAAAAGAGAAAAATTAAATAAATCATTATTTATAATTTTTTATAAAATATAAATTTAATTATAAAATAATATTAAATTTAATGATAAATTTTATTTAAAAACTTAAAAGTTTAAAATATGAAAATAATATATATATATATATATATATATAATATAATATGCCACATCTTATCCCATATATGTATCTCAAAAACAAAAAGGTCTTGAGGATTTCTATCAAGCTAAGGAAGAGGTCGTGAACCAATCCTACTCATGTAGGGGTAGTTTATTTGAAAACATTTAATGAGTGTGTTCTCTAATCAAATGAGATCTATATGGAATCAAAATTCGGAGACATTGCGGATGGTTTTATAATTAGGTCAATTAGATCTCGTTATACTTTAGCCAATGCGATTTTTTTTTTAATGTCTGACAAGAATCATAAATCATAATAAATAAGATTATTTTATTATTATTTTAGGTAATTTGAATATTTAAAAAGACAAGATAAATAGATATAATTATTGATGTTATGAATTCACTATAGACATGCTAAAATATTTTCTATTTTAGTACATGCAATTATTTGGGTCAAAGGATGTGTTATTTTATTTGGCAGATAATACATAAAAGGGTTTATTAAAAGTGTTTCAAATAATCATTATATATGGGTACCATAGTTATCTAGAAAACTATTAGCTAAAAAGTGAAATTTTTATATATTTCAAAATTGATGTTGGGGCCACCCTCTATGATAGGATGATGATAATATTCATAATTTTCTTAATCTATGTTTTCCTTAATTAATAATTTTCTATGGTCATGTTGAAAACAAAACGAGAAAATTTCAAAGGTGTTTATAATAATTATCACCTCCTCAACTAAATGATGGTTGTGACATCTCTAAACATCTTTGATACAATTGATCACAATCAAAAAGTCCCTAAACACCTAAAATGAAGGACAACCTTTTTCCTTGGACAAAAAAAAGTTTGCTTAAGGGTTGTCAGTTCAATGTAATTATTTGAGTCACTTCCCATGTTACAAGTGCATGTAGAAATTCATGGTGGAAAGATATCATTCTGAGATATCATAACTATGTTGCAATATTTCTCATAGTTAGTCACCCATGAGCCATATCTCAATGTCTTGAGGGGAAAACTAAAATCAAGTATCTAATATAGTTTTCAAACTATATTTAACACAAAATGTGAATGTCACTCTCCTCCACAAATAAGAAAGAATATATTTGTTCAAAAATTCCATTCCTTGACCAGACACATAGACAGTCCATGGGGTCTTCACCGGGGAAGCAATATCATAAAATGTACATTCATATTGGGGGATATATATTGAGGAAAAAATGACATAATATATTGAGCATATATTAGGGGGTAAAGGGTTTTTATATTGGCATATATAAGAGATTGAGCTCAAAGTTAAAGAAAAGATATAAAGGGGTATAGAAAATGTAAATGGAAAAATGGATACCTATAATATCTAGTGAAAGTACGGGTCTTTTAAATTAGTAAGGTATATTGGGTTCATATTGGTAGGGGGTTAAATAATCTGATTTTTAGAGATACTTTCCAATATGCAGTCAGATTAGGGGTATTGTTTAGTATGCCATGAAGACACGTGGTATGTCAGAGATTGATTGAGTGAAGCCTCCATGAGACATTCACAAATTTAACTGTAGGTCTACATATTATAAGGGAGTCATTCTCTGATATATACAGTCTCTCGACTCTCCCTTGTTTTGTGATATCTATGCCACACATAAACAGGAAAACTCTGAGTCCTTAGATTCATCTAGTCCAATAAAAAACTCCTACAACACATTCAATTTCTATCACATGTGATATCAGTTAGAGCTATTAATGATTGATAAGGTTTGAACCTCTCTAGGTTATTTCAGCAATCCTTTTCCCAATTCAAAGTTTCTAAACCAGAGAGAGAGAGATATTTATGAGAGACTAATAGAAGAGAGAACAACTAGAAGCTTAAGAACCAAGAAGAAGAACCCCTTGATTACTCCTCCCTCTTATTTTTGTAATCACATATTGACCCCTCATCTTCCCAACCTTTCAAATTCTTGGGAAGAATAACCATCACATCAAAGGGAAATATCCATCGAGGGTATATTTTTCCTCTTAAGTCATGTTTTCCCCTCCTAAAGTAATCATAATATGTTTTTTTCCCTCCTTCCTTTAGTTATAGCATATATTATTAATAAAAATAAAAAATAAAATCTCATAATAAAGTTTCAACTCATATCATCAATCCTAGCAGCCCAACAATATAAATATTTAATTGCAAAAAATTATCAAAATAGTAAAAAAAATGGATTGTCACATGAACCTTATTCTCCTCTAACCACCAATTATATTTAAGGTGAATCATATCACAATGTTGTATGAGGTGAACCATATTTAAAATACGAAGCTCTTATACCCAATATTCTTTGTACTTCATGTGTACGTGATTAAATATTTTTAACAACTAAAAAGAATATTTATAATCTTTAAAAGTTGGATGTAAAATAATAAGTGAGTTTTGAACAAATTGATATGCATTCATCAAAAGGATAGAAAATATAAATATTTTCTTCACAATGAAGGGAATGATTGTGAATGCTTGAAAGACTTTATGTCATTGTCATAATTTGAGACACCTATGATAGTGAAAACATTTGAAAAGTATCATAAGTGTTTGTTCAATTTTTTTATTACCCCTAAAAATGGGTAGATGGCTCTTGAATTTAGGAAACAGTTGAGAAAAAATGATATTTTTAAAGATGGGATACACCAATATAATGGGTTTTTTGACATCATAAAGTAATATGGTTTAATGGATAATAAATGGTTTTCTATCTAAATATGTAAAAAGGAGATATATGAACTATAAAATTTCTCGACATGATTAATGCTAGGAGTCGTAATAATTGTAGATGCATTAAAAGAAGTTGTAATTTATAGGGAGGGTAATATTAGGTACCTAGAAAGGTACCCATGGGGATAATGAATATAATATTACAACAGTCATGGAATAGCGCCACTTAGTATTTGATGGGTAGTAAATAGGACCACGAAGTAGCTAGAAGGAAATAATATAATAATAAGAAGTACTTATCATAGACCACTAAAAAAATTTATGAGAAAAATAGAAATACTTGAGCATCATTTTATTCGATATCTTGGATGTTATTTATTTATTGTAAACATGGATTCTGGAGTGATTCCTTCTATAGATAGTAATTTATGGTGTTATAATACCTTAAGGGTTCTTCACTCAATAATATCATGTTCTTTATGGTATGAATTCTAGTATTTTCTAGAGTCGTGGGTCTATTCTAAGAGAAAGGGTAAATGTTTATATTTTATATATAAAGATTCATTATAAGTGGTATGAGAGCTCCTTTTTGGGAAAATAGTCAAATATTTATTTATTTATTTGCATATTTTTTAAGTAAAAATAGGATGTTAACATTGAAATAAATTTCCAAAACCTTTATCATATAATACGAAGAAATTGACTATAGATTTCATTTTGATTCAAAAAAATACATAATAAATAAAGTTACATGTCCAAATTGAAGTCCAAGAATTGAATTATTATTGATTTAAAATATTTTTAAAGCTTTTTTTACTATTAATGATTGTGAGGTCTACAAAAAAGATATATTTTAGTAGAATAAAAATATTTCAATCAACCATGTGCTAGTAGATATAAATTAATAATGAAATTAAATAATTATGGCAACAATAGCCAATCATATAAGTATTAGACTAGTTATGGTAATTTTACATTAACCACTTCAAACCCTAACTACATAAAAGACCACCATTGAAAATTATGTTGTTTAGCCACCTCAAACCTTAACTACATAAAGAAGATGCAACAAAAAGTAAGTTACTTATTCAAAATATTAGCTATGTTTTTATGTTATAGTAAGTAATGTTTAATTTAGAGGGTAAAATTATTCTCCTAGTATTGAAGAATTCCTAAGGTTCTAGAAGCAAAAAAATAAACCCTTATGGTAACTAGCTCTGTGCTTAAATATAAGTGATTATGTTTCGATATGGAGGAAGTCGACTCAAGTTCCATCACTACTTAAACTTAGAAATGAATAATATCAAAAAAATATGTTTAGATAATTGTTCTCATGGAACTAAAATGGATACAAAGAGCATCGAGGGTTTGTTTTCATGTAAAAACTTCTTATATAGGCTCATTGATGTATTTGATGTCAAAAAATAATTTCTTTCTATAAAGCCTAGTAAAAAACATAATTTTAGAAAATATAATGTCATTAAGGTTGATGTGGCTAAAATATTTCAAGTTTTTTCAAAACACATTCAAGGAACAAAAGTTAAGGGTGAGAATGTACAATTTTTTAAATATTTGAGGATTACCAAGATAAATATTTGTTGCATTCATATTTTCATGTTATATATATGGATGACATGCCTATCATTTTGGGACATCCTTATATAAACTAAATTAGTATAGTTAATATTAATGTGTAAAATAAGCATTTGAATTTTTAATACAAGAGGAACACAATTACAATGTAGAATGTTTCTCTTACTAAGAAAGAATGATGTTTGTGGTAGTTGAAGAAGTACTTGTAGTGAAATTAATTGCAATACTTGATGAAACATTAGATGAAGACTCGAACTTTGAATTATAATTATACCCTACATAAACATGAGTAGGATATATAAAAGGGAAGAGAAGAAATAGATAGATCACTCAAAGGAACTTCATGTTGAAGAATCAAAGAAATATGAATTGATAGTTAAAATGGTTGTATATTTCCATATTAATGTGTAAGCATAAACATAAATTAGTATGTATCAACACAGAACTAAAAAAACAACCATCCTGGAGGCACATGGAGGACGAAAAAAATTCATGAATATATCAAAGTAGCATAGTGAATACATGGATTATTGATGGATAAATGAGAATGAGGAAAGGTCATAGTTAGACACCATATGCACATTTGACTAGGAAGGAAGAATACTCATTCTTGGTAGTAATTGACTTCATTCCTTAATAAGTCATATTATATGGCTTCTTCCCATGCTTTGGGGACCAAACATGTTGATGGGGGTGTAATCTAATTTACTTAGGGAGGATAATATAGGGTACCAAGGAGGTAACCAAGGGGTTAATTAATGTATTATGGCCATAATCATCAAATAGGCCCATTTGGTAGTTGATCGATAATCCCACTAGGCATTTAGGAGGAATTAATATAATATCAAGAGGTAGTTGGCATAGATCCCTATGAATACCCATGATAAAGTATAAATATACATGAATATCATTGTATTGAATATATGGGATGTTTATTATTGTACCAATAATTACTTGTGGATTGATTTGTTCCCTGAGTAATTAATGGTGTTACGCTACCGTATTTATTCTTATATTTATAATATTTTGTAGTTTATGCTTTGAAGGCTGGTGTCTTAAGAAGACAGGAGTTCATTGTCAATATCAATATTTGTTAGAATATTTTATAAGGTTCACTACAATTTAATTTTATGAACTTACTTTTTTTCCAAATTAACATTGTTAAAATTATTTTCTCTACTAAGGCTTACAGAAATAATAATTTTTTTCTATTGGCTATGATCTGAATGGGAATATTATTTCTAATGTGCTAATATTGAATTCATAATTTAGATGAAGTTCTTGAGGATGATGAGGTTAATTGGAAGTTTAACATGAGTTATTATGTGTTTTTATGTGAATTGCATGAGAAAATTAACATAAATACAACATTTAGCAACAACATCTATCAGACATAAACATCACGATAAAAAATCACACAACACAATATGATGAAGGATTTCACCCCGCCTGGGCTACGTCTCCTTGGTCCAGCTTCCAATGGCTTGTTCCTCTTCTATTATGATAAAAAGTGTGAATACATGTGTTCCGATGTTAAAAAGAATCTGAAAAATGTTCCAGGAACTCTAGAATGCCCAAAAATGCATGTCTAGCCTCTTTCTGCATTGAATTTGGCCAGAAACTAGAGAATTTTTTATCTCCCCAAGTTTATCTACTAACAACTCTGCAATTTTCTCCAGGGCTGGCATCATCCTACAATTTCTCTCTTTTTTTTGTGCTAACTGGGTGACAATTTCCCCAATTCTGAGCCAAATTTTCACCTCTTTAATTTTACCTATATGGCCTATGGCAGAAAAATGTTTTTTAATAAATGGGTTGCTAACGGTTTCGCCAACCATTAGCATGTGACCAAATCAAAAAATTGATCGTTAACATATAATGTGGGGGCTCAAGGCTATCCTCCCACCCGAGGTCCCATCAGTGGCGGTGACCAAGGCTCAAGCTAGACCTTGGCCCCTCCCCCATACATCCGGGGATTGAAACATAAAACGATGCCACAGACCATATTGGTTAAGACACATCCACATGGCATAGTGCTAATACTTGTTGCTAGTTGTGTTGACGTCTATTGTTTGACTCCTCGGGGCTCCGCTCAACCCTTACCAAAATTTATTGCCCCATGTACTGCGATGTGGCGGCCCCTAGTTGGGCCACGTGTTAGCATGTGGTTGGCCCAAAAATAAACCAATCAAACTTCACCAAATCAAACCTGTCATATTGTGCCACTTGGCACTCCCTGATTTGTCGAAGGAGAACACACCCTTGACGGGTCAACCTGCCACCTAGGCATGCCGAGTTAGTTGTACGTACTGCTGGCTGGTTGTTTGCACTTTTTTTTTAATTTTCTTGTTTGAAAAAATGGACAGAACTTGTCTTTGGGATTATATGATGTTGTTTTTCTGACAAGCGAGTTGCGCTGAATTTAGGACAATGAGATTGATTTTTGAGAACAAATTTGAGCACCTGATCATTCCTCCCTAATAGAAGCTTTTGGACCCCAAAATCTCACTTTCAGTTATTCAGAAAATGAGAGTACAGTTCCCTCACCTTTCCAATCTTGATCCATTTGGCCTTTGAAGGATTTGTGCCTTTGAGCCCCACATGAAGTTAGTCGACACTCCCTCTTTTTGATGTCCTTGTTCTTCTGTCAATAATGGTGTCTTGTTGAAGTTAATCAAGGAATTTAGGAGAAAAATATACAAAATATGGTATTTTAACATTATCTCCTTGTTCTTCACTTTTAAGCCTCTCCTTACAAAAGTGATGTCAAACTCCATCATTGACTTGGTGCTTGCGATTGATACGATACGTGTACTTTCCTTTGCTCTTATCAAAATGATCTTGCACTATGTTTTGTACCATTTAGAGTCCTTTAATGAACTTCTTTGGTTTTTACATGTCTCCATCAAAAGCAACATCCTTTATACCAAAATGACACAATAAATTATGATGCAAATGGTAAAAAAAAAACCACTACTTGGCTTACTTGACTCGAGCTTGAATGTACATCTTGGAAGTATGCATTTTTTTAACATAACTTTCATGCAAAATAAAATGATGCTTGAGTACAATAGTTACACAAATAATAGGCCTAGAAGGAATGTGAACAAACTTGTCGCTTATACCTCTCTTATACCTTTTGACCAAGAGGAATTGTTGAGGAACACCCATCAAATGAAAGTGGATTAATCGTCGGAACTTCATCATCACACCATTAAATTTTATGAATGAAATGAAATGGAAAAGTCACTTGTGTCAACTTGGAACTCAAATGACCTTTTCAAGTTTAAAATTGAAAATAAAAGAGATGAAATGATCTTTCACTTCAAAGAATCACTTGCCTCTTGTTGCTTTACTCCCCACAGTAATACCTTTTTCACACATGTCAATGGATGCGAAGGAGCTACAATAGAAGAAATATTAAAATAAAATTCTTCGAACATTGGTTGCACCCAAAAAAACCTCTTATCGAGGTGACCATCCTGGGCATTGACCAATCCATAATGGTCTCAAAATTGGAGAGGTATACCTTCAACTTACCTCCTCCAACATTATAGCCCAAGTACATCAAATAATTTTTACCCAATTCATACTTTGACATCTTCAAAAACAAATTTTCATGCCTTACGAGATCAACTATTTTTCTCTTATACTTGACATGTTCATAATGAAATTTTCTAAAAATTTCAATGTCATACAAGTTGACTATCCCATCTAGAAATGGATCCAATTCATCATTATTCATATGCATGAAAGTATTAAGAGTATTAAAAATACCATAAAACTTAATAAGTCAATCAAACAAGCCTTGTTTGATGTTAAATTTCATCTTCCACATACCTCCTTCAATAACGCTTCTTTGATGAAAGCCACTCCTTTTGTCCCTCACAATAGAATTATTTCCATTCTTCTTGGGCACCAAAACCATATATGCACTACATGGAGGAAGACATGGTCAAGTGATCCATTGTTCAACAACTTTTTTCTTTGCTTTGGTATTTCTGCACTTTGCATTTTTGACATTCGATGTATGCCAATGTCACAAAGAGAACATTCTTGATGAAAAATATTTACCAAGGATAAAATACAAAAATAATTTGGAAAATAAACCAAACAAGCTTCACATGGTAAATACTTTTGTAAATTAGTTCTTGACACATTTGTAACATACTAAATATGTTGCAACTACTCATCCCAAAGTTTATGATTCTTACTAAAATGTCCATAAATAGAAATGCATTTTACAGTATGGAATAAATTTGACTCCCAAATTCCCATACAAAATGTCTCATCATCAAGCCAAAATAGCATGACAATGCCAAACAAATCATTGTTGCATATAAGTGATTTATTCACAAACATCACTTTTTCAAAATGCATAATTGTGGGGATATGAGACAATTTCTTTACAAAGATTTCTGATATTCAACTGAACAAGTAGTCCATCCATTTCTTATCCAACCAGGTGAATGAACCCTCTACTTTAACTTGTTTTCCTTCTTTATTTGCTTCATGGATGGTCACAACTTGCGCCACTTTTCCCTTTGTCGCTTCCTCTTCAGGTGCTTTCATGGTTTTCTTTCCTTTGTTAGGATGAAGTTGTGGATGCAATTTCCAATGCTCCCTGATACAAAGACCACTAATATTGCAATGAGTACAAATTTTTTTTTGAGCCTCTCTTGGCACAAATGTCTTTAAACTTGGATGATAATTTCCCTTCTTCATGTCAATTCTGATTGACATATTCATATTCTTCACTAATTCTTTCCTTTTTTGGAAATTCGCTACAAAATGGTTAGGTGCATGACATACCATTGTCATCATAAATAACCTTTGAATAATCAGGATTCTTATACCTCTGATGGATTTCCTTTGGATTACGATTTTTACGTGAGTAACTTGAATGGAGAGAATAACTTGTCTTAGTCTCTCCTTCAACTTTCCCATCTCTCTTTGGAGATGTTTTTCACTTCATGCCCTCCTTTTTCTTTAGAATCCAAGCTGGTACCATTTTTGGATTCAAATCCAAAAAAATTTCCTCCTCATGTCCTCTCTTATGATAAAAATAAAAATATACTCAATAGCTATCACTGGAACATGATCTGAAAATGGGTCGATAACTTGAAATACTTATGCGCAAGAACCTCCTACTCAATTAAAAAAATAAAAGATCTTTTTTATACATGACTATGTAGAATTTTATACTTGAAACATGTGTATGTTTTTTTAATTGTTTAAGTGCTTAAAGAAAATTATTTTTGCTGATATTAAGCCTATGCAACAACCATAAATTTCAGAAAATAAGCATGAACACATAACAACAAATTTAATAAATGAGTTCACCCGAATATCGTGGGCTACGTCTCCTTGAGCTCTTGACAACTGACTTAGATCTTTGGGATTAGTATGGAAATTTTATTTTACAATTAAAAAAATCAACTCCAATGGTTATCTAAATTGAACCAATGGGTTTAGAATACCATCATACCCCTATCATGGTTTTCATCACTCTAAAGAAAGAACTAGGTTCCCTTAGACTTGCTTTCTGTTGTCAGTGCCTTAAGCTTTCCTTAGCTTCTATATGACACTGAACCTTAAATAAATCCTTTTCTCTCCCTAAAGCCTTCTATATTGTCTCTATCATACATCAAACATCCAAAATAGACTGAACATTTTCTCCAAATGGGCACTAGCTCCACAATCTAGGACTCCATCCAGTGATGGCCCTAAGCTTCCGAAAACTTCCATGTGTATTCTCGAGCTCTATAAGTCTCCAAATGACTCTAAAAATCCTTTCATTAGATTTATAATGTCTAAATAGTCAGAATAGACTATTCATTTGCATAAATTAGCCTCTGGTTGCTCCGATTATGCCTCTAACACCTAGTGGCACCCCTTGGCTCTCGGTTCACTAAAAAAATTCTGTGAAGCATATTGGCCTTCAAAAGTCTTCAAAAGCTTCTAAAAACCATTCAATTGGATTTATAAGGCTCAAAATAGTTATAATATACTACTTGTTTGCTGCGAATGGTTACTGGTTGCCCTGGCTAGGCCTTATTCTCCTACTGGCACCTGATGGCCCTAGTGGCCCTTGGAACTTCACTGAAGCATATTGGCCTTCAAACGTCCTATAAAAGCTCTAAAATTTGCTCCATTAGTTCTATAATGTCTGAACATCCAAAATTGACTATTGAATTTCTCAATAAGGCCTCTAGTTGCACTGGCTAGGCCTCAAACTACTGCTGGCCCATGGTGGCCCTGGTGGCCCCTAGAACTTATATTTAGCTAGACCTTGCTACTGAGTCCTCTTATGTCTCTCCAACCCTCACCAATGAGTCTATAATTTCCGTGACAGTCTAAATTGACTATTCACACTCTCAGAATGGACGAATCTAACTCAAGATAGAGCCTAAACAGTTTTTCCCAGTAACTCCAAAAAAACCTTCACTAAATTTGGAGAACTGCACTTAACTGTAGTTACAGTTGGAAATTTTCAAAAAATTTGGTGGCGCACTATATTTTACCGCCAGCTAGCAATAATGGTTACGGCTAAGGGGAGGGGGTGGCCACATGCCAACCCCTGAAACCCTGGTTATAATAAATTCCGGCAAAACCCCATGCCGAGACCATAGTGGTAGAGGCGCAACTAGAGTTTAACGTGGAGTTTAAAAAATATCCACTAATCATCAAACTTGACTGCAAAGAGTGGCACATGACAAGGTTTTAAAATTAAAGGTCGGAGTTTAGAAGCGGCATTCAAGCCTGACTGCGCGGAGATCCCCAAGGTAAC
Organism: Pinus albicaulis; assembly: GCA_034641835.2. Lineage (NCBI taxonomy): Eukaryota > Viridiplantae > Streptophyta > Pinopsida > Pinales > Pinaceae > Pinus > Pinus albicaulis. The sequence goes on along the minus strand of CM076581.1, from coordinate 357,571,229 downwards.
AGTTGCATTTGAACACATCGAATGGCGGAGGTTGCAGTAACATTTATGTTTTATATCGTGGTTTTTGTAGCATTTCCATGTGATCAATAATGTAGACCGATGGTTGGTTGGGCATCGCCAACACTATGAACCCCAATTGCAAACCTTTCAAACTTTAAATATGTTTGTTATCCCTTAGATGTTAAGATCTAACACGCAACGTGGATGGTGGAAGACTTTGTATGCAGGCAGGAGGTCACGGGGTAGAACCCCCTGAACCTCATAAAATTTTACACCACCGTAGAGGGGACACATGGCGGCCTCAGGGCTGGTCATGTGTCACCCTCTAATTGGCCACTAAAACCAAACGTACAATTGAAAAACGCATAATACACTGCCACTTGTGAAAATATAACTGGCCTGGAAGGAATATTTTGGGGAATATTCTGAGGAATATTCCATGAATATTCCAATAATAGTCCCTGGAATATTCTTTTTACTGATTGTACCCTTGACTAGTCAACCTTGGTCAAATGCCAAAATTTGTAGTTTACTAGACTTTTCAAATTGTGATAAATTCTTCATACGGTGTCAATTTTTTGAATTGTTCATGGCGCCAGAATCAAGAAGAAGAGATCTATCTGGTCACTTAGGTTCGACACTATTTCAAACACTTTGAAATTTGAGCTATCACTTAGGTCCTTGATCCAAATCTGATCAAACCTTCTCATTGGGAATCTTTTGTACCCCAAAAGACTGATTAGTTGATCTGTTCAGTAGATGAGAGTACAACACCCTCACTTTTCCAGCCTCCATACACTTTTCCTTTCATGGCTTAGTGCCTTTGAACCCCAACATGAAGGTAGTGAACACTTCCCTTCTTGAATGCTCTTGTTCTCCTGTCAATAATTTTCTTTCTTCGACTCACTCAAAAATTTCTAACGAGAAATTTATATAAGGTAGATGAACATCATTTCCTTTATCATCGATCCAAGGTGGCTCTAACAAACATTAGATTACAACATAAAACATGAATACATAACTAAAATTTGCATATGTACAAATGAATGTATGTCTTACTGAGTTAAGAGTCAAACCACTTCTTACCAAGCCACTTCCATGGCCATTTTTGTTGTTGTAAATCTTCTTCATGTGAAACATTTTCTCCCACATTAATAATGGAATCTTCGGTTCCAATTTTGGCAGTATTTTTATCCTCTTTATTCATGTGCTTGGGATGATAAGTTGGATGCAATTTTCAACATTGGGAAATAACATTTCCCCTCTTCTGACAATGTGTGCAAGCCTTTTGCACCTTTGAGCAAGTTTCCTTCGCCTCAATTGTTTCCGATATGCCTTCATCCTCTTCCAGCATTTTGAAACTTCATGGTTACACAGACCAAAATCGGAACAACAAATCTTTCTTCCATTCACGCATGAAGATTTTTCATGCTTATCAGAAACATAATCAACTTGACTATGGGAAGAATTATACCTCAAATGTTTCTTTGCATGTCCATCTTTTTTACCTTGTTGAGGAGATGGACTTGTAGAGGTTGCATATTTCTTTTGAAAACTAACATCAATTTTCTTGTCTTGATAGCTATCATAACTCTCTTTCTCACCATAAGCTGCACGTCTACAAGCATCTTGCTGCAACATAGGCTTCGAACAACGGAAATCAACTTGAAAACAAACTTGACATGTTTGTGGTTTACAACTCGTAACAAAAGTTCTTTTTAAATTTGACTCAAATGCCTTCATGGCTGTAAAGTTTTTGCCATAAGATTGAACATAGCCTAGACCAAACTTCTTAGGTATTTCCTCAACCAAAATAGGATCAATCATGCCTTGTGCATGTTTTCCTAAAACCTTGCCTTCATAGCCCATTTTTAACATTAACTTGTACCCTATACCTCTAGTGTGCTTTTCAAATGAACCTATACATCTTTCTGAAGAGGAATTTGAAGACAAATTAGAGTGTTTTACCTCTACTTCACACATGTTCTTGGTTAAGGCCTCTTGGGCTTGATGGAGCTGCATCTCCATCTCATGCATTCTTTAAAAAATCCCTTCTTTCTCTTGCTTCATAGCAACAAATTGCTCATGAATTTTAGTGTTTTCTTTTCTATCTGCATACAAAATTTGCACCCTATCCTTCAGGATGTAGAAGTATCGCTTCATGTCTTCATCGAAGAATCTTGTGAAGGAGGAGGATTTTGAAACCTCACTTGATGAACTTGTCAATATTATGTCAATGAAATAAAGAAATTCAACAAAAATTCACAAAGATTTAAAAACAATTGACAAAGCTTCTGAACAAAATGGTTGTAGAGTCAAGCGCTTCTTCAAGCATTATTTTGCAAACAAAACCTCTCGTGCTTCAAGGGTTGCCTTGAGTTCCTTTGGGTAAGGAAGATGCCTTCAACGCTTCTTCCTTCTTTTCCTCTTCTAGAATTACCTATCAGTATCTCTCCCTTCACCTCTAGCAAACATAAACATGTAAGCATTAGTCAACTTGCAAATAGTAAAATTCTTTGCACTGTTAAACACATTTCAAGTAAACAAGAAACCTACTGCTCTAATAGGCAAGAAAACTCATGCTTCGATGCCAACCTGATCTGAAATGGGTGGATAACTTGAAATGTGTATGCGTAATAACCTCCCACTTAGTTATCAAATATCTTTCTTATACATGACTGTGCAGAATTTTATACTTGAAACAGGTGTATGTTTTCTTAATTGTTTAAGTGATTAAAGAATAGTTGTTTTCGCTGATATTAATCATGTGCATCAACCATAAAGTGCATAAAATAACCATCAACGGATAAAAAAAAATATTTAATTAAGGATTTCACCTGAATATCGTGGGCTACGTCTCCTTGAGCTCTTGTCAATTTACTTGGCTTTTTGGGTTTCCTATGAAAAAATTATTTTACAAGTTAAACACTCAAATCCAATGGTAATATAAACTGAAAAAATGGGTTTACAATACCATCATAGCCCTATCATGGTTTTCATCACTCTGAAGAAAGAACTAGGTTCCCTTAGATTTGATTTCTGTTGTTGGTGCCTTAAGCTTCCCTGAGCTTCTCTATGGAACTAACCCTTAAATAAATCATTTTTTGTCCCTGTAACCTTCTCTAATGTCTCCATCATACATTATACATCCAAAATATACTCATCATTTTCTCAAAATGAGCACTAGATCCCCAATCTAGGCCTCCATCCATTGATGGCCCTAGGTTGCCTGAAACTTCCCTGTGGCTTCTTGAGCTCTATAAGTCTCCAAATTAATTTGAAAATTATTTTATTGGATTTATAATTTCTGAAACAGTCATAATAGACTATTCATTTGCGTAAATTAGCCTCTGGCTACTCCAGTTATGTCTCCAACACCTGGTGGCACCCCTTGGCTCTCGGTTCACTGAAAACCTCTATGAAGCATCTCGGCTTTCAAAAGTCTTCAAAAAATTCTTCAAATCCATCCATTGGATTCATAAAGCTAAAAATAGTTAGAATATACCACGAGTTTGCTGAGAATGGTTACTGGTTTCCCTGGCTAAGCCTCATTTTCCTGCTAGCACTTGATGGCCCTAGTGGCTTTTGGAAATTCACTGAAGCATATCGGTCTTCAAAAGTCCTCTATAGTCTCTGTAAGTAACACCATTAGTTCCATAATGTCTGAAACATCCAAAATTGACTATTGGATTCCTGAATAAGGCCTCTAGTTGCACTGGCTAGGGCTCAAACTCCTACTGGCCTATGGTGGCCCTAGTAGCCCCTAGAACTTATCTATAGCTAAAAATAACTCAGAAGTCTTTTGATGGCTCTGAAACCCTCACCAATGAGTTTGGAGTTTTTGAGATAGTCGAAATTGACTATTCACACTCTCAAAATGGATGAATCTAGCTCAAGATAGAGCCTAAACAATTTTTCCCAGTAACTCCAAAAAACCCTCCACTAAATTGGGAGAACTGCACTTAACTACAATTACAATTGGAAATTTTCTAAAATTTTGGTAGTGCATTATGTCTTACCACCAGCTAGAAATAATGGTTGTGGTTAACGAGAGGGGGTGGCCACATGCTAACCCCCGAAACCCTGATTAAAATAAATTCTGGCGAAACCCCATTGGGTAGAGGCAAAACCGGAGTTTAACGCGAAGTTCAAAAATTTTCCACTAACCATTGCACCTAACCACAAAGAGTGGCATGTGACAAGGTTTTAAAATTAAAGGTCAGAGTTTAGAATTGGTGTTCAAGCCTAGCTGGGCAGAGATCTTCAAGGTAACTGCCGCATGTGAGCACGTTGAGCAATGGAGGTTGCGGTAACATTTAAGTTTTATATTGTGGTTTTTGTAGCAATACCATGTGATAAATAATGTAGACCACCGGCGGGTTGGGGACCACCAGCGGTTCCAATCCTAATTTCAAACCTTTCAAACTTTAAATATGTATGTTAGCCCTTAGATGTTAAGATCTAACATGCAGCACAGATGGTGGAAGGCTTTGCACGTAGGCCGGAGGTCGCGGTGTTGAACCCCCCAGACCTCATAAAATTTTACACCACCATCAAGGGGACACTTGATGGCCTTAGGGTTGGCAACGTGTCACCCTCCAATTGGCCACTAAAACCAAACATACAACCAACAGTGCATAATATCCTGCTAGTCAAAATCTGACTAGCTTGGAACAAATATTCTAGGGAATATTCTAGGAATATTCCCTGAAATATTATTTTTTCTAACTCTAGACTTGAACAGTCAACCTTGGTCAAATTCCAAAATTTACAGTTTACTATACTTTTCAAATCGCGATAACTTCTTCATACGATGTTGATTTTTCGAACCGTTTGCGGCGCCAGATTCAAGAAGACGAGAACTATCCGATCAATCTAGTTTAACACTCTTTCGAACATTTTGAAATTTGAGCTATCACTTAGGTCCTTGATCCAAATCTAATCAGATGACCATTCTTCCCTTTAGACATAGGGAAAACCTTCATATCAAGGTCTCCCCTCTACCTCAATTAGATGGATAATGCCCTGATTGTTCACTCAAAAGCCTCCTCGCTTGAAACCCATCTTGGACAAGAGATTTTTTCCTATGCCTTTGTTATGATTTTCGAAGGCTGAAAAAGAGCTTAAATAAACATTTTCATTTAAATAAATTGCATGTAAATTCTTATCATTTTCCTCATCTTTTGACTGAGGGATAAATATTCTCTTAAATGATTTCTTGATACTTGAGGTGTCCTCTTCGACTCTTGGTCTTTCTTCTTTCAGCTCTTTGGACTTTGGTGTTGATATAACCTCGTCCTCATCATTACGTGGACAGAAGGTGCAGACTTAGACATCTTCCTTCTCTGATGTACTTTCTACACTAGCCTCTTATATAAGAGTTGTCATGGAAAAGGATGAAGATGGTGGAGAAGATGGTGGTTTATCACCATTCTCATTACCTCCTCCTCCTCCTGGAGAACACTCTCCTCTTGGAGGTCTAGAGCTTTCACCCTGCAGTGTGGTGTTCCTCTGTTCATAGAGGTCTTTGACCATTTCATCCATGTCAAAGAAAGTCTTCCTAAAATCCTTCACATCCTCTGACATACTTTCAAGCTATCCGCCATGTGACATGCTTACTGAAGCCTTAACTACAACAGGAGGTGAAACTCATGGTGGAGATTTTCATAACTCTTCCCTCCTTCTCCTTGATCCATTTAGAGAAATTTCACCCAAAAGCTTGTCTTCTCCTCTCTTGAGCTTCAACCTTGTAAGCATTTAAACACTTGAAAAAAAAAATCCTCCTTGCACTTGAAAACCTAGTGCTCTCATACTAAATTGATCTAAATGGGAATATCATTTTTGTTGTGCTAATATCCAATTCAGAATTTAAAGACAATTCTTGAGGATGATGAGGTTAATTGAAAGTTTAACATGAATCCTTATGTTTTTTTCCATGAATTTCATGAGAAAATGAACAAAAATAAAACATTGAACAACATCATCTATCAAACATAAACATCACCATAAACAACCACACATCACAATATGATGGAGTTCACCCCGCTCAGGCTCCGTCTCATTGGTCCAGCTTATAATGGCTTGGTCCTCTTCTATTATGCTCAAAAGTGTGAATACATGTTGTTAGTGTCCCATGATTTGGCAGATTGGCTAAACCAAATGACAGGGCAACATGAAACCAGTCTTTGGAGTCCTAGGGGCCTAGCCTTCTTGGACTCAGAGAGGGCTCTCTCTATTATGTGCGAAGGATGTGAACTTGTTCACTCTAGATGGTTGATTTTAGGTTAGTTGTGAAATGTAGGGTTTGTTTGTTGTTTTGGTTGGGTAAGATGGTCAAGTAGGATAGGAGTGAGAGTATGTGAAAGCCATTGGGCTATGGAGTCAATAAAAGTCATGAGTGTCTCAATGATGAATCAAAATGTGTTGCAGGGCCAATCCAACAAGGTAAATGGATCCTTAGGGTAATGTGTGAGGTGGAGTGAACATCAAATTTGGGAGAAACTAATAGGTCTTAAATATAGATAGTTAAAAGCTATAAATCATGAGGTATGGCAAACCATTAAGATCAATGAACAATACTTAAACTGATAAATATCCAAGAGAAACATTCCAGTGAAACATAGAAAGCATAAGAGCTTCTAAATTTCGTAAATTCATCTTCAGAATTTGGGAAAACATATAAGATAGCACAATAACTCAATCTATGAAGAGGGAACTCCTAAACATCATAAATAAAGCTATAAAGAACTCTGAAATAAGTAGGTAGACATGGAAAAAGGGCAAGATCGAATGAGACCTCTTTAACTTAACCTATCAAACAATATTCCAAATAGAGGTTTCAAGACAGAATTTGAACAACTTCAAGTAAGCAGGGCATATAGTAAATCATACTTGTAAACTAGCATACTAATCCATACATGAAACAAAAAAGTTTAGGTGGGCCTAAGGAGTAGTCAAGAATTCCTTAAGATGACCAAACAGAAGAAAAAATCAAGGCTATAACAAACAGGAGGACTGAAGTGCCTCAAAGAGCATGTCTTAACCTATACTTTTCTCTTTTATATCAACCAATAAGGATGAAGCATAATGAGAACAAGAAAACATAAACAAATTAAGAAGACATCACCATTCACCAAGCTAAGGAATCCTGAAAACGAGCCTCTCCATCATTAGTCCAAGCAAGCCATTCACCAATCTTCACAAGAGAAATTTGTTCTCCAAACTCATAAAAACCATGTATTTCTCTTGAAAGCCCATCAGATGCCAACATTTTACAATGAGTCTCCATGCTCTATTTATCATGCATGGAGAAAAAATATCTAAGAGAGTATCTAGAAGTCCATTGGTTAAACAGAAGTATCACTATTGTCCTTGAGGCCTTGCGAGGCCCAAGGCACAAAATATCTAAAATAAATATTTTTTTCGGCGACTTATAGCAATTAAATTTACTTTTAGGCCCTGACAAGCCTTTGAAAACTTGCTAAACACACATTTTGACGTTTCAGCCACAGAAGTGTATCACAAAGACAACAAAAATGGGTCTTCTTGAAGCAACGATTTGGAGGCCTTCCCAATGTCGAAAAAGGCTCTGTGATGGCTCGCTTGAAAGGTCACAAAGTCTACTTTAAAAATTAACCTTTATTTTTCTAAATTAGTTCCATTTTCCTGTAAAAAAACCCATTCTCCCAACACTGCTCTGTGCACAGCACCTTGCCTAAAAATGAGGCAGAATGGTCAAAATGTAGGTGTTTTCTGACCTTTTGGAGGGTCAAAACTGCTCCAAATGATTTGAAATTTTGTGAGAATACTTCTACTAATGTGAGGAATCCAAAAATTTAATTTTGGCAAGCTGAGGATGCACCAAATTTGTGTGTATAGCCTAGGGTGCTATGCACAGAGGCCTCAAAATTTCAAAAAGACAAAATTTTGTCCAATTTGGCTCAAAATTGGTGAGGAGGTCCCTCAAGAGGTCTTGGACACCTGTTGAGAAGCCTCAGCCAAAAATCCAAGGCTATCATGCACGTTTTCCCTTTTTAGGTTTTCTACCTCGATGAGGGCCTCCTTCAATTTGGCACAAGCAAGCATGTTTTTCTTTGCATAATTCTTGGTCATTTTCTTTTGGAGACCAAGGCCTCTCTTTACCTTCTTGAAGTGCTTGTGCTCATCTTTGTAATACCGAATGACACATTAAGCCATCTGAAAATCTCTTTCCCACTCCCTAAGCTGTGCATCTTTGGTTAAGAGTAGCAATCTGGTGCTAATCAACTTGTCCTCATTGTCACTATCTAGACTGATGAATTTAGGCTCTTGATGGGTTTTCTTGATCCTCTTTCTCCTCCTCACCTTTACCTACTGCTCACCCCTTTCCATATTTTCCTTGACTTTTTCCAATGGCTTGCTAGCTTGAGAAGAGATGGCCCTTTGCCTTGTTGAGGCAGCAAACACGTTTCTTTTTCCTCTGTGATATGTGCATGTGAGAGGAGTGACAATGGTAGCTTTGAATGTGTTTTCATCATTACCATGACCTGTGTTGTTTTCACCAGCTCTTTCATCTTTTCCATGGCTTCCATGAGTCACCTCATGCCCCATTGGATTGTTGCTTTCTTGACCTTCAACATCACTATCATCTTTATTTTCTTCACTGTCCTCTATACTACCACTTTGGCCTTCAAATTGATCATTACCTTCTTCACTTGCCTCACTTTGGCTCTATCCTTCATTAATGTCTTATTCTTTATCATTCCCTGCACTGTCACTTTGATTTTCTTTGTGATTTAGAGACTGATTAGTGTCATGAAAAACATGACAAATGTCATGAATATCATGACTATTTTATTGGCTACCTTGCTCATCATTGACTCTTTTATCTGTGATATTGCCCTGGTTAGTGCCTGCCTCTTCAAATTCTATTTCAGCCTCATTATCTGCCTACTCTTGGTCTTCTATTTCCTCATCATCTCCCTCTATTTCTTCAAGTTCATCATCTTCATGTATATTGTCAGTGTTAAAAATATTATTGTGCTCACTGTCCTGCTCATGTACATTCTTCTCTTGGCTGTCCTGTGCACTTTCTTGTTGACTGTCATATTCATCATTTTTCTTCATTATCCTCTTGGTCTTCATCTTGCTCATCAACAACTTCTTTTTTTCTACTTGGGAGTGATTTATTTGTTTCATCATTATCACTGTTTCCCACATAGCGCTCACTATTTTCCTCTTATCCACTACTATTTTCTTGTTCTTCATGGCTACTGCCATCATCTTGTTTCTCATTCAACTCAATATCTCCCTCACTTTTTTCTTCATTTCCACCATCATCTTCCTGTTCTTCATTTCTACTGCCACCTCCTTGTTCCTCATTCAACTCAGCATCTGCCTCACTGTTTTCTTCATTTCCACCATCATCTTCTTGTTCATCATTTCCACTGCGACCAACATGCCCATCATTACCACTATCATCATCTTCACTTGATGCATCAGGGGAAGAAGGAAGAGGTAGGTTTCCTTGTGGAGAAGGCATAGGTGGAGGTGACGGAGGATTGGAGGTAAGTGAGTGTGAAGTGGAGGGGAAATTTTGCTGAATGAAGGCTTGGGGATTTGTAAATACATCATGTGAGATAAAAACTTCCCAAGGGATTCCCTGATGCTCCAGCTAGTGCAAAAAAATCATCTTAACCAAGGAGTGGCGAAAAAGGCTTTGCATTTGGTGGGCATAACTCCTTTTCTTCACTACTAAATCCATCTTGTCAATGCTCCAATAGAGATAGTATGGTAGGTTTAGCAATTTAACCATGGTGAAGTGCATTAGCAGCCTCATGTGATATGAATAAACCCTGGAGTACCTCCCCTCACAAGTGAATTACTTGATGATCTGCCTCATCAGTAGGGCACATCTCTCTAGCAGGTGGGAGAAGGGAAAAAAATCCTTGCATCTTTGTTGAAAAATAGGTTTGAGGAAGGGCTCATAGTAGCTTAAGTCCAATTTCTTCTGCTTGAACCATATCTCACCAATATCTGGTATACCCATGGCTTGAGCAATGGATTCATATGATATTTCAAAATTTACTCCTACTAGGTTGACTTGGTGGTTTTGTAGGCTTAGAATGAACAACCTAGTCAAATCTGAGTGGCTTTGGACCTGTTTAACCCTCTCACATAACTGATAGCATCCAACATCTTGAAAACATGCAGGGATCATGGGAGAAGAGGTGATTTGAATGGTGTCTAAAGGCTCAAACCTATTAACCCTTCCTCCCTTGTGTTTTGGCCTGATAGGACTTTTGCCTTCATCACTAATGGTACTAATTTCTTCTCCAGACATAGTGGCTGATATAGAACAAAATGATTTTTAGCTTGGTGAGAGCCTTTAGGTCAAAGGAGGACAAATGAGTGATGGTGAGGACAGACTTTATCAAATGAGGGAAAAATGAAGTAATCATGAAATGCTTTTAGAGTTAGGAGGAGGCTTGCTAGCACTGAGTGTCTTTACACAAATGACAACTCTCGAATTTGTAAACCCTTCCCTAGATGGTCAAATATTCGATTTTTATGAAGATTAGGGTTTGGAAAAATTAGGTTTTTGAACTTATCCTTTGATTATGCATGTAAAAAGATTAATTTTGAGGGCAAGAAGAATGACTACCAACCTCATTTAACTCTGTGCAGAAGCTTGGAGGAAATTTTTTTTATTTTGGCACGTTTTTGAGCAAATTTGACCAAAATTTGTCTGTACTTAGCGCCACCAAATAGGTCGTTCCTGTTGGGCCTTCCTGTGCGTAGCGTCGGGTCAGTTTGCGGGCTACTCAGGCGATGGAAGGGCCCTGTTGGGCCTCCTCGGTGCACAGCGCCATTGAAAGGTGCGTATTCGGAGCAAACCTGGGCTTGTGCACAGTGCCTTCACCAGTGTGTAGTGCCTGCCCTCCGGTGTGCAGCGCAGTGTATTTTAACACTGTGGTTGCCTGCTCTATGCGCGGCGCCGACGACCTAGCGCGTAGCGCCTGAAATTTTCAGCCAAACTTGCAGAAAACCGTAAAAACTTCTTTCAACATCTCTGCTCTTCTTTTGCAATGACAAATATGAAGTGGAAGAGAGGGAAAGGAGAGCTTTATACTCCTTTTTGAAAAATATTTCATGATCAAAAACCACTTTGTAATGTTTATTTCTCTTCTTACTTTTTACTGTATTTTTCGCCTTTTTTGTCATGTAGGTGGCAGAGTCCCAAAAAAATGGTTTTTTGTCTTGCTGGATCATATTGATGCTCTCCTTAGACTGAAAACCTCTTTAACAAGATCAAAAATGTGCCCTTTACCAACACTTGTAAACATGAGCCCTTTCAAAAAAGGTTATTTTGACAAAGTTTGATGAAAATAGGTAGATAGTCAAATTAGTGTTTTTTGAAGGTCTTCCTTCACTTTTCCTTCTCATGAACTTCAAAATTTGTAAACAGTAAGCTTGTGCCCATTTTGGCACTTTCACCTTGGAGTCTTCAGCCCTGCATCCTTTATGCATTTTTTTTCTTGGTGGAGATATTTAAAGAAGAATTTTTCCCTTCCTCTAACTGTCATTCTATCCTGTTTTTCACTGTGAATCAGTGGAGACCTTCTGGTGTAAAAAACCTAGCAGCTGGAATTAATAGTACTTTGGTATTTTAGATGTGTCATCATCATGAGAAACATTAGTTTTTCTTTGACCTTATCAATCTTCCTGTAGGTAAGCATTTTTGACAGTCCCGCAGAAGTGTCATTCATGTTTAGCTATATTTTGCAGAATATACTTTTCATAAGGAAATCCTTGTTGGAGGCTTTACTGCTCTCAGACCAATTACACTTTTGTTCCTTTTATTAGTTTGTCAATGATATATCTTTGGTGGGAAAAGCTAGCAATTTTTAAACCATTTTGTGTCTCCCCTAACCACTTCTATTTTTGCAGGTGCCTACACAACCCTTACCTTTGATCACTGTCCTTTTAGAGTTTGACACCTATTTTCTTCAATAGTGAGCCTATGCTTATCGTAATTACCTTCTAGGGAAATTTTACCTCATGCTTGCTTTCCTTTTGATCCTTTTTTAGGAGCCTTTGTACTCATACCCTTTGAATGCCATCTCTTTTTATGAAAGAGGCTTTATCATCATCATTTGACCTGTTTGGAATTCTTCCCAAACTCCTAGGTTTTAGGGCCATTAGGAAAAATTAAATAGTGTTGTATTCTAATTTCTCTAAAACATTTCAATCATCATTTATTATTTCTAAAGACCTTCAATTTTGCATTGATGGAGTGGAGGTGACCTTTTTCCTTATATCCCTAGTACTGATTTCTTGTTTGGCCAAAGTAGTCACAAACCATGATTCTCTTCAAACATATGCCTACTGCTTTCTTTTTTCTATTGATTATCTTCTTGTGATGATCTTCCCATTACCTTACCTTTTTCTAGGTGGATGGCCATCTTGATCCTCTTGCAGAAATGTGAGCAAGGGGCAGTTGTCCCCCTGCAAGATTTGTGATTTAGGCTGAAAAGGCTTTCCTTGAATGACCTCTTTGATGAGTTTTGGACAAAATCAGTAGTCCCTTTATTCTTTGAATGTAGTTTCTTCATACAGGAAAAACAGAGTTTTTAGGATACCAAATCCACCCTATGACTTTGTGAAAGCCTAGGTGACCTAGTGGAAGGTTCCTTCGACTTGGTTTTTGGATTGAAACTTAGAATTTTAGGGCATCAAGTGTAAGATAGAGTTCATGATAAACTGATGTATTGAAGATCCAAAATCCAATGTACTTGATTCATCTAAAGAGCCTACAGATATAGTTTGAGATCATCAATGCTTGAGGTATTTTGGGGAGACATAGCAGAGCTATTTGATTGGTGGCTTTAGGTAGCAGTAGGGGGTTTAGGCAAAACAAAAATAGAGGAATTGGGTCAAAGGTAATAAGATATAGACAAAAATGGGTGGAATGAGCCCCTAATTAGTTTTCTGGGACTAGTAATCAGAGCTTGACATGATGGAATGATGAAATAGTGAAAAATTATCTTGAGGATAATGAAGGCAGTGAGATTTCTAGAAGTCACAATATTTATGAACTTTGTTTCTAGAAATCTAGGGAAATAATTTAGTCATTTATGAAGGAAAAAATTACTGATGACTAAAAAAGGCTCCACTTGGGGAGGAATACTCCTTTACAAGAGGTGTCCAGAACTTTAGATCTGTATTATTCCAAATTTGGAATAGCTCAGCAAGCATGCACTAAAAATGCAGTTTCAGAAATATATACCATAGAAAATGAAAATAATCAGTTATATCCCATAGATACATCCATCTAGCATCTAATTCCAATAGGATATCAGAAATAAATGAAACTAGGTGAGGTAAACAGACCTCCCACACTAGTGTAGCTGAAAATGACTCAAAACCCCAAACACTACAATACAAGGATTTTTGCATAAAAGTGACTGCGCAGTATTATGAGGTTTTTAAATAAAAAATTTAAGGAAAAAAATATATTTTCTCATATATTATATAAACAAGCTTACAAGCTTAGATCTAGTCTCCTTATACAAAATACAAGAGAACTTGGCAAGGGTTTCTTGTCAAACACTCTACATACAAATGTGATCTTCAGAAAATTACTGAATAATCAATACAACACTGAAGCATAAGAGTGTATAAGGCTGGAATATGTATTATATGATGTATATCCCTCAAGGGCTCCCTCCCATGAAAGTTTGGACCTCTCAATCACAAGAAAACACTGTAATGGAGCCACTAGACCATCTGCTGAATGTTGCCTCCAAAATAATGCATTCCCTAGATGAAACATCGCTAGGAATGTAGGGGAAATGTGTGGTCTAATACCACAGATCTGAAATAGGCTCTGGAGCTCTCCAAATAGATCCCTCATGTGAAGGAAACCTTCCTCCAATGAGAAACTAGCTCAGAAACCGGGATTCCAATCCCTTCCACTGCTGCACCCAGCAACACTGCACAATCTCCGGCAAAACTGCACTGATGAATTTGGTTGAAGCTTGGACTGAAAGCATAATGTGGAATGATGAATTCAAACTCTCCCAATGAGGCTCCTCAAGGAGATATTTGGGATTCCCACTCAGGAACAACCAGTGCTAAATAGCGCTGCAACCCTGCTAAGCAGCAAAGGGAGAAAAAGTCTGAGCAGACAAGAATAATAATCTAAAACATGAAGAATAATGTTGTCATCCTCTTCATTAAATAAAATATGATTTTTCTTTCCCTTTTCCCCACATGATTAGGTCATCTCTATCCAAAGATACATCTCCCTCCAAAACTGCGTTATTCCTTCTTAGATTCCTCCTCCTCCACAATTGCGTTGTTGAATTAGTCAAAGTGGATTGAATCAACTTGATTTTATCCCTGTTCACACATGGAGGAGTTTTATTAAGTTGGAAAGAGTGTCCCCTTTCACACTTGGAGTGTTTTTATCCTCCATAGGAGACTTATGGGCTTTTCTACCCATTTATTCACTGGTTAGAGCTGTTGCTAACTCTAATGTTCCATTTAGCTTTGAGGCTAAATTTTTGGAACATTACAGTCCTTCCCTCCAAAATATTTGCTTGTCCTCAAGCAAATGTATAGGGAGAGAAAAATTTCTCCCCTCCTCCTCATGTGGCCTCCCATCAATAGCCTCCATGACTACATCAACAGAAACTGCAAATAAACTGTCATCCAATGTTTCCTCCCAAGTGTGCAAAACCAAATGGTCTACATAAATTGAAGGAGGAAAGTGTGAATGGAATATTACTTGTTGTCTCATGGCCTCCACAAAGTAGAAGTGATGACCAACATGGTGAATGAGTGCCTCCCTCACCCATGCTATCATCCAAATGAAGTGAGTCACCCTCCAACATGGCAACTGATGAAAAATCTCCTCCACCTTTGGCTCCTAAAATGTAGGTGGGCTGAATAAATGAACATGATAGGAAAGAGGGCCTATCCCACACTGTCCTCCCCTCCACTTATGATAAGTGTAGAGGGCATGTTGATCTTGGGCTGCAACATGATTTCCCTCCAATGGCAAGAAGAATATTGAGTCTCCAAAGACTCTTCCTCCAAAATCATGAGACATGCCAACCCAAACAATCCCATTCAATATTAATGGCACATCATCACCATTTGGCATCCAAATCAGAAAAATGTTGAAATTTATGTGCAATTTTGGATGGTACCAAAGGTTCTCCAAGTGGATATTATGCATTCTCCCCAACTGTTGTTTGAGAATGTCATGTGGCAAGTGGTTTTGCAACAAGTTATAAGTTGTGTATGTTGCTCTTCCAACATGGGGAAGTAAGCATCAATTTCTATCAGCTGTACATAGTTAATATAACAATACACTTGCCCAAATTCATGTATAGATGGGCTACTATCATTACAAACATTGGCCCTAAAGTGACCATGAAACCCATAAATACTCTTGCTCTCTTGTGGAGCAATGCACTGCTCATATATGGTGAGAAGATACAAATACTGAATGGAGTAATCAACAAGTACATAAATGTATTTCTTACCATGCATGGTGAGTAGGCTAAAAGTGAGGTCCATGTATAAGTTCCCCCATGAGGATCCCCTCATAAAAATCTGCAAGAAGAAGGGATATATATACTCCTTGGAACACTACATCAATAAGAACACACTCCCATGTGACAGTGTTGTAGGCCTTAGAAATAAGGCTCCACGACTCCTCTCTTTGAAATTCCATATGAAAAAGCCATCCACCATCATGCTTCTATGTGAGAAGATCTTCTTCCTACATGGAAGTCTCTCATGAGCCTTCAATGCTGAAGGGTAGCCTCCTTGCACCATGAATGTGCCTTCCTCCTCTTTATAAATTTCATGGAAAGTATGGGAAGAATTATGCCCATACTCTCCCAAGTGCAACCACAGCAACAACAAATTTTGTTGCTTCCTCATCTCTCCCTCATACAAACCATGGAATAAGATCATGATGGCCAACTTGTATGATGCCCCAACAAAAAATTCAGCCATGAAGTGCCTCCTCAAGTTCTCCAAGTGGTTCCTCCCACAAGAAGAGAAAAAGTGTGATGTGGCAATCATGGTTTTCCCATGGTTCCTTCTGAAATGTACAACATATATAGTGGGGAGAATCATGCTCCCAATGGGCATCTTCCATCTCAAGCCCACTCTCCAAACAAATCTCCCCATGAACATAAACATATCAGCAATATATGGAAGCAAAGTAAAATGAGAACAAGTTTCCAAATGACAATCGGGGTGTGAATCATAGTTCCACTCATGGAACTAGCGCAGTGCATCCTTTGCCTGCTTCAAAATAAGAAATATAAAGTGCTCTACTAGTCACTTTTTTGTTGCCACAGTCATCTCATAAGATGGGATCGTGAAGTTACAATATGGTGTCAATGGTGAACACCTAGAAACATGTGGCTTCCCCCACAAGCCATCAAAAGGATAGCCAAAATCAATGCTACAAGTAGTTGCAAGTACATCATCATACAATATGCAAGAAGAGATAATTCTTCTTGTTACATCATGCTGCTCAAATAAGGAAAATAAGTACAATACAAAATATGAAATGATACCTTCTCCATCATGCACTTGAGATCTTGAACTGAGATGGCTCAACTAGAAATTCTCCCTCACCTCCAAAGAGTAGGGAAGTGGTTGTGACCTCCTCTTCATTACCATCCGGGCTACGCATCTCTCCATATGCTGATATATGTCGTGCTTGATTCCCTCCCAATTGAACTCCTCCATCAAATGGAAATATGCCTCAATGTGCATAGAAGAGAAGTCCTCATGTGCTACATGTAGTAGCTTCTCCTTGAGAATAGAGGATCTAGTTAAGAAGATCCTACCGTAGGAATAGATGACCACATCATCCACCATGTATTTATCATCTCCATCCGATTCATCGAGAATCATGCATGCACCAAGATCCTTGGAGTACTCTACCAAGAGCTGAGATCTCCAATAAGGATCAATCTTCCTAAGAGACATCCCTGGTGATCTGGCATGTGAAGCTCTCCTCATGCTGCTACCTGCTACTCTAACATCCCCCATGCCAAATTATTCCTTCAAACTCTTCACCTCTCCAAAATCCAAGAGTGGTGAATCCAAAGACAAGATGTCTTCCATCAATTCTAGATCAGGTGGCCTCCCAGGTGGAATGCCTCCATGTAGTGAGACATCAATGTCAAGAGTAGACTTCTCATGTGGTTGGAAAACCTTGCCCCTACCCTTACAGTGAAAATCAGTCTGCCTCTTCCTTGCATTGGCTCTCTAAAATAGAGAAGGGTGTGTGCCCCTCAGCAAGTGATGTTGCTCTTCCTCTCTACCTCCTCCTTCTAGTTGCAATGTTGCACAATCATGCTGCTCATTGATTGTGCTTGGACCTCCATGTATGAGATCCTGGGGAACTGCTTGTAATAAAACAAGAATCCCTCCTGTTGGAGAATGTTCTCCTCCCCCCTCTGCATGAGGTGTTGGATGTGCTCTAGATGTGACAGTGTTGTTTCCCTCATCATCCTCAATGTGTATGGGCAACATCTCAATATTTGGATCCTCCTGTGAAAAGGGGATCCCCATGCCCTCTTGTTCAATAATATGAACTGGAGGTCTTGCTTCTGGAAATGTGTAATGCAAGATGTTAGTTTCTCCCATGGTTTTCTGAAGTGGAGTTTCCTCGATCACATGCAAGGGTTTTGTTTTCTCAAGTTTTCCTTGCTCATGTGCCTTAGGAATTTTTCCACCAAACCTTCCCACCAATGTTTCAATGAATCTTGCATAAGAGGAAGTGTTTGCATTCTTCAAAGAAAAAGATTCAAAAATCGACCATGCATGAGCCTTACCTCTGAAATGTAGCACTGCAACTTTGATGGCTTCATCTTTAGAAATATGGTGTAGTTGTAAATAGGAGTCTATCTCCTTCACCCAAGCTCCAGCTAAACATGTAGGTGATCCGGAAAAAGTGGATAGAAGTAATATACCTGCATCATGTTGCTTTCTCTTCTCCACCTGGATCTTGAAAAAATCTTGGAAATCAGTATGATCTCTAAACCTCTTAGTTTGAGATTCATACTCCTGTAACAAACCCCTAAGAGTTCTCCTCTTAGGCATTCTTCCTCCTCCCATCCATCTCAAGATATATCTGGGCACTTGAATACACTATGCATCATGGTGTGTAGCTACATTCTCACACTCACCATGTTCAAATATAGATTCAAATCTAGATTCAACTTCCCTTGGAGATCCCATCTCCATTCTCATTCTCTTCAGTTCTCCTTGAAAGCTTTGCATAGATTTTGGAAGAATATTTGTAAGCATGTCTTCCTTTCTCCCTTCACATACTAAAGCTTTTTAATTTCTATCCATATCTCCTTAATTTGAAGTATAGTGGCCTGATATCCACAGGTTGTCCCAAGAATATGCTCTGATACCACTGTAACATTCCATATCTGGAACAACTGAGCAAGCATGCACTAAAAACACATTTTCATAAATATATGCCATAGAAAATGAAAATAATCACTTGGATCCCATAGATACATCCATCTAGCATCTAAGTCCAAGAGGAGATCAGAAATAAATGAAACTATGTGAGGTAAACAGACCTCCCACACTAGTGTAGCTGAAAATGACTCAAAACCCCAAACACTGCAATACAAGGATTTCTGCATAAAAGTGACTGCGCAGTCTTATGAGGGTTTTAACTCAGAAATTTAAGGAAACAAATATATCTGCTCATATATTAGATAAACAATCTTACAAACTGAGATCTAGTCTCCTTATACAAAATACAAGAGAACCCGACTAGGGTTTCTTGTTAAACACTCTGCATACAAATGTGATCTTCAGTAAATTCCTAAATAATCACTGCAACACTAAAGCATAAGAGTGTAGAAGTCTGAAAGATGTCTGATTTGATGTAGATCCCTCAAGGGCTCCCTCCCATGAAAGGTTGGACGGAACCACTAGACCATCTGCTAAATGCTGCCTCCAAAATAACGCATTCCCTAGCTGAAACAACGCTGGGAATGTAGGGGAAATGTGTGGTCTGATACCACCGATCTGAAATAGGCTCTGTATCTCTCCAAAAAAATCCCTCAAGTGAAGTAAACCTTCCTCCAATGAGAAACTAGCTCAGAACTGGGATTCCAATCCCTTCGACTGCTGCACCCAGCAACACTGTACAATCTCTGGCAAAACTGCGTTGATGAAGTTGGCTAAATATTGGCCTAAAAACCTGATGTGGAATGATGAATGAAAGCTCTCCCAATTAGGCTCCTCAAGGACAGAGGTGGGATTCCAACTTGGGAACACCCAGTGCTAAACAACACTGCAACTCTGGTAAGGAGCAAAGGGAGGAAAAGTTTGAGCAAACAAGAATATCAATATAAAACATGAAGAATAATGGTGCCATCCTCTTCCTTAAACAAAACATGAGTTTTCTTTCCCTTGGCCCCACTCAATTAGGTCATATCTATCCAAAGATACATCTCCCTCAAAAACTACATTATTCCTTCTTGGATTCCTCCTCCTCCACAACTGCGTTGCTGACTTAGTCAAAGTGGACTGAATCAACTTGATTTTATCCCTGTTCACACATAGCGGTGTTTTATTAAGCTGGAAAGAGTGTCCCCTTTCACACTTGGAGTGTTTTTATCATCCTTAGGAGACTTATGGGCTTTTCTACCCATTTATTCACTGGTTAGAGCTGCTGCTAACTCTAATGTTTCATTTAGCTTTGAGGCTAAATATTTGGAACATTACAATATCTCTTGGTTCATGGCAACCAATGCCTCATCCATTGGGCAGATTTTCTTCTTTTCTTTTGCTGTTGCTTCCCTGAAGTAGTGATTTTGATAATCTGAAAGAATGATTAGCCAACTTCATTTCTACCTACCCAATCTACATTGCCTAACAATTTTTTCTTCCTTGGGTGCACTTGAACTGGAAAATCCATTGACCTCTTTCTTTTGAAAGAAAAAACAAACTATCTACTTCTACACTTATTTCTTCCAAGAGTCTAGATTAAACTAGTGAACTCTTTTATTCTCTACCTAGACTATCTAACCACCAAGATTAAATTGTTTGGCAGACTTCATTCTCTAAGATATTGACATGAAATTGAAAACATGATTCAAATCAGGATTAGGCAATCTGATCTATCATGTTTGTGGCATTGGGACAAGCTAAACACAAACATTATTTTGCATAAGTAATAACTAGAAAAATAAGGGCTATGATGTATCATTTTTTATGCATTCCCATTTTTCACTTTGGTTCTATTTTGGGCATGAGGAACCAATATCTTTTTCTCCTAATCTATTTCTTTTCGAAAAGTCAAACTTAAATGATTTGACAAGAATTATTTCACTAAATTATCAACATAAATTCAAAACATGTTCAACCATGATTAGGCTAGATGATTGAAAAAGACTTTTAGACACAAGTAGTGGCATTTAGGCTTGCATACTTTCAATACTACTATTTTTGGGTATGGGGTTGTACCTTCTTTTGAATCTGCCCTCTTTTCTCTCTTTCTTTGCTTTTGTATTTTTGTGACTTTTCTCATGCAATGTTTATGTACAATGAATGAAAAAATTTCAAACTAAGTATTTTTATAGCAATGGTACTTGAGCATCCTATCCTCAAAAGGATCTCCTACAATTTTTTGTCCATTTAGCTTTTGTAAATAGAAATCACAGTTACCTTCATGTGTGGGCATGGTGTAAGGAGTTTTCCGACAATTTCCAAACAAAGCATGCTTTTCTTGATATTTTCTCTTTGAGTCTTGCTTCCAAAACTTGTTTCTGTGAAAGAAACTATTTAGGTGAAGAAGGCATTCTTCATTAGCTCCCAAACAAATGACAATGTCATCAATGTATATCATAGTGAAAAATTTGATAACAGGTGACATGGCCTCTTAGAAGGTGTCTTCAACATTCCTTATTCCAAGAAAAATTTGGTCAAGCATGTAATCTTTCCAAGGAAATTTGAAAATGTCTTTGTGTTGATTGATTTGAAGTGGTATCATCTCATGAAAACCTGAAACACTACCAATCAATGTCACCTTGTTAGAAATTTCTATTCTTGGCATAGGATGATTTATCTTGGGAAAAGGGTATTTAGACTCTATGGAGGATCTGCCTATGTGTCTAAGGTCCAAATATAGTCTGCATATTTTGGCTTCTCTTTGTTAGTGACAGAATTTTCCCAAAGGTTTCATAGTTCTTCCTGGAAAAAGGCCTCTTTTGAGCAATGACTATGTCATCAGGCTTTGAGCTTTTACTTCTATATACAAGAGAATCCTGAAACTTCCTACATAACCTTAAGTATTTGAGTTTTGTGAGAAATGACAAGGATTTGGACAACTTAATTACCTTGGGTCTTCTTAGGCCGCCTAAATTGTATTCCTCTACATCAATTTCAACAGATACCCCTTTAGGATTCATGGCAACATCAATTAGAGTCAACAACATTTTGGGAGGGACAGAAATTTCTGATAATGAGGTGTCTAAATAACGTAAAAACATAAGAATTTTTGATCCAGATTTCCAAATATTTTTGTTATGTGAGGGTATTTTATCACTTTTGGATTAGCAAGAGGAAAAAGTTGTGTTTTTGACATCTGTCCTTAATTAGAGTCATTTGTTTCAGATTATAAACTGATTTTTTATTTTGAAGTTTCATTTTCAATTTGCAGAAATTCAAGTTCAGTTTCATCATCATATGGTTGCTCAGGGTCATGATAGTCCTGACTATCTAGCTCATCATAGAGGGCATGGTTTGACTGTTGTAGTGTACCTAGATCAGTCTCAACTTCAGTTACCTGCTCATTGATATCCTCTTCATTACAGAAGATGAAAGAATCAAGATTTGAGTGAATGGAATACATAGGTGTGTTATTTGGCCTATCTAGGCTGCTTACCATATACTTCATGTGAGAATCTCAGTTTAACCTCCGGGTTTGGCTGAAAACATGGATAGTATCATATGACATGTCAAGTTGGAGGTTCCCCTGAATTTTGGCTCCCCGGGATCTGGATAAAAGCATACCGTACTTCAGGGGAATGTTAGAAACCACTATATCCATGACTATATTCTTGGCAGGTATTTGCACCAGATTGACACAAAGATCTTTGATTAGACCCAAACACTTGACTCTGCTCGAATCGAATGAGTACAAGTCTTTTTAAGGCCTATTAATTTCTAAGCCTAATCTATCCATCACAACTTTAGGTATGAGGTTGTGTGAGGCACCGAAATATAGCATGGCATTGTGAAAAAAATTATCGTGTATGTTTAGGCTGACATAAAAAGGGGGAATGGCTCCTTCTTGATATTTTCCATCTACTTTGGGACCAAACAAAAATTTGGGTTTATCATCTATCAATTTTAAGGTATTAGTATCATTTCCCATGTTTAAGACTCTCAAAGCTTGGGACCTATACACTTCTTGATTAACTAGATTGATGACAGGCATGGTGATCTTGATTTTAGAAATCTCTCCCTCAAAGCTGAAAGGGACTTGGGTTTTGGACAAATTTATATCAGTTTTATCAGCCATGAACTTTTCTACATTTTTGATTTGCTAATTTTGATTTGGGGGTCTAGAAAAATTGTTTTATCAGGGCCACTAGTGGAGGTACTAGGGCATCTTGGGTCAATATTTTGTTGGCCGATTTTTCCTTTGTTTGGATCAGTTTTCTTGACCATACTGTTGACATTCTCTATTGTCTTCCTAGGAATTTTTTCAGGTGTTTTCCTAATAGCAGTGTCTATTTGGTTTTTCTTTGGGGATCTTTGTTCTTTATGCTCCTAAGGTCATATTTCCTATGGACTTCCATTATGGCATTTTCAAATCCCAAGTGATAGTCTTCAAAATCCTCGTAGCTAGTTTCAATTTGATCCAGGGAAAATAATTCTTGTTCTTCTTTTGTGAGAAAAACATTATCTTCATTATCTGAACCTATTAAGTTTACATGGCTTTCTTCAGGTTCTATGTTCTCTCTTCCCTCTTCATCTAGATAATTTCCTTGGAAAGGGGGCCTAATTTGTTGGTCATTTTCCCTTTGCTTGCTTTGAGGCATGTCTCTTCTGAAGTTTTGAGCTCTATTTCATTTTGGGGATTTGTTTGGTTATCCCTAGGAGGTGCTCTTTCGTTTAAGCTTATTCTTTCTATCATTATTTCCATTGTCCTCATTAGGATTTCCATTTTGGCATCAAAGGATGAGGTTGATATATCAGGTTCATCTTTGTAAGTAACTCTTTTTTCTCACCTCACCCTAGCTCTCTTTTCAATTAAGTTTGCTTCAGCACTAATGCCTACCCTTTGCATTTATTCTGAGGTTGTGGGATCTCTCTCTCTCAGTTGATATGTCATGTCTGGATCAAAGCCTTCAAGAAATTTCACTAGTGCTAAGCCTTGAGGAGGTTTCATATGAGGTGGGAGGGAATTGTAAACACTATTAAACCTGGTACAATAATCTTGTACACTTTCCCCTACATTCCTCTTAAGGTTGTTATATTCGGAAAGGACCTGGAGGGGGTTTTTCTTGTTTTCCCACTTATTTATGAAAGTTTGGTAGAGGGAAGGGAGATCATGTATAGTGTTAGGAGTTAATGATTTGAACCATTTTTTGGCTTCAGCTCCTAAGCTTTGTGAAAAAATTCTCATTTTGATGGTTTCTTCTTCTATTTCTATGTAATCAAAGGCATCATTTATTCTATCTACATGATGTTGGGCAGTGATGGATTCAGCTCTGGTAAAATGACGAATTTGGGATTGGTAGTCATTGGGTAAAGGTACCAAAGGTTGTGGTAAAACAAGGGGAGCATATGAACCTGCCATGATGGGTGCTAATGGAGGATTTAGAAGAGGTGTGTTTGTGAGATGGGATGGAATAGTTTGCAAAATGGGGGTATGGATGGGTGTAGTGGAAGTACTTGGACCGGTAAACTAATTTTGAGCAGATTTGGTATGGAACAAGCTAAGTTGATGGAGAAGCTGAAAATCAGGTGGTGTGGAAGGAGAGGCTTATCTACTAGAACTTTGTTGCAAATCTACAGGTTCAAAGTTAGTCTGGTCAATATCAGTTTTTGACTTGGTTCTAAAAATGTTATTTTTTTGAAGCAAGTCAAAATGGGGATCTTGTAAAGATGTAAGATGTTCAGGTATGGAGCTTTCTCTATGGATAGTCCTAACAGGAGTTGAATTTCCAGATCTAGAAGTTTGCCACAAAATATTTTCTGGGTCGTCAACTATAGTAGGAGGATTTGGGTCTGGATGAGATTTGGTACTAATCCTTTGTGAAGCCAGATTTCAAACTTAAAAAGGCAGAGAGCCTGAAAGTTTTAGGTTTTTTTTTTGGAAGGATGACCTCTCTTAGTGTTTGGTAAACTCACACAATGTAAAACTAGGCTTCTAAACTTTTCCGGGCTAATTTGATACAATCCTGGGGAGTCTAAATGATAACTAGTGAAGTAATAGGCCTACTGTAGGCTAGTGGAGTTGCTAGGTGGATTTTTTTAGTTGTTTTGAGGATATGTGTGTATGGTCCACCACCAATACTGACAAAAAGCCAATCTAAGGATGTTTTGGGGTTTTCTAAGTTTCCTTTATGTAGCCCTCAGGTTTGCGAGAGTGTCATACAGTTGTCATCATTTTTCCAATATGGTGAAACCACCAGATTCTACTCTTGGCTATTAGTTGAGTTTTCGATGATCTAATAATGGTTTCTAAAATCTCTGAGGAATACTCAAATTGTCACTAACTCATAAGGTCCCACTGTGATCGCCAGAATGTTAGTGTGGCGATGAGGTGGAGGTAGATCAATGGATACTATTTGATAAGGGATTTCTGAGTTTTTAAAGAGTACTTAGGGCTGAGACTTACTCAAAAGGTCCCACCGTGATCGCCAGAATGTTAGTGTGGTGATGAGGTGGCAGATAAATCACCAAATACTATCAACCAAGGTTTTCAGAATCTTTTAAGGAATTTTAAAGCATGAACTTACTCATAAGGTCCCACCATGATCACTAGAATGTTAGTGTGGCGATGAGGTGGTGATAGATCAGTGGATACTGTTTGACAGGAGTGTTTCTGAAATTATAAGGAGGACTTAGGATGTTTTTTTCTCAGAGTCCCACCGTGATCACTAGAATTTTAGTGTTGTGATGAGGTGGCAGATAAACCACCATATACTATCAGTCAAGGGTTTCTGAATCAATTAAGGAATGTTTAAGCATGAACTTACTCAAAAGGTCCTACCATGATTTCCAGAATGTTAGTTTCCCGTGATTTCGCAGATTCGCTAAACCAAATGACAGGGTAACATGAAACCATTCTTTGGAGTCCTAGGACCTAGCCTTCCTGGACTCAAAGAGGGCTCTCTCTATTGTGTGTGAAGGATTTGAACATGTTCACTCTAGATGGTTGATTTTAGGCTAGTTGTGAAGTGTAGGGTTTGTTTTTTGTTTTGGTTAGCTAAGATGGTCAAGTAGGATAGGTGGAGTGAGAGTCTGTCAGAGCCGTTGGGCTATGGAGTCAATAAAATTCATGAGTGTCTCAATGATGAATTAGAGTGTGTTGCAGGGCCAATCCAGCAAGGTAAATGGATCCTTAAGGTAATGTGTGAGGTGGAGTGAACATCGAATTTGGGAGAAACTAAGAGGTCTTAAATACAAATAGTTAAAATCTATAACTCATGAGGTAGGGAAAACCATTAGGCTCAATGAAAAATACTTGAACTGATAAATATCCAAGATAAACATTCGAGTGAAACATAGAAAGCATAAGAGCTTCTAACTTTTGTAAATTCACCTTCATAATTTGGGAAAACATATAACATAATATAATAGCTCAATCTACGAAGAGGGAACTCCTAAACATCATAAATAAAGCTATAAAGAACTCTGAAATAAGTAGGTAGACATGGAGAAAGGGAAATATCAAATGTGACCTCTTTGACTTAACCTACCAAACAATATTCCAAAGAGATAATTCAAGATAGAATTTGAATAGCTTCAAGTAAGCAAGGCATACCGTGAATCATACTTGTAAACTATCATACTAATCCATACATGAAACAAACATGTTTAGGTGGGCCTTGCTGGAAATATTGAGAGCGGGGGGGGGGGGTGAATCAATATTCCTTTCAATTAGAGAATTAGTTAATCTTCAATTATTATCAGTGTTTGTACAATGATAGAAATAAACAAGAGGAACAAAAATGTACACAGTTTTTAAGGTGGAAACCCACTCTGGGACAAAAACCACCAAAATATTTTCTAATAATTCTTTAATATTCAACTCCAATTGAAAATAAAGCTCCAACTTCCTAGAATCTAGAAAAGCATTCTTCTCTAGCTCCCACCAGATGGATGCTCTAACGCTCGAGATTCTTCAGTAGTCAACTAAATGGATGCCCCAACACCCAATGAGCTACAACTCACCCTAGCACCACCCTACCACCCTATAGAAGAATAAAAGAAGAATGGACTCCCGTACCAGGGAAAATGGTCCACTTTACAATGATATAGAATAATGTAGAAGAAGAATATATACTAGACCATAACCCCAACTTTGATACAACCACCTAATGATGATCCTAGACCTCCCAACACTGCCTCTTCAACCCTTGGAAGATAGACACTAGTACAATTTGTACAATAATGTATTTACAATGACTAAGTACAATGATTGTATGCAATGCTACCCACTTGAAGACTTCATATGATGAACTTCTTGTTGTTTTTATGCATGTTGGTTGCTGCTCTTTTCATGCTAGCCTCTTCTGCACCTTTCTTTGCTTTTCTGCCGTAGAAATTTTGGTCCTTTGCAACCCTTGACAACACATGATCTAGCTTTTTATTGCCTTCTAGGAGCTCGATATTGAATCTAGTATATCTATGTCATTTCAGATCCTCAATATCTGATTTTCGGTCCTGTAGTATTCCTCTGAGCTGTCTTTCCAATTCCACAGGTCTGACCCAATTTTTATTCTTGAAGAGAGAGTTATACCCAATCTCTCACAATGCCCTAATTATGGACTGTTTCAGCAGAGCGCACTTGTACGACATGCCACGTGTCACTGTTTCTTCATTTTCCTCTAAAATTGATAGAGAAAAAACTACACACTGTGCACTATTTTCCACCTTTTTCAGAATTCCAATCTGATACTCAGAGAGAGAGTTATGACGATTTTACCAAGGTCACTTCTTTGAGATGAATTTCAGGAGCCTGTAAAAACCCTTACTTCCACAGATAATATCTTCAAAAATATTGCGCAAATTGATCTGAAATTTTTACTGCAGCTTCCTTAGGATTTCAGTTTCGCCTCATAACAATTTCAGCTTCTGAGCCTTCGCAGAAAAAAATTTAGAGTGAAAATTTCACAATGACCTGTTTCAGATGGCCGAATCCCTTGCATAAGGAGGAAATGAAGATCACAATTTATATGAATGCTTAAGTTGAGAGGGGCTTCAACAAGTGAACGTGGGAGGGATTTTAGGAGCATAAAAAATATTAATTATGACTTTTCAATGACCCATGCCCCAACCCCATGGGGTTTTAGCCCACTAACTGGGGGTACAAACTTCAAACATGAGTATCTATCAAACCGTGAAGAATTACATGGCGTGCCATATATCAACGGAAACATCTCGACAGGAGGAACCATAAAAAGCTTTATTGACACTTAATATATTAATTTGGTAGGTGAAAATTCCCATGCAATATTGGGTTAGCCCCTGGTGCTTCTTGGGTTGACATCAATGACAATTGTTGATCAACAATCTCCCCCTTTGGCATTGATGGCAACACAAGTACTCCCCCTACGATCATGACACCTCTTCCTACAACATTCTCTCCCCCTTTGAAATCAATGGAAAAGGGTAACTCCCCCTGAAACACAACCATCCTGCAGACCTGTACACACTTCCACTCCCGCTGACACACAATCATCCTGCAGACCTGTACACACTTCCACTCCCGCTTTATATTCTTGAAAAGGGAAAATCTAATGAGAACTTGGGAGAATCCAAAGCTTTTGATGAAGATATTCAAATGCTTCACAAGGTAAAGGTTTAGTGAAGATATCAACAATTTTTTCTTTTGTACAAACATACTCAAGTTTGATATTCTTTTCAGCAACTTTTTCTCTAACAAAATGATATTTGATCGGAATGTGTTTTTTTTTTTAATGCATGACAGGATTCTTGGAGATGCTGATGGCACTAGTGTTGTCACAGAATATGGGAATAGGCTCACTGAATTGTACTTGAATATCTTGCAAAGTTTGTTTCATCCAAATAAATTGAGTACAACATGATGCTGCTGCAATGTATTCTGCTTCCGCTGTAGATAACGAGATTGAAGTTTGCTTTTTGCTCAACCATGATACAAGACAACCACCTAGATAGAATGCTGCTCCACTAGTACTCTTACGATCATCAACGCTTCCTGCCCAATCTGCATCTGTAAAGGATTGAATAATGTGATTGTTACCCTTGGGATATCACAAGCCATATTCTTCTGTGCCCTTTAGATATCAAAGAATTCTTTTAACGGAAATAATATGTGATTCTTTTGGTGCTGCTTGGAATCTTGCTACTTTTCCAACTTCTTGCATAACATCTGGCCGAGAGGCTATTACATATAGAAGACTACCAATCATAGATCTATACAACTTCTGATCCACATCCTTAGATGAGTCGTCTATGCTCAATTTTCAACCTGTTACCATTGGAGTAAGGACAGGTTTGCAATCTTCCATTTTGAATTTCTTGAGCATTTCCTTGATGTACTTGGCTTGACATATAAATATTCCTTTCTCTTGATGAGATATTTGAAGCCCTAAGAAGTATGTCAGCTCACCAAGTAAAGGCATCTCAAACTCACTTTGCATCTTTGTAGAAAATTTCTTACTTAGTCGATCATCATTGCTACCAAATATTATATCATCCACATATACCTCAACAATTGTTAAATTATCTTTATCTATTTGTACATAAAAGATTGCTATCAACAGTGCCTTTCTTGAACCCTTGTTGACATAGATATCCATCAAGATGAGCATACCATGCTCTGGGAGCCTACTTGAGACCATATAGAGCCTTCTTTAACCTAAATACATAGTCTTCTTTTTGTGATAGTAGAAAACCTTCAGGTTGTTCGATGTAAACTTCTTCTTCTAATTCTCCATTCAGAAATGTTGAATTATCATCCATTTGGTAGACTTTGATTTTTCTTGAACATGCATAGGTGAGAAACATTCGAATGGCTTCCATTCTGGAAACTGGTGCAAATTTTTCATCGAAATCAATTCCTTCCACTTGTGCATAGCCTTTGCAAACCAATCTTGCTTTGTTTCTGGTAACCTCCCCATCTTCATTCAATTTGTTCCTGAAAACCCATTTAGTCCCAATGACATTTTTATCTTTTGGTCGTGAAACTAATTCCCAGGTGTTATTCTTCTCAATTTGATCCAATTCTTCATTCATAGCTACTACCCAATGTTTATTTTGGTTGGCTTCCTAAAAAATACTAGGCTCAAAGGTTGCTAGAAAAGCAACGTGAGCTTGTTGTGATGAAAGAAGCTGTCGACCTTCATTTATGTCACCAATGATTTGATTTGATGGATGGTTCTTTTGAATCCACTCTTTTGTTCTCCTTGGAGGAGCTTCTTGTTGTTGTTTTGGTATATCTTGATGATCATTGTTTAATTCTTCCTCATTGATAGTTGCTTCTTATTCTAAAATTTTATCTGTGTCTTTTTCAGCCTTTGTCTCAAGTTTCAAAGATTCTAGATCTTCATCATTACTCCCTAGAACACCATCTTCGTCAAATGTAACATTTATGCTCTCCACTATATATTTTCATCTTAGATTATAGCATTTATAGGCCTTTCTTTTGCGTGAGTAACCAACAAAGATACCTTCATCAACACGTGATTCAAACTTACCCAAATTTTTATCTTCTCTTTTGATATAACATTTTCTTCCGAAGATTCTGAAATATTTTACATTCGCTGGTTTTCCTTTCCATAATTCATATGGAGTCTTGTTGCAATTATTTCTGAGAAGAATTCGGTTGATAATGAAGACTCTCGTATCAATTGCTTGAACCCAAAATTTTTCATCCAATTTTGAGTCCTTCAACATTGTTCTACCCATTTCCTGTACAGTTCTATTCTTTCTTTCAGCAACTCCATTTTGCTGAGGTGTTCGTGCTGTTGAAAATTTCCTTTTTATTCCAATTTCGTCACAGTATTGCTGAAATAATTTGGAAGTGAATTCTCCACCATTATCTGATCTTAAACACTTTATTTTCAAATCAGTTTCATTTTCAACCAACTCCTTGTAGATCTTAAAGCACTCAAATGCTTCAGATTTTTTCTTTAGGAAACTGACAGCTATCATCCTGGTATAGTCATCTATCATTAACATGAAATATAATTATCCATCTAAGCCTTTTGTTCTCACAGGACCACATAGATCAGTATGTATCAATTACAATGGATGTGATGAAAAGTGTTCTTTTGTTTTAAATTGGAATTTTTTCTACTTGCCATGCCGACATGCCTCACATAGTGTGTTGGAAGGTTTTGAAATTTTTGGCATTTCTCATACTGCTTCCTTTTTACTTATCCTAATAAGATTGTCAAAGTTTATGTGACCCATTCATTTGTGCCATAACCAACTTTCATCTTCTTTAGCTAGTAGACATGCTTTAGTTGCTTCATCCAGAACATATATGTCGTTTGGAGCTCGACTTGCTATAGCCACAATTTTACCATACCTACCTTTCCTAATTTCACATTTTATGGAGTTGAATAGCATTGTGTGTCCTTGATCACACATTTTTCCAACACTGAGCAGGTTGTGATTCATGTTTTCGACCAATAGAACATTCTTGGCTATAACATCTTTGCTTTCGAGAGTGATGGTACCTGATCCTATAACATTTGAATATCCATCATTTCCAAAGGATATGGTTCCATCCTTCTTCTCTTTCAGAGATATGAATTTCCTTCTATCTCCAGTCATATGCGTTGAGCAACTGTTGTCAACATACCACACATATTTCCTTTTTTGAGCCTTGAGAGCGAGAGCACAATTATCAGTCTTCTTCTTCTTCCATGTTTGTTCATTCTATGGCTTCAAAGATTCTTCTGGAAGATTTTCAAGTCTACAGTCTCTGGCTATGTGTCCAAATTTCTAACATTTGTAACATTCCAAATTATTTCTTAAATTTTCAAATATATTGATGTTTTGTTGAGCTATGGGAGGTTCATATTTGAAGAATCTCTTGGAATTGTATTGGTTCGTAGGGTACGTGTGACATTCTACAGCTTTATGACCAAATTTTCCACATGAATAACAATAGCCATGAAAAATATGTTGGTACCTGGATGAAAATCTTCATCGAGGAATCGTCTTCCAAGGATGTGCTTGCGAATCTTGTCTAATGAAGTCTTCATGTATGTCCGATCTCATAGGTTCATTGTATTTTTTTGTAGAAGGTCCTACTTTTTCTTCTTTGTAACCGAGGCATGTTCTGTCGTTGTAAGATCGTTGGTTGTTGATGATTTCTTCCAATGCCCTTGAGTTGTTGGCATAGTTTTGGACATTTTTTCCCTTCTTCACTTCGTTGCGCAGCGAGACTACTTCAGCTTCTAATTCTTCCCTTTCTTGGTTTCTTTCTTCCAACTTCTTTTGAAGTGACTTTTCAATACATTTGTGTTCTTCAAACTCAATTTTGAGACCTTGAACTTGTTCTTCAAGAGTGTTGGAATGGATCTTCTCAACATTGAGCTCTTTTATAAGCTTGATTGCCTCCTCATAAAATTCTTCTATGGTCAACCCTTCTTCTTCATTGTTTGATACTTCTTGTTTATTGTGCTTGGCTCATTGGCTTCTTCTTTGCTGTCACTTTCTTCTTCGGATGAGGAACTATCTTCTTTAGAGAGAAACTTCCTTTTGGATCCTTTATTTTTGCCTTACTTGTTGAATTTCTTAAATCCTTTCTTTCCTTTTGAGTTTCCATCACTTTTGTTCGGAAATTTTGCTATGAAATGCCCAACCTCACCACAACCGAAACATATCAATGGAAGTTTACCTTTGAATTTTCCCTTATCAAGTTTTAGTTTTCTCATAAAGTGAGCATATTCTTCATCTGAAAGACCTTCTCCATCATCTCCCTTTTCTTCACACTTGCAGGTGCATGTCATTTCAATTGAAGGTTGTTTGTCCTTATTGGTTTTCTTAGATGAAACGAACGCAATTTCTAGATTTGAAGTACCCTTTTCTTCATCAAGTCTCATTTCATATGCTATGAGAACTCCATGTAATTATTCATTGCTGAGTTTGTCTAGATTTGCATTGTATTCTAAGACCTATACCTTTGGGTTGAATCTCCCTGGTAATGTTCTAAGAATCTTCCGTATAATAGTATTCTTGTCAACTAGCTCTCCCAATCCTTCCAGAGTATTGTTTATTTCATCAATGTATTGGAAGTATGCAGTGATGTTGCAATATTCTTTCATTCTGAGTTGCTCAAATTTTTCTCTATAGATTTGAAGCTTTGCTTCTTTGACATTTGAGTCACCTGCATATATATTCTCAAGCTTGTCCCATACATATTTGGCAGTTTTACAACCCAACACCCTATGATGAGCAGATTAAATAAGTCCACTGATAATAATATTCTTTGCTTTTGCATCATTTACCAAATTCTTCTTACCTTGTTCATCCGCAGTTGATGTAAATCCATTTTGAATAGTGTCCCATAGTTCGTAACCTTCCTCCAAGAGATAGACCTCCTTTCTTCCTTTCCAGAGTGCATAATTATTTTCATTGAATAGAGGTACACCATTCTTGGTATGCTCCATGACCTTCTTGCAACTGTTAAACTGCTATTGAAGGAACCAAGCTCTGAAACCAATTGTTGGAAATATTGAGAGGGGGGGGGGGGGGTGAATCAATATTCCTTTCAATTAGAGCATTAGTTAATCTTCAATTATTATCAGTGTTTGTACAATGATAGCAGTAAATAAGAGGAACACAAATGTACACAATTTTTAAGGTGGAAATCCACTCCAGGACAAAAACCACCTAATGCTTTTCTAATAATTCTTAAATATTCAACTCCAATTGAAAATAAAGCTCCAACTTCCAAGAATCTAGAAAAGCATTCTTCTGTAGCTCCCACTGGATGGGCACTCCAACACTCGAGATTCTTCAATAGTCAATTGAAGGGATGCCCCAACACCCAATGAGCTACAACTCACCCTAGCACCACCCTACCACCCTATAGAAGAATAAAAGAAGAATGGACTCCCGTACCAGGGAAAATGGTCCACTTTACAATGATATAGAATGATGTAGAAGAAAAATATATACTAGACCATAACCCCAACTTTGATACAACCACCTAATGATGATCCTAGACCTCCCAACATTGCCTCTTCAACCCTTGGCAGATAAACACTAGTACAATTTGTACAATAATGTATTTACAATGACTAAGTACAATGATACCTTTACAATGATTGTATGCAATGCTACCCACTTGAAGACTTCATATGATGAACTTCTTGCTATTTTTATGCACCTTGGTTGCTGCTCTTGTCATGCTACCCTCCGCTACACCTTTCTTTGCTTTTCTGCCTTAGAAAGTTTGGTCGTTTGCAACCCTTGACAACACATGATCTAGCTTTTTCTTGCCTTCTAGGAGCTCGATATTGAATTTGGTGTATCTCTATCATTTCACATCCTCAATATCTAATTTTAGGTCCTGTAGTAGTCCTCTAAGTGATCTTTCCAATGCCATAGGTCTGACCCAATTTTGATTCTTGAAGAGAGATTTATAACCAATCTCTCACAATGCCCTAATTATGGGTTGTTTCAGCAGAGCGCACTTGTACGGCATGCCACATGTCACTGTTTCTTCATTTTCCTCTAACATTGATGGAGCACAAACTACAGACTGTGCACTATTTGCCACTTTTCTCATAATTCCAATCCGATACTCAGAGAGAGAGAGAGTTATGACGATTTTACCAGGGTCACTTCTTTTAGATGAATTTCAGGAGCCTGTAAAAACCCTTACTTACATAGATCATATCTCCAAAAATATTGTGCAACTTGAACTGAAATTTTTACTGCAGCTTCCTTAGGATGTTGGCTTCACCTCATAACAATTTCAGCTTTTGAGACTTCGTAGAAAAAAGTTAGAGTGAAAATTTCACGATGACCTGTTTCAGATGGCCGAATCCCTTGCATAAGGAGGAAATGAAGATCACAATTTATATGAATGCTTAAGTTGAGAAGGGCTTCAACAAGTGAATATGGGAGGGATTTTAGGAGCATAAAAAATATTAATTATGACTTTTCAATGAACCATGCCTCAACCCCATGGGGTTTTAGCCCACTAACTGGGGGTACAAACTTCAAACATGAGTATCTCTCAAACCATGAAAAATTACATGGCGTGCCATATATCAACGGAAACATCTCAATAAGAAAAACCATAAAAATCATTATTGACCTAAAATATATTAATTTTGTAGGTAAAAATTCCCATGAAATATTGAGTTAGCCCCTGGTGCTACTTTGGTTGACATCAATGACAACCGCTAATCAACAGGCCTAAGGAGCAGTCAAGAATTCCTTAAGATGACCAAATAGAAGAAAACATCAAGGCTATAAAAAAAAGGACGAATGAGGTGCCTCAAAGAGCATGTCTCAACCTATAATTTTCTAATTTATAGCAACCAAGAAGGATGAAGCATAATGAGAAAAAGAAAACAAAAACAAATTAAGAAGACATCACCATTCACCAAGCTAAGGAATCCTGCAAACAAGCCTCTCCATCATCAATCCAAGCAAGCCATTCACCAATCTTCACAAGAGAAATTTGTTCTCCAAACTCATAAAAACCATGTATTTCTCTTGAAAGCTCATCAAATTCCAGCATTTTACAATGAGTCTCCATGCTCTATTTATCATGCATGGATAAAAAATATCTAAGAGAGTATCTAGAAGTCCATTGGTTAAACAGAAGTATCACTATTGTCCTTGAGGCCTTGCGAGGCCCAAGGCACAAAATATCTAAAATAAATATCTTTTTCGGAGACTTATAGCAATTAAATTGACTTTTAGGCCTTGAAAAGCCTTTGAAAACTTTCTAAACACACATTTTGACTTTTCAGCCATAGAAGTGTATCACAGAGACAACAAAAATGGGTCTTCTTGAAGCAACGATTTGGAGGCCTTCCCAATGTCGAAAAAGGCTCTGTGATGGCTCGTTGGAAGGGTGTCGAAGTATAACTTTCAAATATACCTTTAGCTTTCTGAATGAATGCCATTTTCTTATCCAAAAATCTATTCTCCCAACACTACTCTGTGTGCATCACCTTGCCTGAAAATGAGGTAGAATGGTCAAAATTTAGGTGTTTTTTGACCTTTTGGGGGGTCAAAACTACTCCAAATGATCTGAAATTTTGTGAGAAGACTATTGGTGATGTGGGGAATGAAAAAATGTAAATTTGGCAAGCTGAGGATGCACGAAAGTGGTGCGTAATGCCTAGGGTGTTTTGCACAGAGGCCTCAAAATTTCAAAAAGACAAAAGTTTGTCTAATTTGACTGAAAATTGGTGGAGAGGTCCCTCAAGAGGTCTTAGACACCTGTTGAGGAACCTCAGCCAAAAATACAATTCTATCATGCAATTTTTTCCTTTTTAGGTTTTCTAGCTCCATGAGGACCTCCTTTAGTTTGGCACAAGAAAGGATGTTTTTCTTTGCATAGTGCTTGGTCATTTTCTTTTGGAGAGAAAGGCCTCTCTTTACCTTCTTGAAGTGCTTGAGCTCCTCTTTGTAATACTAAGTGACACGTTGTGCCATCTCAAAATATCTTTCCCATTCCCTAAGTTTTGCATCTTTGGTCAAGAGTAGCAATCTAATGCTCATCTCCTTGTCCTAATTTTCATTGTCTAGATCGATAAATTGAGTCTCTTGATGGGTTTTCTTGATCCTTTTGCTCCTCCTCACCTTTACCTACTGCTCACCCCTTTCCTTCTTTTCCATGCCTTTTTCCAATGGCTTGCTAGCTTGAGAAGAGATGGCCCTTTGCCTTTTTGAGGCACCAAACACAGCTATTTTTCCTCTATGATATGTCCATGTGAGAGGAGTGACAATGGTAGCTTTGAATGTGTTTTCATCATTGCTATGACTTGTGGCCTTGTCACCAGCTCTTTCATATTTTCCATGGCTTACATGAGTCACCTCATGCCCCATTGGGTTGCTACTTTCTTGACCTTCAGCATCACTATCATATTCATTTTCTTCACTGTCTTCTATACTACCACTTTGGCCTTCAAATTGATCATTACCTTCTTCACTTGCCTCACGTTGGCTCTGTCCTTCATTAATTTATTCTTCTTTATCATTCCTTGCACTGTCACTTTGATTTTCTTTTTCATTTAGAGATTGATTAGTGTCATGACAGCCATGAAAGTTGTCATGACTATCATGACTATTTTCTTGGCTGCCTTGCTTATCATTGACTATTTTATCTATGCTATTGCCTTGGTCACTGCCTGCCTCTTCAAAATTTGTTTTAGCCTCATTATCTGCCTACTCTTGGTATTCAATTTCATCATCTTCATTTATATTTTCAGTGTTTACACTATTATTGTGCTCACTATCATGCTCATGTACATTCTTATTTTGCCTGTCCTATGCACTTTCTTGCTGACTGTCATATTCATAATTTTATTCATTATCCTCTTGGTCTTCATCTTTCTCATCAAAAACTTCTTTTTCTATACTTGGGAGTGATTTATTTGTATCATCACTATCACTGTTTCCCTCATAGCGCTCACTTTTTTCCTCTTCTCAACTATTATTTTCTTGTTCTTCATGGCTACTACCATCATCTTGTTCCTCATTCAACTCAGCATCTACCTCACTGTTTTCTACATTTCCAGCATCATCTTCCTGTTCTTCATTGCTACTTCCACCTCCTTTTTCCTCATTCAACTCAACATCTGCCTCACTATTTTCTTCATTTCCACGATCATATTCTTGTTCATCATTGCCACTACCACCAACTTTCCCATCATTACCACTGTCATCATCTTCACTTGATGCATCAAGGGAAGAAGGAAGAGGTAGGTTTCCTTGTGGAGAAGGCATAGTTGGAGGTGATGGAGGATTGAAGGTAAGTGAGTGTGAAGTGGAGGGAAAATTTTGTTGAATGAAGGCTTGGGGATTTTCAAATATATCATGTGAGATAAAAACTTCCCAAGGGATTCCTTCCTACTCCAGCTGGTGCAAAACAATCATCTTAACCAAGGAGTGGTGAAAAAGGATTTGCATTTGGTGAGCATAACTCCTTTTCTTGACTACTGAAGCCATATTGTCAATGCTCCGGTAGAGATAGTATGGTTGGTTTATAAATTTAACCCTGGTGAAGTGCATTATTAGCCTTATGTGATATGAATAAACCCTGGAGTACCTCCCCTCACAAGTGAAGTACTTGATTATCTACCTCATCAGTAGGGCATATCTCTCTAGCAAGTGGGAGAAAGGAAAAACAACCTTGTAGCCTTGTTGACAACTAGGTTTGAGGAAGGGCTCATAGTAGCTTAAGTCCAAATTCTTCTACTTGAACCATCTCTCACGAATATCTGGTATACCCGTGGCTTTAGCAATGGATTTAGATGATAGTTCAAAATTTACTCCTGCTAGGTTGACTTGGTGGTTTTTTAGGCTCAGAATGAACAACCTAGTCAAATCTAAGTGGCTTTGGACCTATTTAACCCTCTCACATAACTGATAGCATCCAACCTCTTGAAAACATGCAAGGATCATGGGAGAAGAGGTGATTTGAATGGTGTCTAAAGGCTAAAACCTGTTAACCCTTCCTCCCTTGTGTTTTGGCTTGATAGGACTTTTGCCTTCATCACTATTGGTACTGATTTCTTCTCCGGACATAGTGGATGATGTAGAACAAAATGATTTTTAGCTTGGTGAGAGCCTTTAGGTCAAATGAGGACAAATGAGTGATGGAGAGGAAAAATTTTAGAAAATGAGGGCAAAATGAAGTAATCAAGGAATGCTTTCAGAGTTAGGAGGAGGCTTGTCGGTGCTGAGTGTCTTTACACAAATGACAACTCTCCAATTTGTAAACCTTGCCCTAGAAGGTCAAATATTCGATTTTTATGAAGATTAGGGTTTGGGAAAATTAGGTTTTTGAACTTATCCTTTGATTATGCATGTAAAAAGATTAATTTGGAGGGCAAGAAGAATGACTACCATCCTAATTTAACTCTGTGCAGGAGCTTGGAGGAAAAAAAATTGATTTTGGTACGTTTTTGAGCAAATCCGTCCAAAATTTGCCAGTGTGTAGTGCCGCCCAACAGGCCATTCCTATTGGGCCTTCCTATGCGTAGCATCGGGTCGGCTTGAGGGCGATTCGGGACGTGAAAGGGGCATGTCAGGCCTCCTCGGTGTATAGCGCCGTTGAAAGGCGAGCAGTCGGGCCGAACTTGGGCCTGTGCATAGCACCTTCACTGGTGCATAATGCCTGCCCTCCGGTGCGCAGCGCAGTGTATTTTAACACTGCGGTTTCCTCGTCTATGTGCAGCGTTGATGGCCCGGTGCTTAGCGCCTGAAATTTTCAACAAAACTTGTAGAAAACCCTAAAAATCTGCTTTCAATGGCTCTTCTCTTCTTTTGCAATGAAAAATATGAAGTGAAAGAGAGGGAAAGGAGAGCTTTATACTCCTTTTTGAAAAATATTTCATGATCGAAACCGAATTTTTAATATTTATTTATCTTCTTACTTTTTATTGTCTTTTTGGCCTTTTTTGTCCTGTAGGTGGCAGAGTCCCAAAAAAATGGTTTTTTGTCTTGCTGGATCATATTGATGCTCTCCCTAGACTGAAAATCTCTTCAACAAGATCAAACATGTGCCCTTTACCCAAACTTGAAAACATGAGCCCTTTCAAAAAGGGTTATTTTGACAAAGTTTGATGAAAATAGGCAGATAGTCAAATTAGTGTTTTTTGAAGGTCTTCCTTCACTTTTTCCTTCTCATGAACTTCAAAACTTGTAAACAGTAAGCTTGTGACCATTTTGGTACTTTCACCATGGAGTCTTCAGCCCTGCAGCCTTTATGCCTTTGTTTGGTTGGTGCAGAGATTGAAAGAAGAATTTTTCCCTTCCTCTAACTGTCATTCTGTGATGTTTTTCACTGTGAATCAGTGGAGACCTTTTGGTGTAATAAACCTAGCAGTTGGAATTAATAGTACTTTGGTCTGTTAGATGTGTCATCATCATGAGAAACATTAGGTTTTCTTTGACCTTATCAATCTTCCTGTAGGTAAGCATTTTTGACAGTCCTGTAGAAGTGTCATTCATGTTTAGCTATCTTTTCATAAGGAACCCCTTGTTGGAGGCTTTACTTCTCTCAGACCAATTACATTTTTGTTCCTTTGATCAGTTTGCCAGTGATATATCTTTTGTGGGAAAAGCTAGTAGTTTTTAAACCATTTTGTGTCTCCCTTGGCCACTTCTATTTTTGCAGGTGCTTACATAGCCCTTACCTTTGATCACTGTCCTTTTAGAGTTTGACACCTCTTTAGGGCTGTTAGCAGAAAGTAAATAGTGTTGTCTTCTAATTCCTCTAAAACCTTTCAATCATCATTTATTATTTCTAAAGACCTTCAATTGTGAACTAATGGAGTGGAGGTGACCTTTGTCCTTGTAGCCCTAGTACTGATTTCTTGTTTGGCCAAAGCAGTCACAAACCTTGATTCTCTTCAAACATATGTCTGCTGCTTTATTTTTTCTATTGATGATCTTCTTGTGATGATCTTCCCATTACCTTACCTTTTTCTAGGTTGATGGACATCTTTATTGTCTTGCAAAAATGTGAGCAAGGGGTCTCCCTGCAAGATTTTTGCTTTAGGCCGAAAAGGCTTTCCTTGAATTACCTCTTTGATGAGTTTTGGACATAATCACTTGTCCCTTTCTTCTTTGAATGCAATTTATTCATACAGGAAAAACAATTTTTTTAGGATACCAAATCCACCCTATGACTTTGTGAAACCCTAGGTGACCTAGTGGAAGGTTCCTTGGACTTGGATTTTGGACTGAAACTTAGAATTTGGGGTCATCGAGTGTAAGATAGAATTTATGATAAGCTAATTTATTGAAGATCCAAAATCCAATGTACTTGATTCATCTAAAGAGCCTACAGAGATCATTTGAGATCATCAATGCTTGAGGTATTTTGGGGAGACATAGCAGAGCTATTTGATTGGTGGCTTTAGGTAGTAGTTGGGGGTTTAGGAAAAACAAAGAGAGGATTTGGGCCAAAGGTAATAAGATATAGACAAAAATGAGTGGCATGAGCCCGTAATGGGTTTGCTGGGACTGGTAAGCAGAGCTTGACATGATGGAATGATGAAATAGTGAAAAATTATCTTGAGGATAATGAAGGTAGTGAGATTTCTAGAACTCACAATGTTTATGAGCTTTGATTCTAGAAATATAGGGAAATCATTTAGTCATCTATGAAGCCAAAAATTACTGATGGCTAACACATGTGTTTACAATGCTAAAAAATCTTTGAAACTTGTTCCATCGGCTCTATAATTCCCAAAAATTCTTGTCTAGCCTCTTTCTACAACAAATTTGGCCAAAACTGGAGAACTTATGATCTCCCCAAGTTTCTCCACTAACCGCTCCATAATTTTCTACAGGGCTGGCATCATCCTAAAATTCACCCTTTTTCTGCACTAACTGGGTGAAAATTTCCACGTTTTATGAGTGAAATTTTTGCCTCTTTAAAATGACTTCTACGACCTATGACGGAAAAATGTTTTTTAATAAACGGGTCGACAACTGTTTCGCCAACCGTCGACATGTGTCCACCCCACAAGATCCACTGTTAACATATAATGTAGAGCCTTGGGGCTAGCCTCCCACCCAAGGTGCCACCGATGGTAGTGACCAGGGTTGGTCCTAGATCTTGTCCCCTTCCCCCATACATTCGGCGGTTTAAAAATAAAATGATGTTGCAAAGCATATTGGTTAAGACACATGCAGATGATGTATATGTAAGACTTATTTCTATTTGTGTTGAGGTCGTAAGTTTTCCTCCCTGGGGCTTTGCTTGCCAAAATCTTATGGCCGCACATGATGCTACATGGTGGCCCCTAGTTGGGCCATATGTCAGCACATTGTTGGCCAAAAAATTAAACAATCAAATTTCACCAAATCAAACGTATCATAATGTGCCACTTCGCACTCCCTATTTCATCAGAGTGTAACACACCCTTGACCTGTCAACCTACCACATATACATGCCTAGTCAGTTGTATGGACTGCTGACTAGGTTGTATGCACAAATTTTTTTTAATTTTCATGTTTGACAAAGTGGATAGAGCACATTTCTGGGAGCATAGGCTGTTGGTTTTCCATGAAATGAGTTATTTCAGATTCAAAATGATGAGATCTATATGGTCGCTCAGGTTCCATACCGTTCTGACAACTTTTATTTTTGAGCATAATTTTTAGCACTCGATCAAACTAAATTTCTAAATATGTAATAGGAAATTGTCACATGAAAAAATATCCTAGTTCTTTTTGTATCCTTATTAGTAGCATGAAACCATGTATATAAATATTATTTCCTATCCTTCATCTAAAAGTTTGGCAATTCAACTAAGTTTTTAATCTTAGTTGAATTCCCCCATATAGCAACTCCATCCCTTATATTTAAGCATACAACTAGTTTTTATAGGAATGTTTTTTTTTTCTATCTAAACCTTTATGAATTTTTAAATAATAGGACCATCATAGTTTCCTATAAAATACATTTTTCTTCTTATAACCTGAAAAGAGAAATAAATTTTTCAATAACTAGCGTACTTTTTAATGGAGCTCTTTTATGTATTTAGGGTTTGAGTAAGCTAATGTAAATTGATTATAACTTTTGTGATGCTTCTTTCATTAGTTATTATGGACAGAATTATGAAATTTCATACCCATTTTACATATAATGAGACTAATTTGACTAAAATCTGTGCTCTATACCAATAAATATGGTCTAAATTGGAAGTTTATATTATTTTTAAACTATCTATATTATTTCAAAGTGGAAAAGAATTAAAGGAATAAACTTGTAGGGTAATTTTAATGATAGGTCATGGTTAATTGAATTGGGGTCTAAAGCCTTCAAGATCCCATTATGAAACAATAGATGACATTTTTGTGGTGATTTTTTTTTTGGCATATGTAAGACCATTTGGCACTATTCTACACTTAGAGACATTTCAAATAGTGTAGTGATTACGTCAATCAGAGTGCATATGAAAGTTTTATGCCTCTTGTACATTGATATACTATCTTGACCATCATGGTATGAGATGATGCAATGTAAACCTCTATTAATCATGTGTATAGGGATAGTCATTTTTGGACATTGAAAAATATTCTAGAGGATCCAGATAAGTCTAGGTTAGTATTCAGGGAGTCAAACCATACTGTTAGTTAGATAACAAGCTATGCTAAATACTATAATACTAGGAGAAATATGAGTTCCATTCTATGCTATTATATTTTTTTCCATATTTGAATAGAGAAATTGGGAGTGGGAAGTGAGAGAGTAGAAATGAGAGGGTTAAATGTTTATAAAAAACTTATAGGATACAGGTCATAGATAACTCCACATAGAGTAATGCATCCATTATACTTTCATATTTTCATACTAGAGAAAAGAGATAGAGTATCCTCACCTTATAGATAATGGGTTTTCTCCCATAAAGGTTTCCAAGAGAAAAAGGAATTGTGACTATAGTGGATGTTGTGTGTTATTTATTTTTGTCTCTTTATCTCATATTTATTTTATTCCATTTATTTGAGTAGAAAATACACTATTAAGAATCTAAATGAAAAATGAAAAATTAAGCTACATAGTGTAAATTTCACTATTTTTTATCAGATTTGTTATGAAGAACTGTTCGAATGGAATATCCACAATAGTTTACAAATCAATATATGTAATATGCCAACCATGTGATGATCATAGAGTAAAAAAAGCATAGAATGTTTCAATTTAAATCAGTAATAAGTTCACCTCCTAGACTCCAATATGGATGTTTTTTTTTTTTTTTTTAAATTGGGTATTTATGGAAAGGAACTCAAATATAAAGGTGGTTTCCTCACATTATTCAAAAATAAAAATAAAATTTTTTATTAATATTGTCATTCTTTCTTTCTCTTAAAAGATATTTAACCCCCCAAAAAATAAAAGTATTATAATTTTTACCTAGAGGATCTCTAATATTGTTTATAGTAAACTTTGATAAATGTAAGAGAAAATAGTCTTTAAATTCATAATACACCATTCAAATTAAAAAAATATTAACATTATAGAGAGAAAAAGAATATAAATAGAAGAAACCTAAAGATAGGGTTACAAAATATCCATTATTATTTCTATAAGGAATTACTGCAAAAGTCAATCTTGATACAAGAATTAGCATCCCAGATATCCAAAAAAACAATACTCATAACTATTTGTAAGGGTCCATGTTAATTACTCATTATTATTATGTTATTTCCCCTTAACTACTTAATGGGCCTCTTTATTATCAATCAACTACCAAGTTGTCACATTCCATGCTTATAGTCACATTATATTCATTATTCTCTCGGGTGCCTCTTTAAGCACCTGATAATATTTTCCTTAGATAAATTAAAGTAAACTTCTAAAAAATAATAGAAAGAATTGAAAATATAAAATTAAATACTTCCATATCCAACATAATCACCAATTATGATAATCACTAACACACAAAGCACACTCACTAGTTAGACAAGTTGGAGTGGTCTCAACATCTAAGACCCTACTTTGGTTAAATAGGAAAAGAATAATCACATAGAATATTATCTCTTTATTAATGAAAATGTTATGAAACTTTTATATTTTAGTGGTGAAGTGCTCATAAATACTTATACAACCCATTCAAAGGACTTCAATTGCATTAATAATTTTAATCAAATATTTTGATCTTTTATACAATATGATCACTATATCATCTACATATTAAACTTTACTCATATTAATTTGATTCTTTTAAATTTAACAGTATAAATTAATCACATAATTTACATTTTAAAAAGAGTAGTTCAAACACTAATAAAATTTGACTGAAAGTAGCTCCAATCTATTCAATTTTCCATTTTATTTCATGCTTAAAAAATTAAAATTAAATTTTTTATTTTTTTTTATTCTTTAATGGTTTTATTTATTTTTATCCAAAATGGATTAGTAAATTATTTATTTTATATATAAATGCCTTTAAAGTTTAAAAACTAGAGGAATTACCTTGTAGGAGAAGTTTTATTAGAGGGATCTAGTTTGGTGAGTTTGGGTATGAAACCTTCTAGGACCATTTTTCAGTCTTAAATGATGATTTTTGGGTGAATACATTTCTTGTTTAAGTGCTAGACCCATTGATGCTATT
The DNA here is from genome assembly GCA_034641835.2 of Pinus albicaulis. Classification (NCBI taxonomy): domain Eukaryota; kingdom Viridiplantae; phylum Streptophyta; class Pinopsida; order Pinales; family Pinaceae; genus Pinus; species Pinus albicaulis. Next base: position 357,526,680 of record CM076581.1, on the reverse strand, counting down.
ATACACTTAGATACATTTCCAATAGTGCGAGAATCACATCAATCAAAGTTTATCTAAAAAATTTATACCTCCCAAAACATGGCCTACGAAGTTTGACCACCATGATTTGAGAGGATGTCATATTAACCATTGTTACTCATGAAAAATGGGATAACCACATGGTGTAACATGAAATCACTCCATAATCATAACACATATATATAAATAAATAAATAAAAAATAAACCTTAGGTCCTTAGAAGCATCTTTTACCAATGTTGTATAGAGGTTTTGGTATTATCGAACACCTTGTAATTGAAATTACTCTATGGAAACTTTGGTAAGTTGATAAATCTTTTGATTTGGGTCATGAAACACATAAAACATAATTTTAATCTTTGGTTACACATTATCCCATCTCATAAGGTGATTCAGATGATTCTCAAACATGTCTTGTCAAACTTTACCTTGGGACACGCGTCTTCATCCGAACCATCATTTTTGAACCTCTTTATCGGTCGGTGTGTAGGTTGTTGGAGGCAGTTAGGGCACCTGATGGGCCTCTAAATTAGATATAAAATAAGGCCCATATAACATTTCTTAGGCCCATCTACCTTCCTTATGCAGATAAAAAAAATATATTAAATCTCTCATTCTGCACTTAATAATTTTTTCTTATGCTTTAATATGTTCTTAGGAAGGATTAAAGGTAGTTGCATATTTTTCCTAATATTGGTTATTTATGTAGAATATTGTGAGAATATTTGGCAGATCATAAAGATTTGGAGAAGGAGATGATTTAGGGACTTGTTCCCTGCCACTGGAAGACCGGGATTGGAGAATAAATGAACACAACATTAGGAAATTAAGGAGAAACCTTGGAGAGATTCAAGGAGATTTTCCACCCTCCTTGACTCTCAAAGGAATCCAAAGGATCCTCATGAGATCCCCCTCCATCAATTCAAATTCCAAGAGGCAGCCAGGAAACTAAAGATGAAGGGCACTCAATCTATGTTTACTTGGAGTCAAAGTGGACTCAATCACCATTTTCAAGGGAGATGTTGGTAGCTTCCCTGTAGAATAAATAGAGTAGAGCTAGAGCTAGGATGGAGTTAGTTAGTTAGCCAATGGGTTGACTCTAGTCTATTCTAGTCTCGATTCCATTCAGAGCTAATGTTGTGAGCTATTGAGCTTTTTATTTTATTCAATGATCAAACTTTCAGAGATGTATGAAGTTATTCTTTTATGAAATGAGTAGACTAATTTCATTTGACTGATTTAATTTTCATAGGGCTAGGCTCATGGGTTAGGGCCCAATCCATGTGCCTCATCTTCTCTATTGTTACTATCTTTTCCTTTCTATCATTCAGCTATTTTTGCTTCTGCCATTTAAGTTAGAGCTGCTTCTGATAAGTTTCATTGTTGTTTAGTTTTTGTGCTACTGTAGATTTTAATTTCTTATGCATAGTAAAATAGAGGAAAAACTCCAAAATATTTGGTCAAGTCTCCCCCTCTCATATTTTTCAATACAATTTGAGCAGGGTAGACCTTCCCACGGGCCAAGATTGCTTTCTGTTTGAGTTTTGGGAATAAATTGTATTACCAAGTCCAAGCCTTTCTTTCATTTTTTAATCACGCATTATTTTCTACTTTCCCATGCATGAATATGCAGGTTTTTTTGTAGGAATTAATGTTAACACCCCAGAGCAGCTTAGTGGCTCCTTTCTACTTCAATTTCCATCTCTATATCCATGGATGAACACTGCTCTTACGCCTCCATTCCCCTCATTTTTTTCTCATCTTAACACTGGACTTAAATTTTCTTTGCCTAATGCACTCAAGCCCTTCAAAGCCTTATTTCTTGGTTTTTCTTCGTTCATGACCGCCTTAACCTTCTTATTCAAAACATGTGAAAAACCATTCAAAACCACCAAAAACCCGACCTCCACTTTTCCTCCTTGAGTCTCCCGCCACCGTACATCGCACTTCGCAAATCACAACATTTGGCTTTTACCTTTAACATTTACCACTCATTCCTTCTGATTGTGATATTGCGAAATCACAAATCACACTTTTCACCATTTACCTTTTACCTTTAACCTTACCGCTTGTTCTTTGTGATTGCGATATTACAAAATCGCAAATCACACCATTTACCTTTTCTCCCTTAACACTTACCATTGGTTCCTCCAATTACGATATTACAAAATCACACTCCATTGTCGGTTCCACTACCACATTGTCATCACAAATTTCACTTTTCATCCTTTAGCTTTTACTTTTAACACTTACCGCTGGTTCCTGTGATTGCGATATTGCAAGATCACATCTCGCTATTGTTCCCACCACCACATCACCATCACAAATCGCACTTCGCATCGCATTTTTGAGTTATTTCCACTTGAAAGTCATTTCTCACACTATCATGAAGTTTTATAAGGGTTTAGCCCCCTCTTTCCACTTCCAAACATTGTTTCATGTGTTAAACCCCCCATTAGCCTCTTTTAGCCCTTGTCTTCCCTCCAAGCCGCAAATGAACTCTTTTTAATTAGAATTAAGTCATGGATAGCCTAGTTACATGGATAGAAGCATGGTAGATAAATCATAGGATAAGTAGAGTGCATTTAGCCGTTTGGCCAAGTTAAGTGTGGTTTAGGATTAGTTTCCTTTACGCTATTTGTTTTCTGAAAATTAAATTAGTTCCCTTCCTGTCATTTCTTTTTAGCAATTTAATTTAGTTTCTTACATTCATTTCCTTCCTACACATTAAATTAGTTCCATTTCTGGCATTTCCTTTCTGCAATTTAGTTTAGTTTCATTGAAGTGTGACAAACTTCATTGAAAACCCCTAGAAGTACCACCCTTTCATAAAGCGGAAGAGGATGACATGAACAGAATGCATCTTCTTTGTATATAGAACTTTCACCTCAAATTTTGTACAAACCCCGGGTTGATAAAGTAAAGTAGGGAAGCCCCTAGGAGTTGCAACACTCTTGGTGGAATACCAGGGTTCACCAACACCTACTCGGAAATATCCCTGCTCCGGCTCCCATTCGGTCATGTTTCGTTTCACTGTAACCCTTCTGCAACTGGTTTAATATTGAGTGCTTTCTTCCCCTCAACGGTACATTAGTCACTTCCAAACTTCTTCAGGTCATTCTATTTTGGGTATTTGTGTGGTTAAACTGCTAATAACTTAGTTCAACCTTCCACACATAGATTATTGCGAGGGTTTATTTAAAGTGGAGGCTATGGATTTCTAGCTTCGAAAGAATTGTTTCTTAGCTCCAGGTAACTATAACCACATAGTGTTGTCCCATAGTTACATAGTAGATATTCTTGTTTTCACTGTAAATTTTATCTAGGGTTGGAAGTCTCATTTCTCATTATTTTTTCCGCAGGTATGCATCAAAGTGACTTGCTACAGGAATGGTAACCCCACCTAGGTAAGCTGAGGGGAAACACATTCTTTGCTTTTGGATATTTCTTTTCTGATTTTCCATTGAGATATGCCTTCACGTTTTTCTGTGGTTCCCTACTGACCATTCCTCATGGATTTGGAGGTAACCAAGGGTTTATTTTGCTTGTTTAATTTACTGATCTCCCCTTGCTGAGGTTAGCCATACTCATGTTGGAGTATTGTTTTTCCTCCAAGTGCAACATTTGTCACTCCACGATGAGAATCTTTCCTCACAATGAACAACAATGCATCTTGTCATTCTTTTTCTTGGTGTTGGTTGTTATAGTGAGGGTTTGATGTCTTAATTAGAATTATAGGGTTTGGAGGTGTGAAAATTTTCACTAAATGTAATGACTAGTAATTTGTTGGGTTTTATAAGTTATAATATTTGAGCTCTAATTTCCTTTTGGTTCTAAAGGGTTTCTGAAATGTATCCATGTCTCCCTAAATTTTATCTTCACATGGAAGAGTTGTGACCTCTATGGACTATCTATTTATTTATAAATTATGTTATTGTTTCTTAGCGTCATGAACTATATATTTATAAATGAACTCTGATAATTTTTCTCGGCTTCGTGGACTATATATTTATAAATATATTATGCTAAATTTTCTTGAGCTTACCTATTATGTGTTATTAATTGTTCATTCTTGCTTACTGCTATAAGAAATTCTACATTTTCTAAGGTGTGTTGTATATAATTTTTTTCAATGTATTTTTGGTTTACATCTACCAGTTTAGCCATTTTCAAAACTTGTACACTTCTCGTGAGGGTTTATTTCTGCTCTAGCGCTACGAGACTAATAACTGTCTATGCAGATGAATGTTTTAATAAACTACACTTAGGTTATGATTTTCATTTCCAAATTTCTATTCCCATTTTCCTCATAGTTCGAACACCCAACAAAGATTGAGTTCCTCAAGACAGCGACTCGGCCCTCTTCCCATGAGGTGCAATTGATAACTTCATATTTTTCTGCAAATTGTTCTCACTGAATTACTATTGTTGAGGTGGGAACCTAACTAGGAACTCTCAACCCCACTGTCATTGAGCACCTAGTCACTGTTATGGTTTTAATATTTTCTCCCGAGGTCATCAAATCTATTTTGGTTCTCGTTTCCTATACATTGAATTTTGTTTTATTAACTTTTCTGAGAAACAATTGTTTTTAACATAATACAATAGGTTAATGAGCTACACCTAGCTATCATACCATGAAAATTATACCATGAGTTAGTGAAATATTCTTGATAACTACTGTTCAAGTAAAATATAAAACTTTCACTAGTTCATTTTTTATATTTACTGGTTAAAACAAAGCATAGAACTTAAAATTAATTCCTTGATATTTACTATTGAAATAAAACACATAAATAATAGTTCATTCATTGATATTTACTATTAAAAAAATCACAAACCTCAAACCAGTTCATTCTTGACATTTTTACCAAGTTATTCACAGACTATTCACAAACGGTAAAACAAAACACTACTTATCTATATAATATTTGACTTGTTAGGATTCTCCACAAGAAATATCTCTCCTCCCTTCCAAAGAGAAAGGAAATTACACTTGTTTCTCCCTCTAAGCTCTAAAATTATCAGACCAGTTATATCGGCAGTGATCCTTAACTGGATCGGTCTACAGGAATCAAGGTTTCCCCATCCTAAGACCCACAGACCTTCACCCACAACAGAATTTCCACTGGCTCTTGTTTTTCCGAGGAATACCCTATATGAAATATGTTTCCAACTTGTACATTGTCCTGTAGAGTTGTATCATCTTTCTTAATCTCTCGGTGTTCCTCTTCCTTTTGGTGATTTCTACAAAAAGAACGACCAATGTACCCCCTACCCTTCTTTCTGAGATATTTTATCTCCATGGAAGGAAGAGAGATTAAATTTTTGTAACTGTATGGAAGTTATTTAGAATTTGTTATGGTCTTTCTAGGAGTCCCAAAACTTATCTCAGTTTTTATTAAGAGAAAACAAAATTAATAATTCTACTAATCTTTATTTGATCATATGACTTGTCCTATTCTGAAATATTAACTTGTAAAGAAAATAAATGACAGTAATAAAATTATTTACATCATTGGGTATGTTACATATCTCCCTCCTTATGTGAAACACCGTCCCGAATGTTCGTCTATTTCCGATGGAATAGGTCAAGGTATGCTTGTTGCATAAAATCTTCATCCTTCCGGGTGGCCTCTTCAGGGATAATGTGCCCCATTGCACTTTTACTTGGGGGATAACTCGCCTTCGTACATTATTTCTCTCCGATCGAGAATATGGAATGGATCTACCAGGAATTCTTCTTTTTGTTTGAACTGTCACACAAAAAATTATATTGTTAGAATTTTAACTAATTTAATATACAATATTCTCTTAAAAGGAATAAAAAACATATTTTTTACTCCCTTTTAATATTACCTACACATCTTGCCAATTAATTACATGATTAGAATCATAGATGTATTTATTTAATAAATAAACATGAAGGGATATATGGCAGTTAAATATTTGATATTTCTATGTGGCAGTTCATGTTGGAACTCTAAGCATTTGGCTAAATATTCAACAATCCCTTCCTCATGCATGGCCAGAAATAATCTTTTTAATAGTTGAAAATAATTTATGATATCAAGGATGAGATCTATATGGATTCCGATGTAATTTGTGTAATAAAAATAGTTTGAAAGCTATTGTTTGGGAATATACATTTTTTCTTTAAATGTCAACAGATTATCATGTTTTATACCATACTTAGAAATTGTTCCATAATCTTTTGAATTTTTTGTTTGTTGCACAAAAATTCATATTCTGGATCATTGAAAGAAACTTCCTTAATCTGTTTGGAGATTTTAACTTCCACCTCATTGTAGGAAACTTCATATACAAAATGCACCTTTAGACTTAATGCATCATCCACCCCAGTTGTCCTTTCCTTTAAAGTGCCTTATCTCAGAATCAAATTCTCTTAAAATGTTATTCACCTATATTGGTGAGCCTTTAAATTGAGTTTTTTCAAATAACTCATTAAACTTCTATGCTCTGTAAACAAAGAGGAATCTCTTACCTAGAAAATAAGGTCATGACATTTTTAATGAGTGAATAACTGCAGTTAGTTCTATATCATAGGCATAATATTTATATTCTTTATCGTTTAACTTAATAGTGTCGCATGTGATTACCTTGTCTTCTTGCATTAATACTCCCCCAACGCCTTCCTTAAATCCGTCTATGCAAACCACAAATTATTTCTCCGGGTCTGTTATATTTAGCACATGGGCTATTGTTAGCAATTATTTTAGTTTTCCAAAACTATGTTGACATTTTTTTACCAATTTAAGCACTTTTCCTTTCTTTTGTAACAAGGTCATGGGGTAAGATATTCTTGAAAACCCTTTTATGAAACAATGATAATATCCTGCCAATCTCATAAAAGATCAAATGTATGCCATGTTTATGGGTACATACCATTTCATAATAGTTTAAATTTTTTCTGGGTCAACTGATATACCCTCAAATGAAATTACATGGGCCAAATACCTAATTTTTTCCTGGTAAAAATCACACTTTCTAAACTTAGCATAGAGATGATTTTCTCTTAAAGTTTGTAATACCACCCTAAGGTGCTCCTTATTCTACTTCATAATTCTTGAATATATAAGGATGTCATCAATAAAAATGAGAACAAGCTTTTCTGAGTAAGGATGCAAGATACCATTCATTAGGCTCATAAAAGTTGTTAGGGAATTAGTAAGCCCAAATGGAAACACTACAAATTCATAATGACAATATCAAATCATGAATGTTTTCTTACATATATCTTATTCTTTTATTATGATATCCTGACCTTACAACGATTTTGGAAAATTCCATTGCGCCCTTAATTGATTAAACAAATCATTGATTCTTGCTAATGGGTATTTGTTTTTTATTGTTAACATGTTCAATTGCTGATAGATGATGCACAAACGCAAGGTGCCATCCTTCTTCCTTATGAATAACACTGGATCTACCTAACATGACACACTTTGACAGATGTATCCTTTGTCCACCAGCTCCTAAAGCTAAATTTTAATTTTTGTCAATTCAGGTGTACTCGTTCGGTAAGGGGTTTTGGACACGGGAGTTGCCCCAAGAATTAGCTCTATCATAAATTCAATTTCTCTTTGCAGTAGTAATCCTGGAATTTTTTCATGGAAAACATCGAAAAAATCCTGAACCACTAGTATCTCTTCCAAGGTGGATGTCTTACCTCTAGGATTAGTAAATCCTACTTGAACTGCATCTATCTAACAACCCGTCTGAATATATTTATTTATTTGATTATCATTAATAGTTTGTAGTTTAATAAACCTTTTCATCCCCTAAATATATCTCCTTATACCTTCATTAGTGAGGAAACAAATGGTTTTATCTATGCAATCTACTAGGGACCAATGTCCCTCCAACCAATCCATTCATAGAGTACATCATAGGATCCTAGGGGTTTTCCACCTTATCAATCAACTTCCTTTTTTCTCCCGTGGCTAACTGAACTAACCACTAATTTTAAAACTTAAGCCTTTGAAAATGACACAGTTCAACTATTTTTGTACTGACATAACTTAAAATTTCACGTGGGTATGCTAAAATATAGATGAAATGGTTAGCCAAGGTACCTTCGAATTCCACCATGGCAGGTTGATATCCGGCGTGCTCTTCTTCCGATGTAACATTAATTCTCACCATACTTCTTACTACCTCCCCCACTGTAGAAGCTTCCTAGACATTCGCAGTTGGTTTAGTTAGAGCACGGTGGGGAAATTTCTTGTAATAATGGGTCTCCCCACAACCCTAGCACTACAACGGTGGCTTTTGGAACTTACCAACATCTGGTTTACTGGATGCTTCAACTTGTCGAGTCTCGTTCGATGTCTTAGGATTTGAATCATTCCGTCCCACATCCATTTAACTGATTTCGATACGCATTCTTGACCCATGATGATATAAAATTCTTGTTGTATTGTAAATTTTTTTGTCCCTTTTTGTTGGGCCATCCCTTGCTCCCTTCGCCTCTCCACTTCATCTTGTGATATCATATTCAGGATTTTCGAAAAACTTCATCCACGGTCCTTGGGTTATCACACTCCAACCTCTCTTTCATGAAGACTGGTAAAATGATAATAAACTAATGTACCTTATCCTTTTCCTCTTGAATATAAGGTACATACCATAGAAGAGAAGTAAACATGGCGAAAAAATCATCCATCGTATGTTTCCCCAATATTAAATCATGAAATTCCTTAACTTTTTCATCATAAAAGAGTTATTTTAAATATTTTTGTTTGAAATGCTTCTTAAATTTTTCCTGGGTTATCTCATGTTCATCAATGCATTTTACTGTTTTAATCTCCTCCCACCATAAGGTGGCTTTCCCCTATAATTGGTAGATTGCAAGTCTAGCTATAAAATTATCATCATGGTCATAAATCTCGAAATATTTGATCATATTAATTAGCCACGACTCTTCTGCCTCATGTACTTCCCCATTAAATGCTCGAGGTTTAATAATTTTACTTTCCCCTTGCAGCTCAACCTTCTTCCTTTTTGTTCCCCTACTGCTCGAGACATTTTTAGATTCCTCTTCATGGTCCATTCTCCCCCCTTCAGCCTCTTGGTTACCTTCTCTCAATCATTATGTCTCGGCTATATTTTCATCTTCTATACTGGGGTTTGTATTACACTAATTCTTCCTATGAGAGAGACTTTTCATAATTCTCTCATGCTCCAACATTAATATTTCAGTATTATCTACTAAGTTCGTCATTTCAACTCATAGTTGTTGTATAGTTTCCAAAAATAACTGATTGGTATTGTGAGGTTTGTGAGGTTTATGTTCCAACTAAACCCACTCAGTGTAAGGGGGGCTTTATGGTGAAATGCTTCCATATCCTCTTCTCAATTTTCCTATGCTCCTCTTATCTTTTCTTTGTGCACATGAATATTTTTGTTATTACATAATTTTCCAAACTCACCACAGTGTTGTAACCTAGGCTCTAATATCAATTGTAACATGCAATCACTGCATAATCATAACACATATATAAAAAAAAAAACCATAGGTCCTTAGAAGCATCATCTAACAATCGTGTATAGAGGTTTTCGTATTATCGAATACGTTGCAATTGAGATTACTGTATGAAAACTTTGGTAAGTTGATGAATCTCATGGTATGGGTCATGCAACACAAAACATAATGTTAATCTTTGGTTATGCATTATCCCATTTCATAAGTTCATTCAGATGATTCTCCAACATGTCTTGTCTAACTGTACCTTGGGACACTCGTTTTCATTCAGCCATAGCTTTTGAACCGCTTGATCGAATGGTGTGTAGGCTATAAGAGGGAGTTACAGAACCTACCTCGTGCAATCCTTACTCTAGCTCCCATTCGGTCATATTTCGCTTCATTGAAATCCTTCTGCAACTGGTTCAAGAGCGAGGTTTCTCTTCTCCTCATCGTCACCTTACTCACTTCCTAACTTCTTTTCGTCGTTATATTCTGGTTGATGGTGAGGCTAAACTGCTAATAAGTCAGTTCCACTTTCCACACCCAGATTCTTGCGAGGGTTTCTTTACACTGGTGAGTAAGGATTTCTCGCTTGGAAATAATTGTTTCTCAGCTCCAGGTAACTCTAGCCACATAGTATTTTCCCATAGTTACATTGCAAATATTCTTGTTTTCACTACAAAGGTTATCTTGTCTCATTTCTCTTTATTTTTGTCACAGGAATGCATCAGAGCGACTCGCTACATGAAAGGTCACCCCACATAGGTAATTCGAGGGGAACACTTTCTTTGCTTTTGGAGCTTTCTTTTTTGATTTCCCTTGAGATATTTCGTCGAGTTTTTTCTATGGTTCCATACTGACATTTCCTCGTGGCTCAACAGGTAACCAAGAGATTATTTTGGTTGTTTACTTTACTAAATTCCCCTCGCCGAGGTGATTCGTACTCATGTTGGAGTATTGTTTTTCCTCCAAGTGAAAATTCTGTCACTCCATGGGAATGTTTCCTTATAAAAAACACTAATTCATATTATCAATCTTGTTCTTGGTGTTGGTTGTTACAGTCAGGGTTTCATGTCTTAATTGAAAATCTAGGGTTTGAAGGTGTGAACGATTTCACTAAATGTAATGACTGGTAATTTGTGGAGTTGTATAAGTTATAATATTTGAGCTCTAATTTATTTTTAGTTCTAAAAATGTTTTTGAAATGTATCCCTCTATCCATGAATTTGATCTTCGCACAGAAGAGTTATGACCTTCATGGGTTATGTATTTATGTATAAATTCTATTAAGTTTGCTCGGATTCATGGACTATAGATTTATAAATGAACTCTGATAAATTTGCTCGGCTTCATGGACTATATATTTATAAATATATTATGTTAATTTGTCTTGAACTTACATTTTATGTGTTATTAATTATCCGTTCTTGCTTACTCCTCTAAGAAATTCTACATTTTCTAAGGTGCGTTGTATATATTGTTGTCTACTAGTTTATTCGTTTTCAAATATTTTACACCGTTAATGACGTTTTATTTCTTCTCTAGCACTACGAAACTAATAATTATCTGTGAAGATGATTGTTTTAATAAACTGTACTCGGGTTATGAGTGTCATTTCCAAATTTTTATTCCCATTTTCGTCACATTTCGAACACTCCACATAAATTGGGGTCTTTGGCACAGTGACTCGACCCTCTACTCATGAGGTGTAATTGAGAACTCTAGCTTGTTCTGCAAACATTTTTGAACGAAACACCTGGTTTGAGGTGGGAACCTAACTCAGAACTCTCAACCCCACTTCCATTGAGCACCCACTTAAAGTTATGGTTTTAATATCTCCTCCCGAGGTCATGCAATTTATTTTGGTTCTAGTTTCCTATACTCAGTTTTATTTTATCAATTTTTCTCAGTAACCACTGTTTTTAACATAATATAGTATGTTAATGAGCTACCCATAGCTATCACTTCTTGAAAATAATACCATGATTTAGTGAACTATTCATGATAGCTACTACAACTACTACTCAAGTAAAATACAGAATTGTCACAAGTTCATTTTTTATATTTACTTGTTAAAATAAAACACAGATCTGAGAGTTCATTCTTTGATATTTTCTATTGAAATAAAACAAATAAATCACGGTAATTCATTCTTAACATTCTGGACCAAGTTATTCACAAACTATTTACATACGCTAAAATAAAATACTACTTATATGTAGAATATTTGACTCGTTAGGATTTTGCATAAAAGTACCTCTCCTCCATTCCAACTAGAACGACAATTATGTATGGTTCTATCCTCGAGCTCTAAATTCTGAGATGATTTATATCAGAAGTGATCCTTAATTGGATCAGTTGAGAGGTATCAAGGTTTTCCTAGTCTAATACCCAAGGACATTCATCCACGACAAATTTTCCACTAGCTCCTGTCTAGCTCAGGAATACTCTCGAGGCAAGGTCGTGCCAAGTACAGTTGTATCCTCTTTCTTAATATCTTGGTGTTCCTTTTCCTTTTGGTGAATTTTCCAAAAGGAAAGACCAAAGAACTCCTATCCTTCCTTCCTATATTTCTTATGTCGAAGGAAGGAAGAGAGATTAAAGTGCCATAGAAATTGCAAAAAATTTGAAGCAGAAAAATAAGAAAGAAGATCAAGCCAAAAAGGGAAAAATGAGGTAAAAATTGAAAAACCTAAAGTAGAAATTTGTAGCAGCTCTTAAGGAGGTCACCATCAAGAACAAAAGCCAAAGGATATGTCAAATAAATGTATGAGAAACATTAGATGTTTTAACTGTGATAATAAGATGTTACTTATGTGACAGTTTTGGTCATATTGTCAAATATTGTAAATTTTCTCAATCTATCCTAGAGTCTAGACAAAGGAAGAAGAATCCTGGAAATCTACAAGTGAAATTTAGGAAAAAATTGAAAAGAAAGTAGAAAAACTACAACTAAGCCCAAATTCCTCTCAAGGGGGGCTTGAAGCAGGGGTAATCCTCCAAAGAAAATGAGTTGAGTTTTGTTTGGTTTTGATAGTTGAATCTTTGATCTACCTTAGAAATAGTTCAAAAATGGAGCTGTTGCAAATAATTCATCCTTATAGCTAGAATACCTTTGAGTTAATAGCAATTTAAAAAGAAAAGAAGAATATAGTCATGATATATGTTGGAATTTCTTAATACAATCAGACAGATGAAATGTGTTTCTCCACAACACATAGACTTCAAACAAAATGAAGAAATTAACAGTCAGTACATTTCATTCCATCACTCATCTCTCTAAATGAAATTACATTTATTTCAATACAAAGTGGCCAAAGCATGAAACCTAATCTAATCAATGTTGCTTCAATGTTGAATGGACATTCAACAACATTTTTTCCTCGGTTGTCAAAAGACCCATTTCTACATTAATCAGCACGCAGGCCATATTCCTACTTATACACAAAAACAAGTGAGAACGCGTTCAAATACACAAACTCGTGGACTTCAAATTTTATGCAATATGGTACTCGTCCACATCGCATCTGTGCAGATCGGCGATTATAAATTTTAACTTATGTAGCTATCCATTAAAATTTGTGACATGAGATATGCGATAGTGACGTGGCACTTATTGTATCACAAAGAAAATAACTTAGCATGTGGCAGTCTTGTGGCAAACTTAAATCTTTGCACATGCAATATGCGATAGCAATATCACATCACAAATCAAATAACATAACTTGCAGTTGCTCGAAAGGTAACTGCTAAAACTTGCGATGTGCGAAATGCACTACCCTCCTGAGCTTGAAACCTACGCCCCCTTACGATCAAATAGTTAAAAAAAAAAAAAAAAAATTCCGGTGGCATAAAAGCTAAAATTTAAAACTTATGAGTTGCGCTCTGCGGGCCGCTTAAACAAAGGTAAGTGCAGAAGGAAAAATACAAAGGATTGCGGTGGTTTGCGAAGTGTGGTAAAGGTTTGTGGGTCCCGTCGATATCGCGTCGGTCATAAAATAACTTAGCTTCTGTATGTGTGTAAGTTAAGTTTAAAAACTTGTGATTGTGAAATTCTAGGTGGTAAAGGTGGTAAGTTGAGATAAGTGCAAAATGCACGAATCGAAAGGAATAAGCAGAATAACAAAGGGTTTCTCGGCGGATTGGCAATGCGGTAAGGTAGGTCCCACCGATATCGCATCAGCATGGAAATAACTTAACAAAGGAAAGGCATACAAGTTAAATGCTAAATGTTGCGAAATGCGCTGTAGGCAAAAAATAAAAGGTAAGTTAAAAAGTGGTTGTTGAAAATAAAACACAAAGTTAAAGGCTCGGGTACTTTGTTTGATGTGTTGTGTGAAAATGCCTCTAGCTCTTGGATCTGCTGCTGTCATTCTCTGCTTAAAAATTGATGAAATGTGGGTTGTGCGACTCCTTATTCATGGTGGTGGTTGGGATTAAAATTACAACAATATAAAGCAGTGATTTTTTTGTACACATGAGACTAAATAGAAAGCTATGTTTCAATCTGTTCTTCAAAAATTAGAACAAGTCGAAGTATTTTTGTCAATACATTGAAGAATTCAGTGATTGAAGATGAGTGTGGAAGTGTAAGAAATAACAGAGATTTTTTTTTTTCTTTCGATACCTATAACAACAATAAAATCTCGATGCAGTATAAAGGAATGAATTTTCAATTTCATTAACGGCAGCAGCTTTTCTGGAAATTTAAAATGCTTGGTACAATCAAGGCTAATGTGAAATCACAAAGGAAATGTGAATAATGTGCAAATTTATTGCTCCTAGATGGATCGATCATCGATCCAATGGAAATTAGTTAAATTGTTTTGAATCTGTCCTCTTGGATGTTATGGATGGCATTCATTGTTTGAGTATGGATATATTTTTTTATTAAATGGAAATACGTTTTGGTTCAGCAAGGTGTAGAGAAGTTATCATGGATATGAGATGAACTTTACATTATCTATCAGATGTAGAAACATGGAGACTCAAATATTATACAAAGTGCAATATGAGTCAATTTATTATTTGTTTTATAATTTTATAATATCAAAAAGACTATTAATATGGTCTTGTCTAATTTTATAATATTAAAAATATTGTTTGTCTATTTCGGTGGGTTGGGCCAAAGTTGTTGTGAATGGGCCACTTTTGTCTAATATTAAAAATGATCTAGCCAAATAATTCGGTGAGTTGGGCCAAATTTGTTGTGATGGAACTCATTAAACAATGTGAACGCACTCTTGGTTTGATTTGGGAAAATTCTAATTGTATTGATCCATTGAACTTTATTGAGATGGACTGAGTGGCTTAATACATGAAAAACACCTTGGGTGCATAGCATGAAGCTTGCAAAGGCCAAAATGGTGAAGAGCACTGAGTTTTGTAGCTTTAGAGAGTGCAAAAGTGACATTCCTATGAGTAATATGTTGTTGTGTTGCATTAGCCAAATCATGTAGCATGAACATAGTAGGCATGATTGATACATTTGATCATTGAAATAATTTGAAATGTGGTGTATTTTCTCTACTTACAAATTTAGAAATTTGTAATGGCCCAAAATGGTTTGTAAAGCTTAGAAACATAATAATGAAAATTTATTATTATTATTATTAATATTTTCCAATTTTAAGGTCACAGCCAAGCCACACACTAAATTGGTGTATGAGATTCCTTTATTTGTGAAACAAGAGATGCACCTCCACTCTATGGAAACATACATACTTTACTGTAATACCTCCTAGATAATATTGTCCCTAGTTGTGGGGCCTCTCAAGAATATCGAATGGTTATTAGAAGAATTTGAGAAATTAATATTGTAGATAAAGGCTAGTTAGTAAGAATTATATAAAGCTTGGTGGAAAATACAAAGGCAATGGCTCAGCGCATCAATGATGAACTCATGGATGTGGGTGGGCCAGAAATTACCATATGTTGAGATAGGTGGATGATCATTACAACCATCAATGTCTATATTGTGATTTGTCTCATTGATAACATTCCGAACATGCATAGGGTTTCAGGGAAGCTGTTAATTGACATAATTTTTGTGAAAGAGTGAAATAATTCATGTCAAGGGTGTGTTTTTCTAGAGATCAAATGAATATACCTGTGTTGAATGTGTAATTACTGGAGAAAATAATTTTCAATACCAATGATTGAACGATGGTTTCCTGCTCAATGCTTCTGAGGGCGAAAATGTAATTTACTTGTATGTGTTATGATGAGACACTTGCTTCAAATTTTTTTTCTTGTAAAAAAAACGGGTAGCAGAGTTCTGTAGTGGTTTAAATTTTCAAATATGATCTAATGGAGGAAACAATTTCGTTTGATTTAGAGGACGATTTGATCATTTTTGGTCATTGTTACAAACATTGAATTCACTCCTCATGGCGATGTTGCTATAGGGAAGAAGAAGTGGCCGCATTTTCAATGTTTGAGCATAATATTTTGTCGTTACCTACAGTGGATTGCATGGGTGTCATTTTCCTCCAAGTTGAGAGATGGAAAATGTACAGTATCCCATTGGAAATCCTAGATATAGATCTACAATAACATATCCTCATAGCATGTAGTAGAAGGACTACACTAGTGACAAGTTACTGGTATTTCAAATAAAATTAAGGAGCATGTGCATGTAATATATTTTTGAAGTAGATTTGAGATCTATATTTACGTTTTGTTTGTTAGAATTAACTCCCAACCACTGCCATGAATAGATGTGGCAGTAGCCCACGCTTCTTTGGATTTATTTTGCAGGGAAGGTCAAGTACAGATCCAAGAACCATAGGCGTTTTCATGCAATTTCCGTAGAATATCAAAGAGCAGAGTACCCGGCCATACTCTGTGTTTATTTCTAGAACCACGACATTAACTTACCTTTTCCTACAATGTGAAATCACAAGTCTTTTGGTTTACCCTTAAGCCTTTGCAACAATGTTAAATCCCCGCTGATGCGATATCTGGCGGGACCCACCTAAAATCTTACCACATTTTCCATACGCCCCAAACCTTTTATTTCCGCCTATTTCCTTTGTATTTCACTTACCGCATTTTAAGCCACACCACAGAGCACATTTCACAGTGTTTATGACTTACCTTTTCCATCGCTGCAAGCTAAGTTATTTACCATGTGATGCAATCGTGCTACCACACATTGCAATCACAAAATTTTTCATTTACCATTTAGCGTCTGCACGTTGTAGAGCTATAAAAAGGGTCTCTTTCACCTCTAATTACCTCACATTAATATGTCAACCCGAGAGCGTTTTTTCATTACAAAGAGTGACTCAATCCGAGGCTCATTTGTCAGAGTAATGCTAGTAGTACAGTGCTTAAGAAATACAAGAGTAAACGGATGCTTAACTGAAATCAAATTACTTTAAAGAAATAAATCACACATTCGGAAAACTCAATAACTTCGGTCAGGGCTTTAAACTGACCAGTAAACCATCCCTTGGAAGCGGTGGTAAAGGAACTAGAAAGCATAGATCACGAGCACGGGAGCTGAAGCGATACTTCACTACACTCACTACGACCTTAGATCATCTCACAACAAACCAACAACTGCACGTAAATGAAACAGCAAAGCGAATAAAGGATTGAACCACAATTCTGAAATGGAACAACAACTCTAAAATGGAACAGCAATTGAATAACTAAGTCCCACGGGTTATAACCAAACTCAATCTATACACTCTTTGCAATCAAAGAACATTCTGTCACTCTAAAGGCGATTCACACAATTCACACTAAAGGAACAGCAACAATCGATTAACGAATTATAGAACAATACTACACACAATGCAAACGTTAATATGACAGCTCTGTAACATAACAGTAAGAACATGTAATGAACTCTTGAAAGGATTAATAACTTGATGCGGAGTTAACACACAATTCTATCTGTGGAAACCTCAAAGATCCAAACTTGAACAGAGCATATAACATGAACTTGTAAAGCATATCAATTTATCAAATAACAATAATAAACAAACCACACAGAAGCGAAGCTGTAATGGTACAGAAGCAAGTGTCCTTCGGGGCCGGGCCCTTAGCCTCCAAGGATACACCGCTTTAGGTTAATGCAGACGCGAAGATGGAATAATCACCAGGCTTTCATTAATACATTGATCAAAAATACATCGAACCAGTTCTCAACGAAGCTTAATAACCAAATCTGATGTTTTACAGAAGATTACATAAAACATATCCTATCTCGCTATTATCTATCTCCTAAACTAACAGTGCTTGTCTCTTTTTATAAAGACGATGGCGGAGATGTCCAAGCAACTAGATAAGTAAAGCAGCGATCCCTCAGGATCTTCGATCCTGAGGGATTCGCCAAACTGTTAACTCTTCATCCTGTCTTTGCTGTTGCGCTGAGCTGGTGTCCTCTCCTTCTTTCCCGAACCGATTTACTTTGATCTGTTTCCCTATGTTTGCGTTCGGTTCTCGTCCAGAGAGACAGCAGTTATCTCCACTTTGTCCTTTCCTTTGGAGCGGCAACTCTTCGTTTTCTCCTTTTCCTGTATAGAAAGTAACCATTATCAGTGGCTAAGTTATACACATCGATTCTCACATGTTTTGTTATAGTTCCTTATTACTCTCCAAATTCATGATACAAAAGGTTCACAAATTCTATTAAAAAGTCATTGAAGTAATCATCAAAATCATACCTTTTTAGTACTCCACACACCCCCCTGCTTACCTTGTTTCATGTCCTCATGAAAACATTGTAGTTGACATGTAATGCAGTGAGAGAGTATGTTGGAGAAGGAGTCTCATGCGGAGGCCTACAACCATGTTGAGTGATTAAATAATCAAATAACTGACCTGCTTGCCCCTCAGGCATATCATACAGGGCCTGGTATCCAGGTGCAGGATGCCAAATAATTGGAGCGCGAAATCTATACCCTAACCAAGATGACCCTGCTTTCAGAATGCTCTGGCCATAGAGATTCAAACGGTCAGCAGCTAACTCAAAGTTCTCATACTTAAATGGTTCTCTGAGCTGGATGTGTGGATCAGAGATTCGATACCGAAATTTGGCTGCATTAATGGCCAAGTCTTTGATAGAAAAGAAATACTCTAAACTCTCTTGAATGAGTGCCTCATGCATAGGCCCTAATGTTACAATGACACCCGGAGTCCTTATGTGGTTTATATGAGCTGTCCATAACTGTACTGGGTTCCTAGGCTCAGCCCTAACTCGTAAATCTAGACCATTTTCTTGACTCTGGAAGGTATCATAAGCTTTGAGCCACTTAATCTGATTAACCCCGAATGAAATGAATGCTTGGAATTGGATATCGCCAATGGAGGGACCAGGGTTCAATTCAGTCTCCTGACTTAGCACAAGGTCGTGCAAATAAATTTCACACAACAATCTCTGGACTTTCACTCCATAATGTTTACAACAGTCTATAAAATCATTGACATTGTTGATCTGTATAGGGGTGCCTGCCTTAAAAGCTTTTATTTGTAATTGTAAATACCGTTCTAATAGAAACAGAGCATAGTTTTTAGCAGGGGCCCTACATGCTAAAACATTATTATATAAAGAACACAAGTCATTCATCTGTTTGATAGTAGTATCTAGTCTACAAGTTACCTGTGTGACTTCCTCTTGTTCCTTCATCCATCCTTCAAAAGCCTGTCTTTTAGATTGACTGACGTCCCTTAGTTGTTGCTGCAACTCTTCATATTTTTCTAGGGGAACCGTTTGCTCTTTAAGTTGCTCCACTTCTTGCTGTGCTTGTTTCATCATCTTGTGCAAGGATTTTGTCTTTGGATCTTTCTTCCATAGATCAGTGGAGGCCGGGAGTTTTACCTGAACCTTCTTGTTATGATGTTTGGAGTTCAGAACCCTTATTACACCTGAGGGTGGTGCCTCTGTCTGAATTTTCTTATCATCCTTTTATATTTTAACACGAACCTCAGCATCATGTGGAACGGCAGCTGGATCCTCAGGGTTTTGGACAGCAGGCCGTTTGTTGGCCCTCTTTTTCCTCTTTACCTTCTGGTTCTTTTTAAGAATCCTAATTTGTTGTCTGAGCTGGGTTATCGTATTTAACAATTTAGTTCGTTCCTTCCGCAACTTCTTAATTTCCATTGTTTCATTTGAAGGAATGGCAGTATGTCGATGGTGGACTGGATCATGACCAATTGCTAACTCTTCCTCCTGGGGTTCTTCCTCACTGCTCTGCTTCGGCTGTTCTGGGGTATGCACCTCGACTGGTTTTGATTCTTCCTCCTGGGGTTCTTCCTCATGTGACATGGGAATAGATTGTTCCTGTTCAGTATTTTCCTCCTCTTCATCATGAACAGGCATGTTCTCTTCCTGGGGTTGGTCGTGGGGGTTCTCTGAACTAGAAGGTTGACCATACTTACTCATATTGGCTAGGATGGCGGCCAAGTCATCTTCTCCCAGTAGGTCTTGTAATGGGCTATCTTCCTGCTGTTCTATTCCCTCCTCCTGTTCAGCCTCTGCCCCCTCTTCGGACTGTTCGTCCTCAATTACTACCGGTTGGCTGGCGCTTTCCTGGAGTTTCTCCATCCTTCCTCGTATTCGAGCCAACCGGGCTGATTTTCTGGGTTTATTTATGCTTCCTCTCATCTGAGCTAACCGAGCTGATTTCCTGGGTTCCTCTGGTTGCTCGGGTGAATCAACGACATGCTTTCGCTTTGCCGATTCTTGGTGTGTCTCTGGTTGTTGTGATGTACTGGCAACATTTTCTCTGCGTTTTGCCGGTTGTTCTGGTGGGCTTATAGAATGTCTACGTTTCGGGGATGGCTGTGCCAATCCCCCCTCAATCATTGCAATGAGCTCTTCCCAGCTGCTCTGCTGCTGGGTAAGACCATAACTAACAACAAGTCGAATCAACCCGTGGTGACTAACAATTGCCTCTACGTGCTGTGCCCTTTTCATACTTTGTGCAGCATCATGCAATAACGAGTTTAAGAGTGCCGGTAAATTCACAGAGCATTTCTGTTTTAGAACAGCTAGAAGTTTAAGGTGTCGTGGTCTTACCACGTCTTTTCTTCCTTCGCAAGTAATGTAGCTCTGTACTATTCTTGCTAGCTCCGTCCAGGGTTCTCCTAGGGTCGCTGGCAGAACTCCCTTTCCTTTAATTGTCAAATTCTGGCCTTCGTCCTGGAACAGTTCCATGACCTTCTGTAATCGTTCCTTTTTGAATGTCCATACCAGTCCGGTAGCTGGTAGTCCAGAGACTTCTGCAATTATGGCATCAGTGACCGCTATCCGTTTCCCTCTTACTGTGGAGTGGTCATCTTGTAAATTCTGCAAGAACTCCATTGCTACTGTCTCATTAGCCTCCTGTAAGCGATTGAAATAGTTCAACCATCCTTCCCTTTCCAGGATTTCTCGGGCAGCAGCAGAGATCGTTAGCTGTTGAGGCTCACTTCGAATTGCCTTTCCCCCCATGTTTTCACTGTGATTTCTAAATGGAACATCAAAAACGTTTTCGGTTTGAAACAAAGAGAGCAAGGTTTCGCGAAAGAAAACACAGAGTATGCAACAGTGCAACAAAAACAACTTGTGTGAAAATAAAAATAAAAATATGCCATGCCGTGAAACCATGCCAAACCGTCGTAAACTAATTGTTTCGAATGGTGAATTGACACGTAATACAGGGAATGATGAGGTTAACCTCCCCCCCCCCCCCGCAGTGTGATAGGCTGTCCCAGCCGGAAAATAAAGGAGCGGCACCCAGTCTGCAATCAAGTCAGAAAGGAACAACATGTGGATTTATGCCATGTTGAAAAAGGACAACAGATTACCGAAATCGAGGCTGAGAATGGATCGCGTGTTATATAAGAGGCTGCTGTGTTATGATTTGAGGCTGATGGATAGGGCATGTATCGTACTTGCCAATCTCCAGTGGTCATGGTCACTTCCGTTGCCATGATTGGTAATGATAAATATTCATGCGATGTATCAATCGGGAAATGACATATGATTAGTGCCTAGGATATAAGAAACAAAAGAGTGTTAGTATCTTACCCATTGGTGTAAGCAAGGTGACTTCAATACCATTAACATTACTCTGCTGCCAACAGGTGTCCATAACCTTGGCAGAGTTTTTTTTCACCCTCGGAACCATGATCCTTTGTGTATACCTAGGAATGTTGTTATATCAAAATGTAGACCATTATGCTGGCTTGGTAACCAGTTAACCATAATGCCATTCACGAGGAAAGAGCGAAACGTGGGCAGGCCGGCTCATGATGAGACCTCCTGTTCCAAGGTTTGTTTGTTTGATATACCTTTTGGACCATATCCCTGGTGTGGTGGCCAGAATGGGAATGCCACTTCACTTCCATCCTCATGATCATGGTAGGCTGGCTCTCGATGAGACCCCCTATCCTGCATTTGACATTTGACATGCTTTTTCTTTTCATAGAATTCTTTTCCTTATTTATACACAAAGGGTGGTTCAACACTCCTTAAGAGTAGGAATGGTGGAAGAAGTCTTATTATCTCAATAGGAAGATATAAACTCTTTGCTCTTATTCCCAAGTACTAATAAATTTTTTTAAGGGAATCAGCATGATAAAGATAACCAATCAGAGCAAAATTAGTAAAACCATGTCAACAAAAGGTAAGAAATAAGTATGTCCTTCCATTTGTCCTCTTATTAATGCAGAGCCTTATAGATATAGCGATTTATGGTTTGCAGATTTCGGTATGTTGTGTTTTTATATTTCATCGCACAAATACATAGCTGAAGCTTGAAGACTAGAAAGAAGACGGGCAAGAAGCATCCTTAATTTAGATCAGCAAAAGAGATCAAAAGTATGTTAATGGTGTTTTGTTGGAAAAGAAACAACGATGGATAATAGAAAAAGGAAAAAAAATGCCAATGCCGTTCCTTTGGGAAAAGGAACGGCAATCATACTATAAAACACTCAACATGCCATTCCGTTGAAAAAGACACAACAGCAATAAAAGAACGTTGTTTCTTTGAAGGAAAAGGAACAGTGATAACCAAAAGGAACAGCGAGAAATGTAACAATATCGTTTCTTTGAAAAAGGAACAGCAGAGATCCGAATGCTGTTCCTTTAGAAAAGGAATAGCAAAACAAGCAAAACTATCATAAAAAAACACGCATATGCTATTAGAAGAGCAAAAATCAAACTATGTGGAAGATAAAGGAACAGCAAAAAATGATATGAAAATATTCAAATCAAACTTATGTACAAGAATCACACAAAAACAAGAACTTATGTACAAATTGTAAAAGAGAATAGACCCTTAATGAATTACAGGTGAGGAAGATTTCTCTTCCTCTCCTAAGATCTCCGGATCAGTATCTCGGCGTAGCTACTGGCAGAAGGATTCCCGAGTAAGTGGTTTCTGATAGAGACGGACTCGGTGGCCATTTACCTTGAATGCATATCCAGAACCGTCAATGGTGATTAGAGTAAGGGTTCCGTTGTCATGTACTTTCTGGATTTCGTATGGTCCCAACCATCGATTCTGAAGTTTTCCAGGGAAGTCCTGAAACCGAGAATCGTATAACAGAGCCCAGTCTCCCTCGTGGAAGACTTTGTTCTTGATGAGCGCATCATGCCATTTGGCTCGCTACTGTTGAATTAATGCTGTATTTTGTAGTGCAGAGAGCCGAATTTCGTCTAATTCATTGATCTGCTGTAGTCGATTGAGTTGTGCCTCAGTTAAATCTAGGCCAACTTCCTGTGTTGTTCGCAGTGTTTGGATTTCGAATTCTATGGGAAAAATAAGTTGTTTTCCAAACACTAGTTGATAAGGTGAGTAACCAGTGGTGCTCCTCCATGTGGTTCGATAGGCCCAGAGTGCTTCAGGTAGTCGGGTAGCCCAATCACGCCTATGTGACGCAATGGTTTTCGTTAGGATTGATTCTATTATCTTATTTCTACTTTCTACCTGCCCATTCGCCTGTGGGTGATATGGAGTAGTGATCTTATGCTGGACATGATAATTGTTAAGTGTTGCAGCTAATTTATGCCCAACAGATTGTGGTCCTCCATCTGTAATTATTTCCCTAGGAAGGCCATAACGAACAAATAGAAGGAACAGGAACTGTATGACAGAGTCCTCTGTGGCTCTTGGCAATGCTTCTGCCTCAACCCATTTGGTGACATATTCTGTTGCCACCAAAATATATGTTTTTTGATTTGATGAAGGGTTGATGGGTCCAACGAAATCAAGAGCCCACCGCTCGAATGGTTCGATGACTAACTGTGGTTTCAGAGGCATCTCATCAGCTTGACCAGGTCGTCCTGCTCGCTGGCAGCTGTCACAAGCTTGGACAAACTTCTTTGCATCTTTGAAGATCGTAGGCCAGTAATATCCTGTCTGCAATACTTTATGTCCAGTCCTACGCTCAGCGAAGTGCCCCCCACATGGTCCATCGTGACAGGCTTTTAGGATGTCAAATATTTCATCCTCTCTAACACATCGCCTGATATGCATGTCTGCTCTTGTGTGAAACAAATAACCTCCAATCCACGAAAATCGAGAACTTTTCTGAATAATCTGCTTACGCTCATTAGGAGTTAAATGTTTTGGTAATTTACCTACTGCAAGGTAGTTGGCAACATCGGCATACCAGGGTGTTTGAACAGCAACAGCAAACAGGTGCTCATCCGGAAATTGATCTTCCACTGCTGCTGCATCGCTTGATTTTGGTATTCTTGAAAGAAAATCGGCTACAGGGTTTTCTTTGCCAGGGCGGTCCTTGATTGTGATGTCGAATTCCTGCGATAAGATTAACCATCGAGTTACTCTGGCATTTGTGACAGGCTTATTTGCTAAATATTTTATGGCAGAATGATCTGTATACAAGATAACAGGGTAGCCTGTGATATAATGTCTAAATTTATTGACAGCATGTATTACAGCTAGGAATTCTTTTTCAGTAACAGTGTAATTCAATTCAGCAGGGGATAAATTTTTGTTGATGTAATAGATAGCATATGGTTTTTTATCCTCTTCCTGCCCAAGGACTGCACCAATGGCTGTATCTGAGGCATCAGATGATATCTGGAATGGTAGGTCCCAGTTTGGTCCTCGAAGGACTGGGGCTATGGATACAAGCTTCTTTAGATCCTCGAAAGCATGGTCACATTTGTCTGTCCAAAGAAAATCAACGTTACCAGTCAGTGCATATAAAGGAGCAGCAATGTGTGAATAATGCTCTATAAATCGTCTATAATAACCTGAAAATCCAAGAAAACTGCGTACCTCTGTTTGAGTAGTAGGAGTGGGAATAAGCAAAAGTATTTGGATTTTGGCCGGGTCTGCCTGAATGCCGGCTGCTGAGACATAGTGTCCTAGGATAAGTCCTTCAGTCATCATCAAGAAACATTTTTCGTTGCTTAAGCAAAGCCTGGTAACAATGCAGCGTTGTAGGACTTTCTCTAGGGTGTCTAGAGCTGGATCAAAGTCATCTCCATATGGTGTAAAGTCATCCATGTAAACTTCAAGTCCATCATTGATTAAATCTGCAAAAATACTAAGGATAGCCCTCTGAAATGTGGCAGGATCATTACATAAGCCAAAAGGTAAAAATCGATAGGAAAATGTTCCCCAGGGGCAAGTAAAGGTAGTTTTATCCTGGTCTTCAGGGGCAATCTGAATCTGATTGTATCCACTGAAGCCATCCAGGAAAGAAAATAACTTCTTCCCTGCTAAAGTGTCCAATACTTGATCTATGAAAGGAAGAGGAAAATGATCTTTTTGTGTTGCCTTGTTAAGTTCCCTATAATCCACACAAATTCTCCATTTCCCATTCTTTTTTGGTACCACCACAAGTGGAGAGACCCATTTACTATCGGAAATAGGGTAGATAAAATTCACATCTAAAAGCTTCTGAAGTTCAGTTTTTACGACATCTTTTAGATGGGGATTAAGTCTCCTTTGCGGCTGACGCACAGGTCTAGCATCCTTTTCTATGTAAATGTGGTGTGTACATAACTGGGGATCGATTCCTTTCATATCAGGGTAGTCCCATGCAAATGCTTCTTGATATTTTGTTAACATATGGATGAGCTTTGTTTCTTGTTCCGGTGTGAGATTAGCATTGATGTTTAAAGTTTTCCCCGGTGCAATTTCCACAGTTTTACTATTTTCAACAGAAGTGACAGGTATTATTTGATCATGAATATCTTTCAGGGGATCTTCTTCTAATTCATTATCAAATGCTGCTTTTATCATGTGACATTGTGTGCGAGGTTCGGTTTGAGTAATGAAATTATTAATGGCATCGTCTTCTGTTTGATCTTTGAAATCGAGTGCCTCTTGTATAGTTAATGGAGATCTGATGTTATCAGTAAGATATGATACAGGGTGCTTATTAGTTTTAATCATTGTGACACTTGGCTGCGCTGGAGGATATAGAACTAAATTTTGCTATTTGGTCCTCTGGTTATGGTCATATTTCCCTGCCGACAGCCAATGTAGGCATCGGCAGTAGCGAGCCAAGGTCTACCTAAAATTAGCGGGTGTCCATCAAGTCGGGTTTTTGGATTAATTATCAGGAAATCAGTTGGATACTCCCAGGATTCTACAGAGACCATGACATCATGTAGAGTGCCCTCTGGTCTAACCACGGATCGGTCAGCCAATTCTAACAGAGTAGAGGTGGGTTCTACAGATGTAATGCCGAGATTTTGGCAAGTTGTGGTTGTTAAAATATTAATTGCAGCCCCTAGATCAACTAAGGCATTAGACAGGGTCTGACCATAAATTTGAACAGTTATGATTGGGTTCCCGGGGTCTTCATATTTAAGGGGTGTTTCTCTTCCAGACAATAGGTCAGATAAGGTACCGACTACTTGGACTCTTGGATTATTTGTTATGTTCCTCCTTGGTTTCTTTATGCACAATTCTTTTATAGTTTTTGCGTATATGGGAATGTCTTGAATGGCTTGGAGGAATGGAATTTTTATGTACAGATTTTGTAATTCTCCCAGAATGTCAAAGTCGGGATATTGTATGGATCGAGGTATGGCGAATCGTTCTGGGAACGGAGGAGAGGATGTGGTTGCTTGATTATGAGTTTGTTGCTTATTTACATCCTCTTGTTGTGACTGATGTTCTCTGGGTAACTGATCTTCAATATGAACTGTTTTATCTCCCTCAGTTTCAATTATACGCCCAGATCTTAACTAAAGGTCATTGCACTCCCTTAAGTCGGGTCCTGGTTCTGGTGATTCTATGATTTGAATAGATTGGACCTGCCTGTTGTTTGGATTGGGATCGGGTTGGGCTGGGAGTTGCGGCCTCTTGAATAGATTGGACCTGCCTGTTGTTTGGATTGATCGTTGGCCGGGAGCTATCGGTTAGACTGGGATTTTGTTGTAAGGCTGGCAGAGTAGGTTGAGGGAGCGGAATAGTTCCAGCTGGGTGGTACATCGGTCTTTGCCAGCTTGTCTGCCAGGGTGAACTTTGTGAAGTAGAGGGAGTCCATTGTGAAGGATATGGGTCATTTTGCCAATATGGTGGAGTGTAAGGGAAATTCGGCCAACCAGATTGGCTTGTTTGATTCAGCCATGGGTTTGAAGAAGGAAACGATTGTGGTGACTAAGCTGAAATGGGGTTTATATTGATGGCTGCCACGTTGTTGGAGCATTATATCGTGGTTTTGTTAGCAGGCTGGGTCCGAACACTGTGTTGTCTTGGCTGCCACGGGGAGCATGCCTGCCGGACTGACCCACCATCTGCTCTTCTCTGCTCTCACCGCCAGACCATGAAGAGGGTGCCTTCAGTGTGATAGTTGTGCGACAGCTGATGTTGATCATGTTGGACTTTATTCTAATTACAGAGACTTTTGCCATGTTTCTTCTTATTCAAGGTTAAGATTATTGTATATTTTTCATTTCCAATGCTCGTTTAGCCTGCATCATATCAAGTTGTGTAGTGGTGGCCCCATATTACCATAAATTACCAATTTAATTTCAGACAAGGCCTTCATTGATTCTTTGTTATCTCTTGCAAACCATCAACACCGTTTTGTTTTATTCTGAAGTCATTTTCCTCGAACTCCTGACACACAAATCAATAATGTCAGAAAAACTCTCTTGATAAATATCCCCTTTGCTCATAATGTTTAATGTTTCAATCCATTGTTCCTTCATGCCCCTCATTAATGCAGTTTTTAACACATTATCAGGTAAAGGTAGCGATGCATAAGGAGATCTTTGTAAATTATACTGAAAAAGTTCCACATACTCCTCTAATGTTTCATTTGGTCTGGCTATCATTTGAAATATTTCGTCTTTTAATTCTCTAGACCTACAATAATCCTGGTATTTCTTTAAGAAGGATTCTTTCATTTGATCCCAATTGTTGATAACCCCGCCACCTAGCCCCATAAACCATCTTAAAGCAGCCCCTTTCAATGTAGAGGGGAATAATTTCAATTTTTGGGGATCGGTGGTGTAATCGTACCCCCGACATAACACATCAAATTCGAATAGGAATGCATCCGGATCTTCCGATGTGAGTCCGTGAAATGTAGGGATATGCTGAAGAGGGATAGCTTTCATGGGTGCATTTGCTGCAGAATCCACTATAGGATATTGTAATGTAGAGGTTTGAGTGTTTGGCTGGTTTCGAGCGTTTGGTTGGTTTTGAGCCATGGGATCGAATATATGCCAGTAACCTTCTGGGATATCTAGGAGGGTATTCCTAGGTTGGTTGGGAACGGTTTTGACAGGGATATTTTTAATAGCGCTTCCTTTATCCGGAATAATGGGAATACCAGGTGTTTGAGGAGATTGAATCTCTTCAACAATGACTTTCGCGGCACTCCCCTTATCTGTGCTATCTAATGGCTGATTTGTTTCAAGAGGAGATTTTGGTTCCTCGGTTTCCCCTGTTTCTCCTTCTCCTTCACAAAAGTTGCTAGAGTTCCCTTCCTGCAATAATTCTGGAGTGGAATTTTCAACTTCCTGAAAGTCCTGCTCCTCAGTTTGACTATGCACCTCAGCACAGGCTACAGATGGTGATCCTGTGGCCTGAAGGGAACTAGCAGGTGGTTTGGAAGTGTTTTTCTTGAAACCTACTGATGGCTGAGACTCTGTTTTCTTATAAATTTCGTCTATGAAGGTCGTTCGGCCAAGGGTCACCGGCCCCTTAGCTTTTTCAGGTTTGGATGGGGGTTTGATATTCTTTTCTGGTTTTTTCTGCTTAGTCATGCACTCAAAAATAAACTATCAACTTCTATTCAAACAAACAAAAACAAATCTGTTAGGAAAGCGGATAATGAGCAGGTCTTTTACATGCTCTGCACGTAGGTTCTTACCTTCCGTTTTTAGGATCCAACTCCTCCCTATCAGGCTTGTACACCACTCTGAAAAAGACAAATGGCTTCACTCTTTCCCCGGCAACGGCGCCAAAATGTAGAGCTATAAAAAGGGTCTCTTTCACCTCTAATTACCTCACATTAATATGTCAACCCGAGAGCGTTTTGTCATTAAAAAGAGTGACTCAATCCGAGGCTCATTTGTCAGAGTAATGCTAGTAGTATAGTGCTTAAGAAATACAAGAGTAAACGGATGCTTAACTGAAATCAAATTACTTTAAAGAAATAAATCACACACTCAGAAAACTCAATAACTTATCAGTCAAGGGCTCGGCAATGATAAACCATCCCTTCGGAAACTGATGGTAAAGGAACTAAAGCATAGATCACGAGCCTGGGAGCTAGACAGTAACTGCTACTGCTCACTACAGCCTTAGATCATCTCTCACAACAAACCAACAACTGCAAGTAAATGGAACAGCAAAGCGAATAAAGGATTGAACCACAATTCTGAAATGGAACAGCAACTCTAAAATGGAACAGCAATTGAATAACTAAGTCCCGCGGGTTATAACCAAACTCACTCTTTGCAATCAAAGAACATTCTGTCATTCTAAAGGCGATTCACACGGATCACACTAATGGAACAGCAATAACAACGAATGAATTATAGAACAGTACTGATAAATTATAAACGCACAACACACGAACGTTTCAGTATAACAGCTCTGTAATATAACAGTAAGGATATGCGATTAACTCTTGAAAGGATAAATAACTTGATGCAGAGTCAACATACAATTTTATCTGTAGAAACTTCAATGATTCAAACTTGAACAGAGCATATCATATGAACTTGTAAAGCATATCAAATGATCAAATAACAATAATAAACAAACCACACAGAAGTGAAGCTGTAATGATACAGAAGCAAGTGTCCTTCGGGGCCGGGCCCTTAGCCTCCAAGGATACACCGCTTTAAGTTAATGCAGACGCGAAGATGGAATAATCACCAAGCTTTCATTAATGCATCGATCAAAAATACATCGAACCAGTCTTCAACAAAACTTAATAACCAAAGCTGATGTCTTACAGAAGATTACATAAAATGTATCCTATCTCTCTCTTGTCTCTCTCTAAACTAACAGTTCTGTCTCTTTTTATAAAGACGACGGCGGAGATGTCCAAGCAACTAGATAAATAAAGCAGCGATCCCTCAGGATCTTCGATCCTGAGGGATTCGCCAAACTGTTAACTCTTCATCCTGTCTTTTCTTTCGCGCTGAGCTGGTGTCCTCTCCTTCTTTCCCGAGCCGATTTGCTTTGATCTGTTTCCCTATGTTTGCGTTTGGTTCTCGTCCAGAGAGACAGCAGTTATCTCCACTTTGTCTTTTCCTTTAGAGCGGCAACTCTTCGTTTTCTCCTTTTCCTGTATAGAAAATAACCATTATCAGTGGCTAAGTTATGCACATCAATTCTCACATGTTTTGTTATAGTTCCTTATTACTTTCCAAATTCATGATACAAAAGGTTCACAAATTCTATTAAAAAGTCATTGAAGTAATCATCAAAATCATACCTTTTTAGTACTCCACACACGTTATTTGTTGTGCAGTGCGATGCGATCGTGCCATCGCACATTGCGACCACAAAGTTTTAAGTTTCCCGTTAAAGTGCTTGCATTGTATGTTATTTTGTATGCGATGCGATCGCAATCACACATCGCAAGGTTTTGTGTTTACCCAATTCGTGCATATGTTAAATGCTAAGATCATCGATCTGCGATCTGAGATAAATCGTTAGATTGGATGTGGACCCAGAGCCGAAACATAAAATATTTGAAGTCCGCCCTTTCTTGTTTTGAACGCGTTTTGTACTGTTTCATGTATAAACCAAAATATGGTCTGCGTGCCATTTTAATGAAGAAGTGGTCCTTGACAGCAAAGGGATGGTTGGTTGTTACCCATCCATCAAGCATTGAATAGCATTTATGTTTTTCAGGCTTCGACCATTTTTATTAAAAACAATGTAATTTCATTTTGATAGTGTGATGGAATATAAAAACTAATTTCGTTACGCTCCTGTGGTTTACACTGTCTGTCTATATGTTCGACTGTTAATTCTGTAGAAATTGTGCATTCTCTATGTTGTGGGGGAAGCATCCCTTTGTTATTGTTTGTTCCATATTTTCAACATGGTACCAAAGTAGTTCTAGGCTCTTAGTGAAAGAAGCATGAGCTCGTTCTTTAATGAAGAAGTTGTAATATTGGTTTGAGAAGCGGATTTCTCCATCAGTGAGAAGGATTATGTTTTACAGAGTCAAGGAGAATTTTTGTTTACACGGTCAAGATGGCAGTAGTAGGCACAAGCCTGACATATCCACAATTACCACAGTTCAATATAATAATTATTATTGGGCTATTATAATGAGGGCCATATTTTCTTCACAAGATATATGGGAGCTGGTGGATAATGGTTTTCCAGAACCAGCAGATGCAGCAGTGCTTAATGCTTTGACAGTAGGAGAAAGAGATTTGTTGAGAGAAAATAGGAAGAAGGACTCCAAATACCTCTTATATATCTTTCAAGCAGTACATAAGATTATTTTCCCAAAAATTGCAGTAGCAATGAAGTCCAAGGAGGCATAGGATATCCTTAAAACAACCTATCAAGGCATGGAGAAAGTGAAGAAATCAAAACTACAAATGATGAGGAGAGAATTTGAAAATCTCTATATGAAAGAGTTTGATAACATAGACTCATTCTTCACACATGTTATTGGGTTGGTTGCCCAGATAAGGTCTCATGGAGAGACACTTAAGGAAAGAAGAATAGTGGAGAAAGTGTTAAGAAGTCTACCATCAAGATTTGATGTCATAGTAGTGGCCATAGAAGAGACAAAGAATCTCCCACAATTTTCAGTGGATGAGCTTCATGCATCACTAATTTCTCATGAGCATAGACTGAACAGAATAATGAACTCCTCATTGGAGCATTCATTCAAGGAAAAAATGTCTTTTGGTCGAGGTAGATGTCGAGGAAGAGGAAGAAGCCCACAAAGAGGTGGAAAAAGTAGCCCTGCAAGAATGAGTGGAAGGGGTAGCAACCAGAATCAAAGTGAAGGCTCAAGACAAAGTCAAGCACAAGGACAAAGGTATGATAAATCCCAAGTCCAATTTCATTATTGTAAAAAGTATGGGCATTATTCCAATGAATGTATAAAGAAAAAAAATGACATGGGTAATAGACCTAGTGTAAATTTTACAAGAGAAAATTAGAAACAAGGAAATGTGCTTTTAAATTATAATGTAGCGCAAGAAAAACAAGAAGATGTATGGTTCTTAGATTCAGGTTGTAGTAACCATATGACTGGAAACACAGTAATGTTTTCTAATCTAGATGAGAGTATAAAATCTAAAGTGACAACAGGGACTGATAGTAAAGTCTCTGTCATGGGTAAAGGAAGAGTAAGAATACTGACAAGTAAGGGAGAGAAGAAGTGCATACAAGATGTCTATTATGTCCCTGGTATGAAATGTAACCTTCTAAGCATTGGGCAGCTCATGCAAAAGGGCTACAATGTGTTTTTTAAAAATCATGTGTGCACAATCATGGACATACCTCCAAGTAAAAGAGTCATTGCATAAGTGTATATGACAAGAAATAGGATGTTTCCTCTCAATATCATAATAGACTTGAAGGAAGGAGGTGTTGTAGCAACAGTCACACAAGAAGTCTTTCAAGAAGAAGTGAAATATGAAAACTGGTTATGGCATTTGAGATTTGGACATCTCAATTTTGGAGGTTTGAACCTGTTTCATAGAAAATGGATGGTAAAGGGATTACCACTCATAGATAAACCAAACATCCTATGTGAAGGTTGCATCTTGGGAAAAAAACACAGAGAATCATTTCCAGCAGGAAAGAGTATAACACTAAAGGCACCCTTAGAGATTTTCCACTCAGATTTATGTGGACCAATGCAAAAGTCATCTTAAGCTACCAGTCATTATGTTTTGACATTTATAAATGATTATACAAGAAAGACATGGGTTTATTTTCTAAAATAGAAAAGTGAAGTTTTCAAACAGTTCTACCACTTCAAATTTCTTGTTGAGGAGGAAAGTGGACACTACATAAAAGTGTTGGGAACTCACAAAGGCGGAGAATAGATTTCAAAATACTTCCTACGTTTTTGCAGAGAGCATAGAATACACAAACAATTTACTACAAGTTATACACTGCAAAAAAATGGAATACCAAAAAGAAAGAAAATAACCATCATGGATATGGTCAGAAGTATGTTGAAGGCAAAACATTTTCCAAATGACTATTGGGTAGAATCTGTCAATTGTGCAACATATATTTTAAATATATGACCAACCAAAGTTGTTACGAACAGATTTCTGAAAGAAGCATGGAGTGGAACAAAGTAGTTTTTCACTCACATGAGAGTATTTGGATGTGTGGCATATGCACATGTACCAGATCATCTAAGAAAGAAGTTGGACAGCAAGGGGGAGAAGCATATATTTTTTGGATACAATGATGAATCCAAGGCCTAGAAGCTCTATAATCCATCAACCAAGAAGGTAATAATTAGCAGAGATGTGGAGTTCATTGAAGAAGAAGCTTGGGATGGAAGTTTAGAGAAAACGGTAAATGTGAAGACATGTATTTCACATGAAGATAAAGAGGAATTGATTGCAGAAAATAATTCCTCAACAGTGGCTCCTCCTCCACTTACACAAGCTTAGCATAGCACACCACAAGCAAGCAATAGAGAAGAAGTGCAAAATCAAGGAAGTGATTCTCCAAGCACACCACTTGGATCAACAAGTCTCTCGAGTTCAAGTGGAACTCCAAGCACACCAAGAAGACCAAGATTCAGAAATTTGAGTGAAAATTATGAGCAAGAAGAAGTAAATAATAATACTGGTCTGAATTCTTTATTTTCTTTGTTTTTTTATGTTGATGATCCAATCCATTTTGAAGATGCAGAAAAAGAAGAAAATTGGATTGAAGTAATGAATGAAGAGATTGGAGAAATAAAACAGAATGATACATGGGAGTTAATGGACCTCCCACACGGTAAAGAAGTCATTGGAGTAAAATGGATGTATAAGACCAAAAGAAATAGTGAAGGAAAAATAGAAAGACACAAAGCAAGACTTGTCGTCAAAGGCTACAAGCATCAACAAGGGAGAGATTATGAAGAACCTTTACACCAGTTGCAAGGATGGAGACAGTGAGGAAAATGTTGTGCATAGAAGCACAAAAAAAGTGGAAAGTTTATCAAATGGATGTAAAGTTAGAATTCTTGAATGGAGTGTTTAAAGAGGAGGTATATGTTGAACAACCTCCTGACTATGAAATTGAAGGACAAGAACACAAAGTATGTAAGTTGAAGAAAGTTATTTATGGGCTAAAGCAAGAACCAAGAGCATGGTATAACAGGATTGATGCTTACC
Organism: Pinus albicaulis; assembly: GCA_034641835.2. Classification (NCBI taxonomy): domain Eukaryota; kingdom Viridiplantae; phylum Streptophyta; class Pinopsida; order Pinales; family Pinaceae; genus Pinus; species Pinus albicaulis. The sequence continues at coordinate 357,492,395 of CM076581.1, read as the reverse complement.
TGATGGATAACGTGTTTGACAAGTGTGATGGTGAACCCACACTCTACATTAAAGAAAATGACGGTAAAATTCTTATTGTTGTTTTATATGTATATGATTTAATTTTCACAGGAAATGAAGTTTCTCTCATTATTGATTTTAAAGAATTCATGAAGAGTGAATTTGAAATGACTAACTTGTGTTTATTGAGATATTTTTTGGGAATAGAAGTAAAGAAAAATGAAAAGGGAATTTTTGTTTCCCAAGAAAAATATGTTGCAGAAGTTTTAATGAGGTTTAACATGCAGAACAACAAAGAATCAACAACTCCAACTGTTATGGGGTTGAATTTAAACAAAGAATATTGCGGAAAGAATGTCGATCCAACATTTTACAAGAGCATAGTTGGCAGTCTAATGTATTTGACTGCAACTAGGCCTGATATTATGTATGTTGTAAGTTTAATTTCCATATTCATGGAGACATCAAAGGAGACACATTGGCAAGCAGCCAAGAGAATATTGAGGTATCTAAATGGAACAAAGGAATATGGTGTTTTATACTCCTCAACTGATAATTTTAAGTTGATTGGTTACACTGACAGTGATTGGGATAGAAGTGTAGATGAAATAAAGAGCACATCTGGGTATGTGTTTCATTTGGGATCGAGAGCTATTTCATGCACTTCCAAGAAGCAACCAATAGTTGCATTATCAATAGCAGAAGCTAAATATGTGGCAGCAACAACAGCAACATGTCAAGTAGTATGGATGAGAAGGATACTAAGAGATTTATGTCATGAGCGAGACAAAGGAACCACAATTAATTGTGATAATATCTCATAAATTGCATTATTGAATAATTCTATTTTCCACAAGAGAAAAAAGCGCATATATGCCAAATATCATTTTATAAGAGAATTGGTTAACAATGGTGATATTGTTTTGCAGCATTGCAGGACAGAGGAACATTTTGTTGATATCCTCATAAAGCCATTAGAACAGAGGGATTTTTTTTTATCTCAGATAATGTCTGGGAATGATTGATGGCAGCAGTTTTGATTAAGGGGGAGTGTTGGAATTAACTCCCAACCACCACCATGAATCGACATGGAAGTATCCCACGCTTCTTTGAATTTTATTTGAGGGAAGGACAAGCACAGATCCAAGAACTGGAGGCATTTTCACTCAATTTCTGTAGAAGATAAAAGAACAGAGTACCCAGCCATACTCTATGTTTATTTTTTGAACCACCGCATTAACTTTCCTTTGCCCGTAGCACACAATCACAAGTCTTTTGGTTTACCCTTAAGCCTTCACCATAATGTTGAATCCCCACCGATGTGATATTTAGCGGGACCCACCTTAAACCTTACCGCATTTGCCATACACCCCAATCCTTTGATTTCCATCTATTTCCTTTGTATTTCGCTTACTGCACTTACCTCATTTTAAGCCGCACCGTAGAGTGCACTTCATGGTGTTTACGAGTTACCTTTTCCTCCGCCACAAGCTAATTTATTTACCATGTGATGTGATTATGCTACCACACATCGCAATTGCAACCTTTTTCATTTACCACTTAGCGCCTGCAAGTTATTTTTTGTGCAGTGCGATGTGATCGTGCCATCGCACATCGCGACCGCCAATTTTTAATTTTCCCATTAAAGTGCCCGCAACATATGTTATTTTGTATGCTATGCGATCGCAATCACACATCACAAGGTTTTGTGTTTACCCGGTTCGCGCATATGTTAAATGCTAAGATCGTTGATCTGCGATAAAGTGACAGATGCGATGTGGATTCAGAGTTGAAACATATAATATTTGAAGTATGCCCACTTGTGTTTTTAATGAGTTTTTTACGTGTTTCTTGTATAAGCCGAAATACGGTCTGTGTGTCATTTTAATGAATAAATGGGCATTGACAGCAAAGGGACAATTGGTTGTTACCCATCCATCAAGAATTGAATGGACTGGTGTGTTAAAATTAATCGTATAGAAGGTTGAATGATATGTTGAATTGGTGGAGCACTAATTATGAATAATCCATGCAATGAAGTGATCAAAGTGGAAAACGGTTCGAGGCACCAGGAGTTCAATTGTATGCTTCATGCATTTGTAGACATGTATAATAATGAGCCACCAAATTGTTGAAATTGTCCATATGGAGTTAGAGAACAATCAAAGAGGCCATGCAAAACCTTCTTCTGTGAATGAAATGAGATTGCAGTGAATAAAATAATAACAATTGTCAATTAATAGTGCATTTGGGAACCCTGGTCATCCGCGTTATCGTTCCCATCGGCCTTACTTATTTTTTTGTAGAGTTTCTCACCTTTATGTTGTTGCCTGTTCTCACAAGGAATACATACATTTTGAATATTGCGATCCAAGATACCTGAATATGTAAATCTCCAGTATTCAAATCAAAATATAAGGGATGCCAATGAACTAGCCAAAGAAATTATGAACTTCAAGCTTGCATCATCAGAACATCGCATGGCCATTTACACAATTGCAGTGATGGAAATTGAATAATAACTCATGCATGGAGCAGAAATTTGGTGTGAATTCTTGTTTGGAAGGAGGATGGCATCACTGCTAGCAATATACACATGACAGATATTGTATTTCTATGTGTTTCGTAAGTAGAAGTTAATGCATTTTGAAGAAGTGCACACATACTATTTTGTTGGACCACAATGTTGTTAATCTGTAAATGACTCACATTGGTTTGGATGGAGATAGATGTATATCTCACTCAATTTTCATTGTTGAAGTTTTCTATGATGTTTTAGTCATGATTATAGGTGAATTTTGTTGATGAGGCAACATTGTCTCAACTATAAAGTTTTATAATAGTCATATATTGCAATTTTGAAGTTGCAGGTTTTAACCGTATACATAAATTACCTGCAAACGAATTATTAAAAACATAAAATAAACAATGGTGAGAAAATAAACTTGAAACACATCTACACAGATATTTTCCCCTCGATCCCAAAAATGGGACTACCATATTGATATTCATTACTTTCCTTTCAATGTTACAATATCATATATATATATATATATATATATATATATTGAAGAATTCATAAACCCCAATCTATTAAATCTGGATTAAAACATAACCATAGTTTAATTGATTGGATCTACAAAATGTCACGGATAGAAAACCGTCATGCCCAAAACCATGTGCAAACCCCATGCACAAAACCATAGGTGGGTCCACCCACCTAATATAGGGTCCAAAAAATATTTCTCAACCTGCTGCCGCGAACTTGATGTAGGAGGGCTACCACCCCCCTAAAAACACCCTGATAGGGGGTGATGTTCTCCCATGTTACTTGCCTGTTGAGCCTAACACAATGAACAAGGGATGGTCACCCCCCTCTTACCCCTTGATTCTCACATGGGGATAGTCATGGAAAGAATATAACACACACCGAACCTTATCCCACTTGTTGTTTTCTTTCCATAGGGAGCCACCAGGGAGATTATTCATTGGTTGGGCACTGCAACGCCCATTGTTTCTCTACACTAAGATAAACTCTCAGTGCTCACAGACTTCGTCAATGCATCTACAACATTCTTCAAAGTGTCCACCTTTAGCAGCAACACCTTTCTGTCCTCAACCATATCTCTCACAACGTGATACTGAACATCAATATGTTTTGTCTTTGAATTAAAAGCATGGTTCTTAGCCACAAAAAAAACAATTTGACTATCACAGTCTATTCTTATAGCTCGTTGCACCAACCCCATACCTGAACACAATCTCTGCAACCAGATTGTTGCCTTGTTTGCATGAGTGGTTGCCATGTATTATGCCTCTATAGTTTAAAGAGCCACTAAAAACTATCTTTTTCTCATAAAACTGACTCCACCTCAAAATAGGATAAACACATACCCACTTGTAGATCTTCTTTGATCCATATCTCAAGCCTAGTCTACATCAAAAAAGCCAAGTATGTCTAAAAATTGTCCAATTCTAGTCTTCCTTGGTAGCACAAACCATACACTAGTTCAACACAAATACCAAGAAACTCGCTTCACTATTGTTCAATGCTCCTTCCCTAGTTTTGACCTAAACCTGCTAGTACTCACAATGCATGTGCAATGTCTAGTCTAGTACAGACCATTCCATACGTAATGCTACCCACTACACTTGCATATGGAACATAGGACGTGTCCTCTTCCTCTTCTTGTGTCTTGGGACACTATTTAGCAAATAAATTTACACCTACAGGAATAGGAACCTTCACCAGTTTACTATCATACATATTAAACGTATGCAGTATCATCTCAACATACTTCCTCTGGTTTAACGAGATATTCCTCTTTTCCCCATCTCATTTAATTTCCATGCCCAAAACATAATTCACACCACCAAGAAATTTCATGTCGAATTTGGAAGACAATTGGGTATTTAAATCCTGGATAATTTCTTGTGATTTCAAATGTGTAACATATCATCCACATACAAGACCAAATAGATAACACGGTCACCAATTAATTTTAAATACACAATGATCCACTTTTCTTTTGGTGAAGCCAAGTCCCTGTATATATGTATCAAATTTCTGATACCACTGTAGAAATTATATGCACTACACATGCATATGTCCAAGATTCTCCTGATCACACACTATTTTAACTCCATGCACAATACAAAATCTATTCCACCATTGATCATCACATGAAGAAATAAACACAATTGCAATGCACACATGAAATAATAAAAATTCACACATATGAACACAATGTTTTAACGGGAAATCCTGAAGCTAAAAACCCCAACTATCTGTATATAATATATGACAATCCTCATATAAATCTTATCACAAGCTCTCAGTACGATCCAATTGCTACACACTAATCAGGCCTGATCTTAGAAATCCATGCACCGATCTTTGCTAGCCTTTAGCCTGCCTCTACTGTGCAATCCTTGCTGAAAAATTGCTCATAATGAACTCGAATCCATCCTATATTGACTGCGCAATCCTCATTGGCATATCCAATGAATGTGTGGTGCAAAACATGCAACACTATAGTCACAACTGATAGTCACACTTGCTCTTTCACCTACCTCTCCACTGGTCTCCACTAAAACTGTCCATACATTGTAGTTAACTGATGTATTCTTCAGTTGATTAATGAGTTATTAATTAGTGAATTAATTATTAATTAATTCACACTACTCTCACTAGTGTATCAATCAATTAGACTAGATACAACTAGCTCAATTGTGTCTAATTGAGTTAAACTGAACACAACTCCACCAACTACTTCCACAACTCCACCAAACTCTATCACATGAGTTCTAACTGAATTCATCCATGCAATAGCTCCACTAAACCCTTAGGAATAGCGTAATTCCTTTTGTCAGTTGTTGTGCCACATCTTTGCACTTAACTGAAGTGCTCCAAAATAATAAGATAATGTTTCAAGCCCAAATATTATTAAGAGCTAATAATATTCGACATATCTATTTTTATATTGGAAATCTAAAAATAGATTCCACGCAATATGTCTAAAAATAGAAGTCCATCTATTTTTCGAACTTGACCAACCATCCACAAATAGCATCCTGCAACTCATAGAACATGATCGACATGTCTAAAAATAGACTTTGTGATTAAAATCACCTGTGTGGACCCCACCTAGTTTAGGTGATCACTTTCCAACTAGGATCAGGAATGATGTTTCAGGATGCCTCCTTCACTGTTTCTTGTTGCAATATTCAACACTCCCTCTCAACAAGAAAGGAATTTCTTTGCATGCGACATGCAACTCCATGCATTCACCCTGCAACCTTTGCAAGCGCCATGCAACTCCATGCATCTGCTTTGAAACTCTTCCGAAACTGAATAGGCTCCAAAAAAATCAATTAGTCTAATGCATCTATCATCAAATTCTTCGACTTCCACTTGTAGCAACTGTACATGTCTTCAGGAACCACTGCGTTGTTGAAATTTACACCCATGCACTCTGCACTTGCTGTCAACTCTGAATCGCACTCTAGTATCCGACACTGTCACTTTGATATTCCTGCATCAATCCAACTGATCATGCTACGGCTGCTCTGTGCGCACCTCGTAGCCAGGTTCAATTCATGAGATCCACAACATCTCCATGAATCTTGCCCAGAAATCTCATCTTGGGATTAATCATGCATGTCGCCCCACCTCTCACCTGGTGGTATAGTTGCATGCACTCCCTCTGCCCATCTGGCATGAAATTTCTCTGCATGATTGGTTTATTCCACTCCATGATCCTCATCTTGTGGCTTCTCCACATCCTGAGGTTCACTATTACCTGCATGCAAAACTTTCTCCCTCTCAAGCATCAATTGCATGGCTTTCCTGCACTTCCCAACAATAGGAAGATCCATAGAATTCCCATCCACTTTAAGTCTGTAGAGATTCTTGGATCAAATCCAAACCTTCTTGACTTGTCCTGTTGCTTTATGCTGAAGGAAAAATTTTCCTTTAATAAAGACAACATCATACCCTTTATCCTCTAACATTGCGATTGAGATTAAATTCTTCCTTAAACCTGGAACATGCACTACATCTTGTAAAAGAATGAGTTTACCTGACTCCCTCTGAAAGGTAATGGTACCAATGTCGGTCACATTGTATCATCCATTTTCACCCAACTCAACAAGCAACTGGAGATCTTTCTCCACCAAGTCACTGAAAAGGTTCACATCTCCCGTCATGTGAAAGGAAGTGCCACTATCAAAATACCACCCTAACCCCAATGCACTAGACACCATGCATGTGATCAATAAGAAGTCCAGCTCAAATTGCAAGTCAAGAGCCTCACCAGATGTAGCTCCAGTAGCCTACTTTTTCTTCTTCTTCTGTGGACAATGCGTGGCGAAATGCCCATGCTCGTGACAGTGAATACACTTCACTTTGTACATGTCATGCTCCTTGCCATCCACACCGGATTGAGAAGGATTTTTCTTCCCCTTCCCTTTCCTTGCTTTGGTAGCCAAAGCACAATCCTCTTCATCATCATTATTTGATGAAGAGCCATCCCTGGTACTTTGCCTTATCTCCTCCTGCACAAGATCCGACCAATGTCGTTCCCATCCTAGCAGTTTCTCCCATCCATTGACAGAGTCCTCATAAGAATGCCAACTCTTCGAAAGCCGAAGGAGAGCCAAGCTCACCAAGTCTTCTTCATCCACACTAACTCATACACTCCCAAGCTCATCCCTACAGTGGACAAACTTTTTCAAGTATACCGGAATAGTGTCATTCTTTTCCATTTTTATTTTCCTGAGCTTGTCCTTAAGTGCCAACTTCCTCTGGTCACTTTTGCTTTGGAGAAATTCTGTCAAATCTTTCCACATCAAGAATGGAGTGGCTTTACCATGAAGGCTGGACACAATGTGATCCTTCACACCATCCAATAGAATCCTTTGACACCTTGCTACCTTCTTTTTCCATGCATCAAGTGCAACTGCATCGCTAGAACCCAGTTTAGGAATATCAACATCTATGAACTCCTTCAACCCATTATACTCTAGCACCACCTCCATCCTGTCCTTCCATGCAATATAATTAGAGCTGCCCTCAAGGGCATAATCCAATCGCAATCTGTTGAAAGACATCTCAACTTCGACACCAAGAAAACATTGCAGCAATTTCGAATTCCACCAGAACAAAACTCAACCGCTTCAATAATTGTAATATGCTCCAATCATCAACACTCCAATACCATGTAGAAAATCTATAACACAGCTCTGATACCATGTAGAAATTATATGCACTATGCATGCATATGTCCAAGATTATCCTGATCACACACTATTTTAACTTCATGCACAATACATAATCTATTCCACCATTGATCATCACATGCGGAAATAAACACAATTGCAATGCACACATGAAACAATAAAAATTCACACATATGAACACAGTGTTTTAACTGGAAATCCTGAAGCTAATAACCCCAACTATCTTTATATAATATATTTCATAGATATCATGTAACAATCCTCATACAAAGCTTATCACAAGCTCTCAGTACAATCCAATTGCTACAAACTAATCATGCATGATCTTGCAAATCCATGCACCGATATTTTCCAGCCTTTAGCCTGCCTCTACTGCGCAATCCTTGCTGAATAATTTCTCATAATGAACTCGAATCCATCCTATATTGATTGCGCAATCCTCATTGGCATCTCCAATTAATGTGTGGTGCAAAACATGCAACACTATAGTCACAACTAATAGTCACACTTTCTCTTTCACCTACCTCTCCACTGGTCTCCACTGAAACTATCCATGCACTGTAGTTAACTGATGTATTATTCAGTTGATTAATGAGTTATTAATCAGTGAATTAATTATTAATTAATTCACACCACTCTCACTAGTGTATCAATCAGTTAGACTAGATACAACTAGCTCAACTGTGTCTAACTGAGTTAAACTAAACACAACTCCACCAACTACTTCTACAACTCCACCAAACTCTGTCACATGAGTTCTAACTGAAGTCCTCCATGAAATAGCTCCACTAAACCCTCAGGAATAGTGTAATTCCTTCTGTCAGCTCCTGTGCCACATCTGTGCACTTAACTGAAGTGCTCCAAGAGAATAAGATAATGTTTAGAGTCCAAATATTATTAAGAGCTAATAATATTCGACATATCTATTTTTAGACTGGCAATCTAAAAATAGATTCCGCCCAATATGTCTAAAATAGAAATCCATCTATTTTTCCAACTTGAACAACCATCCACAAATAGCATCCCGCAACTTATAGAACATGATCCATATGTCTAAAAATAGACATAGTCTAAAAATAGACTTTGCGACAAAAATCACCTATGTGGCCCCCACCTAGTTTAGGTGATCACTTTCCAACTAGGATCAGGAATGATGTTTCAGGATGCCTCCTTCATTGTTTCTTGTTGCAATCTTCAACAACCACATCCTTCATGACTATTTGAACCCATACGGAGACTTTTTTAACCTGTAGACTAGTTATTTCTTACCCTTCACCCCAAAACCTTCAGGTTGCTTCATGTGGATCTCTTCTTCCAAATCCCTGTGAAGAAATGATTTCTTCACATCCATTTGTTCTACCTCAAAATCAAGTGTAGCATAAACAAATAAAATTAATCTAATAGAAGTTATTTTGGCAACAGGAGAAAAAATATCACCGAAATGAATTCCTGACACGTCAGAATAACCTTTTTCCACAAACCGAGCTTTGTATATCTCCACCTTACCTTATACATTCATATTTTCTTAAAAAATGATTTTCTTCCAATGGGTTTCCTTCCACCCAGAAAATCCATGAGATCCCAAGCCTCATTTCTGTGCAAGGATGTCATTTCATCAACCATGGCCTCCTTATAGATTTTTCAATCCTCTTAATCCACTGCCTCCCTGAAAGTTTTGTGATCATTATCAGTGACAGATAAATAAAAATTTGAACAGAAAGCCGATGGAATATACATTTTTTGTTTCCTTATTTCTCAAACTGATCTTCTCAAAGCTAGATTTTGTGGATCTTCCTCTTCTGAATCTTATTTTGCTGTAGAGAATTATTCTTCCTCCTTTAGCTCAAACTCTATCTTCTTAGGTTCCTTTGGTAGGACTTCATGTTTAACAACATATTTCAGATCTCTTAACACCACATATTGGTTGTACACAACCTTCCTTGTTTCTGGTTTTCAAAGCTTATAACCTTTTAAACCATCCTTATACCCAATAAAGATGCACCTTTTAGATGTACTATCTAACTTGGTTCTTTTCTCCTTTGGAACATGTAATATGCATCACAACCAAATACCCTCATATATGAAAGGTAGGGTTTCTTACGAGTCCATAACTCATGTGGAATATTATCCTCCAACATTGATGAAGATAATATGTTAACCAAGTAACATGCAGTATCCACTGCCTCTACCCAGAATTCTTATCCTAACCCGACACCACTAAGCATGCTTCTTGCCTTTTCCACCAACGTCTTGTTCATTATTTCTGCAACTCTGGTTTTATAAGGTGTGTATGGAGTAGTATTTTGCAGTGCTATACCACACTTCTTACACAACTCTTTCAAATTCATTCTTGTAGAAATCTCCACCATTATCTGTACTCAACACTTTTATCTTATTCTCTGTCTCCTTTTCCACTAGAGCCTTAAATTCTTTAAATTTGTTAAAGCCTTCATATTTATTCCTGAGGACATATATCGATGCATTCCTTCAGAATTCATTTATAAATGACACATAGTACATAGAATTACCCCATCATGGAATCGAAAAAGGTCCAAACACATCATTGTGTACACGCTGTAATATCCCTTTCACCCTCTTAGCACCAGAGGGTAAAATCACCAAATTTTGCTTCCCTTATACACAATGTTCACAAAAATCAAAATCCAAAGAGAAATTAGACATACCCTATACCATAACATTACCTTGAAGTATTCAAAGGCCCTTCTCTTCAATATTCACAAGCTTTTGATGCCACATCATGGTATTTTCTCTAGAGACCACAGGGTTTTCAACTCCACTTTCAAGAACCACATAAATGTTGCACCCATCAATAAAAGTGCTACCCAAAATCTTATATAGAGTTCCAATCTGAACTACCTGGATCAATACCATCTCTCCCTGAAGCATATTAGGTCTCCTTCTCGAATAGTGTTTTTACACCTGCATCCTCCATATTTCTTACATAAATCATATTTCTAGCCAATGAAGGAATATGTAGAACAACAAGAAGTGTTCTAATCCATCCACCTTGTAACTTCAACTTAAATTTTATGTGTCTAATTATTATAGCCTTCCTTTCATACCCTAGGAACACATCACCACCATCATATTTCTCATACTCACTGAATGGCTCCCTATGGGGAGTGAAGTTAAAGGATGCACCTTAGTCAATTAACCATGCCTCGTGATCTACATGTGTACTTGAAGAATAAGCCAAGTACACATCCCCACCTTCATCTGAGATTTTTTTTACCTCTGCAGAGGAACCATCATCAGATCCCTTTCCTTTCTCAGGATATTTAGATCTACAATCCTTTTTGAAGTGCCCTTCCTTTCCGCATTTCCAGCACACCTTTACAGGTTTTCCTGGATATTTTGATCTCCCTCTATATGTATATCTACCACTCAAGGAATTATTTTTGTTTCTATTCTGGGACCTTCCTCGTACATACAAGGAATCTCCATCATGGCCCTCCATATTTTTCCTTCATTTCCTCCAACAACAAGGATGAGACAATTTCATCAAACTTCACGGTATTTGCATCGCTACCTATTGCAAGAACCAGACTATCCCACAAATTTGGTAGAGAACACAAAAAAATAATGCACTTATCTTCATCTAAAATTTTAATATCAACAAATAACAACTGACTTACCATAGTATTAAAGGCATTCAAATGCTCTGTCACCGATTCTACATCCTTCGTCGTTAGGTTATGCAACTTTTTTCGTAGGAACAATTTTTTCACCTGAGACTTAGATTGATACAAAGTCGCTAAATTTTCCCACAAAGACTTTGTCATAGCTTCCCTAGATATATTCAACAATACTAAATCTGAGATACATAACCATATTTTTCTCTTTGCTTTCCAATCCAACTTCACCGAGTATTCATCTGATATTTCCATTGGTTTGGTACCTAGATCTTCCACGATCAACTAATGTTTATCCATCAGAAGATCCTCCATATTGAGCTTCCACAACTCAAAACTTTGACCATTAATTTTTTTTATCTCTATCTTTCCACTTCTTGCCATCTTCTTTCACTGTGAGAATCGATCCTACATATCTCCCACTAAACAAGCTCTACCATTGGCCCGAGAAAAAACCCCTCAGCAAAAAAGGTGTCCCCTTGAAGTTAAAACAACTCTAATAACACATGTAAGTTTTAACCTTGTACGGATATTACCAACAAAAAAATAATTAAAAACAAAAAATAAACAATGGCGAGAACATAAACATGAAACGCATATACACAGAGATTTCCCCTGAATACAAAAACCAAGACTACCATATTGATTTTTAATTATTTTCCTTTCAATGTTACAATACATATATATGCATGTTAGATCTAAGACTTTTGTGATCCATAATGTAGAAAAATGTCTTTCGGATTAATCGCATAATTAGGATTTGGTTGACGTTTCAAATCAACTAATGTGGTTCATCCTCAGGACAAGGTGAAGAATAAGATCAATCTCATTGAATAAATAGAAGGATGCATCCTTGCCCGGTGATAGATGTTAAAACTAGCCATTATATACTAGTCGTTATTTAGTTAATTAGTTAAATAATTTAAAAGTTTTAATTATTTAAAAATATTATTTAGAATGGTCAAAAAATATTATAAATTAGTAAATTGATTAAATTATAAAATTAAAAATTAAAAATAATAAAGGGAAAAATATTAAAATAAGGGCGAGGGGGTAGAAAAATATAACATCTAATATATATATATATATATATAACAAAATAATAATATAGAAACAAGGGAAAAATCTAAACAAGAGGAATTCGCATAAAAAAAAAGCCAAAGAAACGGATACAAAGGGACGAGGATAAAATAAAACAACACCCAGGGGGGCGAATCACCTAGAGAGGGCTGGAATCCAGCTCTTACTTAATTTCCACCCATCATCTCTGTTGAGATTTTTAGGATGTCTCTCAATTTTAGTAGCCTCCTGTTAGGAATCTGTAATTTTAGCAGATTGGTGAGACTAAAACTATAGAGACAACATTATTTCAACGACCTTGGGATTCTAGGATCTAGCCCTCCTGAATCTGGAGAGGGATCTCTCCAATAAGTGCAAATATTTGGATTTATCTTTAAAGGATTTTGAATGTGATATTAGGCTAGTTATTAAGAGCAAGGGTTTTGTTTGTTTTTGGATGGTTGAGCATGATTATAGTTGAGTGGAAAGTCCTAAATGGAAAGAGTTTCAAAGGTATGAAGTTTCAAGCAGTCATAACAAGATTTGGTTGATTAGATAGATATAACACTGGTTTTTATTCCATTTGGATATGGAGTCATGGTGGGATTTAATTGAAACAACAAGGTTCAAGAGTGGTCCATGGGGCAAGCCATCTATGTCTAAGGATCTCTTTAAAGTTGATTTTATGCAATGAAATGATACAATCAAGAAGGGGAAATAACAAATGAAGAACAAAGAGCAGCCTATGATCAAGTAACTACTTTGAAACTATCATGCCTTTGGAATACACTTAAGAAAGATATAAAATTAATCTAAGATCTGGTAAGTACTTTGAAACTAGTCAAATTTTGATGCACTTTCAATAGAAAATATCTTAAAAACAAAGGGAAACTTTAAAAGCAACTGTTGGAGAAGAAACTAGAGGACAGGGCTCACCATAAATTCTCTCTAGCTTTGCTTTACTTAGTGAACTTTCAAGACAAACACATAAGATAACAAAGAATAGTTTAAGATTAGGTAAGGACTTTGAACCTAGCCTGCTTTCAACATACTCTAAGGGAAACTTTCAGGAAACTGGTTGAGATAAAACGAGGGGATAGGGCTCACCATAAATTCTCCCTAATTAATATTTACTTAGCAGACACTGGAAATAACATTCAAGAACAATGTTTAAAGTAAACAGCAGGACGAGGGAATGCCAACATTCCTAACTGCTTGAACTGTACTAAATCATTCTTAAACAACACAATTGGAAGAAAACATGTAGATAAAGCTTATCAGTCAGAGAAGGGTCTTGGTAAATAGTAAATCCTAACTCTATAATTGTTTTTCCTTATCAAAGAAGATGGACAGAATGGAAATAGAAATAAAATAACAATTTACAATAAGAAAAACATCATTGTTGAAATAGACCAGGATCCCATAAATCAGCTTGTACTTGATGCTTCAAACCAATTACAATCTTCAAGTCCAGTGTTTCAGTTCAGAAATCATCTTCACTTCTCAGCCTAACTTATGTGACTACAAACAGAGCTTCAAGGGCCTTTGAACACTATTTAAAAGTAGAAGTTTCAAGCACAAGTATATTTCAAAGTTCTGCAACCAACATTTTCTCATCTTCTACAAAAGTATTTATAGAAGAATGAGGAGGTGGGATCTGATAAAAGATCTTCAATGTCAATTAATACAGATTTAAGAATTCTCGGCCTTTGAGGGGCTCAATGGAAAAGTTTATAGATATTTTTATGTATTAATTATTTTACGTTTAAGAGCTAAGCTCTCTGGGAGCTTTGTTGACTTTAAGGCTCTGCTTCATGATATAATAACTCTGCTGATATTTTTTGCATTAAGTTCCTTTGGTAGAATTAACTATTCGACTGCGTTGAGGCAAATATCCTTGGTTCTGGTCATTACTTGGCCTCTATTGAATGCTATGAGGCTACAGGTGGCATTAGGTAGCTAAGAAGAATCAATTAGCCTCTGATGTGGCAGTGGAGGCAACCTCTATCTGATAAATATCTTTGATTTGCCTTTAACTCTGTTTTAATTTGGTGGATTAGGCTTTTGATCTTCAATCTTAGCCATAATCCATTTAAACCATGGAATTAATCTTCAATCCTCTGTTCTGCTGTGTTTAAATTTTCAACATTGATACTCTTTTGTTTGATTTAATTCTCTATGTCTTGTTGATGTGCAGGTGCCGCAAAGGGCTCGTATGGCATTAATGGCCATGAAGCATTGACGAAACGTGACTTTGAACCCTTTGGAATGATCTTCCTGTATGCACAAAGGTATGGGGGATCGTCATCCCCAGCCTTTGGTTTTCCTTTTATATAATGGAAAAACCTTATAAAACCTGTAAAAATACATAAAACAATTAAGAAATCATATGTTTATGTGATAAAACTGCTTAGGAGGCTATGGTTAGGAGCAATTGGCGGAGATTAAGTTGGATCCATCGATCTAGCCAAGATCAACGGTGGGGATTAGTTGTGAATATACAAATTGAATGAGTCACTTTATAATAATATAGGTGTAAAATGTGAGAAAATACAAAGAAAAAGGGAAAAATCCCTTTGGCGGAGGAAATATGTTTAAGAATTGAAATTGGGGTTTCGGGATGATCGTGGGCCGTCAGATGGGATCAGGCCATGAGATCAATGGTGGAGATTGCAAGTTGAAAACCTTTGGGGTATGGCGGAGGGTGATAGTTAAAGGCCAGATTAGATTTGAGCCATTGATATATAGAGATCAACGGCGGGGAGCGCACACGATTGGAATGGTTTCGAGGGAAAAATAGTTGTTTTCGTGCGACGATTAGGCAGGTAGGTGGTTTTTAATTTTTTAACGTGATATGCATCCCTGCCTGACGTGTGGCATCAGAAAACAACTTATATCGTGTGATTTTTGAAAATTAACCTCTGTGCTGAAATTTGTACGAAAATGCATGAGAACATTTAGATGTGGGGTCTGAGATCTGACGGCAGAGAGCGAGCGTGATATTGGGTAGATGTGCGGGCAGAAGCGGGACAAGTAGTTTCAATTTGAGCCATTAGATCTGAGATTGGATGGTTGAGATCCAAAACTGAGGAAGGTAAGACCCACAGGAGGCAGGCCTGTCGAGGTTAATATGAGCCGTTGGATGGAACAGATCAATGGTCAGGATTGAAACTAGGGGTTGAATGAAATAATACAAAGGCAGAGAAAGGGGTTAATGTGGGTCGTTGATCTGCAGAGTTCAACGACCAAGATTTGGCCTAAAACATTATGAAGCAGGTATAGTATTTTAAACCAAAGTCGGGAAATGCAATCTGGACCATCCGATCTAGACACGTGGACGGTCCAGAGGCAATCAGAGGCATGCAATCGGCGAGGGGAAAAACTTGAACGGCGCCGAAGCGATTGATTGTGGGCCGTCGATATAGAGATAAAATCGACGGTGGAGAATGAATCGGTGGGATGACCAATTGAGGGTCGCGAATAAAAAATGAAACACACCCAATGAGAATTTCCGATGCGATATTGCGCATGCCATTGGATTGGCCAGAGATCAACGACGGAGATGGGTTCGGCCAATGAACTACGGGCCCACTTTAGAATATATAAATAAAAAATTTTAAACAAAAAAAAAATGATTTTGCTGTTGGGGTGAGTTTATATATATGAAATGGCGCTCGGTTGCGAGGCCTATGGTTTATATATAAAAAAAAGGCCTGGGGATTTATACATAGAAAGGGCCAATCGGGATCGAGACTTCGGATCGAGCTTTTCAATCTAACCATTTTAAAATCTCCAATGTGATTAGCGCTTATGGACTTTAACTCTTGGTCCCCGGTGTAGGTTTATATGGAAAGAAGTGGAAGGTGGGGTTTATACATGAAGGGCTAAATTGCATCTGAAAAAATGAAATAGGACTTTTCAATCTATCCATTTTCATAAAAAAAAGCATTTCTCTGGCAGGTTTAGACCAAAACTTAGAAAAAGTGGGTTTTTGAATTAACAAAGGAAAAATATGAACAACGAAGGTTTATATAAACATTAAAGCGCCCAATTGTGGGCTCATGGGTTTTATGAAGCGATAATGGGATCAGGAGTTATATGCAAAGGGCTAATCATTTCGGAGTTTTAACAAAACAAAATAAAATTGCGATGGGTGATTGCTCCAATGCGATAAGCGTCGTGAGGGTTTAGCACTTGGTTCTAGTGCCAGGGCACATGTGGGGAAGTGGTTAGGACTTAGCCCAAAGGGGATTAAGCTTGCAATACAAAATACTTGTTTTTTATGAAAAGTTTCAAGTTTTTGATGGACTTTGGGGTTTCGGCAAAGCTTAAAAATTATTTTTAAAACTTGTAAAAGGATTTTGATGAAGGGGGAAAGGGGAAAAAATGGAAAATAGAGGAATTTCATTGGGAAAAAGGGGAAAAAATTAAGGTTAGTTTTGAAGTGAATGAATGGAGAAATGGTGTTTTGCAGCAGTCTTTTCTTTATGAAATCAGCAGAATTTCAGAGTTTGAAATGGAAACAGCAGTGAAGATTTAAACAAAGGGCATGATGTCTTCATGAGTATTCAAGATTTGACAATTCTTTGCAGTAAAATTTGTTTCTTGAAGACTCCAAAAAATGATTTAGCCACCTTTTGATATAACAAATTTTATAGGTGGCTAACAGTGGCTCCACTTGGGGATGGTGCCTTCTTGAAGGCATAAAGAACTTTAGACTTGCATTCTCTAGGAGGCTGATCAGTGCCTCATCCATTGTGTTGCTCTTCCTTTCTTTGGATGATCTTCTTCTTTTTTAAAATCTTAGCGTCCATGAAAAATCAATGGAACTTCATCAAAAAGCTTTCTACCTACCCAATCCTACTGATCTAACATTTTTTCTTCTTTCGAGTGCACTTGGATTGGCAAACTCTTCTCACAACATTTTATTCTTTTGAAAGCAAAAATCGAATCTATTTCTACTCCTTATTTCTCCATGAACTCAGATTAAACAGTTTAGTTCATATGTTTCTCTACCTAATCTACTATCGATTAGGTTTAAATAGTCTAATAGATTTTATTCACTAATTTCTAAAACAAAAATTTAAAAGCATACAAGTTAGGATTGAACAGTCTAACTTATAGTTGATCTATGGCATGAAACAACAAGTTGCACATAGACATTATTTTGTAGAAAATTAAATCAAAATGGAAGGCTTAAGATTTGAAAGTTTTGAGCATATCCTTATATTTTTTCATCAGCTCTATTTTCACTTTTTCTTGAGCCGTCTTTTCTTTGTTGACTAATTCAGATTTTAAGTTGATTAGAACCAGTCTTACCTCTATTTTTTACTCAATAAATTAAAATAGTTTAGAGTCAATTTCTTTTTGGAATCTAGGGTTCGGATTTTGAGCTTGTTTGAACCTTTAATTTCTATCCTAATCTTCCTAACTGATAAGCCAAGATTAAGTTGTTTGGAAAATCAAATTCACTAACCTATCAGCATTCAATTTAAAACTAATTAGCCATGATTAGGCTGTATGGCTAACTAGGAGTGTGTTTTTCAGGAGTGGCATTTAAGATTGCACACTTTCAGATTGGTTTCTCTTTTTTGGTATGGGGTTTTACCTTTATTGTTTTTACAATCTGCCCTCTTTTCTCTCTTCTATTGTTTTTGTATTTTTTTATTTTTCTTCAGAGACAAAAATCAACAACCATCTAATTTGCTCAAAACTGAGCTATATTTACATTCCTTTCTAACCTATTATAACTTGGAGTATTTACATTATCATATGATAAAAAAGTGCCAATGTAGCCAGTTGAGTAATGTCATAAAGAAGAAGAAAATATGGCTGTATGTGAGAGGTAACCGTAGTACATTCTGAAGATTAATCTTCAAAATCAAAACTATCACAGAAGGTGACAGTTTTTCATGCATTTGGCTCTGGTAAAGGATCCATGCTTGATAATTTGAGCGAGTTGGGGCTTCCACACACTCTTCCAAAGGATCAATAAAGAAAAGATAAAGAATATCTTCCTTTTGGTTCTCCATGTCTGGTAGATTGTCTGTTCCCAAGACTTTAGCTTTGAGGACTGCATTGTCAGTATGTGGCTTGGAAGTATCATCATCCTTAACCTGCAAAACAAAAAGTAGTGAAATATCTTTTTTCTTTAAATCTATGCTTGTTTCTGATAAAAATTCAAGTTCTTTGAATGGGAGATTGATATCAGTGAAGGGAGAAGTTTCTTCTTGAAAAGATGGTATCTCCTCAGTAGCATAGTCTTCTATTCATTTTTCTCCTTCAAATTTTTGCCAGTATCTTTTATTGTTTGGGACAGCTGGTCTGAATTTTTCTTGAATTTTGTATTTTTTTCTCTCCTAAGGTCCTAGAGATGTACTAGCCACAAGGGCTAATCCATTAGCAAAAATATTTTGGTCTTTAGGAACAAGGATAAGTTGGAAGATTTTAAAAGATTTTAAAAAATCCATGGCATCATCCTTATAGGCTCTGAGTCTAGGATGTTTAACAATGAATTCTTCTTTCACTTGCCTAATTACCATTTCTACACTTCCATGAACCGTTATCCTCTGGGCTTATGATTTCTTCAATAAATGTAGCCCTAAAAGGAGTGCCTCATATTCAACTATGTCAGTTGTGCATTGAAAGTTCAGTTTATATGAATAGGCTTCTGAATAATTGTTTTCTGTATCATAAAGCCATATTCCTGCACCAGCATTAGTTTTAGTACATAACCCATCAAAATTCATATTCCAAAGGGGAATAGCTTCAGTGTTATCATTGATTTCCTTACTATCCTCTTTGTCTCGGGTGCCATTGGATTTTTATATGGAATAGGCACCATGTTCAATATGTTCTGGTTGAGATGATGTTTTGGAGGGTGGCTTCTTGCTTAATATTTGCTCAATTTGTTCTTCTGTTAAAGGAGAATTTTTTCTTTCAATATAAAAAAAAGAGCTACCCTATTTCTTATGACCAACAAAAGAACTTTCTTTGTCTTTACAACAAAGTTCTCTATGTGAATGAGCAAGAGTATTTGTTTTGAAATAAGTCTTAGAGACTGACTGTTTATTAATATTCTGATCTATTTCTTCTTCTGTCAACAGGGAAGATGTTTCTATGTTCCCTTGAATAGAAGTATAGCAATTCTCTGTCTCTTGTAAAGGATGATTTTGAGGCTGTATGTTTTCTTGAGCCTCTTCTAGGGGAACTTCACTTGTGCTTGTAGGGAAACCTCGAGGATTTTCTATTGTTTCCTAATCTTCTTGCGTTTTAAACAATTCCTCATGATTATTATGATACTTAGTTTGAATACAAGGTTCATGGGTTGTTTCTTTTGGATTATCAGGATGCCACTCTTGTTGTGTAATATGATATGGGTCGTAATCTTGAGGGGGAGTCCCTATATGAACTGGTTCTCCTCCTCCATCAGATTCTGCATTTTGAAAGTAGCTAATCATTTCATCCAAGTACTACTGACTATATTTTTTTTCATTTTGGTCGTGAAGATCTCTTATCATCATTGTACAAGGCATAGGAAGGAAATCAGAACTTTCTTAACAACCTTCTTTATTGCTTCCTTCGTAAATTTTCTCATCATCTCTTATAATTTGTTGATCATAATACATATTTTTGTCACTATCTTGGTCTTGAGGTGATTGGGCTTGTGTTTGATCAGGGGAAAGCATAGCCTGCTGCAGATGATCAATATTCATATTAGCCATCAACCTATCCATTCCATTCACAAGCATATACATCATCTTTTCCATCATGATTAGAAAGTTTTCTTGTTTATTTTCTCTATCATCTTGTTGATCATACATGTCTTGTAGTGGTAGAGTTTGCGTTTGCTAGGGGAAAGGCATATGATGTTCTGGATCACCATCATTTAGATTAGCCATAAACCTATCCACCCTTCTTCCAAGCATGTACATCAATTTTTCCATCATGATCATATGTTTTTCATCTGGGTCTATATCTAAATCCATGTTTCTAAATTAGAAGAAGAGGTCACTGTGTCTGTTTAATTTAGTTCAAGGTCTTCTACCAGTGGAGTGATTTGGTCTTTTGGAAGTTTCAGAGTGTGGAGTCTCCAGGTGGAAGTTTTTTATCTCCTAAGGAGGTATAATGTTTTATGGTTCGACCACCATGTGATTCTTGTAGAGCTGCAAAATTTTTAGGAAATTAATTAGCTCTCAAGGGTGATTTGAACACAGTTGGAAATTTTATATTAGGAGACTTCCTAAGTATACTTTCAGGCTTATCAACTATGTCAGGAGGGTTTTGGGTCAAGGTAGGATCTAGTATGAATCTTTCTAGGAGCCACTATGCTATGTTTTTCAGGCCCTACTAAACAAGAAAAGTTCAACCAAATATGATAGTCTTTAAGTGGTTAACTTATCTATTTTACACAAATTTTAATCCTAAAAATCCTCTAACTGATTTTAACTAATGTTTCAATGAGAATGGGTCTTCCCAGTGGAGTCTTAAGGTATTTTTTAGGATTGTGGAGTCACCAAGTGGAATTTTTTAGCTCTTTTGGAGGTAAAAGATTTTATGGTCCACCACCATGTTTATTAAATACAAATCTGAAATATTTTTAGGTTTTCTGAGTTATTTTTTAGTCCTATTGGTTCTTAAGAGTGTCCTAAATTTGCTTCAAAAATTAGCTATGGTTATGAGACAAAGACAGTGTACTCTTATGGCTAAGCCAACTGATCTTTCAAGGTTAGATAAACTCTTATGAGAATCCTAGGGTTTGCCTAGTTTGTCACTGATTCAAACAAGTTTTATCATGATTACTAGTTGCTTGGTAGTGCTTGAAAGCGTTGCTTTTACTCAAGGGGTCTTTAAAAGATCTTAAGGGTGCATGAGATGAAATTTGACTCAACCCCCAGTGGAGTCGCCAGAGATGTTAGCTGCTGGTGGCTCAACTGGTTAATATGCCAAGTGTTCTTTAAAGCAAATTTATGATATCCTATGATTACCTTAAAATGAAAATGACACTGAATTCCCCAGCGGAGTCACGAGAGATGTTAGGAACTGTAATTTTAGCATATTGGTGAGACTAAAACTGTAGAGACAACATTATTTCAACCACTTTGGGATTCTAGGATCTAGCCCTCCTGAATCCGGAGAGGGATCTCTCCAATAAGTGCAAAGATTTGGATTTATCTTTAAAGGCTTTTGAATGTGATATTAGGCTAGTTATTAAGAGCAAGGGTTTTTTTTGTTTTTGTATGGTTGAGCATGATTATAGTTGAGTGGAAATTCCTAAATGGAAATAGTTTCAAAGGTATGAAGTTGCAAGCAATCATAACAATCTTTGGTTGATTAGATAGATATAACGTTGGTTTTTAGTCCATTGGGCTATGGAGTCATGGTAGGATTTAATTGAAACAACAAGGTTCAAGAGTGGTCCATGGGGCAAGTCATCTACGTCTAACGATCTCTTTAAAGTTGATTTTATGGAATGAAATGATACAATCAAGAAGGGGAAATAACAAATGAAGAACAAAGAGCAGCCTATGATCAAGTAACTACTTCGAAACTATCCTTCTTTTGGAATACACCTAAGAAAGATATAAAAGTAATCTAAGGTCTGGTAAGTACTTTGAAATTAGCCAGCTTTTGATGCACTTTCAATAGAAAATATCTTAAAAACAAAGGTAAACTTTAAAATCAACTGTTGGAGAAGAAACTAGACGACAGGACTCACCATAAATTCTTTCTAGCTCTGCTTTACTTAGTGAACTTTCAAGACAAACACATAAGATAAAAAAGAATAGTTTAAGATTAGGTAAGGACTTTGAACCTAGCCTGCTTTCAACATATTCTAAGGGAAACTTTCAGGCAACTGTTGGAGATCAAACGAGGGGATAGGGCTCACCATAAATTCTCCCTAATTAATATTTACTTAGCAGACACTAGAAACAACATTCAAGAACAATGTTTAAAGTAAACAGTAGGACAAGGGAATGCCAACATCCCTAACTAGTTGAAATGTACTAAATCATTCTTAGATAACACAATTGGAAGAAAACATGTAGATAAAGCTTATCAGTCAGAGAAGGGTACTGGTAAACAGTAAATCCTAACTCTATAATTGCTGTTATTTATCAGAGAAGATGGACAGAATGGAAATAGAAATAAAATAACAATTTACAATTAGAAAAACATCACCGTTGACATAGACCAAGATCCCATAAATCATCTTGTACTTGATTCTTCAAACCAGTTACAATCTTCAAGTCCAGTGTTTCAGTTCAACAATCATCTTCACTTCTTAGCCTAACTTATGTGACTACAAACAGAGCTTCAAGGGCCTTTGAACACTATTTACAAGTAGAAGTTTCAAGCACAAGTATATTTCAAAGTTCTGCAACCAAAATTTTCTCATCTTCTACAGAAGTATTTATAGAATAATGAGGATGTGGGATCTGATAAAAGATCTTCAAGTTCAATTAATAGAGATTCAAGACTTCTCGGCCTTTGAGGGGCTCGATGGAAAAGTTTACAAATATTTTTCTGTATTAATTGTTTTACATTTAAGAGCTAAGCTCGACGGGAGCTTTGTTGACTTTAAGCTTCTGTTTCATGATATAATAACTCTGATGATATTTTTTGCATTAAGTTCCTTTGGAAGAATTAAATATTTGACTACATTGAGGAAAATATCCACGGTTATGGTGATTACTCGGCCTCTGTTGAATGCTATGAGGCTACAAGTGGCATTAGGTAGCTGAGAAGAATCAATTAGCCTCTGATGTGGTAGTGGAGGCAACCTCTGTCTGATAAATATCTTTGATTTTCCTTTAACTGTGTTTTAATCTGGTGGATTAGGCTTTTGATCTTCAATCTTAGCCGTAATCCATTTAAACCGTGGAATTAATCT
This sequence comes from Pinus albicaulis, assembly GCA_034641835.2. Classification (NCBI taxonomy): domain Eukaryota; kingdom Viridiplantae; phylum Streptophyta; class Pinopsida; order Pinales; family Pinaceae; genus Pinus; species Pinus albicaulis. The sequence continues at coordinate 357,469,049 of CM076581.1, read as the reverse complement.
TCAATCCTCTGTTCTGCTGTGTTTAAATTTTCAACACTGATACTCTTTTGTTTGATTTAATTCTTTGTGTCTTGTTGATGTGCAGGTGCCGCAAAGGGCTCATATGGCATCAATGCCCATGAAGCATTGACGAAACATGACTTTGAACCCTTTGGAATGATTTTTCTGTATGCACAAAGGTATGGGGGATCATCATCCCCAACCTTTGGTTTTCCTTTGATATAATGGAAAAACCATATAAAACCTGCAAAAATACAAAAAACAATTAAGAAATCCTATGTTTATATGATAAAAATGCTTAGGAGGCTATGGTTAGGAGCAAATGGCAGAGATTAATTTGGATCCGTCGACCTAGCCAAGATCAACGGTGGGGATTAGTTGTGAATATACAAAGTGAATGAGTCACTTTATAATAATATAGGCATAAAATGTGAGAAAATACAAAAAAAAGGGAAAAATCCCTTTGGCGGAGAAAATCTGTTTAAGAATTGAAATTGGGGTTTCGGGATGATCGTGGGCCGTCGGATGGGATCAGGCCATGAGATCAACGGTGGATATTGCATGTTGAAAACCTTTGGGGTATGGCGGAGGGTGATAGTTAAAGGCCAGATTAGATCTAAGCCATTGATCTACACAGATCAACGGCGGGGAGCGAACGCGATGGGAAGTGGTTTCGGGGGCAAAAAAACTGTTTTCGCGCGGTGATTAGGCGGGTAGGCAGTTTTTGATTTTTGAATGCGATATGCGTCCGCACCCAATGTGTGGCATTAGAAAACAACTTATATCACGTGATTTTTGTAAATTAACCTCCATGCTAAAAGTTGCACGAAAATGCGTGAGAACCATTAGATTTGGGGTCTCAGATCTGATGGCGAAGAGCGAGCGAAATATTGGATAGATGCGCGGGCAGAAGCGGGACAAGCGGTTTCAATCTGAGCTGTTAGATCTGAGATTGGATGGCTGAGATCCAAAACTGAGGAAGGCAACACCCACAGGAGGCAAGCCTATCGGGGTTAATATGAGCCATTGGATGGAACAGATCAATGGTCAGGATTGAAACTGGGGGTTGAATGAAATAATACAAAGGCGGAGAAAGGGGTTAATGTGGGTCGTTGATCTGCAAAGATCAACAGCTAGGATTTGGCCTAAAACATTACGAAGAGGGTATATGATTTTAAACCAAAGTTGGGAAATGCAATATAGACCGTCCGATCTGGACATGTGGATGGTCTAGATGCAATCGGAGGCATGTGATCGGTAGGGGGAAAAACTTGAATGGTGCCGAAGCGATTGATTGTGGGCTGTCGATTTGGAGATCCGATTGACGGTGGAGAATGAATCGGCAGGATGACCAATCGGGGGTCGCAAATAAAAAATGAAATGCGCCCCATGAAAATTGCCGATGCGATATTACGCGGGCCATTGGATTGGCTAGAGATCAATGGCAGAGATCGGTTCGGCCAATGAACAGTGGGCCCACTTTATAATATTTAAATAAAAAATTTTAAACAAAAAACAAAGGTTTTTGCTATCGGCGGGGTTTATATATATGAAATGGTGCTCGGTTGCGGGGCCTGTGGTTTATATGGAAAACAAAGGCCCGGGACTTTATACATAGAAAGGGCCAATCAGGATCGGGACTTCAGATCGAGCTTTTCAATCTAACCATTTTAAAATCTCCGATGCAATTAGTGCTTCGGGAATTTAACTCTTGGTCCCGGGCGTAGGTTTATATGGAAAGAAGTGGAAGGCGGGGTTTATACATGAAGGGCTAAATCGCATCGGAAAAAATGAAGTGGGACTTTTCAATCTACCCATTTTCATAAAAAAAACATTGCTCTAGCGGTTTTAGACCAAAGCTTACAAAAAGTGGGTTTTTGAATTAACAAAGGAAAAATATGAACGAGGAAGGTTTATATAAACATTAAAGCTCCTGATTGCAGGCTCATGGGTTTTATGAAGCGGTAATGGGATCAAGGGTTATATGCAAAGGGCTAATCGCATCAGAGTTTTAACAAAACAAAATAAAATTGCAATGGCCGATTGCTCTGATGCGATAAGCACCGTGAGGGTTTAGCACTCGGTTCTAGTGCTAGGGAACATGTGGAGAAGTGGTTAGGACTTAGCCCAAAGGGGATTAAGCCTATAATACAAAATACTTGGTTTTTATGAAATTTTTCAAAGTTTTTGATGGATTTGGGTGTTAGTATGAATCTTTCGTCGTAAAATATCACTTTAGCTACACATAAAAAATAGCCCTAACATCGATTATGGCTACAAAATATCTTTAAGTCTGTTGCACAAATCCAGATCTAAGCACAAAAGACATTAAGCAGATAAAATATAATATGGTTCCATGAATCCAATAGACAAGACAAGAGCAATGTATTTAAAAGAATTTTATATTATATTAAAGAATGGGGCACCTGAGAGGAAAACAGGAAAGGTGTTTTCCGGTTCTCCTCAATGGGATGGGTTCTTGAAAGTCCTCAGTGTTTCAGATCTAAAATTCCTCTCTCTTATTGGTGTGGAAAACCCAGAGAAACATAGAACTCAATGGGAGCTCACAAAGCAAAAATGGAAAATGGTGACCAAGAGTAGATCCAGAGTGATCTAATGCAATGGAGGTGACTAATGATTGGGGAAAACCCTTCTATTTATAACAAAATATTAGGGCGGTCTAGAACTCGGTGCATGAATAAAATATTATTAATTGAATTCTAGAACCACCCTTTAGGAATATTTTATTATATTTTTTGGAGGGAAAAGGATTTTTGACTTGGGTCAATTCCTTTATTTATAAATAATAAATAAATAAATGATTTATTTATCATTTTAGGGAATTGATGGGAATATAATTAAATAAATAATGGTTTATTTAATTATTTATGGATGATTTAGTCAAATCTAACTAAGAATATTATTTAAATAATGATTTAAATAACTTATTCTTAGGAAGTTATTAAATAAATAAGGATTTATTTAATTAATTTCCTTGTTTTGGGTTAAATATGACCGGGAAATATAAGCAAATAAGTTATTTCATATGGTGAAATCAATTTTACTTAGGGTAAAATTGGGCTTACATGGTGTACTTGGGTTCATCTAATAATAATAGGTTAGATGACCAAAAAATGGTGTAACAGATTTCCCCCTAGCGTACAAGTGTTAGGAGCAAATCGTGTGACCGAAGTACATTGTAAGAACTCAATCGCTAGGCATTAAGAGGGAAGTGAGAGAGAGAAATGTAAGGTAGTTTAATGTGCTAAAGGATTAGACCCTGAGGAGACGAGACTTACAGGTGCAACAAGTCTCTATTTTATGAAGTGGTACCTGTGCTAAAGGCGGCGGGGGAGGCATACCTATGCCCGCCGAGACAAAGTAAAAAGAATAGGAAGTCCAGTAAATAAGGAACCAAACCATGAAGAATATGCTGGCATAAATAAGAGCCAAAAAAATAGAATGATGGATCCCACATACATGTTAGGCTTGGAATAAACATCAAGACTTATACAATAATATTTTAGTACATGAGAAAAAAATACGCCCAAATGCCCACTACACACGGGGAAGGGCTCGCAAAATCTGACTGATACATGCAAATCAAAGAGGCGCTGCAAGCAGCTAAGGCCAATATCATCAAATGGGAGAAGCTGCATCAAGGGTTGAAATGAAGAATTCATCTGGGCATGTGGAGGGATACCTACAGGGCCACCCCCTCATGAGGGTTGAGACATCTCACACACGCCTGGGAATCACCAATAGCTGTTGCTGCATCACTGGACTATCAAGTGTATAGATCACGATCATGCCGACTCGCACCAAGGTACACTACCCCCTAGACCTGTCTTCTGGAGTAAATGAGCTGATGTCGACAGAAGTAGGTCCGCCATAGGTGAGGTAACAAGGGAATCTTAACTCAGGCACGAGAGAAAATAGTAGAGCGACTAACAGACGGACACTAATGATGACGATGAAACGGGGATACTGAGTAGCAGATGGATGACTTCCCTTGTTAGAGAATAAAGGGCATCAATGGATTAGTAGCGAGTGACACAATATCACGAAGGATAGGGGATAGTGGGACTGAAGGCCATAATGTGCAACACGAGAGAGGGACTGAGCAATGAAGGATGGAGGGCTATAGCGGGATACAAAGGGACTCGGGATAGATTCCATGAATGTGATGATGACTCAACTCGGATGCTCTAAACAAGGGCGACTCAATGGTGCTGCCACACAGTAAAGGTCCAATGGGGGACCATAAAAACATGAGTACAATAGGGTATCTCATGAAAAAAATCAACATGAACAAGGACAAGGAGGCAAAGTGGTGCCCTCAGTACAAGTGTTGTAAGTGAGGAAATTTGATTTGGAGGAGAGGTGAATAGACACTTCATGGACACAATGGGTCCTGGTGAAGTATCAAGGTACTAAAAAATAACATGTACCTAGAGCTCATGAATAGGCTAGGTCACACTTTTTGGGGTTTGTGCTGCGACTTGGGTAGCAGGTACTGGGTAGAAAACTGTGACCTATCCCAGGAAATGACCTGAAAAGTGCGACCTGTCAGAGAAAGGGGGTTTTAGTGTTTTTTTGGCTGAGATCTGGGATTTGTATGGTTGAGGGGCCTAGGTGCCCCCAAGCATCTTGTGTTCATGCCGAAATGTATTTAGGAAAAGGGGGATCTACACATTTTAATGATGTGGTGCACCATTTGTTTTCGTTATGGTTATGCAGCTTGAGAAAGGAAATGGAGGATTACCAATCTCTTTTAGTACTGCATATATGAATCAAATGGAATTTAATTTTTTGGGTTGGCATACCTGGTGTCACTATCCCAAAGAGAGGATTTGGAGATAATGAACTGGTGCTCTTCTAGAAAACCTATAGGTTGGTCAACAACAATGTCTAAAAGACTGGGTTGTGAATGTAAAATGAAGGAACGATAAGGGGTATCATCCCGAGAGTGATCTGAAGTGGTATGGGACTCTAGAGGTTCTTCTAAGTGTGGAAGAATAATGGTACTAGAGTTGACATGACCAGATACACTAGGAGAGTTGTGGAGAATTACTTCTCCTGGTCTCTCAAATATGGGTGCCCCCTTACCCAAACATTGGGTTGCAATGTAATGGCCACAAGGTGTATGTGGTTCAAATGCATGGTTTCAATGTAAGGGGGAATAGAGAGAGTCAGGGGAGATGATTCCTTCCATAGTGTCATCATCATGATAGAAGACAGGGTGACTGGTGGAAGAAAGACCACCGGACGCGGCGAAGCTACCTAACTCATCATTATGAGAAGAGAGGTTCACATGTGCATCGTCACCAGAAGTGACCGAAGAGTAAGCAGATAAAAGATCTATCGATGTTGAGCCCAAGGTGATCGCTGAAGGAAGGTCAAGTGAAACAACAGGGGAGGATTAAGAGGGAATGTTCCCCGAGGGTCTCATGGATGATGATAGGTAAAAAATGGCGAATGAAGGCCCCGTCATCTTGACATCAAGAGGGGGAATGTCAATGGGAGTAGTCATGTCTGGTAGTTTTTCCGAAGAAAAACACACAAATAGGGGAGAGGTGGACTCGTTGCGCTTGGCCTTGAATTGGTAGACCGTGGCTAGAGAGGTGCGGAAGTCCTTGAGGCGGGGACAAAGGTGGGTGTAATGGCCATGGAGATCACAAAAAGCACAGGGGTGGTTGGTGTGAATAGTCTTAGGGATCTTGGTCGCGGTCGTAGAAGGAACAAAGGCTTCTGGGACCATGGACTCAGGGAACGTGACAATAACCATGGGCTTGAGATGAGGCAATTCAGGATAGGTATGGGTGGCGTGACTGACAACATCACATAAGGCACACTGGATGGTATGCTTTAGAGGCCAAGGAGGGGTAGGGTTTGTCAGGTCAGCCTTGTCCTTTGATGCCCCCTTGCAAGCTTTGCCATTCTTACCCGAAGCGGTCACAACAGGAGGTGGTTCTTGTTGAGGTGACTAAGGCACTGTTGTAGTGGGAGAAGTCATGGGGACTGGTTGAATCGGGGTCAAAGAAAGATAAGGTTTGGGTTGACCAGGCGGGGTAGTGGCTGGAGGGTCAAGGTACCAGACGGGTATGCTCAGGGTCAAATTAGTGAGGGAGAGGGTGGCCATGATGGGAACCGAAGAGACTTCGGGAGGGGGAGCAAGGAAAAGTATCTGACCAATGGAGTAATGGCTAGGAGGGACAGCTCCAAGATGGTTGAGACCTGGTGAAACCGACCCAGGAGGATAGAGGGGCGCATGGGTACCAGCTGTAGGAGAAGGGACAGAAGGAAAAGGTATGGCTGGCTGAGGTGAAGGGCTAGGAGTAGGTTGCAGCGGGCGAGGTTGAGGTTGAGGTTGCTGACTAGCCGAAGTGGGTTGTTTAAGGTCAGCCTGAGACGATAGCATCATGCAAGCATTCGCTAAGATGGGATTAGAGAGAGGAGGAGGAGGAATACCAGGGAAATTTCCAAGCAAGGAGGAGTCTTTGTAGACACTGAGGGAGACACTATTCAAAGAATCGATGGTTTGCATATTGGCTATAGAAGATATGGTCGACTCAGGGGAGGGCTGAGATTTTGGCTCATGATATGTAAACTGGTCAATGGTGACTATCTTTCCATTATGAGGGAAAAACATCTTGTGATGGACCGCGGATGGGACAGCAGACATGGCATAGGTGTAGCTACACCCCAAAATAATGTTATAATCAAGAGGGGCGTCGATGATTTCAATGTCAATGCAAACAGCCTTGCCCGCAAGAGTGATAGGATAGTTTCGGAAAAGGACAATGGGCTGGGAGGCATGGCCATCCCACACTCGAAGAGTGATCGTGGGAGGGGCCAACTCAGGAGATCCGAGTTGTTTCCAAACCGAAGAGGACACAGGTGGATGCCCCGTCATCAATGATGCACCGAGAAATTTTAGTGTTATGGATTTTGACTGGGATTTGGAAAGCTACGGAAGCGGGAAGAGGAGGAGACTCTGACTGATGGGCGTCGAAAACAATCAATTAGTCATCTGCGGGATCTACAGCACCCAGGGCAAATATTAGAGCTTTTCTTTGAGAGGGGCACGACTGGAGGAGTTCCATCATTGAAATGGCAGCAGGAGATTGGGTCAGCTCATCTACTATGCTATATGAATGGGCATCTCGGTCAGAAGCAACATTTCGGTGTAATGATCCTTTAGGAATCGTGGTATGAACCTCGGCTTTGGGCTAAGGGATATACAAGGGACCATTAGTTGTCGAAAGAGGCTCTGTAGAACCTGAAGAAGGTGACTCAGGGATAGATGGAGCAAGAGGCTGAGGGTACGGACGGGACTGAGTTTGAAGGTTGAGGTCGATGGTGATAGGTTGATCAGAGTTCATCATGAGGATCTAGTAATCAGAGGTACCAGATGGAAAAGGTTGAGTGGTTACCGGTCCGTGAGGTGGTTGGGTAGCCACAAATCCATGCTATGCATCCACCTGCTCTTGAGGGGGTGGTGACTACTGTTGCGGGGGTTGAGAAGACAAGGGAGGCAGGGGTGTGAATGATGGAGGAACTGGAGCATTAGGCTATGGATATGGATGAGAATGAGGTTGTGTAATAGTGTGGTAAACCGGAGGTTGGGCAGAAAGAGGAGGCATGCCGAATCCTGGATGCGTGCTACCAGGAGGGGGAGAAGTGCAGGGGGAGGTACCCCCTCCCCCAGGAAAACCATAGTTCATGGGAGGTTTAGCAGATGGATGAGAGAGAGAGATCCAACAATACCGTCGGCGACATGAGGTGCCCTCGGTGCGTTAGTGCCATCGGGTCTGGGGATGTCACGAAGGACGGTATAATCATAACTAGATTGAGCATAGATCAGGTCATATTTCAAGGCTATTTGGAGGTTAGCTTCTTCGGTATGAGGGAAGTGGGATGCTACATATTTTCCAATGGGAGGTAAGAGAGAGGGAAGGAACTAGTCCATATAGACACGGTCTTCGAAGGTAGGGCCTTGACATATGCTCTTTCTTCTCCACCATTCTTTAACATGATCGAATAGGCGGGTCACAGACGATTGATGGAAAGAAGTCAAAATTTCGATACTGGTGTCATAACGAGGGGGAATCTGGAAATAAGATAAGAAGGCATGGGCAAGGGTCACAAAGGTGGTATGGGAAGAGGTGGACTGGTCAAAATACCACTTAGAAGCTTCGCCAGTAAGCGTGTGTTGGAACAACTGAAGACGGATGGAATCATTGGTAATAGAATTGGAGGAACACCACATATGGAAAGATCAATTATGGTTGGAGGGATCTTAACTAGCACGACCATCGAACTTGGGAATGTTGGAGGGGAGCTTGGTTGGCATAGCATGCCAACTAACATCATGGCGGATAGGATCATTGATCAGCTGATTGAAGTTGGGGAGAATAAGGTCGGCCATATAAGGGAGCAATGGGGCAATCAAGGTAGGTCCCGTAGTGGTTCCACTAGAAATGGACCCATCAGTAGAACTGGGGTTGCCGCTAGTGCTACGCCCTGAACTAGAAATGGTGAAGGTAACAGGGGGAGAACCAGAAGTAGGGGGAGAACCCGAACAATCAGAAGAAGAGTCGGAGTGCGAACTCGGGGGAGGACTTACTCAATGACGACGAGAAAGAGGAATTTGACCAACCGGAAACTGAGGGTGAAGGCCAAGAAGTCTCCAGGAGAAGTGCCTTGGGGGCACAATGATGATGGGAAGAAGAAAAACCGACAAGGGCAGGGAGGGACAAAATCAAGTGACATCAAGGGCAGAGAGGTGCAGTGACAATTGATTTTAAAGTCTTTGCCAGGCGGTGATAACCAGGCTCTTCTTCTCTTAGGGTCAGTGTGTGGCGTGCCTTAATTTTAATTTGTTTAAACCTAGACGTTTTGAGAGTAAAAGAAAAGGTGTGTTGCATAACTGAAAATAAATCTACAGTAAATAAGACTAAAAGAACGTAAAATTACTAGCTAAAAATGCATCAATCTAACCCAAGAAGGCGGGTCTCTCAAAACTAGTCTATAAGAGGGAAAAAAATAAGCAAACCACATGAAAAAGAGGCCAATAGATCTAAGGTCGGGAGGGACGGGGATCTAAAGGAGAAATCTGCTGAAAAGAGGTGCAGAGAACAGCAAAGAGGCAGAGGCAAGGTGGCTGCTAAAAAGGAGGGGATCAGCTAAAAATATAAGGGACAAGGAGGCGGCCCTAGAAATGAACCCAAACAAAACTATATGAGGTGATTTGAAAGGGAGAAGAGCTGATCTAAAGGGATTTGAAAAGGAGGTAGTATATTTGAAAGAAATAAGGCTGAAACTCTGGAAATTCAGACTTCTGAAACAGCAAAAACTCTCCCACAAAAGTGGAGGGTACTAGAGGCCTAAGGGGCAAGATTCCCACTTATTTGAGTGAAACAGATCAGAAACATGTCGAAACGAGCGGAGACAGAGGCTGGAAAACGCTGACAGAAGCTTCAGATAAACCCAGGAAAAGTGCTGGAAAATTACAGAAAAAAGTGCAGGTCGCAGGTTCTGACCTGTTTTTAGTCCAGGTCGTAGATTTGGGGCAAAAAAGTGTGACCTCAAGGCCAGGTCGTAGTTTTTGGGCCGATAATTGCGACCTGCAAATCTGGGTCTCTCGGCAGCAGATTTCAGAAAAAGTTGTCGTCTCAGCTACGACTGATGTCTGTCACCTGCGCAATAGGGCCAGAAACACACGGAAGTTAAAAATTTTAATGTTTGAGGGTTTTAGAGGTGAAAAGCACCATAAAAATAGGAAAAACAAAAAATGGAAGAGAAACCCTAGGGTCTGAAACAGCTGGATATGCAGGAATATATAAAACGACAGCGGTCGCAAAAGAAAACCCGTGTGGAGTCGCCAGTTGTTAGTATGAATCTTTCGTTGTAAAAGATCACTTTAGCTACACATAACAAATAGCCCTAACATCGATTATGGCTGCAAAATATCTTTAAGTCTGCTGCACAAATCCAGATCTAAGCACAAAAGACATTAAGAAGATACAATATAATATGGCTCCATGCATCCAATAGAGAAGACAAGAACAATGTATTTAAAATAATTTTATATTATATTAAAGAATGGGGCACCTGAGAGGAAAACAAGAAAGGTGTTTTCCGGTTCTCCTCAATGAGATGGGTTCTTGAAAGTCCTCAGTGTTTCAAATCTAAAATTCCTCTCTCTTATTGGTGTGGAAAACCCAGAAAAACATAGAACTCAATGGGAACTCAAAAATAAAAAATGGAAAATGGTGACCAAGAGTAGATCCAGAGTGATCTAATGCAATGGAGGTGACTAATGATTGGGGAAAACCCTTCTATTTATAACAAAATATCAGGGTGGTCTAGAACTCGGTGCATGAATAAAATATTATTAATCAAATTCTAGAACCACCCTTTAGGAATATTTTATTATATCTGTTGGAGGGAAAAGGATTTTTGACTTGGGTCAATTCCTTTATTTATAAATAATAAATAAATAAATGATTTATTTATCATTTTAGGGAAATGATGGGAATATAATTAAATAAATAATGGTTTATTTAATTATTTATGGATGATTTAGTCAAATTTAACTAATAATATTATTTAAATAATGATTTAAATAACTTATTCTTAGGAAATAATTAAATAAATAAGGAATTATTTAATTAATTTCCTTGTTTTGGGTTAAATATGACCGGGAAATATAAGCAAATAAGTTATTTCATATGGTGAAAGCAATTTTACTTAGGGTAAAATTGGTCTTACATGGTGTACCTGGGTTCGTCTAATAATAATAGGTTAGATGACCAAAAAATGGTGTAACATTGGGGGTTTCAGCAAAGCTTAAAAATGAGTTTTAAACTTTGTAAAAGGATTTTGATGGAGGGGGAAAGGGGAAAAAATGGAAAATAGAGGAATTTCATGGGGAAAAGGGGGAAAAAATGAAGGTTAGCTTTGAAGTGAAGGAAGGGGGAAATGGTGTTTTGCAGCAGTATTTTCTTTATGAAATCAGCAGAATTTCAGAGTTTGAAATGGAAATAGTAGTGAAGATTTAAACAAAGGGCATGATGTCTTCATGAGTATTAAAGAGATGACAATTTTTTGCAATAAAATTTGTTTCTTGAAGACTCCAAAAAATGATTTACCACCTTTTGATATAACAAATTTTATAGGTGGCTAACACCTCCCTCAGATTTCTATGATGAAAGTGATCCACCTTGGCAATGACTTTGGAATATTCAATGATGGTGACATGATTTCCTAGCATGCTCCACAAGAGAAGAAGTGCAGGATTGACTATGCCTAATGTCTGTAGCATGCTCGTGGATTCTCTGTCTAATGGATCAACCAGTTTCCCCAATATAGGGAGTACCACAAGAGCAAGGTATTAAATAAATGCCTTTCATGTCCTTTGGGTCTATAGGGTCCTTAACCGATCCGAGAGAATTATTGATAGTACAGATACATCTAAAAGAAGAGGCGACATTATTTCTCCTAAGGACATGGGAAATTATATCAGAGGTCGCTTGGATAAATGGGAGATTCACCTTGGAGATATGATCTGATCGAGAAGATTTTTCTCTTGGGTAAAGTAGATCTCAAGGTCTAAAGGCCTTTAAAAAAGACGTTAAAGGCTCAAGAGACAAATATTCTCGGTTAGATCCTATCTCCAAGGTGAATCTCCCATTTATCCAAGGGACCTCTGATATAATTTCCCATGTCCTTAGGAGAAATAATGTCGCCTCTTCTTTTAGACCTATCTGTACTATCAATAATTTTCTTATATCGGTTTAGGACCCTATAGACCCAAAGGACATGAAAGGAGTTTATTTAATACCTTTCTCATGTGGTAATACCTATATTGGGGAAACTGGTTGATCCATTAGATAGAGAATCCACGAGCATGCTACAGACATTAGGCACAGTCGATCCTGCACTTCTGCTCTTGCGGAGAATGCTGGGAAATCGTGTCACCATGTTTGCATTGAAGATTCCAAAGTAATTGCCAAGGTGGATCACTTTCATCATAGAAAGCTGAGGGAGGCTATTGAAATTGAGAGACATCCTAAAAATCTCAACATAGATGATGGGTGGAAATTAAGTAAGAGCAGGATTCCATCCCTCTCTAGGTGATTCGGCCCCCTGGGTGTTTTTTTCCTTTATCCTCGTCCCTTTTGTTTCATTTTTCCTCTTCTGTTTGTATCATTTTCTTTGGCTTTTGTTTTTATGCCAATTCCTCTTGTTTATATTTTTCCCTCATTTCTATATATATATATATATATATATATATATATATATATATATATATATATATATATATATATATATATATATATATATATATATATATATATATATATATATTTGATGTTATATTTTTCTACCCCCTCCCCACTCGTTTTATATTATTCTATATTATTCATTTACCCCCTCCCCCTTATTTTAATATTTTTCCCTTTATTATTTTTAATTTTTAATTTTATAATTTAAATTTACTAAATTATTATATATTATTCATTTAACCCTTCCCCTTATTTTAATATTATTCCCTTTATCATGATTAATTTTATAATTTAATCAATTTACTAATTTATAATATTTGTTGACCACTCTAAATAATATTTTTAAATAACTAAAACTTTTAAATTCTCTAACTAATTTACTAAATAATGGTTAGTTTTAACAACTATCACCGAGCAATGATTCAGCCTTCTATTTATTCAATGCGATTGATATTCTTCTTCAACTTGTCCTAAGGATGAACCACATTAGTTGGTTCAAAACATCGACCAAATCCTAATTATGTGATTAATCCGAAAGACATTTTTATATATATATACATGTCGAAGCATTCATAAACCCTAATCCGTTAACCCTGGATATAACATAACTGTAATTCCCTTGATTGGATCTACAAAATACCATGGATAGAAAACCATCATGCCCAAAATCATGTCCAAAACCCATGCACAAAACCATAGGTAGGTCAACCCCCCTAATATAGGGCCAAAAAAAGAAAATTTGGGGCGCTGCGTTGGACCCTGTGTAGGAGGCAACCTCCCCCCCTCTTACCCCCTACTTCACGCATGGCCCAAGTCATGGAAATAATATAACACACACCCAACAGAAGTCATGTAATAATGTGTTGTCATATTATTGGTTGAAAAAAAAAGTGTCATGATGTAAATTTCAGGTCCATAGACTCATTGATGTCACATTCATATAAATGTTTATGATTCCTTATAACTCTTAGTCAAGGTTCAATCCATTTTTCTATGAAGTGCAGTCTTCAGCAACAAATTTTTTCTGCAGGTTGTTGATGATGCTCAGGGGGGGCATGTCTAGCATGTGCTTTTTGATCAACTGAATACTATGTTGCTGTATGAGGAGAGATGCTTGATAGATATGATTTTTTTTATGTTTGTACTGTTGGATGTTGTTGTTGATAGTTATATGTATGATGCTCTTGTTTTGGCTAGGATTTTATTTTGATGGTGATGGAGAGAGTATTGTTTCTCATGTTGTATTCTTGTTGATTCTCATTTTTTGTTGATGAGTTAAGTGCTATTGTTGACGTTGATGCTTATCATATATTGATGTTGGTTTGATTTGAGTGCGATGATGGTGTACATGGACTTGATGATTGAGTATTACCACTACTTGGATACATATATTTGTTGTTGCTAGTTGAGTGTTGTTTCTATTGTTGTTGGTTATGGTATGTTGCTACATGAAAGGATGTTGTTGCTACCTACAATATGTTGATGGATATGGTTTGTTATTGTTGTTTGAGTTGGATTAATAATATTTTCCATATATATGAAGATATTGCTTGAGTATGTTATCGTTTCTTTAGGACAAAGTGAGTTATGGTTGTTGATGCTTGTTGAGACCCAACTGGTGTCTTTGGGTGTTTTTGTGGATTCGGTTGGTGTTTATGGGTGCTTTTGTGGATCCGGTGGATGATCAATGGAGTGATGATGTTATTGATCAACCTCAGTTCTTTTCCATTGATGTAAAAGGGGGAGTGGATGAGGAGACTAGTTTCAGACGTCAAGGTCATATGGATAGTTTGGTAGGGGTTGCAATCAATGCCAAAGGGAGAGATTGTTGGCATTTTTGATGCAGTTCTTAGTTGTAGTCATTGATGGTTTGCATTGATGTCAACTCGGGCATGTATTGCAGATTATTATGTTGCTTGTGGTTATTTTTCTTGGATTGTTAGATGTAGGATGTTTACCATGGTATTGCCATTACATGTATTGCTATTACTATGGTATCATTACCTTGGTATTGGTTTGTGTGTGGTGTAGGTCAACACTTATATTGGCTTAAATAGCGGTATTTACCTAGATATTACCATGGTACATGGGTCCATGGTATTGACCCATGGTATTGACATGGAGTTTAATATGGTATAGGTTTCCATGGTATTGGGATAACCATGGTATTTTCCAAAAGGTATTGATTGGAGATTTTTGAGGATATTTTGACATATATTCTTGTGAGTATTTTGGTGAGGGTGTGATTGATGGAGTTGTGTTTAGAGTTTGTTGGAGAGAGAAATTTTTGTTTTTTTGTGCAAGGGTCTAGTTTGTAATATTCTAAAATGTGGCCTAAGATGATCAACATATCAAGATAGCTTGGTGAATAAGGGATGGGTGTTTGATCCGGATTTTATGCAGGAACGCAACAGAATAAACACATAACCATAAATACAGAGATGCAACGGAAATAATGCGTCATTTCATTAATAACAGAAATATGCTTACAGACATAATGGAAATAAAATAGCTAGGGTGCTGGTAGCGAATCTATGAGAAGAGATGTGATGGCTACAGACCTCTGAACTATGTTACAATGAGGCTCGAGAGCCTATTTATTATTTAGAAACAATGTAGAATCCGAAACGTCCAAAAACCTAAACGTAGGAGATGAGGCGCCAAAACTGTGGGCGCCCGTTTGGGTAAATTGGTGTTTCAACTTCCCAGGGACATAACTTTGGCATACTATCTCCGTTTGACGCACATGATACATCATTAGAAAGCTCTATCCGAGGACTACAACTTTCGGGACAAATTTGATAAAACGATGCCCAAAAAACATCATTTAGGGCCTCAAAACGGCTCTGGAAGTTCAGGACTCGAAAAAATGCTAAAAATAGTAAGTTTTGTTGCAACTTGAAAACTGAAAGAACTGATGATGGGGGTTCAAATGGAATAGGTGGGTGGCCACCAATATCCACCTGGATCATTAAGCCCCCAAAACGGCTCCGAGAGTGGAGGACCCGAAAACCTGCTAAAAATAGTAAGTTGTGCTGGATGTGAAAAGATGCAAGAATTGATGGTGTTGGTCCAAATGGAATAGGTGGGTGGCCACCGATATCCACCTGGATCAGTGTTCCTTTCTGATGGTGTTTGGTAGCTTTAGTTGAGGAAGTAGCTTTCTCATAATCCATAATCCAATGGGTGTTGGGAAAGGCTTGTTGGGGGTTGAGGCTTCTAGTGGATGGGTGTTCACAAAATCATTTTAGTATGAGAAACTTCCTTGCTTGACATATACAACTATGATTATGTAATATGATTTGTTTGATTAATAAAATTTGAAGCATAGCAATAACAACAACGGGTGGTTTTTTTTTCCTAGAGAAGGTTTTCCACCAGAAAATTCGTTTCCATTTATGTGCATGCTTTTTATTCTATTTATGGTGTCTTTACATGTTAATTTTATATTTATTCATGCGTTAGTTGATGGGTTACTGACTCTTGGTGGTTTTGATAAAATGATTTAAAAAGTTAATAAACCCTTGCACTATTGATTGAATCCCCCGCCTGCCCTGCCCGACCCCTCTCAGTGTTGAGCTCAATTCCAACATCAAACGTAACCCTTGGTTGGATATCAAGCGATGTTATAAATAAGCCATTAGGAGGAAAAGCAGTTTTCACTCATTTTGTTTGTATATTGTTCTATAATAGAGGAAAATAAATAGGAGTGTGACTTAGAGAGGATAATAGAGGTATTTAGTGTAGGAAAGTAGCCTATTAGGCCATATGTCCATGGTGAATCTATAGAAAGTATCTTCGACTTTGCACATCCATTATTTCCATTAAAAAAAAATTAGTGTAACCTCACCTTGGAGTTGTGTTTTCTCCCATAAGGATCTAACATAACATATATTGTGTTCATTATGGTTTTTGTGTAGTTGTATTTTATTTTTCTCTATTTTCTATAGTTTTACTAATAAATATAAATAATTAATAAATCTAGAATAAAATAAAATTAACCCTCATAATATAAATTTCAATTTATTTTTATTAAATAAGTTATAACAAATTTTCCAATAAAATATCCATAATTTTTTATATATAATAAATTTTTATATTACTTTTAACATTTTTTAAAATATTATATTTTGTTGTGTTTTTATGCCAAGATAAACAAAGAAAACCAAAAACATAAAATTAAATTTCTTTTACAAATATAAAATCCTAAAATAAATGAAATCATACTTTAAATTTAAAAAATAATTTAAAAAACTTAAAAATTACAATTTAAAATGATTTAAAAACATATAATAAATGAAATCGTACTTTATTTTTATAACATAATAAAAAAAACTTAAAAATTACAATTTAAAATGATTTAAAAACGTATAGTTTAAATGTTTGATTTTTTTGTCCTTTATAATATATTTTTATTATTAATTTTATTAAAAATTGAAATAAAAATATTGAAATTACAGTTTTAAGTTATTACAAATGACCTAATAAAATATTTATGGAACTTTCTCATTATTTTTTATTACATTTGTTTTTAATATTATTTTAAAACTATGTTTTTATACATTTTATTAAAAAATGAGATAAAATTTATTGAAATTGTAGTTTTAACTTATTACAAATAGTGTAATAAAATATTCAAGGCACTTTGTAAATCATATTTTATTAAGTTCTTTTTAATGTTTTTTAAAACTATATTTATTTTTTTAATACTTTTGAAAACTTGTGTTTTGATATAATGATTACCAAAGTAAGCATAATATCGATTTTGTTTAATAAATATATAAATATAAATGAAATGATATTTTATTTCTTTCATGTATGTGTGAGAGAGAAAAGAGAAGTTACTGACTATAATTCAAGATGATTTAAAAAGTGTATAATTTAGTATATAACAAATTATAATTTAAGATGATTTAAAAATAGGTCAAAATGTTTTTCTTTAAATAAATTTTTAATTAATTTTATTAAAAAACATAAGTTATTAAATTTATATAATTTAAAATATTTTAAAGTTTTTTAAGAGATTAAATTAATTTTTATATTTAAAATTACAGTTCCACTTATATCACCAAATTACAATAAAAAAATTGCAAAACATCAAACATTTAATTATATTACAAAATCTTTAAAATGAAAAAAAATATATTTTTTTTTAATAAATATATATTTAAAAGAATAATACATATAAATGTAATGAAATCATAGAAAGTAATAAGTTGTTTATTTAAAAAATTTCATCACAATTTTATATATATTTTTAGTGTCTCGTGATTTGGCAGATTGGCTAAAGAAAATGATAGGGTAACATGAAACCAGTCTTTGGAGTCCTAGGACCTAGCCTTCCTGGATTCAGAGAGGGTTCTCTCTATTGTGTGCGAAGGATGTCAACTTGTTCGCTCTAGATGGTTGATTTTAGGCTAGTTGTGAAGTGTGGGGTTGGTTTGTTGTTTTGGTTGGGTAAGATGGTCAAGTAGGGTAGTTGGAGTGAGAGTCTGTCAAATCCATTGGGATGTGGAGTCAATAAAAGTCACGTGTGTCTTAGTGGTGAATCAGAGTGTGTTGCAGGGCCAATCCAGCAAGGTAAATGGATCCTTAGGGTAATGTGTGAGGTGGAGTGAACATCAAATTTGGGGGAAATTAAGAGGTCTTAAATACAGATAGTTTAAAGCTATAACTCATGAGGTAGGGCAAACCGTTAAGCTCAATGAACAATAATTAAACTGATAAATATCCAAGATAAGCATTCCATTGAAACATAAAAAGCATAAGAGCTTCTAACTTTAGTAAATTCACCTTTAGAATCTGGGAAAAAATATAAGATAGCACAATAACTCAATCTATGAAGAGGGAACTCCTAAACATCATAATTAAAGCTATAAAAAACTCTGAAATAAGTAGGTAAACAATATTCCAAAGAGAGGTTTCAAGAAATAATTTGAACAGCTTCAAGTAAGTATGGCATACCGTGAATCATACTTGTAAACTAGCTTACTAATCCATACATGAAACAAACAAGTTTAGGTGGGCCTAATGAGAAATCAAGAATTCCTTAAGATGACCAAACAGAAGAAAACATCAAGACCATAACAAACAGGAGGACTGAGGTGCCTCAAAGAGCACGTCTCAACCTATACTTTTCTGATTTATAGCAACCAAGAAGGATGAAACATAGTGAGAACAAGAAAACATAAACAAACTAAGAAGACATCACCTTTCACCAAGCTAAGGAATCCTACAACCAAGCCTCTCCATCATCAATCCAAGCAAGCCATTCACTAATCTTCACAAGAGCAATTTGTTCTCCAAACTCATAAAAACCATGTATTTCACTTGAAAGCTCATCAAATGCCAACATTTTACAATGAGTCTCCATGCTATACTTATCATGGATGGAGAAAAAATATCTAAGAGAGTATCTATAAGTCCATTGGTTAAACAAAAGTATCTCTAAATATTATCCTTGAGGCCTTGCAAGGCCCAAGGCACAAAATATCTAAAATAAATATATTTTTTGACCACTTACAGAAATTAAATTAACTTTTAGGCCCTGACAAGCCTCTGAAAACTTGCTAAATGCACATTTTGACTTTTCAACTAGAGAACTATAACACAGAGACAACAAAAATGGGTCTTCTTGCAGCAATGATTTGGAGGCCTTCCCGATGTCAAAAAAGGCTTCATGATGGCTCCTTGGAAAGGTATTGAAGTCTACTTGCCAAATATACCTTTATGTTTCTGAATGAGTGCCATTTTCCTATCCAAAAACAAATTCTCTCAACATTATTCTGTGTGCAGCACCTAATTTGAAAATGAGGTAGAAAGGTCACAATTTTGATGTTTGTTTACCTTTTGGGGGGTCAAAACTACTCCAAATGATCTGAAATTTTGTGAGTAGACTATTGGTGATGTGAGGAATCCAAAAATTTAATGTTGGCAAGCTGAGGATGCACCAAATTTGTGCATAGCACCTAGGTTGTTGTGCACAAAGGCCTCAAAATTAAAAAAGAAACAAAATTTTGTCCAATTTGGCTAAAAATTGGTGCAGAGGTCCCTCAAGAGGTCTTGGAGACCTCTTGAGAAGACTCAGCCAAAAATTCAAGGCTATCATGCACTTTTTCCCTTTTTAGGTTTACTAGCTCCATGAGGGCCTCCTTAAGTTTGGCACAAGCAAGCATGTTTTTCTTTGCACAATGCTTGGTAATTTTCTTTTGGAGAGCAAGGCCTCTCTTTACCTTCTTGAAATGCTTATGCTCCTGTTTTTAATAGTGAATGACACATTGTGCCATCTCAAACTCTCTTTCCCACTCCCTAAGCTATGCATCTTTGTCTAAGAGTAACAATCTAGTGGTCATCTCCTTGTCTTCATTGTCACTATCTAGATTAATGAATTGAGGCTCTTGAGAAGTCTTCTTCATTCTCTTACTTCTCCTCACCTTTACTTGTTGCTCACTTCTTTCCATATTTTCCTTGCCTTTTTCCTTGTGCTTGATAGCTGGAGGAGAGATGGCCCTTTGCCTTTTTGAGGCAGCAAACACATCTCTCTTTCCTCTGTAGTATGTGCATGTGAGAGGAGTGATGAAGGTTTTGGAGGTGTTTCAATCATTGCCTTGATTGTTGGTGATTGTTAGGACTCCACTATGTATCATTTTTGCTATATACTTTGACACCATTTTACTTTTTAAACCATGATTAGAAAGGATTCCATTATCATTTCTCATCTACTTTATCCCAAGGTATATACAATCCTCTTCTTTATTATACGTTTAATCTGTTTTACATTTAATTCCATAATACTCTTATATTTTATCATTAATTGAAGTGTATCGTTGCTAACACAAGTCCAAAGATCGCAGATAGTTATATGCGTTGCTAGGAACAAGCGGCCGTTGCTGAAACAGCTGACTCAGTTGCTGAAACAACCGTCAAGCACGCAAATTCCGCCATGCGTAATTTGCGATTCTGGAAGAACTTTTTGTGGAAACAGTAGCAACAGCATGAAGACACGGTTACTTGGATCATCCTGAAGATAGCATTCGTGTTGTCTCTGTTGTAACAGTATCTTTTCTTGGAAGAACAGAATAGTCCTGTTTTGGGAAAGAGAACAGATTTGAGATAATGTAGATCCGCTCTCATGTAAATCGTAAAAGATGTCTCCTCTTTAAAAAGAGGAGACATCATCATTAGTAGGAGTCAATTGTTGTAAAGCTACAGGAGAGTATTGTGTGAGAACTGGAGCTAGTCTCCATCTGTAATATAACAGTTACTTTGACAGATGAATAAATTCTTCCTTTGAGCGTTCCAATTTAATTCTTTCCCCGGGGGAATCTTGTGAGAGGGAAAGGGCCCGCCTTCCTCACAAGATTCACCCTTGATTCCTGTAATTTGTTTATTTCTTTATGTTGTTTGCGCTTCACTTTAATTCTGTTGTTGGACACTAGTTACACAGCTTAGTAATACTCTGTTTCTTTAGCGTTGCATATGTTGAATGCATTCACTCTTGGAAGTTGAGAAATCCATTTCTATTGATTGTATGAATGTATGATGTTGGGAGGCAGGTACTGAAGGTTCCTGCATAAAGGAATAGGGTCCTGCTCTCACTCATTGCTTTCCTTTTTCCTGCAGTGTGATTAGAAACAAGAGAACAAGTGTTGAAGGTTCCTGTTCATAGGAATAGGGTCTTGTCTCTTGAAATTACCTTTCATACAGTGTGATTAAGTGTCAGGCATCAGGTGCTGAAGTTCCTCACCAAGGAATAGGGTCCTGTTCCTGCTATGGTTGATTGATTTCTTTCCTTGCAGATTGGTTTTCCTTTGTTTGGATTGTAACTGCAACATAGAAATTATTTCTGCTATAACTTCATTGACTTCAGCTTTGATTAAACAGAGTGTGAACCAATAGATTTGTGAGATTAATAATTGTGTGGCTTTTTACTACAACATTGTTTCTGCTTTTGAAATTGAGCATATCCAGTGCGTGATTATCTTTGAAATAAAAAGACTTCCTCGGGTTGACAATTTATGTGGAGCTTGAATTGTGAAAGCAATTAAAGCGACCAACATTTTTGCGCCGTTGCCGGGGAAGGTAATTATAGATTTCAAAAGCATTAATCTTTTCTTTTTAAATGTGCAGATTGTATGAGAGGACGCGGAAACCAGAAGAAAACTAACCCCACAGGTGGAAAAGGCAAAGGAAGGGGAGGAAGAAAAACTTTTATTGACGAGATTGTATCAAAGGCTGAATCATCACAGAGATTAAGTTCTCGAAAATCAAAATTTCAGCACTCCCCTCAATCAGATTACAGAACAGAGGAAGTTGTGGGTCCTGAAAATATAGAAGAACCAGCAGTCAGTGCTGGAGAGTCAGAGGAAAATGTAGAGAGCGTTGGACGATCAGTGGAAAACATTGAAGAGCCAATAGAAGATCTTGACGATCGAGAAAGTGCAGTAGGAGAGCCAACAATGGAAGGAAACAATGATGGTTTCTTTGGTGGAGGACGTGTAGATCTTGAAGGAGAAGGAAGGAATGAAAATTCCCTCTCTACCTTGGGATTTCCTATCAGTGATCTTCCTGCAGGGATAACTCCTATGAAAAATATTCCATTGTCTGCTTTACCTAACTTTCATGGTTTATCCTCTGAAGATCCGGATGAATTTCTTTTTGAATTTGATATATTATGCAGAAGTTATGATTATGTTACTAATGCTCAAAAGTTGAAACTGTTTCCAGCCACCTTAAAAGGAATGCTTTAAGATGGTTCATGAGCCTTGGAAGTCAGGTGATCACAACATGGGAGCAGATGAAACAGAAATTTCTGCTTAAATATCAAGACTACTGCCGGACGAGAGAAAAGAAGGATGAACTATTCAATATGGCACAAAAGACGGATGAGAGTCCGGAGGACTATATAGAAAGGCTGCAGTACAACATACAGAGATTTGATCATCCGAATATAAGTAAGGAAATTCGCAAAACAATATTACTTAAAGGTTTAAGGGATGATTGTTTAGATATGTTAAACATGCTTGCCAAGGGAGAGATATCTAAGGAATCATATGATGAGATTTGTGAACTTGCTAAGAGGTGTTCTAGGGGAGCTGCAAGAAACAGAACAAGAGATTCCACCTATTCAAGAGTGCAGAAATCAGCCAATGGAGGAGCAACAAGAGCTGAAATAGGTAATTTACTTGAGGAATTTAAAACTGAGATGTTAAGCTCCTTTGCTTCACAAATTGACACTTTGCAGGTTAAGAAGAAGCAGGCTAAAGCGGAAGCAACTCTGGCTGTCTTTTGCCCGAAGTGTAGAGACAAACATCCACTAAGGGAATGCCCAATGGATAAAATACCAATTTGTACCCTTTGTGAGAAAGATCATGAGACAAAACAATGTCCATCTCTACCAGGAATAAAGGCAGCATTGCAGCCAACAGAAGACGAAGCTGAAGCAGTTTACCTGCTAACTCAAAGAAGACAATGGCAACCAAAAGGACAAGGTATGAACTCTAGTATGCCATTTAATCGTTGGAACAATTATTCTGCTTTTGGTCAAACAAATTACCCTCCCTTCAATCAAATGCAATACCCACCCTTCAACCAAATGAATTTCCCACCCATGCAGCAATCAAACCCACCCTTTGTTGATCCTTCAATGTGGACTCCCTGGCCCTCACAGCAGCCATCTTCTTTTAACCCTTGGAATTCAAATTGGAGAAGTCAACCACTCCCGTATCCAAATCAATTGTCTCAATTCCAACAACCACTTCCTCTGCCATCAAATGCTCCGCCAAATAACCAAATGAGACCCCAGCTACCTGTGCAACCAAATCCTAACCCCAATAATAAAGTTGTGCAAGTTATTGATATTCAGAATCAGTCTATATTTCCTACTATGCAATGTAATGATATTCATTTGAGATCCGGAAAAATAGTAGAGCCTATTATTGATGACATAACTTCTTCTGATTCTGATAAAGAGGAAACTGAGAAACATAAGAAAGCACAACCACCTCCTAACAAAAATGTGGAAAAAACAGAACCACCATTCCCCGAGCGTTTGGTTTTAACCAGAACAGCTGAAACACCTGCTTTTAATCTTTTAGGAGAATTGCAAAATTTGTATGTTAAAATTCCACTCTTACAAGCATTAAGAGATGTACCAATTTATGCCAGAACATTAAGGGATATTTGTGTCAAGAAACCTGGTAGGAAAACCAAGGACCCCCTTACAGTGCATGTGATGGGGGACTTGTCTGCATTACTGTCCGGAAAAGCCCCTCCTGTGAAATATGGTGATCCCGGCCATCCTACAGTAACAGTTCAGATTGGTAAAACAATGATTCCCCAAGTTCTGGTAGATTTAGGTGCTGCAATTAACATAATGACTCTTGAAACTTCACAATTGTTACAGTTGAATAACACAATCAGAGATACACCCACCATTCTAGAGTTGGCTGATCGTTCTACAATTAAACCTGAAGGAGTTGTTGAGGATCTACTTATTTCAGTTGAATCCTGGAAATACCCAGCTGATTTTGTTGTATTGCAGACTAAAACAAAGCTGGGGGGACACCCCTTAATTCTAGGAAGGCCATGGTTGGCCACAGCTGATGCTTTTATCAGTTGTAGATCTGGTTCAATGACAATTTCTAATGGTTATGAAACAAAACAGCTTACTCTTTATCCTCATGCTACACCAATAATTAATAATGAAGATTCTATATGGATGGATTATGATGATAATGTTGTTCAGCCTATTTTAACTATTGGACAAGCTTTAACTCTTAAAGACAATACAGAGGATGAGATAATTAATAATTTTATTTGTGAACCTTCTTCTGTCATTGCTGAAACACACAATCAATTAACTGCAATTTTTGAAACTGATACACAAGAAAAGATCGAATTTGAAGACTCATCTCAGACTTTAACCACTATCTCATCTAAAAGCATAACAGTTGAAATTGAACCCGGCAAGACATTAAACATAAATCCTGATCTAACAGATGCTGAAACACAACAATTAATGAAGTTATTGCATGAATATAAGGAGGCATTTGCATGGGATTACACGGATATGAAAGGTATTTCTTCTGAATTATGTACTCATCGAATTTATATTAAAGAGGGATGCCGACCTGTTTGTCAACCCCAAAGACGAATGAATCCTAATTTACGAGAAATTGTTAAGGAAGAACTTCAAAAATTGCTTAATGCGGGATTTATATACCCTATATCTGACAGTGAATGGGTTTCCCCATTAGTAATTGTCCCTAAGAAAAACGGGAAATGGAGAGTATGTGTTGACTACAGAGCCTTAAACAAAGCTACTCAAAAAGATCACTTTCCTTTACCCTTCATTGATCAGGTGTTGGATAGTCTGGCAGGGAAGAAATTATTTTCTTTTCTAGATGGATTTAGTGGGTATAATCAGATAAGAATTGCACCCCAAGACCAAGACAAGACCACTTTCACCAGCCCCTAGGGAACTTTTGCCTATAGAGTTCTTCCATTCGGGCTATGTAATGCACCAGCAACTTTTCAAAGAGCTGTTATAGGAATTTTTTCTGATATGCTGAATGATTCTATGGAAATATTTATGGATGATTTTACTCCTTATGGTGTGACTGTTGAAGATGCATTACAAAACCTTGAGAAAGTACTTAAAAGATGTATACAAGCTCACCTTTCCCTAAGTACTGAAAAATGCCATATGATGATGAGTGAAGGAATAGTGCTTGGACATTTTATTTCATCTCAAGGTATTCAAGTAGATCCATCTAAAATATTGGTCATTCAGAATCTTTCTGTTCCTAAAACTCAAACTGATGTGAGAAGTTTTCTAGGACATGCTGGATACTACAGAAGATTTATTAAAGATTTCTCTAAGATAGCTTCTCCATTATTTGTGTTGCTTATGAAAAATGCTGAATTTAAGTGGAGTAATTCTTGTCAGAAAGCTTTTGAAGAACTCAAGCATCAGTTGTCTACTGCTCCTATTTTGAGGGGGCCTGATTGGAATCTCCCTTTTCACATATCTTCTGATGCTTCAGACACTGCAATTGGAGCTGTCTTGGGACAAGAGGAAAATAATCTTCCTTATGCTATCTACTTTATTAGTAAGAATATGACCCCTGCTGAGCTTAATTATACAGTTACCGAGAAAGAGTTTCTTGCAGTAATCTATGCCATTAATAAATTCCGACACTATATCACTGGTTATTCTACTTTTGTGCATACTGATCATTCAGCTATTAAGTATTTAATGAACAAATCTTTCACAAATGCTAGAGTTACTAGATGGCTATTATTATTGCAGGAATTTGATATCACAATTGTAGATCGGCCAGGTAAAGAAAATGTGGTGGCTGATTTCCTTTCACGGTTAAAAACTGACAATGATATTCCAGTAGATGATTCTTTTCCTGATGAGTATTTGTTTGCAGTTTCTGCTCACTCTCCGTGGTATGCAGATATTGCTAATTATTTGGTTGCAGGAAAATTACCATCACACCTGTCATACAGAGAAAAGAGAAGAATTGTTCAACAAAGTGCCAGGTACGGCTGGATAAGCGGGTGTCTTTTCTACACTGGGCTTGATCAGGAGATTCGAAGATGCATTAGAGAAGATGAAGTGTATGACATATTGAAAGCTTGTCATGATGGCCCTTGTGGAGGGCATTTTGCTGATAAGAGAACAGCACACAAAATTCTGAGGATGGGTTACTATTGGCCCTCATTATTTAAGGATGCAAAGAAATATGTAAGGGCTTGTGACAGCTGCCAGAGAATGGGTCAACCTAATCATAGAGACCAAATGCCATTAAACCCCCAGGTAGTTTCTGAACCATTTGAAAGATGGGCCTTGAATTTCATAGGACCCATTAACCCTCCATCCAATCAAAGAACTTATATATTAGTCTGTACAGACTATATGACTAAATGGGTGGAGGCCAAAGCACTTATTAGAGCCAATGAAGAGGTTGTCCTAGCTTTCTTATTTGAAGAAATCTTCACTAGATTTGGAATTCCTAGAGAGCTAGTTACTGATGGAGGACCTCCATTTAATTCTCATGGTTTTAAATCCACCCTTCACAAATATCATATTCAACATAGAATGACTACACCATACCACCCCCAGGCTAATGGGCAGGTGGAAAGCACAAATAAAGTTTTAGAAGCCATCCTAACTAAAACAGTGAAGGACAACCGGAAGGATTGGTCCCAAAGGCTCCCTGAGGCATTATGGGCTTACAGAACTACTTGGAGAAACACTACAGGTTTTTCTCCCTATGAATTGGTTTATGGTAAAAATGTTGTTTTTTCCTGTGGAATTCGAGATTAAAACTTTAAGAACTACTTTAGCTGTTAATCTTGATTTGACTGATGTGCAGACAGCTAGGTTGCAGCAGCTTCTGGAGTTGGATGAAAAGAGATTAGATGCCATCCATCAAACCACCATGATACAGCAACAAAGGATGAAGTGGCATGACAAAATGATCAAACACAAGCAGTTCCAAAAAGGTAATTGGGCCTTGTTGTATGACTCTCGGTTTGAAAAATTTCAGGGTAAGCTACGTACACGTTGGCTTGGACCATATGAGGTAGATGTTGTTTTTCCAAATGGAACGGTAAGACTTTTAACAATTGATGATTCTAAAACACCTCTACTAGTCAATGGTCATAGGCTCCGTCTATATCAGCGCCCTGTTTCTAAAGAGTATTTTAAGACTGCTTGCATGACTGATATTCATTATCTTTTTCTAGGGGAGTCTTCTGCTCCTCACAGCATTTAATTTTCTGCACTGTATTTTTAGTATTAGATTAGATTTAGCACTAATAATCCCTGTCAAGGATTGGCATATTACAATGGAATTTTGCAGATTCCGGAAAAGCTCATTAAGGAGGACAGATTCATCATAAGAAGATCTGAAGCTTCAGTCACAGAAGCTTGTTCCCATCATTTTACCCCATTTCCTAGCAATATCCCTTCATACCTATTCCTACATTATTCCCATTTCTCCATTTTTCCCACCCCTACCATCCCTGAAATATCTTCCTTCAGTCAGTATTTCCCATCCCTTACTGCTGAAATTATTCCCCATCAAATATTTTCCCTACTGTTTACAGACCTAAGTCATTTATCCCATTTCTCTGATTTTTCCCGTTGCTGAAACACCTGTTTCAGCAACGTACCGTTCATTTTTTCCGTTGCTGAAACACCTGTTTCAGCAACCTGTTATCATTAAAACATCATTTCTCTTCACTGTTATATAAGATTTTTGGTTCTCCACGATTATACTTCAGATCCTTCTGGTGAAAAATTATTCAGCACTGACCAGATCCAGTTACACTCCTGTTCTAAATTTCAAAGAAATCTACAGATTCTTCCATGTACATTAAGCCATTTTGAAGCAATCGACACTTTGAATTATTAGACCAAAGGTAAAAAAATGTAAGGTATGAGGTTTTAATGTAATTCAGTTAAATTATATTAAAGAGAGGATTTCATTCATAATGATTACAGATCTTCACACGCCCAATCATCATTACACCATACGTAGGGGGGGAATTTCAAAAATTGAACAATCATTTCGCATTTACCAAGCCTCTGTCCCTTGTCATATCCATTTCCGCCGTCATTTGGACCTTGCAGCCTCTGTTGCAACAACTAGCGCGATCAGGGTCTGTGTTTACTGTGTTCTGTGCCTCTGCGTATAACTCAAAGCTAGAGCCATGGGAGGGTCGGCCATCAGACACGAGCCCGGCTCCATAAATCTTCTTCAATTGTTTCCCGAAGCCTATCAAATTTTCCAACAAGCGGGATGGACAGTATATTTTGAAAGATTGGGTGAATTTGACCAGGAACAAGTCTTAGAGTTTGCACAAAACCTTCAAGGTGATTTTTCAGTGGTTCAAGGGGTTTGCATTTCAGTAACAGAGGAGGACATAGTTCAGGTATCAGGGTTGCCAGCTGTTGGCACTCGCTGGTTCAGCAGAAAGCAGGTCATTCTCAATGCGCAGCAAGATTTCCTTCGTCCAGATGAGCCAGTGGAACTCAAAGGCCACGGGGTTAGTCTGCACTCACTTCCTCAACCATGGCCATCGGTGGCAGAATTCATCAAACACTACTTAACATGTGAAGGACGTTACCAGGTAGTGTACAATCACGATTTTGTCTTGATGAATCATTTGAGAAATGGACGACTGATTAATATCCCCTATTATTTGCTTGGCTGTATTAGAAACATGTCTTATTATTGTAGACGCTCTAAATTCCCAATGTTATCCCTCACCCACCACCGTTTATGCCAGTTATTGATACAGAGGGGTTTTGCTCAGCAAAATCCCCCTCTGCATGTCCCACTCCCTGTTCCCCAGTCGCCTGAAATTCCTCAGCAGGCTCAAACGTCCCAACAACCCGAAAGTTCTCATGATACTCCTGAAATTCCTTATGAAGGACAGCAGGACGATATTCCATATTCCCCAGTTGACCCAACCCCGAGCTCGCCCCACTTAGCAGAGTCAACTGTCCCCACTATTTCTATCCCTAGTGACGACTCTCTAACACCCCCTTCCCCACCCACCTTTAAAAAGAAAAGAACCCCAACAGTCTCAGTCTCCAGACGACGGACAAGGGCTAGATTTCAAATCCTCACTTCTTCTGAAAGCCCTTCCCCCAGAGAAGAACCCTCCCCCTCAAAGAAAAGGAAAGGCAGTGATTTTGCTGCCTTCCTACCAAAAAGAAAAATGAAGATGACTGTTGACACAGGACTCACCTCCATTTCCCCTGACCCTGCCACTATTCTGTTAAAACTCCAATCTTCTTCCCCAATTCAAACCGCCCAACCCGTCTCGTCCGGTGGCACTGCCACACAAGAACCAGTGCCCCGGGATAATACGACATTGTTTATGGCTCAAGAAGTGACTGTCACACAAGAACCAGTCACTTACCCAGTGGCTGAAACACAAGAACCAGCCACTGTGGTACAAAAATACACCCAGCATGATGATAGTGGGAGATCAGCAGTAGCTGTCCCACAAGAACCAGCTACGACTGTGCATCAACAGACTACCCCAACAGAGTCAACCAGCGCACAAGGTTTACATACTATGACATCTTTACTGCAGGAGAATGAATTTTTGAAGTCTGAATTGGAAGCCTACAAGAATGAACTAACCATGGCTCGAGAGGCTTTTGATAGAGAACTGAATCTCTATATGTTAGCACACACAGCCTCAATGCAAAATAAAGAGCCATGCAAGGACTACATGTGCCATGAGTGTGGCAACATTTACCAGGATGCAAGCTACAAGCTAGTTAAAATTCAATTATCAGAGGCATCTACATCAGCTGGAATAAAAGAGGGATGCCCTACTGCTCCACAAGAACCAGTAGGGCTCTCTATAAAGGAAGAAAAAGAAATCAAACCTCAGATACCTCGCCCTTTGCTAGTTAATGCAGCTATTCAGACAGAAGCACTACCACAGATATCTCGTCCTTTATCAGTTAATGCAGCCATTCAGACAGAAGCACCACCACAGATGTCTCATCCTTTATCAGTTAATGAAGCTACCCAGACAGAAGCATCACCACAGATATCTCGTTCTAAATTAGTCAGTGTAGCCATTCAAACAACGTCCCAACCCAGTACTTCTGATGCCAAGACACAGACCTTGCCATGGAATCAATTGGAACAGATGAACAAATGGAAGAAGCAATATGCTGAAGAACAAGATATAATATTACGCCAACATAAGTTACAATGGCAGAACCATGTATATGCCAACTGGGATAGTTGGGATCAAATGATGCAACAGCTCAAGGACTCCAAAAAGGAAGTCAAGGAATCTAAGGAAAAGATGGCCTTGATGTTTTCATTAGTCCAGAAGTTGTTGGCTACACGCAAACCTTCTGTAAACTACTCTCTCTTTCTTTCTGAGCGATTAGTTTATTTTCAATTAAAAGCAATAAAAGATGGCAGACCATATGAGTTAATGACTTCAGAGAAATTTGTTGAGACTTTTAATGAGGCCCCCGAGAGTGACCAGCATTTGCTGTGCGAACTCTACCTTCATAATGAGGTCATTCCCGACAATAGAAGAGTTAATCTTATTCCAATTGCAGGAGATATACAAATAAGGGCATTTGTTTCATTCTTGTCTAACCAGCTCACTTGGCAAACTGCGTTCACTGCAAGCAGTCATAATGAGAAGAATAGACTCCTATGGATCAGACCAGAGCCTTTAAGCCCAGCCATGTTCATAGCACAATATCATAAATTCTTACAGAAGCCAGGAATGCAGAGGTATATACAGCAGTTACAGGCTTCAACACTTTCTAAGTGTCAACAGCAGATTAGAGTAAAGGGTACTGCTGCATTGAAGGCCAATGTTATGTTTTGGCAGCATTCATGTAAAGAAAGACAGGATTATCACCCTTTTAACCCTCACAATCTTCAAGCTGCATTATCCAGGGTTTCTAATTACATTGGTTGCATTCAACGTTGTGGAGTAAACTGGATTGGGTATCATTTCCATTTTCCAATTTTATGGCTGCCTTCAGACAAATATCAGTGTCATTACCAGTTGACTGACAGAGATGAAGCCTTGGCATGGCAAAACTTGCAGAACAACAGTGGATTCAGAGCTCCTACAGATGCCACCTTCTCCAGCTATTGCTTGAGTAATTTGCATGCTCAGTCCCAGTACTCAGACTCTGATTCAGACTAGGGGTTGCCTGAAGACATGCAACATTTTTAGCTGGGGGGGATGTTAGGACTCCACTATGTATCATTTTTGCTATATACTTTGACACCATTTTACTTTTTAAACCATGATTAGAAAGGATTCCATTATCATTTTTCATCTACTTTATCCCAAGGTATATAAAATCCTCTTCTTTATTATATGTTTAATCTGTTTTACATTTAATTCCATAATACTCTTATATTTTATCATTAATTGAAGTGCATCGTTGCTAACATAAGTCCAAATATCGCAGATAAGTTATATGCGTTACTAGGAATAAGCGGCCGTTGCTGAAACAGCTGACTCAGTTGCTGAAACAGTCGTCAAGCACGCAAATTCCGTCATGCGTAATTTGCGATTCTGGAAGAACCTTTTGTGGAATAGTAGTAACAGCATGAAGACACGTTACCTGGATTATCCTGAAGATAGCATTATTGTTATCTCTGTTGTAACAGTATCTTTTTTTGGAAGAACAGAATAGTCCCGTTTTGAGAAAGAGACACAGATTTGGGATAACGTAGATTTGCTCTCATGTAAATTGTAAAAGATGTCTCCTCTTTAAAAAGAGGAGACATCATCATTAGTAGAGATTTCATTTTTGTAAAGCTACAGGAGAACAGTGTGTGAGAACTGGAGCTAGTCTCCATCTGTAATGTATCATTTACTTTGACAGATGAATAAATTCTTCTTTTGAGCGTTCCAATTTAATTCTTTCCCCTGGGGAATCTTGTGAGAGGGAAAGGGCCCGCCTTCCTCACAAGATTCACCCTTTGGTTCCTGTAATTTGTTTAATTCTTTATGTTGTTTGCACTTCACTTTAATTCTGTTGTTGGACACTAGTTACACAGTTTAGTAATACTCTGTTTCTTTAGCGCTGCATGTATTGAATGCATTCACTCTTGGAAGTTGAGAAATCCATTTCTATTGATTGTATGAATGAATGATGTTGGGAGGCAGGTGCTGAAGGTTCCTGCATAAAGGAATAGGGTCCTGCATAAAGGAATAGGGTCCTGCTCTCACTCATTGTTTTCCTTTTCCTGCAGTGTGATTAGAAACAAGAGAACAAGTGCTGAAGGTTCCTGTTCATAGGAATAGGGTCTTGTCTCTTGAAGTTACCTTTCATACAGTGTGATTAAGTGTCAGGCATCAGGTGCTGAAGTTCCTAACCAAGGAATAGGGTCTTGTTCCTGCTATGGTTGATTGATTTCTTTCCTTGCAGATTGGTTTTCCTTTGTTTGGATTGTAACTGCAACATAGAAATTATTTCTGCTATAACTTAATTGACTTCAGCTTTGATTAATTTGATTAAACAGAGTGTGAACTAGTAGACTTGTAATTGTGTGGCTTTTTACTACAACATTGTTTCTGCTTTTGAAATTGAGCATATCCAGTGCGTGATTATCTTTGAAATAAAAAGACTTCCTCGGGTTGACAATTTATGTGGAGCTTGAATTGTGAAAGCAATTAAAACGACCAACAGTGATGTCACAGGCTTTTTCATTTTTACTATGGCTTTCATGAGTCACCTCATGCTCCATTGGGTCACTAATTTCTTGATCTTTAGCATCAGCATCATTATTATCTTAAGTGTCTTCCATACTGCCATATTGGTCTTCAATTTGATCATTACCTTCTTTACTTGCCTCACTTTGGCTATGTCCTTCATTAATGTTCTCTTCTTTATCATTCTTGGCACTATCACCGTGATTTCCTTTATCATTTAGAGGTTGATTAGTGTCATGACAGCTGTCATGACTGTTTCCTTAGCTGTCTTGCCCATTGACTGTCCTATCTGTGCCACTTCCTTGGTCACTGCCTGCCTCTTCAAACTCTGTTTTAGCTTCATCATTTCCTTGTTTTTGATCTTCTATTTCCTCATCATCTCCCTCTTTTTCTTCACTTTCATCATCTTCACTGATTTTTTCAATGTTTGCACTATTATTATGCTCACTTTCATGCTCAAGAACATTTTTCTCTTGGTTGTCATGTGAACCTTCTTGTTGACTGTCATCCTCACCATTTCCTTCATTATCCTCTGTGTCTTGATCTTTCTCATTAGCATCATCCTTTTCTGTACTTGGGATAGATTCATTTGTATTATCACTATCACTATCTTGCTCTAAGTGTGTTGTGTAACCAGCTCCAAAAATAGAAGAAAAGAGATATCGACACCTTATAAATAAGCCACTTCGAGGGGGCAACCTCCAATACATTATATAAATGAACAATTCTTGGATGATCCAATTTACAAAACCTCCTTTCTATATATAGGAGTCCATGGGGCCATAATGTAATCCTAGTGGGCCACAATGTAATCCTAGCCGACCTAAAATTAATAATTTAAGGGCACAATAATAATAAAATGGGGGTTACAAGGGTACAATAATAACAATAAGGGGGTTACAATAACAACAATAAAGGACTATACTAGTAATATAGGGACCTAACATGCCCCTCTCCTTCAAAAAAGTGTTGTCCTCAACACTTGAGTAGCTCTGGGTGCTTCTATATAAAATTATCATCCTCCCATGTAGAATCTTCAGTGGGTAAGTTCTTCCACTTGATGAGATACTCTGAAATTGATCGATTTCGAAGTTGTCGAGTTCTTGTTTCTGTGACTGCTTCAGGTTCCAATATGATTTTTCCTTCCTTATCAAGTTCTGGTAATATTGTTTGAACTGGAATATTTTCACCGATAACCTTCTTTAAGCATGAAACATGGAAAATTGGATGTACTCGTAAAGAAGTACGAAGCTCCAATTTGTATGCCATAGTACCAATCTTTTGCAACACCTTGTAATGACCATAGTACTTTGGCGATAATTTATTATCCTTCTTTTCTTGCTTGAGGGACATTTGTTTGTATGGTTGTAGCCGTAAAAATACCCAATCTCCTACATCAAAACTTCTCTCGCTACGATGTTGATCTGCCTGTTGTTTCATTCGATTTTGTGCCAAATTCAGGTTATCCCTTAAGAGTTGGAGAACTTCTTGCTGATGCTCGATGTGATCTTCCACTGCTTGAACCTTCAAATTTTCCCTTAAAGATGATGTGATGGATGGTGGATGATATCCATAAAGTGCCATAAATGGGGTCATTTTTGCTGCAGTATGGAAAGAAGTGTTATACCACCATTCAGCGAGAGGTAACCACTTGACCCATTGTGTTTGTTTATCAGATACAAAACAACGAAGATATCCTTCCAAACATTTATTTAATATCTCATTTTGACCATCAGATTGAGGATGATAAGATGAGCTATGAGCTAATTGAGTACCCAAACAAGAAAATAACTCTGTCCAAAAATTTCCATTAAAAATGGGATCTCTGTCGCTCACAATAACCCTTGGGTTTCCATGTAGCTTTTGAATTGTGTCCATAAATGTAGTAGCAACTGTACTTGCTTTAAATGGATGAGATAATGCACAAAAGTGTGCATACTTGGTAAGTCCATCAACTACCACCATGATGACACTCTTTCCTTCAGACTTAGGTAAACCTGTGATAAAATCCATTGAAATCTCCTCCCAACGTTGACTTGGAATGGATAAAGGTTGTAGAAGACTCGGGGTCTTAATTGTCTCAACTTTATTCTGCTGGAAAACCAAACATTCCGCTACAAAATTTTGAATATCAGATTTAAGGCCATCCCAAAAAAATTCTTTCTTCACCCTGTGGTAAGTTTTTAAAAATCCTGAGTGTCCTCCTAAAGGAGAAGTGTGCAATTCTAGAAGAATCTGTTGTTTTAGTTGGGAATTCTTACAAAGATATAAGCGATCTTTGTACCATAAGGAATCATTTTTCCAACTAAATGTATCAGATGTACTAGGATCTTGCTGCAACTTTTGAATGAGTGTCCATACATCTTTGTCCTTCTTCCATTCATCTCTTGCTTCAGTTATCCAATCTGGCTGGATAATAGAAATGGCACAAAGCAATGCTTCCACCTCTTCATTCTTTCTTGAGAGTGCATCTGCAACAACATTAAGCTTTCCTTTTTTGTAGATTATTGCAAAGTCATAACCCAACATCTTTGTGACCCATTTTTGCTGCTCTTCTGAAGATAGTCTTTGTTCCAAAAAGTGTTTAAGACTATCATGATCAGTTTTTACCTTGAAGTGTCTTCCCATTAGGTAAGTTTGACATTTCTTTAGTGCATGCAGTATTGCTAACATTTCCTTCTCATAAATAGGTTTCTGTAAATACTTTCCTTTGATTGGACGACTTTCAAAAGCAATGGGTCTTCCTTCCCGCATTAAAACTGCACCAATTCCATTTCCTGAGGCATCACATTCCACAATAAAGGTTTTTGTGAAGTCTGGTGTAGCTAAGACCGGTGCTAGGCACATTGCCTCTTTAAGACATTCAAAGGCCTTAGTTGCTTCAGGAGTCCATGAAAATACATCTTTCTTCAATAATGTTGTTAGAGGTGCTGCTATTCTCCCATAATTCTTAACAAACTTGCGATAATACCCTGTTAACCCGAGAAATCCTCGCAACTGCTTTATGGTTGTGGTGACTTTCCATTCCTTAATGGCTTTAATTTTGTTAGGGTCTACTTTAACACCCTCGTGAGATACAATATGACCCAGATATTCCACCTCTTGTACTCCAAAGAAAAATTTGGATTTTTTTTGCATATAATTGTTTCTCCTGCAATAGTTTGAGCACCCTGTCAACATGTTCAACATGATCCTTCCAAGACCTGCTGTAGATTAGTATATCATAAAAAAATACTAGCACAAATTTTCTAAGGAAGGGGTTTGAAAATGGAATTCATCAACCCTTGAAATGTAGAAGGTGCATTGGTAAGGCCAAAAGGCATGACCAAAAATTCATAATGACCCTCATGAGTTCGAAATGCTGTTTTTGGAATATCTTCAGTTTTCATTCTAATTTGATGATATCCTGAACGAAGATCCAACTTGGTAAAATAAATTGCTCCATGTAATTCATCCAATAATTCATCAATCACAGGAATGGAAAATTTTTCTTTAATGGTCAACTTATTGAGCTCCCTATAATCCGGACATATTCGCCATGATCCATCCTTCTTGTGTACCAATACTACAGGAGAAAGAACTTTGACTAGGTTGAATTATACCTGTCTCTAACATTTCTGCAATCATACCTTCAATTTTTCTCTTTTGGAAGTAAGGATATCTATAGGGCCTGATGTTTGGAGGAACACGTCCTGGAATCAAATGAATAACATGATCATGATCACGAATGGGTGGGAGTCCTTTGGGAGTTTCAAACACCTTGGAATGATTGTCCAAGACTTGTTGGAGATCTGCATAAATAGATGATTTTGATGTCGAAACTTCTAGTGAGCATAATTGTGCAATTACGCCTCGTTGTTCTTTCTTTAGAAGCTTTGTCATGACATTAGAGCTTATTATCCTTCCCGGCTTCCCTTCAATACCCCGTAATTCGACTTCCTTTCCTTCTCAAAAAAATTTCAAGAAAAGTTCTTGAAAATTAAAAGCTACCGTCCCCAAAGATTGTAACCATTGTACTCCTAGTACAACATCAGCACCTCCCATAGGAATGGCAAGCATTGGACTAGTCAATACATATTCCCTCATGGTTAGCTTGATATTATGGCATTTTCCAGAGCAATTTATAGTTCCTCCATTTGCAACCATCACTTGACATTCTGGTGCTAGGTATAGGAAACAATTTAATTCCTTGGCTACCTTACAATGAATAAAATTATGGGTGCTACCTGAATCAATCAACACTATTACCTTTCTCTTCTTTATTTGTCCTTTTATCTTGAGAGTTTGAGGAGTGGTAATTCCTGCCAGTGCATTACACGATATGGTTGGATTCATTTCTTCCTCTTCTGGGGTTGGTTCCTGGTGTATATCCTCGTCTTGTTCATTTTCTTCTTCCTCTTCACAATCTATGTAAAATAATTTCTTCTCAGCACACTTATGACCTTTAGTGTATTTGCTATCACAACTGTAGCAAAGCCCTTTTGCTC
This sequence comes from Pinus albicaulis, assembly GCA_034641835.2. Classification (NCBI taxonomy): domain Eukaryota; kingdom Viridiplantae; phylum Streptophyta; class Pinopsida; order Pinales; family Pinaceae; genus Pinus; species Pinus albicaulis. The sequence continues at coordinate 357,432,022 of CM076581.1, read as the reverse complement.
TTTTTTCTTCCAATTGTTGTGGTGTCAACCTTGTAGGTTGTGGAAATCTAGGCGTAGCAACACTTCCTTCATTATAGAATTGAGTGGTAGGCTTCCTTGTCACCATAATTTTACATTCAACTTTTCTTGCCAACCTGAATGCCTTCTCCAATGAATCAGGTTCCAAAACGCGAACTTCATGTTGGATGTTATCCTTTAAAGCGCCTAGGAAGAGATCAATCCTGTGTTCCTCTGTAAGATCAGTTACCCTTATATTCAATTTTTGGAAGTCCTCAATGTGCTCCCCCACTGAACCCTTTTGTTTGAGATTTATCAATTGAATAAAGAACGTGTTGCTCCTTGTATCCTCATAATGTGCTATCATTTCCTCCGTAAAAATTGACCAAGTGACAATTTTTTTACGGGAGCAAAGCCATCGATACCATACAAATGTATTTTGTTCTAAATTTAAAGTTGCAATGCATACCTTTTGTGTGTTTTGCACATTATTGAGATCAAAATATTGCTCCATCTGTAGTATCCATGTTACAGGATCCTTCCCATCAAACTTCCTCATATCCATTTTTGGAATATGGTGGTTCTTCCCGCCAACATTAGAGTTTATGAAATCGTGATTAACATTTATTTTTTTCTCATCATGAGGTTTTTCTACTATCTTTTCACCATTAGGAAACATTTCTTGTATCAACTTGGTCAAACCTTCGATGTCTGCTTTTAGATCATTCTTCATGTTTTTCATGTTGTTTTCCATGTTGTATTTCATGTCATCCATCTTAGCTTCCATTCCAGCTTCCATGCCATCCATCTTAGCTTCCACGCCTTTCTTCAAACCATCCATCTTCTCTTCCATGCCTTTCTTCAAAACTTCCATTTCATTTTTTGTTACTCTTTGCAAGAGTGAAATATGTTGCACTTGCTCTTGTAATTTTGATAGATCATGTTGCGATTCTTCATCTTCATAAATCATAGTAGACCCTTCTGAAGGCTTAATGGGTGTTGAATTATTTTTACGGGGCATATTTTAGAACCCAATATTGATATCTATTCTACAATATGCCCTTGGAATCAATTCAAATTGATTCTTCAAACAAGACTTATGCAATTCGGAAAAAAAAATACACACCTTTTTCTTGCTTTTGAGGAACTCGATATTGAAATTGGATTATCTCCATGATTGCAGCACTTCAATATCTAAATTTCATTACTGACGTAGCCCTCTGAATTATCTTTCAAATGCCACAGTTTTGACCTGATTTGGATTCTCCAAGACAAATTTGTGTCCAATCTCCCACAATGACCTAATTATGGATTGGTTCAGTAGAGAAAACTTGTACGACTTGCCACGTGTCACTGTTTCGTCCTTTGTCTCTGAAATTGATAGCCAAGAAGCTACAGTCTGTGTACTTGTGACTACCTTTTACGGCACTCCAATCCGATGCCCAGAGAGAGAGTTATTGAAATTTTCCCACGATCACCTCTTTGAGATGAAATTCAGGAGCCTGAAAAAGCACTACCTTCCACAGATCATATCTCCAAACATGTTGCAAACCAACCTCTGAAATTTTTTGAAGAATTTCCTCAGGATTTTAAATTCGTACTATACAAATTTCAGATTCTGAACCTTCGTAGAAAAAAAGTTATAGCACAAATGCCATGATGACCTGTTTAGGAGCCTGAAAAAATACCTAACTTCCACAGATCATATCTCCGAAAATATTGCGAACCAGGCTCTAAAATTTTTAGAAAAGCTTCCTCAGGATTTCTGCTTCGCACCCTAAAAATTTCCGCTTCTGAAAATTCGTAGAAAAAAAGTTATAGCAACAATGCCATGGTGACCTATTTGGAGCAGCGAAACCCTAGAATCCAAACCTCTGATACGAAATGTTGTGTAACTAGCTCCAAAAATAGAAGAAAAGAGATATCAACGCCTTATAAATAAGCCACTTCGAGGGGGCAACCTCCAATACATTATATAAATTAACAATTCTTGGATGATCCAATTTACAAAACCTCCTTTCTATATATAGGAGTCCATCGGGCCATAATGTAATCCTAGTGGGCCACAATGTAATCCTAGCCGACCTAACATTAATAATTTAAGGGCACAATAATAATAAAATGGGGGTTACAAGGGTAAAATAATAACAATAAGTGGGTTACAATAACAATAATAAGAGACTATACTAGTAATATAGGGACCTAAAAAAGTGTTCACTGTCCTTACCTTTGTGGCTATCATGTTCATCTTCCTCTTCCTTGACATCATCATCCTGCTCTTCTTCATTAGACTCTGTTTCTACCCTACTGTCTTCTTCATTTCCATCATCATCTTCTTGTTCCTTAGTGTTGCTTTCATCATCTTCTTCTTTATTAAGCTCTGTACTTGCCTCACTATTTTCCTCATTCCCACTATCATCTATTTGTTCTTTATTGCTACTACCACCTACTTGTTCTTCACTACCACTGTCATTATCTTCACTTGATGCATCAGGAGAAGAGGAAAGTGGTAGGTTTTCTTGTGTAGAAGGCATAGGTGGAGGTGATGTAGGAGTGGAGGTAAATGAGTGTGAAGTGGATGGGAAATTTTGTTGAATGAAGGCTTGGGGATTTTCGAATACATCATGTGAGATAAAAACTTCCGAAGGGATTCCCTGTTGCTCCAGCTGGTGCAAAAAAATCATCTTAACCAAGGAGTGGTGAAAAAGGCTCTGCATTTGGTGGGTGTTGGTGTCCTGTGATTTGGAAGATTGGCATACCAAATGACAAGGAAGCATCAAAACCAGTCTTTAGAGCTCTAGGACCTAGCCTTCATAGTCTCAGAGAGGTATCTCTCAATTGTTTGCAAAGATATGACTTGTTTGGTTTTAAAAGGTTGATTTTAGGCTAGTTATTAAGCATGAGTTTGTTTGGTTGTTTGGTGGGACATGATGATTTAGGTAGCATAGATAGAAAATGGAAATCTCTAAGTCATTGGGCAATGGAGTCAAGTGGAAGTTGTAACAAGTTTGTAAATAGATCAGGGGTATCAGAGGGAAAATCTAACTTGGCCAGTGGATCTACAAGATCTTTCAAGTGAAATGAAATGGACATCAAAGGTTTTAGAATGAAAAGTAGAACTAAGGGCAATTAAGAATCCTTAATTATATGTACTTCTCATCAAAGGGACTTAAAACATTATTTAAAACATGAAGAGGCATTCCATAGACAGGGCTAACCATAAATTCTAGAAACCACACTTAAGCAAATAATAATTCCAAGACAAAATTTTCAAATGAAATCTAGGAGTTGCGGAACGCTCTATTTCATCCAAATATTTCACTTTCAAGCATAAGAAAACATAAAATATTCACGAATAACTGCATTCATAGAAGAGGGAACTCCTAAACATCTAATATTACAATTATAAATACCTTCAAAACAATTATCTCAGCAAGAACAAAGGGTATGATCAAAACAGACCTCTCTGGCAGACTGTAAACAATGGTACTTTAAAGGGAGACTTCAGAAGTAGTTTTCAAGTGGGAGCAAGTAAGCAGGGAAAACCATAAATCATTCTTGAAACCAACTGTTTGAACTATTTCTGAAATAAACAAGCATAAGGGTTCAATAGATCAATTAATAATTATCTAGAATGCCTCAGCAGAAGAAAACATTAAGAAAGTGAAGAGTAAATAAAACAAAGGTTCTTTCAAAAGGCATTTCTTAGTCTAAACTTTTTACTCTATTGTAATAAGAAATGATGAAACATAATGGAAAACAGGAAAAACATTAACAAATTAGAATACTTCACCAACAACCAAGCTCAGGGATCCAATGATAGAGCTTTCTCCATTAACAAATAGGTCAAAACATCCACAGGTTCTAGAACATCAAATTTATTTCAACTTCAGCAGAAATATGTATTACTTCATAGAGTCATCAAATGCCCACCATACAATGAGTTCGAATGCAATATTTATGCTGCAAATGAGGAGGTGGAACTGATCTAGGGTCCAAGTGTTATTAATTACATAGTAAATGTATCCCTGACCTTGAAAACCATGCAAGGCATAAGGTAGGAACATGTGTGCAACTACTTCTCTGTTTAATAACTTTGTCTTAACTTTCTAAGGATAAAATAGGTGAAAAGTTTGCCTTTGAGGCCTATCTTTATCTTTACATTAACTGTCTTGACAACTTAAAATATCTTCTTTTGTGTAATAACTATTTGTTGCCTTTACAGATAAAGAGTAGGTAAAAGGTGTCAGTTACATATTCTAAGGGAATAACTGCTCCTGTTTGATGTATTCAAGGTTGCCTTTAGCCTATCTTTCCTTTATATCATCATTAAACTGTATTGAAGGCCTTTTAGCCTTGATCTGCCTTTAATTAATCTGCTTGAAGGCTTTGATTTTGCCTTAAGACTTTATCGTCCTCCTTATGCTATCTTTATCTCCTTTCTGTTTGATTTGAGCCTTTATTTGTTTATCTTCTTCCTTTGATCTTTAACTTTCACTTGATCTTTATGCACCGGTGTCTCTTTTTGCGCTGGAGGGTTTTGCTGAATAGTCAATATTCATGACATATTGATTGAAACTTGGAGCTTAACCCTAGGTCCCTTATCTGCGTGTATTTTGGCTTGAGGATCATCATCCGAAGTTGTGTCACCGTGGATATGATTGTGGGTCGGCCTGCATATTTGGCTTCCAATATAACCTGAAAACAAACATCAAATTCATCATAAAAATTGTGTTTCAAATTTTAACTGCTAGCAAAGGCGATGGAAAAGGTGGAAGAGAAAATGCAAAAGAGATGAATGCGCAGAAGGGATTTCATGGCGAAACAATAAGAAACTAGGGTTTCAAATTTGATTTGGGTACAAAATTGGGAAAAAATGGTTTCAAAAAACCATTGGTGGTTTTCGTGCTACCGATGGGTGGTTTGTGGTTTTTCCCCGGGGGAACGCGATATGGTTTATAGGTTGACGCATGTCCCTCTAAAAACTGTCTATTTCATGTGGAAGATGCATGACAGAAGGCTTTCAGCTAATCAGGCGCGAAACAGTGCGAGGACCGTCAGATCTAGGGGAGCCAGATCGACGGTCCAGGATCAGCATGATGGTGGGGAGATGCATAGTAGAGGGGATAGTGGAGGATAGGTGGCATGCAAGGATTGGACTACAGTGGAAGGTGGGAACGGAGGTGATGTCAGCTTTTTTTCGTGAGGTGAAAGGTTGATCAGGCGGAGCTTGGAATCATGGATCTGTGGGAGCCATCAGATCTGGAGGATCAATGGTTGAGATGTGTTGCAAGGGCACCATGAAGTTACAGACCAATTTCCTTCCTTGTGATCCCGCAGTGAATCTCAGCCGTTCATCTGAGTTTCTATGCAGTTAACCAAGTCAACCGCGGGAGCACCTCTCGTGTTAACCCATGGATTGAAATTGCCCGCGAGTGAAATGGAAGGTTGGGGATGACCGTTGGATCAAGGCCAACAGGTTAGATCTACAGCTGAGATGGCCCAAGGAAAGGTAAGGCAGGGTGGGGGAGAAAAGGGCCCACCTTTGAATTTTTAAAGGTTTTGGGAGTTAATAAGGTTTGGGGTATGAAAATAATAAGGGCAAAGGGGTAAAGAGAGAAGGGGGAGAAGTAAGGTCACATGGGAACAGACGGAGCCGGGGCTTTAAGGAAAAGGGGCCGAGGGTTAACAGGTGGTTGGGTCCTCGTGTCATATGAAGAAAAATAGCAGAGGGTTAAGCCTATAGGGGCTTGAGGCCCATTTTTATGAAAAGTCGAAAAATAGGCCGAAAAGTGGGGTTTTAGCCCTTTTTTGGTGTTCAGATAAGTATAAAAGGAATTTTAAACCATTATAAATGGGTTTTAATGGTTTAAAAGGGTCTTTTAGAGGAATGGAGGGTAAATGATAAAGGAAGAAAACCTTTTTTGCAGGGGTAAAATGACTGTTTGGATAAGTGAAAATGAGTGAAAATGGGAAGATATGATGGAGGTGAAAAAATGGGAAATATAGCCTGAAAACAATTTCTTTTTGAGATGGCAAGATAACTTGGAGGATTTAAGTGAAGATATTCAGTGAATTGATAGACTTAGGATAATAAAGGCTGTGAGATTTCTAGAACTCGCAATGTTTCTGCAATATTGTTTCTAGAAATCTGGGATTGTCAACTTAGTCATCTTTGGATAAAATCAAAATTATTGATGACTAACAGTGGCTCCACTTGGGGAGGACAACTGTCCTTTTAGGTGTCCAGAACCTCAGCTTATGAAATCTCTGAGTTTCAACAGATCAGTGCTTTATCCATTGGGAAAAAAATCTTTTTTTTCTTGCTGATTTTCTTTGCATTTTGACAATTCTTCAATGACCTGCAGCATGAAAACTTTTTTAAATAGCATCTCTACCTACCATATCTTACTTGTCCTAGCATTTTTTCTTCTTCCTTTGAGTGCATTTGAACTAGAAAAATCTTTGACATTTTATTTTTTAAAATAGAAATAAACTATCTAATCCTATCCATATTTATTCGAAGGGTCCAAATTAAACTATTGAACTCTTTATTTCTCTACCTAGCTATCTATCTATCAAGATTAGGCTATTTGACAGATTTTATTCTCTATTTCTAAGACAAAAATTTTAAACACAGTCAAATCAAGATTAGACTTTCTGATTTTCTATGGTGTCTATGGTGGTATGTACAAGCTGCACATGGAATTTATTTGCAGAAAATTTAAAACAAATTTGTGAAGGCTTAAGATCTGAAAATTAAGAACATCCTTCTTTTTTTCTTTGGCTCAAGTTTGATATTTTTGGAGCCATTTCTCTTTTCTTTTCTTGGTTCATATTTTAAGCATGTTAGAACCATTCTTTCCCTATCCTAATCTATTCTACTAATAAGCCAAGATTATACTATTTGGAAAATATGTTTTCACTAACCTATCAGCACAAAATTGAAATTTACTTAGTCATAATTAGGCTGTATGACTAAATAATAGTTCCTTTTTCAAGCAGTGGCATTTAGACTTTCACACTTCCATATTTTTCCTCTTTTTAGTATGGGGCTATACCTCTTTTGAATCTACCCTCTTTTTCTTTTCTTTTATTTTCTTTTATTTTCCTGATTTCCTTTTCAAATGGATTATGTACAATGAATAAAAATTTGGAAGCTAAGACTCTTGAAAGAATTAGTGCTTAAGCATCCTTCCATTGACATGACCTCCAAATAAATCTTCTCCATTCAGCTCTTATAGAAAGAATACATTATGACCCCTGATAGAATGAATAATGTAGGGCCCTTTCCACATATTCTCAAATTTACCATGTTTTCCCCTTTCTTCCCTTCTAGAATCCCACTTTATAACTATATTTCCAACATGGAAATAATTTTCTTTAGTTCTCTTGTCAAATAATTTCTTGATACTCTCTTGGACTGTTTGTGTTCTCTTGTACACTTCCTCTCTGGACTGCTGTAAATGAATGGTCTGATTGACCCTTCTCTGCATATCATTTTCTTCAGTTTGTACTTCTTGAAGGAGTTTTATGACAGGAAAGCCTAAAGATGTTGGGAAGACTGCATCCATGCCATAAACCAGCTGATAGGGGGACATATTTATTGACTTTTTGAAGGTTAATCTATCAACCCATAAAGCATGAACAATCCTACTATGCCATGATTTCTGATTCTTCTCCAATAGTTTTTTGATAATATTGACAAGGATTTTATTGGAGGATTCAGCTAATCCATTTCCTTGAGGATAGTAGGTAGTGGAATGACCCAAAGTAATATAATACTTATGGCAGAAGTCAATCATTCTTTTATTTTTTAAGGCAACAACATTGTATGTGATAATTTTTCTAGGAAAACCAAATATGGATAGTATGTTGGTTTCAAGGAACTTGATAATGATAGAGTTAGTAGCATTCCTATAAGGTATGGCTTCTATCCACTTGGTAAAATAATCAGTGGCAGTGAGGATCCATTTATGTTGGGCTGATGAAGATGGGTGAATTTCCCCAATGTATTCCAAGCCCCATTGTTGAAAGGGAGCCTCAACAGTGATGGGATGAAAGGGTAAAGGAAGGATTTTTCTCTTGCCATAAAAAATTTGACACTTATGGCAAGACATGACAAGTTTCTGAGTGTCTGGGAAAAGGGTAGGTCAATAGTAACCAGTTCTGAGGAATTTATTTGTTGTAGTCTTCCAGTAGAGATGTCCTCCACATTCTCCCTCATGTAGCTCATGCATGATTTTTCCTGCATCAACCTCAAGAAAACATTTAAGAAATATTCCAACAACATTCTTCCAATATAAAACCCCATCTAGTATGCAATAATTTAAAGCCTTCTGCTTCAAATATCTAGCTTTAGTTTTAGATAGAGAAGGAGGGGTATTTATAGAAAGCAGCACATATATGATATTAGCGTACCAAGGTGAATTCACAAATTTTCCTTCAATAAATGGAGCTGTGAATTCTTCTGTTTCTTCCAAACTATCAACCATATTCATATCTAGTGCTTGGAATTTTGACTCAGCCATGAGTTTTTCTAATCCCTACCCTTTGATTAGTTTGGTAGGCCTGATTTCTAAGTCATATTATAGAATAATAGCAATCCATTTTCCCCTTTTACCATGAGGGTCTTGACTTAGAATGTCCTTGACAACAGTATGTGGGACAAAATCAATGATGTGAGAATGCAAAATGTAAACTCTAAAGTCTTTCGATGCTTTTACCAAGGCTAAGGCTTGTTTCTCCATGATGTTATACTTGAGTGGAGCATCTCTTAATGCCCTACTAAAAAAGGATATTGGTTTTTCTTGCCCCATAGTGTTCTTTTGTAGTAATACGGCAATGATTGTATGTTCAGATGCAAAAGAAAAGATGTAGAAATCTTTGGTGAAATCATGACTGATAAGAACCGGTGTTTGAGTAAGAGCTTGTTTCACTAGTTCAAATGACTGTTTAGCTTGTGTTGTCCATTTAACACCTATCTCTTTTTTTATCATGTTTGTGATATTTCTCAATAGCTTAGTAAGGTTGGAGATGAACCTCCTTAAAATTTTTATCTTCCCAATGAAATATTTTAATTCTTTTAGGTTTCTAGGATGAATGATATTCAATATGCCATCAATCCTTTTAGAGTCTACTTTGATTCCCTCTTCAAAAATTATCTGACCAAGAAGATTTTCTTCTTGGAGACCAAAGAGTGTCTTTTTGGGATTTAAAGATAAACCATATTTCCTACATTTCTCAAAAACTTTTCTTAAATGAATCAAGTGTTCTTCATTAGTTTTAGAGTAAAAAGTAATGTCATCAAGGTAAATTATTATAAAATAGCCTATGTTTTCTGAAAAGGCGACATCCATGGCCCTTTGGAAGGTGGCCCTTTCATTCATCAAACCAAATGGCATTTTGACATACATGAATGTACCCCAAGGTGTAGTAAAAGCGGTTTTATGTTGATCACTTGGGAGTACTAACACCTGATTGTAACCTGAGAACCCATCCAATAGTGAAATTATTTTAGACCCAACCACCCTTTGAAGTATATGATCCATTTTTGGCAAGGGATAGTTATCTTTAAGGGAGGCTCTATTTAGGTTTCTAAAATCAATGCATAGCCTAATTTCCCCAGTCCTTTTCCTAACATATACTAAGTTGGAAACCCATTTTGAATACCTGAGGGGAACTATGATCCCAGCATCATACATTTTCTTGATTTCTTTCTAGAGTAAAGGCAATAAAATAGGGTTTATCATTCTGAGTTTTTGTTTGAAAGGTTTCTGATTTTCCTTAAGAGGGATTTTGTGTGGAATGATGCTGGTATCATATGATTTGAGATCCTTGTATCCCCACGCAAACACATCTCTAAATTCTTTGAAAAGTTCTATGTATTTTTATTAATATGAGCTAGGAGAGTGTTGGATAGCTTGATCATTTTGGGTTCTGCTAGGCTGCCTATGTTATGTTCTTCTATGTTTGTTTCTATAGGCTCTATTCTTGGTTCTTTGGCTACATCATTAAAATCAAAAATCTACTCTAATGGTGTAAGACCTTTCGGAATTGTAACATTTTTACATTGTAAAACTTCCAGGTCTTTTTGGTGTGTATTATCAACTATTTCTTCTCTAAAAGGATTTTCAAAATGGTTTATATCAGCGGAAAAGGATAGCTCTGTTTCAGGGATTTGTTCTTCATTTAAACAATTTTCCTCATGGCTTGAAGTAGGTGTTGTAATGGCAAAGTCATTCTTTGATTGCAGAAAATCATCTATGTGTTTGTCTCCTTCAAACACTTGCCAATAATCTTCATTGTCAGGTATTGCAGGCCTTATTTTTACCTTTATATTGAGTCGTTCATTTATCTGTGGAATTTGGAAATTACTAGCAGCAAAGGCAAGTTCATTTGCTAGATGATTTTGAGCTCTTGGGATGAAAATGAGTTCATATTTTTCAAATGGTTATAGGAGATCAAGGGCAGCATTTCTATATTCTTTGAGTTTTTGGTTCTTGGCTGAATACTCTCCTTTAATCTGTCTAATGATTAACTCAGAATCCCCTTGGACTGATATTTTCGTAGCTCCTAAATATTTGAGTAAGTGTAGGCCAATAAGGAGGGCTTCATATTCAGCAATGTTATTTGTGCATGGAAAATCCAGTTTATAGGAAAATCCTTTGTTTGTGTTTTGTATCCATACGCCAGCCCCTAAACTTAATTTGCTACAAGAGCCATCAAAGTTTATTTTCCAAGGTATTTCAATCTCATTTTCATTTTCTTTCTGCTCTTCAAGGCTGCTAAAGTCCGAACTTTTCTTTTCTTGAGTTGATGGCAGATTTGACTGTTCTGGTGGACTGAATTCTTTCTTGTTTTCCTTTTCTTGTTGGCTGATTTCATATTCATTATATAAGATAAAGGAATCCAAATTTGAATGGATGGAGTAGATAGGAGAATTGTTTGGCCTATCTATATTTCTCACCATGTATTTCATGTCAGATTCCGTATATAATATTCTAGTTTGGTTAAATACCGGGATGGTGGCATAACACATGTCCATTTGAAGGCTCCCCTAAAGTTTGGCTCCCCATGATCTTGATAAAAGCATGCCATAATTTGGAGGAATGTCAGATACTACTATGTCCATTACTAGACTCTTAGCAGGAATCTGTGCTAAATTGACACATAAATATTTGATTAGGCCCAAGAATTTGACCCTACTTGAATCAAAGGAATACAAGTCTTTATACGGTTTAGTAATGTCCAAGCCTAAGCTTTCCATTAGTACTTTGGGCATAAGGTTATGTGAAGCTCTAGAGTCTAACATGGCATTGTGTAAGATCTTATCATGTATATTCAGGCTGACATAGAAGGGAGGGACAACCCCTTCTTGGTATTTTCCTTCAACTTCAGGACCAAATAATAATTCTGGCTTATCATCTGTCAAGTTTAAAGTATCAGTGTCACTGCCTATATTCAAAGCTTTCAAAACTTGATTTTTATATACATCCTGAGTTACTAGTTCAGCTAAGGGTATGGTGATTTTGATCTTGGAAATTTCCCTTTCAAGGCTGAAAGGAACTATTATTCTTGACATATTTACATCTGTTTTGTCATTTACAACCCTTTCAGCAATTCTTATTTACTAAATTTTATTTGGACTGTTATTTGGGACAGATTTGTCAGGGCCACTAGCAGAAGTACTAGGGCATCTTTTTTCAACACTTTGCTGACTGTTTTTGTCTTTATTTAGATTAGTTTTCTTGGCCATAGTGTTGATGTTACTGGTTGTCTTCTTAGGATGATTTTCTGAAGTTTTCCTAATAGCAATACTAGTGTTTTTGTCATTTGGAATTTCTGGGTTCCCTTTGCTTCTAAGATTATATTGTTTTTGTACCTCCATGATTGCATTTTCAAACCCCAATCTGTAATCTTCATAATCTTCATGGTTGTTTTCAATTTTCTCTGAGGAGAAAAATCCTTGTTCTTCTTCAGTGAGAAAAACATCTGTCTCACTGTCAGATCCTATCAAGTTTACATTATTTTCTTCCAACCTTTCAACTTCTCTTTATTCTTCTTGATCAATATAGTTTTGTTGAAAGGGAGGCCTAATCTGTTGGTCATTATCTCTTTGCCTATCTTGATTAGGGTCTCTTCTGAAATTTGGGTTTCTATTTCTGTTTTGGGGGTTGTTTTGATTCTCTCTAGGAGGCACTCTATCATTTAGATTTATCTTTTCAAGCGTTTTCTCCATTACCTTCACTAAGTTATCAATTTTAGTATCTGATGATGAGGTTGATGCCATTGTATCATCCTTGTATGTAACTCTTTTCTCTTCTTTTAACCGAGCTCTTTTCTCAATCAGATTTGCTTCTACACTTAAGGTTCCCCTCTACATATCTTCTAAAGTTGAGGGATATCTTTCTCTTAGCTGATAGGCCATTTCAGGATCAAAACCTTCTGGGAATTTAGCTAAGGCTAGGCTTATTGGAGGTTTCATGTTTGGGGGAAGTGCATTATAAACACTATTGAATCTAGTGCAATAATCTTGGACACTTTCCCCATTGTTTCTTTTTAGGTTGGTATATTCTAAAAGGATTTGGAGAGGGTTCTTCCTAATTTCCCATTTGTTTATGAATGTTTGATATAAAGAAGGGAGATCATTCATGCTATTAGGAGTTAGGCTTTTAAACCATTTTTTGGCTTCTCCTCCTAAACTTTGGGCAAATATTCGCATCTTAATGGTCTCTTCTTCTATTTCCATGTAATCAAAAGCATCATTCATTTTATCTACATGTTGTTAGGTAGTAGTAGGTTCATTTCCAGTGAAATGGGGAATTTTGGATTGGTAATCATTGGGTAAGGGAACCAGAGGTGGTGGTAACACTAGTGGAGCATACCATGCTACCATGATAGGAAATAATGGCGGATTTACAAGAGTTGGATTTACAAGAGGGAAAGTGAGCTGAGTTGGAGTGATTTGAACAGTGTATGGGTGGACAGGAGTGGAAGAAACACTGGGGAAAACAAGATGCTGATGAGAATATTTGTTATGGAAGAAGCTGAAATGATGGAGAAGCTAAGAGTCAGGTGGAGTAGAAGGTGAAGCTTCTCTGCTAAAGCTCCGTTGCAAATCTGTGGTTTCAAAGTCAGCATGGTTTAAATCACTTTGAGATTTATTTCTAAATAGGTTCTTTGTGTGAGGTAAGTCAAAGTGTGGATATTTTAAGACTGTAAGATTTTCAGGGATAGATCTTGTTCTTGAGATGGTCCTATCAGTAGTTGGTTTTCTAGATCTAGAATTTTGCCACAAAATCCTTTCTGGATTTTCAACTATGGTAGGGGGATTAGGATCTAGATGGGATCTAGTGTTAACCCTATGTAAAGTCAAATTTCAATTTCCAAAATTTAGAGAGGCTGAGGTTTTTAGGACTGTTTTTCAAGGCTTTTCCTCTCACAGTGATCTCTATAATAGGGGAATAGGTTTCTAAACTTCCTCAAGGTTGGTTAACATAGTTTTAAGTAAATATGGAGATCTAGAGGAGTAATAAGGCTATTGGGGCTAGTGGAGTCGCTGGGTGGAAATTTTTATCTTTTCTGAAGGTAAAATGTTTGATGGTCCACCACCAATGATTTATTTGAAAAACATTCTGAAATGTTTTGGGTTTTCTGAGTTTTTTGTATTTTTGTGGTTGTGAGAGTGTCCTATAGCTGATTCAACAGTTAGCTAAGGTGGTGAAACAAACAGAGTCTACTTTATGGTTTATCAGCTAATCTTCTCTAGTAATTGAAGGACTAAAGAGCCTATAATAGTTTGTCAGGCTAATATGTACTTAGGATTCCCACCGTGATCGCCATTATGTTGGTGTCCTGTGATTTGGAAGATTGGCATACCAAATGATAAGGCAACATCAAAACCAGTCTTTAGAGCTCTAGGACCTAGCCTTCCTAGTCTCAGAGAGGGATCTCTCAATTTTTTGCAAAGATATGACTTGTTTTCTTGTAAAAGGTTGATTTTAGGCTAGTTATTAAGCATGAGTTTGTTTGATTGTTTGGTGGGACATGATTATCTAGGAAAAATAGATAGAAAATGGAAATCTCTAAGTCATTTGGAAATGGAGTCAAGTGGAAGTTGTAACAATTTTGTAAATAGATCGGGGGTATCAGAGGGAAAATCTAACTTGGCTAGTGGATCTACAAGGTCTTTCGGGTGAAATGAAAAGGACATCAAAGGTTTTAGAATGAAAAGTAGAACTAAGGGCAATTAAGAATCCTTAATTATATGTAATTCTCCAAAAAGAGACTTAAAACATTATTTAAAACATGAAGAGGCATTCCATAGATAGGGCTAACCATAAATTTTAGAAACCACACTTCAGCAAATAATAATTCTAAGACAAAATTTTCAAATGAAATCTAGGAGTCGAGGAACGCTCTATTTCATCCAAATATTTCACTTTCACGGATAAGAAAACATAGAAGACTCACAAATAACTACATTCATAGAAGAGGGAACTCCTAAAAATCTAAGATTACAATTATAAAGACCTTCAAAACAATTATCTCAACAAGAAAAAAGGGTATGATCAAAGCAAACCTCTCTGGTAGACTATAAACAATGGTACTTTAAAGGGAGACTTCAGAAGTAGTTTTCAAGTGGCAGCAAGTAAGTAGGGAAAACCATAAATCATTCTTGAAACCAACTGTTTGAACTATTTCTAAATAAAAAAGCATAAGGATTCAATAGAGCAATTAAGAATTCTCTAGAATTCCTCAGCAGAAGAAAACATTAAGACAATGAAGAGTAAACAGAACTAAGGTGCTTTCAAAATGAATTTATTAGTCTAAAATTTTTACTCTACTATAATAAGAAATGATGAAACAGAATGGAAAATAGGAAAAAAAATTAACAAATTAGAATACTTCACCAACAACCAAGCTCAGGGATCCAATGACAAAGATTTCTCCATTAACAAACAGGTCAAAACATCCACAGGTTCCAGAACATCAAATTTCTTTCAACTTCAGCAGAACTATGTATTACTTCAAAGAGTCATCAAATGCCCACCATACAATGAGTTCGAATGTAGTATTTATGCTACAAATGAGGAGGTGGAACTGATCTAGGGTCCAAGTGTTATTAATTACAGAGTAAATGCATCCCTAACCTTGAAAACCATGCAAGGAATAAGGTAGGAACATGTGTGCAACTACTTCTCTGTTTAATAACTTTGTCTTGACTTTCTAAGGATAAAACAGGTGAAAAGTTTGACTTTGAGGCCTATCTTTATCTTTACATTAACTGTCTTGACAAATTAAAATGTCTTCTTTTGTGTAATAACTGTTTGTTGCCTTTACAAATAAAGAGTAGGTAAAATGTGTCAGTTAGATATTCTAATGGAATAACTTCTCCTGTTTGATGTATTTGAGGTTGTCTTTAGCCTATCTTTCCTTTATTTCATCTTTGAACTGTATTTAAGGCCTTTTAGAGTTGAGTTGCCTTTAATTAATCTACTTTAAGGCTTTAATTTTTCCTTAAGACTTTATCATCCTCCTTATGCGGTCTTTATCTCCTTTCTGATTGATTCGAGCCTTTATTTGTTTATCTTCTTCCTTTTATCTTTAACTTTCACTTGATCTTTATGCAAAGCTATCTATTTTTGTGCTGGAGGGTTTGATTGAATAGTTAATATTAATGACATATTGACTGAAACTTGGAGCTTAACCCTGGGTCCCTTATCTGCGTGTATTTTGGCTTGAGGATCATCATCCGAAGCTGTGTCATCGTGGATATGACTGTGGGTCAGCCTGCATATTTGGCTTCCAATAGAACCTGCAAATAAACATAAAAATCATCATAAAACCTGTGTTTCAGGGTTTAACTGCAAGCAAAGGCGATGACGAAGGTGGAAGATAAAATGTAGAAGAGATAAATGTGCAGAAGGGATTTCATGGTGAAACAGTAAGAAACCAGGGTTTCAAATTTGATTTCGTCGTGAAACTCGGCGAAAATGGTTTCAGAAAACCACCGACGTTTTCGCGCTATCGATTGTGTTAGGTCTCCGTAATAATCAAGATTGGCAAAAGTCCGATCACAGAGTTAACATAATTTCAACCAACTTTGGGATTCTAGGATCTAGCCCTCCTGAATCCGGAGAGGGATCTCTCCAATATGCACAAATATGGATTTGTCTTTGAAGTTTGGGGTAATGATATTAGGCTAGTTATGAGGTCCAAGGGTTTTGTTTTGTTTTGGATGGTTGAAACATGATTGCTGTTAGAGGTGAAATTCCCAAAGGTAAAAGGGTTCAAAGGTGAGAAGTTGCAAGAAAAAGAGTAAGCTTTGATCAAGAAGAAAGATGATGGCAGGTTTTTAGTCCATTGGGCTATGGAGTCATAAGGGGATTTAATTGAAACAATCAGGTTCAAGAGTGGTCTATGGGACAAGTCATCTATGCCTAAGGATCTCTTTAAGGTTTGATTTATGGAATCGAGTGATACAATAAGAAGGGGAAAAACAAATGAAGAACAAAGAGCAGCCCAGGATCTGGTAAGTACTTTGAAACTAGCCAGCCTTTGACCAGGCACTTAAGAAAGACATGAAAGAAAACTAGGATCTGGTAAGTACTTTGAAACTATCCAGCCTTTGATACACTTCTAATAGAAAACACATAAAAAACAAAGGGAAACTTCAAGGCAACCTTTGAAGTAGAAACTAGCGGGCCGAGCGCACCACAAATCCTCTCCTAGCTCTTTTTTACTTAGTTACTTTCAAGACGATCATAGAGATAACACAGAATGGCCTAAGATCTGATAAGTACTTTGAAACTAGTCAGCTTTTAACACATTCTAAGGGAAACAATCAAATAGTTGAGCAAATAAGAAAGGGACTCAGGGCTAACCTTAATTTCCTCAGTTCATCTTCACACCACATATATTGAAAGTAACATTTAAAAATAACATTCAGTCAAGGAAATAAGATGAGGGAACGCCAACATGCCTATGCCTAAACTGAATTAAATCATTTCCAAATAACACAGGAGGAAGAAAACATTTAAATAAAGATTTCTCAGCCAGAGAAGGGTACTTCTATACAGTAGGTCCTAACACTGTTTAAACTGTTCTTTACAGAAGAAAAGGAAACATATTGAAAACAAAAACAAAATCACAATAACATCACCGTCAGCATAGACCAGGATCCCATAAATCAGCTTGTATTGATGCTCCAAACCGGTTACAATCTTCAATTCCAATGTTTTAATTCATCTTTCCTTCACAACCTAACTTATCTACTACAAGCAGAGCTCCAAGAGCGAGTGAAATCCTATCTACAATCAAGAGTCTTCAACTCAGTTACAATTACAATGCTTCAGCAATTACATTAACAACCAACCCTTCACTCATCTTCTACTGAAGTATTTATAGAAGGATGAGGAGGTGAGATCTGAATAAAGATCTCAAATACAATAAATGCAGAGTTAATGTCTTTTTTGGCCCTTAGGGGCTCAAATGAAGAAACTATACAGGTGTTTTACTGCATTAATTGATTTACACTTATGATTCAAGCTCGGTGGGAGCTTCTGTTGACATTTGCGGCTCTGTGTGATGATAGGGTTACTCTGCCGACCTTCTGTCATTAAATCCCTTGCAGAAATAACCCTACGGCTGCTTTGAGGTAAAATATTTGACTTTGATCAATAAATTCAGTTATTGTTTGAATACTTTGAGGCACAGGTGGCGCTTTAGTTTTTGGGAAGAATCAATTTGCTTCCATCTGTGGCAGTAAAGGGTTTCCTGATGAAAAACTTTAGATTTTCCTTTAATCTGTGTTTTAGATCCGAGGATTAGGTGTTTGATAACTGTCTTAGCCTTAATCCCCACAAATCTGCTGTTCTGGTTCTTTTTTGGTCTTCAACATCTAATACTCTTTCTCTTCATTGATCTTCATGGTTTTTCTGTCGTGCAGGGCTGTGTAGGGTATGTAAGGCATAAATTCCTGTGAAAACACCAATATAACGTGATTTTAAACCCTATGGATGATTTCCTCGGAGGAATCGAACAAGGGAGGGTCGTCACCCTCAGTCGCCGAATCTTCTTTGGAAATGACAGAAAATACATTTAAACCTGCAAAAAACACGAAAAAACGTTATATAATCCTGCGTATAGGTCAATCTGCATCGGAGGGCATGCGGAGGAGCGGGGCAATCTGAACCGTCGATCGCACTATGATCGACGGTCTGGAGCGATCGGGAAAGTCAGCGGCGGAGGGAGTTTGACTGGGCTATAGAATCAGGAATTCAAATGTGGGCCGTTGATCTGCAGAGATCGACGGTGGAGATCGATTTTCGATTGCGCCAGGGCCCGGATAAATAGTATGAAAGTTGGTTAAAGGTAGGGCAACTTTAGTGAAGGGCAATCGTTAGATGCGAAGGATCAGATCGAACGATGATTGTTAATTCCGCTGGGCGGTCACGACCCGACAGATAACGCGCGGGGGATTAACTTTATGCGGCGGTTTTGAAACAGGTACGGGGACGCGTGGCAACTAGCGTATGGAATCGCTGGGCAGCCGGGGAAAACCATCCTTCGCACGAAGGCGGTGCAGGAAAAACCAAGCGGTTTCGAGAAGTGACGTAATGATGGGAGGCCCACATGATAAGTCTCGTGCCGCGTCGTCCGATCTTCGGAGCGGATCGACGGCCAAGATTGTTTTGAAAATCACGTGGGCGGAAAAGCTTTGAAATTTGATTTAAATCTAATTTCCATAGTTTACAAAGGTTTTTGGTGTTTTGGGCAGAGAAAATTAAAGAGAAAGGATAAGCACTCGATACTTGTAGCATTCGGTTCTAGCACTCGGGCGCATGGAGGAAAAAGAGGAGGAGACTTAGCCCGAGGGGGCTTAAGTCCAGTGCATAGAAAATATGCATTTTCTATGGTTTTTAAAGGGAAATGAAGGTTCCGATAAGGTCAGAAAGTGGGTTTTTAACCTTATGAAATGGATTTTAATGAAATGGAAAGGAAAGAACATGAAGTTTTGGGGTTTTCATGGGAAATAGAGAATATCCAATGAGGTTAGTGGAGGGAAAAAGAAAGGGAAAAGGGTCCTTTGCAGAAGTATTCAACTGTGGATTTTAATAGGATTTTAGAGGCTTTTGAAGTATGAAACAGTAGCAGTAAAAGATTTGGACAAAAGGAAGAGGCAGGAGGCCTTTCAGAGACTTCAAGAGCCAACAAGTTTTAATGGTAAATTTTTTTCCTTGGAGGCTCCCAAAAGTTTTAGCCACCTTTAGGTCTAACAAAATATTATAGGTGGCTAACAGTGGCTCCACTTGGGGATGATGCCTTCTTGAAGGCATCAAGAATTCAGACTTGATTCTCTGGGAGGTGGGCCTGTGCCTGATCCTTTGAATTGCTTTCTTTTGCTGGATGATCTGGCTCTGCTTCTGAAAAAATGATATCAGTCATGAAAAATACTGAACTTCATCAATACAACCTAGTACCTACCCAATCCTACTGATCTAACATTTTTTCTTCATCAGAGTGCACTTGGATTGGAAAACTCTTAAAAATATTTTATTCTCTTGAAAGCATAAAAAGCTAATCTAATTGTACTCCTTATTTCTCCCTGAACTCAGATTAAACAGTTGAGCTCAGATTCTTCTCTACCTAATCTATTGTCTGTTGGGATTAAACTGCCCAACAGACTTTCATTCTCTAAATTCTGAAACAGAAATTTAAAAAAAGTAAAGTCAAGATTAAGCTATTTGACTTGCTATGATCTATGGCATAAAAACAAGCTGCACATAGATTATTATTTACAGAAAATCAAAACAAAATGAGAGGCTTAAGATCTGAAAGTTCCTCAACATGGCCTTCTCTTTTCTTCTCAGTTCTGTTTTTGATTTTGTAGGAGCTATCCTTGCTTTTCTTCTGGTCCAGACTTTGGGCAAATTAGAACCAGATTTTACATCTTTTGTGACTCGGGAAATAAAATAGATTTGAGTCACTCTTCTTTTGAAAACTCAGGTTCAGATTTTGAGTTTGTTTGAACCTTCAATTTCTATCCTAATCTATCTATTGATAAGCCAAGATTGAACAGTTTGGAAAATCGAATTCACTATCCTATCAGCAGAAAAATTTAAAGCTAATTAGCCAAGCTTAAGCTGTTTGACTAACTAGAAGTGTGTTTTAGGAGTGACATTTGAGCTTGCACACTTTCAGCGTTCGTTTCTCTTTTTGGCATGGGGCTTTGCCTTTCTTATTTTCATTTCTGCCCTCTTTTCTTTATTTTCTCTTTTTTTGTATTTTTGGTTTTTTGATAACTTTTAATGCAATGGTGGATGAGATATTTATAATGAAAAAAGACAAAAAGGCTTCAAAACAGCAATGGATCAAGAGAGGTAATGCTTAAGCATCCTGCCATTGACAAGACCCCCAAACAATTGTGCTCCATCCAACTCTTGTAAGTAAAAAGCAGTATTACCAGCGGTTGAATGAATAGAGTAAGGGCCAAGCCATAGGTGATCAAATTTCCCTTGCTTTCCCTTCTCTTCCCTCCTTGAGTCCCACTTCAAAACTTTGTCTCCGACATTAAAATTACTGGCCTTAGTTCTTCTGTCAAAAATATTTTTAATGCTGTCTTTTTTGTGCAATGCTTTGTTATACACTTCCTCCCTGGTCTGCTGAAGATGAATGGTCTGATTTATTCTTCTGGTCATGTCATTTTCTTCAGTCTGCAACTCTTGAATTAACTTCATAACTGGTACACCAAGACTATTGGGAAAAATTTCATCTGTACCATAGACCAGTTGAAAAGGTGACATACCAATAGATTTCTTTAAAGTTAATCTGTCAGCCCAAAGTGCATGGATCAGCTTTGTGTGCCAAGACTTTTTATTGTCCTCTAATAGTTTTGATAAACCAGGAGGTGTATTCAGATTAAGAAAAACATAAATAATATCAGCATACCAATAAGAATTCATAAAATGGTTTCCAACAATGGGAGTTGAGAATTCTTCTTGGCTATCCAAAGAATTAATCATGTTAATATCAAGAACTTCACAATTTGATTCAGCCATTAATCTAGCTAGACCTTGGCCTTTGATGAGCTTAGTGGGTTTTATCTCTAAATCATATTCAAGAATAACAGCAATCCACTTACCTCTCTTACCATCTGGGTCCTGTGTTAGAATGTCTTTAACAACTAAATTTGGGACAAAGGCAATGATGTGTGAGTGAAGGATGTATACTCTGAAGTCTTTCAATGCTTTGACCAAAGCAAAAGCTTGTTTTTCCATAATGTTATACTTCAAAGGGGCATCCCTCAATGCCTTACTAAAGAATGCAATAGGTTGCTCTTGTCCTTGTGGATTTTTCTGTAAAAGGACAGCTGCAATGGTATGTTCTGATGCAAATGAGAAGATATAAAAATCTTTTGAAAAATCAGGACTTATGAGAACCGGTGTTTTGGTTAACGCTTGTTTCACCAGCTCAAAGGATGTCTTTGCTTCCAAGGTCCATTTCACCCCTTGCTCCTTCTTCAACATGTTTGTGATATTCCTAAGGAGCTCAGCTAAGTTAGGGATGAATCTTCTCAAAAAGTTAATCTTTCCAATGAAAGATTGTAACTCCTTGATGTTTCGAGGCTGGGAGATTTGCAATATGGCCTCAATCCTTTTGGGATCAATCTTAATACCTTCCTCAGAAATAATGTGCCCAAGAAGTTTACCTTCTTGGAGACCAAATAAAGTCTTCTTAGGGTTTAAAGATATCCCAAACTTTCTGCATTTCTCGAAAACTTTCCTCAAATGTTCTAAGTGTTCTTCATCTGTTTTTGAAAACACAGTGACATCATCAAGATAGATAATGACGAAGAAGCCCAACTCTTCCGAGAATGCTATGTCCATGGCTCTTTGAAAAGTTGCCCCAGCATTCATTAGACCAAAAGGCATTTTCACATACATGAAGGTGCCCCATGGTGTAGTAAAGGCTGTCTTTAATTGATCAGCAGGGTGGACTAAGATCTGATTATACCCTGAATAGCCATCCAGCAAAGAAATTCTTCTAGACCCTACCACCCTTTGCAGGATATGATCCATTTTTGGTAAAGGGTAGTTGTCTTTCAATGAAGCTTTGTTTAAGTCCCTAAAGTCTATACAAAGCCTGATTTCTCCAGTCTTTTTCCTAACAGACACCAGATTAGATACCCATTCAGAATATCTAATAGGGACAATAATACCAGCATCATACATCTTCATGATTTCCTTCTTAACCAAAGGCAACTGTATAGGGTTTATTCTGCGCAGTTTCTGTTTGAATGGTTTTTGGTTTTCTTTAAGAGGGATTTTGTGCTATATTATTTCAGTGTCATAGGACTTAAGATCTTCGTAACTCCATGAAAAAACATCAGAGAATTCCTCAAATAGCTCTATATATTTGAGCTTAATGCGAGCTGGTAAGGTTTTAGACAGTTTAACCATCTTCGGTTTTTTCTCACTGCCTATGTTGCATTCCTCCACCTCCGTCTCCATAGGTCCCAGTTTTGGTTTCTTTGCCGCATCATTAAAATTGAACAACTCCTCCAAGGGTGCAAAACCACTGGGCAAACCTTCATCTTTGGAATGCAGAGTTTCTAATTCTTCTGTTTCTGATTCTGCCTTCAATCCGGTTTCGTTTCTAAGTTTACTAGTCTGAAGGTTGAGATTGAAAAGCTCAGGAGAAGGTTCTTCTTCACCAAGAAAATTTTCTTCACTGTAGTCTGTATCATAATCTGAATCTGAACTATGCATTTCAAATTCATTTATGAATTGCATGAAGTCTTCTATTTGTTTATCTCCGTCAAACACTTGCCAATATTTTTTATTATCAGGCACAGCTGGTCTAAATTTTATTTGAGGTGAAAAATCATCGATCTGATATGGCGTTAAACATGTCCTAGCTGTAAAGGCTAAATTGTGGGCTATGATATTTCTTTTCCTTGGGACAAAACTCAGTGTGGAGTCCTCAAATATTTTCAAAAGATCCATGAAATCATTTCGATAAGCCCTAAGTCTGGGATGATTCGCATTATACTCCCCATTGACTTGCCTAATTATTAACTCAGAATCCCCATACACATTAATTCTTCTGGCTCCCAGTTTTTTTAACAGGTTTAAGCCTAATAGCAGGGATTTGTACTCTGCTATGTTTTTGGAACACTGAAAGTTTAATTTACATGAAATACATTCTATATGATTGCTATCAGTGTTAGTAATCCAGACACCTGCACCAGCATTTGTTCTAGTGCATGACCCATCAAAATAAATAGTCCAGAGAGGATCATCTTCATTTTTATCAGTTTGGTGAATGTCCTCTGTATGATTTGATTCCTCAACTTTCTCATCGGGTTGAGGATTGTTCTCTTGACCGTTAAGGTTTAACAGCAATGGATTTATGACTCATAACTCAAGATCGGGGTTTTGTTTGCCAATTTTTTTAAATGTAGTAAACTGTTTTGACCCTTTAGTGCTGTGTTCCTCTTCATCCGTTTCAGCCATTGATCCTTTTAGAGTGATTTTTTCAGGGAGTGTTTCATCGTTAAACATGATAAAAGAATCAAGGCCTGTACTTACAGAATACAAAGTAGAGTTTTGAGGTATGTCTTGACTTGTAACCGTGTATTGCATATGAGACTCCCTGTAAATTCTTCTATTCTGATTGAAAACAGGGATAGTCGCATAGGTCATGTCCATCTGCATAGTCCCTTGTAACTTAGCCCCCCAAGATCTTGATAAAAGCATTCCATACTTTGGGGGTACATCAGCCACAACGACATCCATGACCAAACACTTGGCTGTAATTTGGGCTAAATTAACACAGAGGTATTTGATCAATCCTAGACATTTAACTTTTCTTGAGTCAAAGGAGTACATGTATTTGTAAGGTCTGGTAACTTCAAGACCCAGGCTTTCCATTACAACTTTTTGCATTAAATTATGGGAAGCGCCTGATTCGTTCATAGCGTTGTGCAAAATTTTGTCATGAATGTTCAAACTTACATAACAGGGAGGAACAAGCCCCTCTTGAAACTTACCTTCAATCTTAGGACCAAAAATAAGCTCTGGTTGATCATCATTTAGATTGAGAGTGTCCTCATTTTCTTCTATGTTTAAAGCCTTCAAAATTTGATTCCTATATACATGTTGGGAAGCCAGCTCAGTCAAAGGAACAGAGATCTTAATCTTGGAAATTTCCTGCTCCAGGCTGAAAGGAGTTTGGTTCTTTAAAGCACTGGTTTCAGCCTTATTAGCTGCTACTCTATCAGCAACAACAACTTGCTGATTTGTTTTATTTACACTTGATACAACTGTTGTAATAGGAGTACTAGCTGAAGTGTTAGTACTGTTAATCCTTGCACTCCGTTTTTCAAGATTTTGAGTGTCTTTCTCTTTACCTTTGCCAGAATTATCAGCCACTGTTTTATCCTTTTGTTTGACCGTTTTAGGCTTGGTTGCAGTGCTTCTTTGAGAAGGTTTGTCAGAAGTTTTGATGTTGGGGGTTTGTTTACTCGACTTACTTCTGAGTTCATATTCTTTTGAAGGTTCTGTCATGGCATTCTCCATGTCTTGACAACAATTTTCATTATCATCCCTTTTGTCATCATAAAGTGTATAAAGACCTTGTTTCCTATCGTAATGAACCTCAAAGTCATCATCATCTACCCCAAATAGGTTCATATCATTATCCTCTGTTATTTCATCTGTTTCCTCAACCTCACTCACATAGTTTTGATGAAAGGGAGGAGTGATCTGCTGATCATCTTCCCTTGGTCTGTTTAGAGGTTGGTTCCTTCTCATATTCTGATTCTAGTTTTGGTTTCTGTTTTGAGGAGCAGTTTGATTTTGACTTGCTTGTGCTCTCTCAAGAATGCTCATTTTCTTCATCATTTCTTCTATCATTATTTCCATTTTTTAGCTTGAGGCAGAAGGTGTGGATTCCTCTCTAAAAGATACTCTCTTTTTAGCTTTCATCCTTGCTCTCTTTTCCATCAAGTCGACTTCCACAGAAAGGGCACCTCTTTGCATGTCTTCAAGGGTTGCAAAATCTCTCTCTCTTAACGAATAGGTCATATCAGCATCAAACCCTTCAGGAAATTTGTTTAAAGTTGAACGTTGTGGAGGTTTTAATTCTGGGGAAAGCGCATTATACACACTGTTAAATCTGGCACAATAAGCTTGTACACTTTCCCTGGGTTCCTATGGAGATTTTTATAGTCAGTAAGAACTTGTAGAGGGTTCTTCCTCACTTCCCATTTGTTTAAGAATGTTTGATGGAAGCCTTGAAGATCATTGATACTGTGGGGTGCTAGGGCTTTAAACCATTTTCTTACTTCTCCCCCTAAACTCTGAGCAAATAATCTGAGTTTGACAGAATCATCATCAATTTCATTTCTGTCAAAGTAGTCATTAATCTTGTCTACATGTTGTGATGCAGTTATAGCATTGCTAGCATCATATAATGGAATTTTGAACTAATAGTCCTATGGGAGATTGACTAATGGTATAGGAAGGACTAAGGGAGCATACCATGCTGCCATGATATGTAGTGGGGGTGGGTTGACAAGAGGAGGTGTGGGTCGAAGTGGAGTGGTTTGAGCAGTGGATGAAAGATAAACAGAAGTGGATGGAACAACAGTAGATTGCTAAGCTGATCTTGGATGAGAGACACCTAAGTTAAGAAGAAAATGTAAATCAGGAGGTGTTGTTTCCCTGCTACCAAGATGTTCGCTTGTTTCAGGAGATGAAAGTGAAGTCTCAGAATCTAGCTGATCTAAATCACCAAATGACCTAGTCCTAGATGGGTTCAATAAGTCAGTTTGTGATTTCTATAGAGCTGAAAGATTTTCAGGGACTGAATTGGCTCTTATGTGCGATCTGAAAATAGTTGAGGATTCTATCTTAGGAGACTTCCTAAGGATACTTTCTGGGTTATCAACTATCTCAGGTGGGTTGGGGTCAGGATGGGCTCTAGTGTGGATCTTTCTAGAAGCCACTATGCTATGCTTTTTAGACCCAAATAAATTAGACAAGTTCAATCAGATATGACAATCTCTGAGAGGTTAACTAGTCTGTTAATGCCAATTTCAATCCCACAGTCCTCTACCTGAGTTTGAAGGATATTATAATGATAAGGGTTCTTCCCAGTGGAGTCTTAAGGTTTGTTCAGGATTGTGGAGTCGCCAGGTGGAAAGTTCAGAGTGTTTTCAAAGAGATACATTGTCCACCACAGTGCTTGTGAAACATCCTTTTTCAAGGGTATCCCAAAACACAACAAACTCTAACCAGAGATTGACTGGGAGGGCATTCACCAGATATGTCACCTCTAAAAGAGGATGAGATCCAGAGGCTACCTGGACCTTTCCAGACTCTGTCTAAGAGTATGAAATAAAACACATCCAATGGTAAGTGAAATGTAAGAGCAAGTGTTTTACTACCAATCTGAAATTCTTTTTGGTATTTTCTGAATTGTTTTTATTTGTGGTTTGCAAGAATGTCCTAACTTTACTCCAAAACTTAGCTGCGTTATGAGACAAAGAAAGTCCACTCTTATGGCTAAGCCAGCTGATTTTTCAAGGTTAGATAAAAGCTTATAAGAATCCTAGGGTTCACCTAGCTTGTCACTGATTCAAACAAGTTTCATCATGATTACCATTTCTTGGTAGTGCTTGAAAAGGCTACTTTTTACTCTCAAGGTCTGTATGAAAATCAAAGGGGAAAAGGTGAAAACTCAACTCAGTCCCCAGTATGGTCGCCAGAAATGTTAGGTCTCTATAATAAGCAATATTGGAAAAAGTCCGATCACAGAGTTAACATCATTTCAACCAACTTTGGGATTCTAGGATCTAGCCCTCCTGAATCCGGAGAGGGATCTCTCCAATATGCACAAAGATGGATTTGTCTTTGAATTTTACGGTAATGATATTAGGCTAGTTATGAAGTCCAAGGGTTTTGTTTTGTTTTGGATGGTTGAAACATGATTGCTGTTAGAGGTGAAAGTCCCAAAGGTAAAAAGGTTCAAAGGTGAGAAGTTGCAAGCAAAAGAGTAAGCTTTGATCAAGAAGAAAGATGATGGCAGGTTTTTAGTCCATTGGGCTATGGAGTCAGAAGGGGATTTAATTGAAACAATCAGGTTCAAGAGTGGTCTATGGGGCAAGTCATCTATGCCTAAGGATCTCTTTAAGGTTTGATTTATGGAATGGAGTGATACAATAAGAAGGGGAAAAACAAATGAAGAAAAAAGAGCAGCCCAGGATCTGGTAAGTACTTTGAAACTAGCCAGCCTTTGACCAGGAACTTAAGAAAGACATGAAAGAAAACTAGGATCTGGTAAGTACTTTGAAACTATCCAGCCTTTGATACACTTCCAATAGAAAACACATAAAAAACAAAGGGAAACTTGAAGGAAACCTTTGAAGTAGAAACTAGTGGGCCGGGCGCACCACAAATCCTCTCCTAGCTCTTCTTTACTTAGTTACTTTCAAGATGATCACAGAGATAACACAGAATGGCCTAAGATCTGATAAGTAATTTGAAACTAGTTAGCTTTTAACACATTCTAAGGGAAACAATCAAATAGTTGAGAAAATAAGAAAGGGACTCAGGGCTAGACTTAATTTCCTCAGTTCATCTTCACACCACATATATTGAAAGTAACATTTAAAAATAACATTCATTCAAGGCGATAAGATGAGGGAACGCCAACATGCCTATGCCTAAACTGAATTAAATGATTTCCAAATAACACAGAAGGAAGAAAACATTTAAATAAAGATTTCTCAACCAGAGAAGGGTACTGCTATACAGTAGGTCCTAACACTGTTTAAACTGTTCTTTACAGAAGAAAAGGAAACATAATGAAAACAAAAACAAAATCACAAGTTACAATAAGAATAACATCACCGTCAACATAGACCAGGATCCCATAAATTAGCTTGTATTGATGCTCCAAACCAGTTACAATCTTCAAGTCCAATGTTTTAATTCATCTTTCCTTCACAACCTAACTTATTTGCTACAAGCAGAGCTCCAAAAGCGAGTGAAATCCTATCAACAATCAAGAGTCTTCAGCTCAGTTACAATTACAATGCTTCAGCAATTACATTAACAACCAGCCCCTCACTCATCTTCTACTGAAGTATTTACAGAAGGATGAGGAGGTGAGATCTGAATAAAGATCTTAAATACAATAAATGCAGAGTTAATGTCTTTTTTGGCCCTCAGGGGCTCAAATGAAGAAACTATACAGGTGTTTTACTGCATTAATTGATTTACACTTATGATTCAAGCTCGGTGGGAGCTTCTATTGACATTTGCGGCTCTGTGTGATGATAGGGTTACTCTGCCGACCTTCTGTCATTAAATCCCTTGCAGAAATAACCCTACGGTTGCTTTGAGGTAAAATATATGACTTTGATCAATAAATTCAGTTCTTGATTGAATACTTTGAGGCACAGGTGGCGCTTTAGTTGTTGGGAAGAATCAATTTTCTTCCATCTGTGGCGGTAAAGGGTTTCCTGATGAAACACTTTAGATTTTCCTTTAATCTGTGTTTTAGATCCAGGGATTAGGTGTTTGATAACTGTCTTAGCCTTAATCCCCACAAATCTGTTGTTCTGGTTCATTTTTGGTCTTCAACATCTGATACTCTTTCTCTTCATTGATCTTCATGGTTTTTCTGTCGTGCAGGGCTGTGCAGGGTATGTAAGGCATCAATGCCTGTGAAAACACCAATATAACGTGATTTTAAACCCTGTGGATGATTTCCTCGGAGGAATCGAACAAGGGAGGGTCGTCACCCTCAGTCGCCGAATCTTCTTTGGAAATGACAGAAAATACATTTAAACCTGCAAAAAACACGAAAAAATGTTATATAATCCTGCGTATAGGTCAATCTGCATTGGAGGGCGTGCGGAGGAGCGGGGCAATCTGAACCATCGATCGCGCTATGATCGACGGTCGGGAGCGATCGGGAAAGTCAGCGGCGGAGGGAGTTTGACTGGGCTACAGAATCCGGAATTCGAATGTGGGCCGTTGATCTGCAGAGATCGACGGTGGAGATCGATTTTCGATTGCGCCGGTGTTGAGAATGCAGCAAGATGATGGAGCTTAGTGAAATGAAGTCGCCTTCACTAAGTGGGCCCGCAGGCAAATTCTGGCGCAAAGTCTATTTTTAGACTATGTCTATTTTTAGACATACGGAGCATAATTTGGGAATTCTACTTGGAGATTCTTGATGGATGCGACATGTCGGTAAAAAATAGATGAGACCCTATTTTTTAGGACCCAGACTATTTTTAGACTGATCTCCTAAAAATATGGAAGTCAAATATTATTTACCCTTAATAATATTTTGACTATAAACAGCAGTTTACTCTCTTGGCGCACTTCAGTTTGAGTCATGGAGGTGACTCATGCAACTGACACAAGGAATCATGTGGTTCCTAGGGTTTGATGGCATCTTGCATGGTTGGCTTCAGTTAGACTTCAGTGGCAGGAGTTTTGGAGGAGTTAACGGGATAGATAGTGGAGTTGTGTTCTGTTTGTTTTAGTTGAACTAGTTGGGATTAGTTAACTAACTAATCAACTAGATATGAGTGAAGTGAATTAAATATTATTTAATTCACTAAATATTAACTCATTAGTCAACTCAAGAACACTTCAGTTCACTACAGTGCATGATCAGTTCAGTGGAGACCAGTGGAAGAGGTAGATGAAAGGGTGAGTAAAGCTATCAGTTGGTAGATTGGTTTTGTATGAGATTTGCATTACACTTGGAGGAATTGTCCATGACAATTGCGCAGTCAAGGCAAGGGGATTCGAACCTTGAACCTCTTCATATACAGGCCATGATTGCGCAATAGAGGCAAGGCATTTAGTGGTGTGTTTTGAACCCGAGACTTGTTCAAAACCAAGCTAGATTGTGAGTAACTTCATGAGAGAGTACTGAGTACTTGTGAGGAGTATTGTACTTGTTTGGTTACTTGATTTCTCCATTATAATATACACAATAGCTGCGGGGTTTTCAGCTATAGGCTTTCCCCATACATATTGAGTTAATGTGTGATTGAATTGATGTGAGATTGCTTCTG
Organism: Pinus albicaulis; assembly: GCA_034641835.2. Classification (NCBI taxonomy): domain Eukaryota; kingdom Viridiplantae; phylum Streptophyta; class Pinopsida; order Pinales; family Pinaceae; genus Pinus; species Pinus albicaulis. The sequence continues at coordinate 357,401,913 of CM076581.1, read as the reverse complement.
TTATTTCCGCATGTGACAATTAATTGTAGAAGAAGGTTATGTGTTATGTATGAAATTCGAAATTGATATATGACCAGGTTAATCTTCAGTGAATAAGTGATTTATTCAGCTATTTTCTACAGCCGGGGCCCGGATAAATAGTATGCAAGTTGGTTAAAGGTCGGGTAGCTTTAGTGAAGGGTAGCCGTTAGATGCGAAGGATCAGATCGAACGGTGATTGTTAATTCCACTAGGCGGTCACGACCCGACAGATAACGCGCAGGGGATTAACTTTATGCGCCAGTTTTGAAACAGGTACGGGGACGCGTGGAAGCCAGCATATGGAATCGCTGGGCAGCCGGGGAAAACCGTCCTTCGCATGAAGGCAGTGCGGAAAAAACCAAGCGGTTTCGAGAAGTTACGTAATGATGGGGGGCCCACATGATAAGTCTCGTGCCACGCCGTCCGATCTGCGGAGCGGATCAACGGCCAAGATTGTTTTGAAAATCACGTGGGCGAAAAACCTTTGAAATTCGATTTAAATCTAATTTCCATAGTTTACAAAGGTTTTTGGTGTTTTGGGCGGAGAAAATTAAAGAGAAAGGATAAGCACCCGATACTTGTAGCATTCAGTTCTAGCACTCGGGCGCATGGAGGAAAAAGAGGAGGAGACTTAGCCCGAGGGGGCTTAAGTCCAGTGCATAGAAAATATGCATTTTATATGGTTTTTAAAGGGAAATGAAGGTTCTGATAAGGTCAGAAAGTGGGTTTTTAACCTTATGAAAGGGATTTTAATGAAATGGAAAGGAAAGAACATGAAATTGTGGGGTTTTCATGGGAAATAGAGAATATCCAATGAGGTTAGTGGAGGGAAAAATAAAGGGAAAAGGGTCCTTTGCAGAAGTATTCAACTGTGGATTTTAATAGGATTTCAGAGGCTTTTGAAGTATGAAACAGTAGCAGTAAAAGATTTGGACAAAAGGAAGAGGCAGGAGGCCTTTCAGAGACTTCAAGAGCCAACAAGTTTTAATGGTAAAATTTGTTCCTTGGAGGCTCCCAAAAGTTTTAGCCACCTTTAGGTCTAACAAAATATTATAGGTGGCTAACAGATGGGTGGTTTTTTGTTTTGCTCCAGGGGAATGTGATATGGTTTATAGGTTGATGCGTGTCCCTCTAAAAACCACCTATTTCGCGCAGAAGATGCACGACGGAAGGCTTTGGGATAATCAGACATGAAACGGTGAGAGGATGGTCAGATCTGGGGGAGCCAAATCAATGGTCTAGGATTAGTGTGATGGCGAGGAGATGCACTTTAGAGGGGATAGTGGAGGATATGTGGCATGCAGGGATTGGACTGCGGTGGAAGGTGGGACCGAAGGTGATGTTAGCTTTTTGTCGTGAGGTGAAAGGTTGATTGGGTGGAGTTTGGAATCATGGATCTGCGGGAGCTGTCAGATCCGGAGGATCAACGGTTGAGATGTGTTGCGGGGGGACCATGAAGGTACAAACCAATTTCCTGCCTTGTGCTCCCGCAGTGAATCTCAGCCCTTCATATGAGTTTCTATGCAGTCAACCAAGTCAACCGTGGGAGCACCTTTGGTGTTAACTCGTGGATTGAAAATGCCTGCGGGTGAAATGGAAGGTTGGGGACAACCGTTGGATCGAGGGCAAGGGGTTAGATCTATGACTGAGATGGCTCGAGGAAAGGTAAGGTGGGGTGGGGGAGAAAAGGGCCCACCTTTGAATTTTTAAAGGTTTTGGGAGTTAATAAGGTTTGGGGTATGAAAATAAGAAGGGCAAAGGGGTAAAGAGAGAAGGGGGAGAAGTAAGGTCACATGGGAATAGAGGGAGTCGGGGCTTTAAGGAAAAGGGGCCGAGGGTTAATAGGTGGTCGGGCCCTCGGGTCATATGAAGAAAAAGGGAGGAGGGTGAAGCCCGTAGGGGCTTAAGGCCCATTTTTATGAAAATTCGTAAAATAGGCCAAAAAGTGGGTTTTTAGCCCTTTTTTGGTGTTCCGATAAGTATAAAAGGGAAGTTTAAACCATTATAAATGGGTTTAAATGGTTTAAAAGTGTTTTTTAGAGGAATGGAGGGTAAATGAAAAATGAAGAAAACCTTTTTTTCAGGGGGAAAATGACTGTTTGGATAAGTGAAAATGAGTGAAAATGGGCAGATATGATGGAGGTGAAAAAATGGGAAATATAGCCTGAAAACAATTTCTTTTTGAGATGGCAGGATAACTTGGAGGATTTAAGTGAAGATATTCAGTGAATTTATAGACTTAGGATAATGAAGGCTATGATATTTCTAGAGATCACAATGTTTCTACAATATTGTTTCTAGAAATCTGGGATTGTCAACATAGTCATATTTGGATAAGATCAAAATTATTGATGACTAACAGCGGGCATAACTCCTCTTCTTGACCACTGAAGCGATTTTTTCAATGCTTTGGTAGAGATAGTATGGTAGGTTTAGCAATTCAACCCTGGGGAAGTGCATTAGTAACCTGATGTGATATGAATAAACCCTGGAGTACCTCCCCTCACAAGTGAAGTACTTGATAATCTGCCTCATCAGTAGGGCATATCTCTCTAGCAGGTGGGAGAAGGGGAAAAAATCCTTGTAGCCTTGTTGACAGCTAGGTTTGAGGAAGGGCTCATAGTAGCTCAAGTCCAATTTCTTATGTTTAAACCATCTCTCACCAATATCTAGTATTCTTGTGGTTTTAGAAATGAATTCGGAAGATAATTCAAATTTTACTCCTGCTAGGTTGAGTTGGTGGTTTTGTAGGCTAAGAATGAACAGACTAGTCAAGTTTGAGTGGCTTTGGACTTGTTTAACCCTCTCAAAAAACTGATAGCATGCGACATCTTGAAAACATGTAAGGATCATGGGAGAAGAGGTGATTTCAATGGTATCTAAAGGCTCAAACCTATTAACCCTTCCTCCCTTGTGTTTTGGCTTGATAGGCCTTTGGTATTCATCATTTTTGGTACTAATCTCTTCCTCAGACATGTTGGCTAATTATATCCTTGAACAAAGTGGTTTGTTGCTTGATGAGAGCTTTTAGGTCTAGGGAGGACAAAGTTGTGATGTGAGGGCAAACGTTTTAGCAAATGGAGGTAAAATGATGTAATCAAGGAGTTTTTTTCAGAGTTCGGGAGAACGCTTGTTGGTATTGAGTGTTTTTACACAAATGGAAACTTTTCACTTGAAATTTTCTTGCCCTAGAGGGTCAAAGGTTTGATTGGCAGGAAGGGTTTTAACCAATTTAAGTTTTTAATACTTTGTAATCTCTTTGATTATGAAAAATAGCACTTCAAGGGCAAGGAGGAAAGACCACCAACCTTTTCACACAATTGTGTAGGGGTTTGGAGGAATTTTTTTTTTTTTTTTGGCCACTTTTTGAGCAAACTTGACCAATTCTTACCTACGTGTAGCGCCACTCGACAAGCCGTTCCTGTCAAGCCTTCCTGTGCACAGCGCCAAGTTGGTTTGTGGGCAGTTGGGTGCTGGAACGAACCTATGCACAACGCCTTCACAGGTGCATAGCACCACCCTACCAGTGAGCAGTGCAGTGTCTTTTTGAACTGCGGCTGCCTCCTTTGTGTGCAACGCTGACGAACAGGTGCATAGCACCTCCGTCAGTGCGCAACGCCTGAAAATTTCACCAAAGTTGCACATAAAAAATTTAAAAACTTCTTCAATGGCTCTCCTTCTTTTGCAAAGACACAAATGAGTTTGTAAGGGGTAAAGAAGACTCTTATACTCCTTTTTTGAAAAAAAATATTTCACTATTAAAAACCACTTTCTAATGTTTGGGTTCCTTCTCCACTTTTCGCTGAATTTTTGTTTCTTTTTCCCTTTTAGGTGGTTGTGTCATAGTAAAAAATGGCTTTTTTCTTTACTGAAGTATCCTGTTGTCTCCCTCTAAGACTGACAAGCTCTTCAACCAGCTCAAACTATGCTCTTTACCCTCATTTGTAAATATGAACCTTTTCATGATTTTCAACACTTGTAAACAACAAACATGTGATCATTTTTGGAATTTTTACCTTTGACTGACATTCTGTCATGTATCTCACTGTGAATCAGTGGAAAACCTCTTAGTGTGAAAAACTCTATCAAATAGTGTCAAAAACTCCTTTATTTTTCATGTGTGCCACCATTGTGGGAACCTTAGGTTTGTTTGTTCTTATCAATTTTCCTGCAGGTAACCATTTTGACAGTCCTGCAGAAGTGTCATTCATTGCTAGCTATCTTTTTCAGAATATACTTTGATAAGAAAACCCTTGTTGGAGGCTTTACTGCTCTCAGACCAATTAAATTTTAGTTTCTTTGATCAGTTTTCTAGTGATATATCTTTGGTGGGAAAAGTTAACAGTTTTTAAAACATTTTGTGTCTCTCCTGGCCACTTCTATTTTTGCAGGTGCCTACACAACTTTTGCCTTTGATCACTGTATTTTCACCTCATGCTTACTTTCATCTTGATCCCTTTTAAGAGGCCTTTGACCGTACTTTGAAAAGTAAAGCCCTTTCACTGATACTCTTTATCATCTTTCTTTATTTATTGTAGTGGAATATTGGTGCTGTCTACCTCCTTTGATCCTTTTAAGACCTATGATTTTACATTTTTATGAGGTGGAATCAGTGCCTTCTTGTCAAACCCTAGAGGTTAGCTTGAATACCCCCTAAAATTCCATCTGTTGCTATGAAGGAGGCCCTTTGTCATCATTTGACCATTTTTTCTATTCCTTCCAAACTCCTAGGTTTTAGGGCTGTTAGAAACAAATAAATAGTGTTGTCTTCTAAGTTCTCTTAAACTTCTCAAAAATCATTAATTATTTCTAAAAGTCTTCAATGGTGCATTGATGGAGTGGAGGTGACCTTTATCCTCATAGCTCTAGTACTGATTCCTTGTTTGGCCAAAGCAGTCACAAACCCTGATTTTCTTCAAGCATAGGCCTTGCTGCCTTCTTTTGTTGTGGATGGTCTGTTTGTGATGATTCTCCCATTACCTTACCTTTGTCTAGGTTGATGGCCTTTTGATTCTTTTGCAGAAATGTGAGCAAGGGAAGTTTTCCCTTGCACACTTGTGCACTAGGCCAAGGAGGCCTTTCTTTGAAGGACCCTTTGATGAGTTTTGGACAAAATCACTTGTCCCTTTCTTCTTTGAATGCAATTTCTTCATACTGGAAAAACAGAGTTTTTAGGATACCAAATCCACCCTATGACTTTGTGAAACCCTAGGTGACCTAGTGGAAGGTTCCTTGGACTTGGCTTTTGGACTGAAACTGAGACTTTTGGGTCATCAAGTGTAAGATGGAGTTTATGATAAAATGATGTATTGAATATTCAAAATCCAATGTACTTGATTTATCTAAAGAGCCTACAGAGATAGTTAGGGACCATCAATGCTCGGGGTATTTTGGAGAGACATAATAGAGTTGTTTGATAGGTGGCCTTAGGTGGCAGTGAGGGTTTAGGAAAAAAAAGAACAGAGGATTCGGGTCAAAGGTGACAAGATACCGACAAAATGGATGACATGAGCCCCTAATGGGTTTTCTGGGACTGGTAAGCAGGGCTTGACATGATGGAATGATGAAACAGTAAAAAATTATCTTAAGGATAATGAAGGTAGTGAGATTTCTAGAACTCACAAGATTCATGAATTTTGTTTCTAGAAATATAAGGTAGACATTTGGTCATCTATAAAGGCAAAAAATTATTGATGACTAACAGTGGCTCCACTTGGGGAGGGCAACTCATTTTTAGGAGATGTACAAAACTTCAGATCTCTTGGTTCATGGTGACCAGTGCCTCATCCATTGGGCAGATTTTCTTCTTTATTTTGCTGTTTCTTCCCTGAAGTAGTGATTTTGATCATTTGAAAGCATGATTAGCTCAAATTTATTTCTACCTACCCAGTCTACATTGCCTAACATTTTTTTCTTCCTTGGGTGCACTTGAACTGGAAAACCCATTGACCTCTTTCTTTTGAAAGTAAAAACAAACTATCTAATTATGCACTTATTTCTTCCAAGAGTCCAGATTAAAATAGTGAACTCTTTTATTCGCTACCTAGACTATCTGACCGCCAATATTAAACTGTTTGGAAGACTTCATTCTCTCAGCTATTGAGATGAAATTGAAAACACGATTCAAATCAGGATTAGGCAATCTGATCTATCATGGTTTGTGGCGTTGGGAAAAGATGCACACAAACATTATTTTGCATAAGTAATAACTAGAAAAATAATTGCTATGATGTATCATTTGCTATGCATTCCCATTTTTTTCTTTGGATCTATTTTGGGCATGAGGAATCAATATCTTTTTCTCCTATTCTATTTCTTTTTGACAAGTCAAGCTTAAATGATTTGAAAAGCATTGTTTTTTTACTAAATTATCAACATAAATTCAAAACATGTTCAACCATGATTAGGCTAGATGACTGAACAAGACTTTTAGGCACAAGTAGTGGCATTAAGGCTTGCACACTTTCAGTACTACTATTTTTTGGGTATGGGGCTGTACCTCCTTTTGAATCTTCCCTCTTTTCTTTCTTTCTTTGTTTTTGTATTTTTGTGACTTTTCTCATGCAATTTTTATGTACAATGAATGATTTGTTTTTAAACTAAGACTCTGAATGGCCATGGTATTTGAGTACCCTTTCATCCACAAGACTATTTACCAATTCTTTTTCCTTCAACTTTTGTAGATAAGGAACATTGTTCTTTATTTTTTAGGGCATGGTGCAAGATTCCTGCCAAAAATTTTGAGAGAGGCCAAGTTCTCCTTTATATTTCTTCTTTCAGTTTTGTTTCCAAACCTTGTTTTTGTGAAATAAATTGTCTAGGTGAAGAAGGAATTCTTCATTATCTCCCAAACCAATGATAATGTCACCAATGTACATCATAGTAAAAAATTTGGTAACATGTGCCATGGCCTCTTGGAAGGTGTTTTCAGCATTCCTTGTTCCAGGAAAAATTTGGTCAAGCATGTAGTCATTCCAAGGAACTTTGAAAATATCTTTGTGTTGATTGATTTGAAGTGGTATCATTTCATGAAAACTTGAAACAGTACCAATCAAAGTCACCTTGTTATAAATTCCTATTTTTGGCATAGGATGATTTATCTTGGTAAAAGGGTGTTTGGACTCCATGGAGGCTTTGCCTAAGTGTCTAAAGTCTATATATAGTCTGTATCCTTTGGTTTTCTTTTTTACTGATAGAACTTGCCCAAATGTTTCATAGTTCTTCTTGGAAAAAGGCCTCTTTTTAACAATGTCTATGTCATTGGGCTTTAAGAATTTACTTATATATACAAGAGCGTCCTGAAATTTTTTGATAACCTCAAGTATTTGAGTTTTTTTTGTAATGGCAAGGCTTTGGATAGCTTAATCACTTTGGGTCTTCTTAGGATGCCTAAATTGTATCCCTCTATATCAATTTCAACAGAGATCCCTTTATGATTAATGGAAACATCAGTGAGAGTCAACAACTTTTTTGGAGGAACAAGACTTTCTGATAATGAGGTGTCTAGATAAGGTAAAAACATAAGACTCCTTCTATTTAGATCACCCAAGATTTTTGTTCTACGAGGGCATCTTAGAATTTTGGGATAGGTAAAAGGGAAAATTTGTGTTTTTGAGATCTGCCCTTCATTAGAGTCATTTGTTTCAGATTCTAAATTGATTTTTGATTTTGAAGTTTCATTTTCAATTGGCATAAATTTAAGTTCAGTTTCATCATCAAATGGTTGCTCAGGGTTGTGATAGTTCTAACTGTATAGCTTATCATAGAGGGCATGGTTTGACTATTGTAGTGTACCTAGATCTCTCTCAACTTCAATTACATACTCATTGATATCCTCTTCATTACACAAGATGAAATAATAAATATTTGAGTGAATGGAATACATAGGTGTGTTATTTGGCCTATCTAGGCTGCTTACCATATACTTTATGTGGGACTCCTGGTATAACCTCCTAGCTTGGCTGAAAATAGGGATAGTAGCATATGACATGTCAAGTTGGAGGATCCCCTAAAGTTTGGCTCCCCAAGATCTGGATAAAAGCATACCATACTTCGGGGGAATTTCAGCAACCACTATGTCCATGACTAGATTCTTCGCAGGTATTTGTGCCAGATTGACACAAAGATCCTTGATTAGACCCAAACACTTGACTCTGCTCGAATCGAATGAGTACAAGTCTTTGTAAGGCCTAGTAATTTATAGGCCTAATCTATCCATCACAACTTTAGGCATGAGGTTATGCAAGGCACTAGAATCTAGCATGGCATTGTGTAAAATTTTATTGTGTATGTTTAGGCTGACATAAAAAGAGGGAATGGCTCCTTCTTGATGTTTTCTGTGTACTTCAGGACCAAACAAAAATTTAGTTTTATCATCTGTCAATTTTAAGTTATTAGTATCATTTCCCATGTTTAAGAATCTCAAAGCTTGGGACCTATACACCTCTTGAGTAACCAGCTCGGTGAGAGGCATCGTGATCTTGATTTTAGCAATCTCTCCCTCAAAGATGAAAGGGACTTGGGTTTTGGACAAATTTATATCAGTTTTATCAGCCATGAACTTTTCTACATTTTTTATTTGCAGATTTTGATTTGGGGGTCTAGACAAAATAGTTTTATCAGGGCCACTAGTGGAGGTACTAGGGCAGCTTGGGTCATTATTTTTTTGGCCGATTTTTCCATTGTTCGGATTAGTTTTCTTGACCATACTGTTGACATTCTCTTCTGTCTTCCTAAGAATTTTTTCAGGGGTTTTCCTAACAACAGTGTCTATTTGGTTTTTCTTGGGGGAATCTTGGTTCTTTATGCTCCCAAGGTCATATTACCTATGGACTTCCATTATGGCATTTTCAAATACCAAGCGATAGTCTTGAGACTCCTCATAGCTAGTTTCAGTTTTATCTGGGGAAAATAATTCTTGTTCTTCTTCAGTGAGAAAAACATTATCTTCATTATCTGAACCAATTAAGTTTACATGTATTTCTTCAGGTTCTATGTTCTCTCTTCCATCTTCATCTAAGTAATTGTCTTGGAAAGGGGGGCTAATTTTTTTGTCATTTTCCCTTTGTTTGATTTGAGACATGTCTCTTCTGAAGTTTTGAGCTATATTTCTATTTTGGGGTTTTTTTGGTTATCCCTAAGAGATTCTCTTTCATTTAAGCTTATTCCTTCTATCATTATTTCCATTTTCCTGATTAGGCTATCCATTTTGGCATTGGAGGAGGAGGTTGAGGCATTGGGTTCATCTTTGTAAGTAACTCTTCTTTCTTACCTCACCCTAGCTCTCTTTTCAATTAAGTTTTCTTCAGCGCTAACAGCTGCCCTTTGCATTTATTCTAAGGTTGTGGGATCTCTCTCTCTCTCTCTCAGTTAATATGTCATGTCCGAATCAAAGCCTTCAGGAAATTTCACTAGTGTTAGGCCTTGATGGGGTTTCATATGAGGTGGGAAGGCATTGTAAACACTGTTAAACTAAGTACAATAATCTTGTACACTTTCCCCTACATTCCTCCTAATATTGTTATATTTGGAAAGGACCTGGAGGGGGTTTTTCTTGATTTCCCACTTGTTTATGAAAGTTTGGTAGAGGGAAGGGAGATCATGTATAGTATTAGGATTTAATGCTTTGAACCATTTTTTGGCTTCACCTCCTAAGCTTTGTGCAAAAATTATCATTTTGATGGTTTCTTCTTTTATTTCCATGTAATCAAAGGCATCATTTATTCTATCTACATGACATTGGGCAGTGATGGATTCAACTCCGGTAAAATGAGGAATCTGGGATTGGTAGTCATTTGGTAAAGGTACCAAAGGTTGTGGTGGAACTAGGGGAGCATACCAAGCTACGATGGTGGGTGCTAATGGATGATTTACAAGAGGTGTGCTTGTGAGATGGGATGGAGTGGTTTTCACAGTGGGGGTATGGATGCGTGTAGTGGAAGTACTTGGACCGATAAACTGATTTTGAGCAAATTTGATATGGGTTGAGCTAAAGTGATGGAGAAGTTGATAATAAAGTGGTGTGGAGGGAAAATATTCTCTACTAGAACTCTGCTACAAATCGACAGGTTCAAAGTCAGTCTGGTCAATATCAATTTGTGACTTGGTTCTAGAAAGGTTCTTTGTGTGATGCAAGTCAAACTGGGGATCCTGTAAAGCTGTAATATGTTCAGGTATGGAGCTTGCTCTATGGATGGTCCTAACAGGATTTGAGTTTCCAGATCTAGAATTTTTCCACAAAATCTTTTCTGGGTCATCAACTATAGTAGGAGGATTTGGGTCCGGATGAGATCTGGTGTTAGGTCCCTATATTACTAGTATAGTCCCTTATTGTTGTTAGTGTAACCCCCTTATTGTTATTATTGTACCCGTGTAACCCCCATTTTTTTATTATTGTGCCCTTAAATTATTATTGTTAGGCTGGCTAGGATTACATTGTGGCCCCACTAGGATTACATTGTGGCCCCATGGACTCCTATATATAGAAAGGAGGTTTTGTCATTTGTATCATCCAAGAATTGTTCATTCATGTAATGTATTGGAGGTTTCCCCCTCAAAGTGGCTCATTTCTAAGGCATTTATATCTCTTTTCTTCTATTTTTGGAGCTGGTTACACAACATTTGGTATCAGAGCTTGGGATTCTAGGGTTTCGCTGCTCCAAACAGGTCATCGTGGCATTTTCGCCATAATTTTTTTCTACGAAGTTTCAGAAGCTGAAATTTTTAGGGTGCGAAGCTGAAATCATGAGGAAGATTTTCTAAAAATTTCAGAGCTTGGTTCGAAATATTTTTGGAGATATCATCTGTGGAAGTTAGGTCTTGTTTCAAGCTCCTAAACAGGTCATCGTGGTATTTTTGCTATAAATGTTTTTCTACGAAGGTTCAGAATCTGAAATTCGTATGGTGCAAAGCTGAAATCCTGAGGAAATTCGTCAAACAATTTTAGAGCTTGGCTCACAATATTTTTGGAGATATGATCTGTGGAAGGTAGTGCTTTTTCAGGCTCCTGAATTGCATCTCAAAGATGTGATAGTGGGACAATTTCAATAACTCTCTCTCTGGGCAATGTATTTGAGTGCCGTAAAAATTGGTCGCAAGTACACGGAATTTAGTTTCTTGGCTATCAATTTCAGAGACAAAGGACGAAACAGTGACACGTGGCAAGTCCTACAAGTGTGCTCTACTGAACCAGTCCAGAATTAGGTCATTGTGGGAGATTGGACACAACTTTGTCTTGGTGAATCCAAATTAGATCAAACCTATGGCATTTTAAAGAAGCTTCAGAGGGCTACTACAGAGCTAAATTTTAGATATTTAAGATTTTCAATTACAGAGATAATTCAATTTCAATATCGAGCTCCTCAAAGCAAGTAAAAGGTATCAATATTGGATTCTAAAATGGCAGCTAAAAAGAATTCAACACCCATTAAGCCTTCAGAAGGCTCTACCATGACTCATGAAGATGAAGAATTGCAACATGATCTATCAAAATTACAAGATAAAGTGCAACAAATTTCACTCTCACAAAGAGCAACAAAAAATGAAATGGAAGTTTTGAAGAAAGGCGTGGAAGTGAAGATGGACGGTTTGAAGAAAGGCATGGAAGCTAAGATGGATGGCATGGAAGTGAAGATGGACGGTTTGAAGAAAGGCATGGAAGCTAAGATGGATGGCATGGAGGCTGGCATGGAATCTAAGATGGATGACATGGAAGCTAAGATCGATGAGAAAATGGAAAACATGAAGAATTTTCTAAAAGGAGACATGGAAGGTTTGACAAAGTTGATACAAGAAAGGTTTCCTAATGGTGAAAAGATAGTAGAAGAACCTCATGATGAGAACAAAATAAATGTTAATTGTGATTTCACAAACTCTAATGTTGGCGGGAAGAACCACCATATTCCAAAGATGGATATGAGGAAGTTTGATGGAAAGGATCCTGTAACATGGATACTACAGATGGAGCAATATTTTGATCTCCATAACGTGCAAAACACACAAAAGGTACGTATCGCAACTTTACATTTAGAACAAAATACATTTGTATGGTATCGATGGCTTTGCTCCCGTAAAAAAATTGTCACTTGGTCAATTTTTACGGAGGAAATGATAGCACATTATGAGGATACAAAGAGAAACACCTTCTTTAGCCAATTGATAAATCTCAAACAAAAGGGTTTAGTGGGGGAGGACATTGAGGACTTCCAAAAATTGAATATAAGGGTAACTGATATTCCAGAGGAACACAGGATTGATCTCTTCATAGGCACTTTAAAGGATAACATACAACATGAAGTTCGCGTTCTGGAACCTGATTCATTGGAGAAGGCATTCATGTTGGCAAGAAAAGTTAAATGTAAAATTATGGCGACAAGGAAGCCTACCACTCAATTCTATAAAGAAGGAAGTGTTGCTACGCCTAGAATTCCACAACCTACAAGGTTGACACCACAAAAATTGGAAGAAAAAAGAGCAAAAGGGCTTTGCTACAGTTGTGATAGCAAATACACTAAAGGTCATAAGTGTGTTGAGAAGAAATTATTTTACATAGATTGTAAAGAGGAAGAAGAAAATGAACAAGAAGAGGATATACACCAGGAACCAACCCTAGAAGAGGAAGAAATGAATCCGACCATATCGTGTAATGCACTGGCAGGAATTACCACTCTTCAAACTCTCAAGATAGCAGGACAAATCAAGAAGAAAAAGGTAATAGTGTTGATTGATTCAGGTAGCACCCATAATTTTATTCATTGTAAGGTAGCCAAGGAATTAAATTGTTTCCTATACCCAGCACCAGAATGTCAAGTGATGGTTGTAAATGGAGGAACTATAAATTGCTCTGGGAAATGCCATAATATCAAGCTAACCATGGGGGAATATGTATTGACTAGTCCAATTCTTTCCATTCCTATGGGAGGTGCTGATGTTGTACTAGGAGTACAATGGTTACAATCTTTGGGGACGGTAGCTTTTAATTTTCAAGAACTTTTCTTGAAATTTTTTTCAGAAGGAAAGGAAGTCGAATTACGGGGTATTGCGGGGAAGCCAGGAAGGATAATAAGTTCTAATGTCATGATAAAGCTTCTAAAGAAAGAACAACGAGGCGTAATTGCACAATTATGCTCACTAGAAGTTCCAACATCAAAATCATCTATTTCTGCAGATCTCCAACAAGTCTTGGACAATCATTCCAAGGTGCTTGAAACTCCCAAAGGACTCCCACCTATTCGTGATCATGATCATGCTATTCATTTGATTCCAGGAAGTGTTCCTCCAAACATCAGGCCTTATAGATATCCTTACTTCCAAAAGAGCGAAATTGAACGTATGATTGCAGAAATGTTAGAGGCGGTATAATTCAACCTAGTCAAAGTTCTTTCTCTGCTCCTGTAGTATTGGTACACAAGAAGGATGGATCATGGCGAATGTGTCCGGATTATAGGGAGCTCAATAAGCTCACCATTAAAGATAAATTTCCCATTCCTGTGATCGATGAATTATTGGATGAATTACATGGAGCAATTTATTTTACCAAGTTGGATCTTCGTTCAGGATATCATCAAATTAGAATGAAGACTCAAGATATTCCAAAAACAGCATTTCGAACTCATGAGGGTCATTATGAATTTTTGGTCATGCCTTTTGGCCTTACCAATGCACCTTCTACATTTCAAGGGTCGATGAATTCCATTTTCAAACCCTTCCTTAGAAAATTTGTGCTAGTATTTTTTGATGATATACTAATCTACAGCAGGTCTTGGAAGGATCATGTTGAACATGTTGACAGGGTGCTCAAACTATCGCAGGAGAAACAATTATATGCAAAAAAATCCAAATGTTTCTTTGGAGTACAAGAGGTGGAATATCTGGGTCATATTGTATCTCACGAGGGTGTTAAAGTAGACCCTAACAAAATTAAAGCCATTAAGGAATGGAGAGTCCCCACAACCATAAAGAAGTTGCGAGGATTTCTCGGGTTAACAGGGTATTATCGCAAGTTTGTTAAGAATTATGGGAGAATAGCAGCACCTCTAACAACATTATTGAAGAAAGATGCATTTTCATGGACTCCTGAAGCAACTAAGGCCTTTGAACATCTTAAAGAGGCAATGTGCCTAGTACTGGTCTTAGCTACGCCAGACTTCACAAAAACCTTTATTGTGGAATGTGATGCCTCAGGAAATGGAATTGGTGCAGTTTTAATGCAGGAAGGAAGACCCATTTCTTTTGAAAGTCGTCCAATCAAAGGAAAGTATTTACAAAAACCTATTTATCAGAAGGAAATGTTAGCAATACCGCATGCACTAAAGAAATGGCGAACTTACCTAATGGGAAGACACTTCAAGGTAAAAACTGATCATGATAGTCTTAAACACTTTTTGGAACAAAGACTATCTTCAGAAGAGCAGCAAAAATGGGTCACAAGGATGCTGGGTTATGACTTTGAAATAATCTACAAAAAAGGAAAGCTTAATGTTGTTGCAGATGCACTCTCAAGAAAGAATGAAGAGGTGGAAGCATTGCTTTGTGCCATTTCTATTATCCAACCAGATTGGATAACCGAAGCAAGAGATGAATGGAAGAAGGACAAAGATGTATGGACACTCATTCAAAAGTTGCAGCAAGATCCTAGTACATCCGATACATTTAGTTGGAAAAATGATTCCTTATGGTACAAAGATCGCTTATATCTTTGTAAGAATTCCCAACTAAAACAAAAGATTCTTCTCGAATTGCACACTTCTCCTTTAGGAGGACACTCAGGATTTTTAAAAACTTACCACAGGGTGAAGAAAGAATTTTTTTGGGATGGCCTTAAATCTGATATTCAAAAGTTTGTGGCGGAATGTTTGGTTTGCCAGCAGAATAAAGTGGAGACAATTAAGACCCCCGGACTTCTACAACCTTTATCCATTCCAAGTCAGCGTTGGGAGGAGATTTCAATGGATTTTATCACAGGTTTACCTAAGTCTGAAGGAAAGAATGTCATCATGGTGGTAGTTGATAGACTTACCAAGTATGCAAACTTTTGTGCATTATCTCATCCATTTAAAGCAAGTACAGTTGCTACTACATTTGTGGACAGAATTCAAAAGCTACATGGAAGCCCAAGGGTTATTTTGAGCGACAAAGATCCCATTTTTACTGGAAATTTTTGGACGGAGTTATTTTCTTGTTTGGGTACTCAATTAGCTCATAGCTCATCTTATCATCCTCAATCTGATGGTCAAACTGACATAGTAAATAAATGTTTGGAAGGATATCTTCGTTGTTTTGTATTCGATAAACAAACACAATGGGTCAAGTGGTTACCTCTCGCTGAATGGTGGTATAACACTTCCTTCCATACTGCAGCAAAAATGACCCCATTTATGGCACTTTATGGATATCATCCACCATCCATTACATCATCTTTAAGGGAAAATTCGAAGGTTCAAGCAGTCGAAGATCACATCGAGCATCAGCAAGAAGTTCTCCAACTCTTAAAGGATAACCTTAATTTGGCACAAAATCGAATGAAACAACAGGCAGATCAACATCGCAGCGAGAGAAGTTTTGATGTAGAAGATTGGGTATTTTTACGGCTACAACCATATAAACAAATGTCCCTCAAGCAAGCTAAGAAGGATAATAAATTATCGCCAAAGTACTATGGTCCTTACAAGGTGTTGCAAAAGATTGGTACTATGGCATACAAATTTGAGCTTCCTGCTTCTTCGCGAGTACATCCAGTTTTCCATGTTTCGTGCTTAAAGAAGGTTATAGGTGAAAATCTTCCAGTTCAAACAATATTGCCAGAACTTGATGAGGAAGGAAAAATCATACTGGAACCGGAAGCGGTCACGGAAACAAGAACTCGACAACTACGGAATCGATCAATTTCAGAGTATCTCATCAAGTGGAAGAACTTACCCACTGAAGATTCTACATGGGAGGATGAGAATTTTATACAAAAGCACCCAAAGCTACTCAAGCGCTGAGGACAACACTTTTTTTGAAGGAGAGGGGCATGTTAGGTCCCTATATTACTAGTATAGTCCCTTATTGTTGTTAGTGTAACCCCCTTATTGTTATTATTGTACCCTTGTAACCCCCATTTTGTTATTATTTTGCCCTTAAATTATTATTGTTAGGTCAGCTAGGATTACATTGTGGCCCACTAGGATTACATTATGGCCCCATGGACTCCTATATATAGAAAGGAGGTTTTGTAAATTGTATCATCCAAGAATTGTTCATTTATGTAATGTATTGGAGGTTGCCCCCTCGAAGTGGCTTATTTATAAGGCGTTCATATCTTTTTTCTTCTATTTTTGGAACTGGTTACACAACATTTGGTATTAAAGCTTGGGATTCTAGGGTTTCACTGCTCCAAACAGGTCATCGTGGCATTTTCGCCATAAATTTTTTTCTACGAAGTTTCAGAAGCTGAAATTTTTAGGGTGTGAAGCTGAAATCCTGAGGAAGATTTTCTAAAAATTTCAGAGCTTGGTTTGAAATATTTTCGGAGATATCATCTGTGGAAGTTAGGTCTTGTTTCAAGCTCCTAAATAGGTCATCGTGGTATTTTCGCTATAAATTTTTTTCTACGAAGGTTCAGAATCTGAAATTCGTATGGTGCGAAGCTGAAAGCCTGAAGAAATTCGTCAAAAAATTTTAGAGCTTGGTTCGCAATATTTTTGGAGATATGATCTATGGAAGGTAGTGCTTTTTCAGGCTCCTGAATTTCATCTCAAAGAGGTGATCGTGGGAAAATTTCAATAACTCTCTCTCTGGGCAATGTATTTGAGTGCCGTAAAAAGTGGTTGCAAGTACACGGAGCTGGTTACACAACATCTGGTACTGATCCTTTGTGAAGCCAGATTTCAAACTAAAAAAGGTAGAGAGACTAAAAGTTTTAGGGTTTTTTTTTGGAAGGCTGACCTCTCTTAGTGTTTGGTAAACTCACACAATGTAGAACTATGCTTCTAAACTTTTCCGGGCTAATTTGATACAATCCTAGGGAGTCTAAATGAGAACTAGTGAATTAATAGGCCTAGTGGAGGCTAGTGGAGTCGCCAGGTGGATGTTTTTAGTTTTTTTGATGATATGTGTGTATGGTCCACCACCAATACTGACAAAAAACCAATCTAAGGATGTTTTTGGTGTTTTCTGAGTTACCTTTATGTAGCCCTCAGGTTTGCGACAGTGTCATACATTGAGTCATCATTTTGCTAATATGGTGAAACAACCAGATTCTACTCTTGGCTATCAGTTGAGTTTCCTGTGAGCTAATAATGGTTTCTAAAGTCTCTAAGGAATACTTATATTTGTCACTAACTCAGAAGGTCCCACCATGATCACTAGAATGTTAGTGTAGTGATAGATCAATGGATACTATTTGACAAGGGATTTTTGAGTTTTGAAAGAGTACTTAGGGCTGAGACTTACTCAAAATGTCCCACCGTGATTGCTAGAATGTTAGGGTGGTGTTGTGGTGGTGATAAACCACCAGATAATATCATTCAAGGGTTTCTGAATTTTTTAGGGAATATTTAAGCACGAATATACTTAGAAGGTCCCACCATGATCGTCAGAATGTTAGTGTCTCGTGATTTGGCATATTGGCTAAACCAAATGACAGGGTAACATGAAACCAGTCTTTGGAGTCCTAGGAATTAGCCTTCCTGGACTCAAAGAGGGCTCTCTCTATTATGTGCGAAGGATGTGAACTTGTTCACTCTAGATGGTTGATTTTAGGCTAGTTGTGAAGTGTGGGGTTTGTTTGTTGTTTTGGCTGGGTAATATGGTCAAGTAGGATAGGTGGAGTGAGATTTTGTCAAAGCCATTGGGTTGTGGAGTCAATAAAAGTCATTAGTGTCTTAATGGTGAATCAGAGTGTGTTGCAAGGAAAATCAAGCAAGGTAAATGGATCCTTAGGGTAATGTGTGAGATGGAGTGAACATCAAATTTGGGAGAAACTAAGAGATCTTAAATACAGATTGTTTAAAGATATAACTCATGAGGTAGGGAAAACCAGTAAGCTCAATGAACAATACTTAAACCGATAAATATCCAAGATAAACATTCCAGTGAAACATAGAAAGCATGAGAGCTTCTAACTTTAGTAAATTCACCTTCAGAATTTTGGAAAACATATAAGATAGCACAATAACTCAAACTATGAAGAGGGAACTCCTAAACATCATAAATAAAGCTATAAAAAACTCTGAAATAAGTAGGTAAACATGGACAAAGGGAAATATTGAACGAGACCTCTTTGACTTAACCTATCAAACAATATTCCAAAGAGAGGTTTCAAGAAAAAATTTGAACAACTTCAAGAAATCAGGGCATACCGTGAATAATAATTGTAAATTAGCATACTAATCCATACATGAAACAAACAATTTTAGGTGGGCATAAGGAGCAATCAAGAATTCCTTACGATGACCAAACAGAAGAAAACATCAAGGCTATAACAAACAAGAGGACTTAGGTGCCTCAAAGAGCATGTCTCAACCTATACTTTTCTGATTTATAGCAACCAAGAAGGATGAAACATAATGAGAACAAGACAACATAAAAAAATTAAGAAGACATCACCATTAACCAAGCTAAGGAATCCTGCAAACAAGCCTCTCCATCATCCATCCAAGAAAGCCATTCACCAATCTTCACAAGAGAAATTTATTCTTAAAACTCATAAAAACCATGTATTTATCTTGAAATCTCATCCAATGCCAACATTTTACAATGGGTATCCATGCTCTATTTATCATGGATGGAGAAAAAATATCTAAGAGAGTATCTAGAAGTCCATTGGTTAAAGAAAAGTATCTCTATTGTCCTTGAGGCCTTGCAAGGCCCAAGGCACAAAATATCTAAAATAAATATCTTTTTTGGCCACTTATAGCAATTAAATTGACTTTTATGACCCAACAAGCCTCTAAAAACTTGCTAAACGCACATTTTGACTTTTCATCCAAAGAAGTGTAACATAGAGACAACAAAAATGGTATTCTTGCAGCAGTGATTTGGAGGCCTTCTCGATGTCGAAAAAGGCTATGTGATGGCTCCTTGGAAAGGTCGTGAAGTCTAATTTCCAAATATACCTTTAGTTTTCTGAATGAGAGCCATTTTCCTGTCCAAAAACTAATTCTCCCAACGCTACTCTATGCGTAGCACCTGGTCTGAAAATGAGACAGAAAGGTCAAAATTTTGATGTTTTTTTACCTTTTGGGGAGTCAAAACTACTCCAAATGATTTGAAATTTTGTGAGAAGACTAGTGGTGATGTGAGGAATCCAAAAATTTAAATTTGGCAAGCTGAGGATGCACCAAATTTTTGCGTAGCACCTAGGGTGTTGTGCACAGAGGCCTCAAAATTTCAAAAAAATAAAATTTTGTCCAATTTGGCTCAAAATTGGTGGAGAGTTCCCTCAAGAGGTCTTGGACACCTACTGAGAAGACTCAACTAAAACTCCAAGGCTATCATGTACTTTTTCCCTTTTTTTGTTTTATAGCTCCATGAGGGCCTCCTTCAGTTTGGCACAAGCAAGCATGTTTTTCTTTGCATAGTGCTTCGTCATTTTCTTTTGGAGAGAAAGGCATCTCTTTACCTTCTTGAAATGCTTATGCACCTCTTTATAATAGTGAATGACACGTTGTGGGCTAGGATTTTAACCAATTTAGGTTTTAATACTTTATAATCTCCTTAATTATGAAAAATAGCACTTGGAGGGCAAGGAGGAAAGACCGCCAACCTTTTCACACTCTGTGTAGGGGTCTGGAGGAAAAAATTTTGATTTTGGCCACTTTTTGTGAAAAATTGACCAATTCTACCCTGTGCGTAGTGCCACCCGACAGGACATTCCTATCGGGCCTTCCTATGCGTAGCGTCAGGTCGGTTTACGAGCAATCGGGTGCTGAACTGGGCATGTACACAGTGCCTTCACAGGTGCGTAGTGCCGCCCTCCCGGTGTGTAGCACAGTGTCTTTTTGAACTGTGGCTACCTCCTCTATGCGCAGCGCCGATGACCAAGTGCATAGCGCCTCCGTCAGTGCGCAACGCCTGAAAATTTCACCAAAGTTGTACAAAAAACCTAAAAAAACTTCTTCAACGGCTCTCCTTCTTTTAAAAAGACACAAATGAGTTTTTAAGGGGTAAAGAAGACTCTTATACTCATTTTTTGAAAAAATAAAATTCACTATTAAAGCCCACTTTCTAATGTTTGGGTTCCTTCTCAATTTTCGCTAAATTTTTGTTTCTTTTTCCCTTTTAGGTGGTTGTGTCATAAGAAAAAATGGCTTTTTTCTTTGCTGGAGTATCTTGATGTCTCCCTCTAAGACTGACAAGCTCTTCAACCAGCTCAAACTGTGCTCTTTAGCCTCATTTATAAATATCAACCTTTTCATGATTTTCAACAATTGTAAACAATAGACATGTGATCATTTTTGGAATTTTGACCATTGACTAACATTCTGTCATGTATCTCATTGTCAATCAGTGGAAAACCTCTTAGGGTGAAAAACCCTGGCAGGTGGTGTCAACAACTTCTTTAGTTTTCATGTGTGCCACCATTGTGGGAAACCTTAGGTTTGTTTGTTCTTATCAATTTTCCTATAGGTAACCATTTTTACAGTCCTGCAAAAGTGCTATTCATGGCTAGCTATCTTTTGCAGAATATAATTTGATAAGGAAACCCTTGTTGGAGGATTTACTGCTCTTAGACCAAGTAAATTTTATTTCCTTTGATCAGTTTTCCAGTGATATATCTTTGGTGGGAAAAGCTACAGTTTTTAAACCATTTTGTGTCTCTCCTGGCCACTTCTATTTTTTTAGGTGCCTACACAATTTTTTCCTTTGATCACTATCTTTTCACCTCATTCTTACTTTCCTCTTCATCCCTTTTAAGAGGCCTTTGATTGTACTTTGAGAAGTAAAGCCCTTTCACTGATACTCTTTATCATCTTTCTTTCTTTAGTGTAGTGGAGTATTGGTGTTGTCTGCCTCCTTTGATCCTTTTAAGACCTCTGATTTTACCTTTTGATGAGGTGGAATCAGTGCCTTCTTGTCAAAACATATAGGGCAGCCTTAATACCCCCTGAAATACCATCTGTTGTTATGAAGGAGGCCCTTTGTCATCATTTTACCATTTTGTCTATTCCTTCCAAACTCCTAGGTTTTAGGTTGTTAGAAGTAAATAAATAGTGTTGTCTTATAAGTTATTTGAAACTTTTCAAAACTTATTAATTATTTCTAAAAGTCTTCAATGGTGCATTGATGGAGTGGAGGTGACCTTTATCCTTGTAGCCCTAGTATTGATTCCTTGTTTGGCCAAAGCAGTCACAAACCCTGATTTTCTTCAAGCATAGGCCTTGCTGCCTTCTTTTGTTTTGGATGGTCTGTTTTTGATGATTATCCCATTCCCTTACCTTTTGATAGGTTGATGGCCATTTTATTATTTTGTAGAAATGTGAGCAAGGGCAGTTGTCCCTTGCAGACTTGTGCACTAGGCCAAGGAGGCCTTTCTTTGAAGGACCCTTTGATGAGTTTTGGATAAAATCACTTGTCCCTTTCTTCTTTGAATGCAGTTTCTTCATACAGAAAAAACAGAGCTTTTAGGATACCAAATCCACCCTATGACTTTGTGAAACCCTAGGTGACCTAGTGGAAGGTTCCTTGGACTTGGATTTTTGACTGAAATTAAGAATTTGGGTTCATCAAGTGTAAGATAGAGTTTATGATAAACTAATGTATTGAAGATCCAAAATCCAATGTACTTGATTTATCTAAAGAGCCTATAGATATAGTTAGAGACCATCAATGCTCGGGGTATTTTGGGGAGACATAATAAAGCTATTTGATATGGGGCCTTAGGTGGCAGTGGGGGGTTTAGGAAAAAAAAAACAGAGGATTCGGGTCAAAGGTGACAAGATACAGAAAAAATGGATGACATGAGCCCGTAATGGGTTTTCTGGGACTGGTAAGCAGGGCTTGACATGATGGAATGATGAAATAGTAAAAAATTATCTGAAGGATAATGAAGGCAGTGAGATTTCTAGATCTCACAAGATCCATGAATTTTGTTTCTAGAAATCTAAGATAGACATTTAGTCATCTATAAAGGCAAAAAATTACTAATGACTAACATGTATATATATATATATATATATATATAAGTGTTAATAAAGATAAATTATTAATGTTTTCAATTTTAAATTTTAAATATTCATTTAGAAATAAAAATAAAATAATGTTTTATTTTTAAATTTAAAAACATATTTTACATTAATAATTTTAAGTTTTTATCATTTATTGTGTCGATAGACACTTTACAATTTAAAATAAGGGAAATGTCATAGTTGTTATAAAACTATATAAATGTAAGTTATATTCACATAATATATTTTAATTAATTAAGTAGACTCAATTGAAATTAAAACATATAACATATATATTGTGCATCCATGAATACAATGACAAGGGTATTAATTTGTTATATTGCTTTGTTTTGTAGTGTGAGGTCGAGGTTGTGTAATCTCAATGCTTCTTTTATAAATCAATCAATCATTGCTTGAACTCTCAATCAATCATTGCCATGAAGGATTTATTCTCGACAAGTTATGTAGGGTTTAAATGTTTTTTTTTATGTTAAATGTGTTGTATATTATGTTGTTGTATTACCTTAATGTGTGATGAAATCATAAAAAAGAATGAATGACGAGTTATAGTTTACCACAAATATTGAATGCAATTTACCCTACATTTTACTACAAAGCTTGAGTGAAATCTACAAATTTATCGCAAAGCTTAAATTATAATACCATTTATGAGTTCTAACTTATTAGTTTTTTTATTTTTTAATAATTATTATAGATAATTAGTGAATAAAATCAATTCAAATATGATGAAATTTTGTTTACATTATAATTTTGAGTAACATTTTGTTCATTAAATTTGAGTATCATATAGGGGTGGCATAAGCAAGGGGTGGGGGGATTTTTCACCCTGAGAAAAAATAGGAACATATTTTTTCTTGGCGACTAGGCATTGCTTCTAATAATGTCATAGAAGCTTATTCTTCTCTTCAAGGATTGATCTGACTTGGTAAATTTGGGACATAAGATGTGATCATCATTGCATATTTTATAATTTTAATATCTTATTTAATCAATGGGTCTCTTCCACTAAACATGAATCTATCACAAAGATTCAAGAGGATACACCAATTGTTCCGATTCATTCCAAGGAAACAATATTTCCATGTATTGAGAAGCAATAAATCCAAAACTAATAAGTTGGATAAATTGGGAACAACTCTTCCCAAAAGAGGAATTATATGCTAGGGGGAGCCATCCAAATCCTATATCCCCTAAGGAAAAGCCAAATGATAACTAATAAAAATATATATAAATATATATATAATGGGAAAGTGAGAGGGGATCCATCTCATCATCATGGGAGACTTCTACATAGTTTACATGTAGAAGAAACCTCAATGCGTTTAATTCAATCAAATCAAGAACATAGTGGATCTGAGAAAGCATGCATGGAATGAGATAGGTGAGGTGATTATGTCTGGTCCTAGGGGATTTCGGTGGATTACAGATTGATAATAAGTACAAAAGCGGTATACCTTGTATGTGAAAGTTTATTTTCATAATTAATCAATGGAAAAGAGGTATCATGACAAAGTATGTTTCTGAACTTGACAACAGCTTGGATTATAGTATAAAAGGTGTATCAATGGGTATAAAAGTCAATAATTTTGGGATTCTATGATTTTACTGGACATATTAGGGCCCAATCAAGAAGGAAAATATGCCATTATCTATTGTTTGTCTTGGCAAAAAGGAAAATTAACTGTAGGGGGTGCTTTGTTAGGTATGGTTTTTCCTTCATGTGCTATAACATAGGTGTCAATGTTGGTTGTGTTTATGCTTGCTAGGTCCCTATAATACTAGTGTATCCCCTTATTGTTATTGTTAGTGTAGCCCCCTTACTTTTATTTTTGTGCCCATGTAGTTTCCATATTGTTATTATTGGGCCCCATAGAAGCCCACTATTTGTATTATTATGCCCTTACATTATTATTGTTATGTAGGCTTTGATTATATTGTGACCTATTAGACTCCTATATATAGAAAGGAGGTCTTTTAATTTGTGTCATCCAAGACTTGTTCATTTATGTAATATAAAGGAGGTTGACCTCTAGAAGGGGATAATTTTTAAGTCTTTGATCTATCTTATATTTTATTTTGTGAGCTGGTTGCATAACATTTTGTATCACAGATTTTGGATTTTCTTCTTCAAACAGGTCATCTTGGTATGTTCGCTACAAAAAAAATTTACGAAGCTTCAGAAGATGATATTTATACCATGTGGAGCCAAAATCATGGTGAAATTCCTCTAAAAAATTCATATCTTGTTTTAGTATATTTTCGGAGATATGATATGAGGAAGTTAGGGCTTTTGTAGGCTCTAGAATTCAACCTAAAGCATCTGAATTAGGGAAAAGTGTCATAACTTTCTCTCCGAGATTCAGATTTCAATTTTGTAAGAAGTGACTGAAATTTCACATAATATAGCTTCATGTGTATTGTTTTACGGCCGAAGGTCGCAATAGTGACATGTGGAACTCCATACAAGTTCACTCTACTGAACAATTCTATAATCAGACCAATGTGGGAGATCAGGAATAACTCTTTCTTGAAGAATCCAATCTCGGTCTGACTTGTGGGGTTCAAAAGAAGACTTAGAGGGCTACCACAGGACGCAATTTTAGACCCTGGGGATCTCAAATTATAGAGATACAAAATATTCAACATCAAGCTCCTATAAAACAAGAAAAAGTGTGTTTATTTTAAAATTTTGCATAAGTTTTGTTTGAAAAATCATTTTGAGGTGATTCAAGGGGCATATTGAACCATAAATATAAATTTATTGATTAAAAAATGACTCGAAGCAAGAAAATGGAAACACCTAGTGAGAAACAAGAAATCTCTACTATGACGCATGAAGAAGAGGAAGAAATTCAACATGATATATCAAAATTACAATACCTACTACAAGAAATTTCAGTCTCACAAAGAGTTACCAAAAATGAAATGGAAGCTAAGATGGATGGTTTGAATAATGGTTTAAAATGATACATGTAATTTTTGAAGGATGGATTAAAAACAAGCATGGAATGTTTGAAGGATGGTTTAAAAGAAAACATGGAAGGTCTTAATGAAGCTTTGACAAAGTTTCTACAAGAAACACTTCATAATGGATAAAATGTATTAGATGAAACTCATAATGAGAAAAAAATAAATGGTAATCATAGTTTCATAGACTCTAACATTGGATTGAAATACCCACCATATTCCAAAGATCGATATTAGGAATTTTTATGGCTAGGATCTGGTAACATGTACATTACAAATGGAGAAATATGTTGATCTCCATAATGTGAAGCACACACAAAATGTACGCATTGTATATTTATATTTAGAACCCAATAAAATGGTATGGTATTGATGGATTTCTTCTCGTAACCCACTTCTCATTTCATCAATTTTTATGGAGGAAATGATAGCAGATGATGAAGATACAAAGAGAAACATCTTCTTTAGCCAATTGGTAAATCTCAAACAAAAGGGTTCAATGGAAGAGCACATTGAGGACATCCAATAATTGAATATAAAGGTAAACGATATTGCAAAGGATCATAAGATTGATGTCTTGATACGTACTTTAAGGTATAGCATCCAACATGAGGTTCATCTTCGGGAACCTAATGCATTTGAGAAGGCATCCATGGTGGTAAGAAAATTTGAAATTAAAATTATGGCAACAAGGAAGTCTACCACTCAAAACTATAAATATGGAAGTGTTGCTACTCCAAGCCTTCCATGACCTATAAAATTGACACCACGAAAATTGGAAGAAAAAAGAGAAAAGGGGCTTTATTATAGTTGTGATAGAAAACCCACTAAAGATCATAAGTGTTCTAAGAAGAAATTATTTGACATAGATTGTGAAGAGGAGGAGGAAAAGGAACAAGTAACGTGAAAAGATTAATATATACACTAGGAACCAACCCTAGATAAAGAAGAAATGAATCTAACCATATCTTGTAATGCTATGGAAGCAATTACCACTCCTCAAACTCTCAAGATAGAAGGACATATCAAGAAGAAAAAGTTAATAGTGCTAATTGATTTGGGTAATACCCATAATTTTATTCATTTTAATATAGCCAAGGAATTGAATTGCTTCTTATATCTAGAACGAGACTATCAAGTGATGGTTGTAAACATAGGAACTATAAATTTCCCTATAAAGTGCCATAATATCAAACTAACCATGGCGGAATATGAATTGAATATTCCAATTCTCTTCGTTCCAATGGGTGGTGCTGATATTGTACTATGAATCCAATGGTTACAATCTTTGGGTACGATACCTTTTATTGTTCAAGAATTTTTCTTGAATTTTTTTTGGGAAGGAAAGGAAGTTTAACTAAGGGGTATCACATGAAAACCAGGAAACATAATCATCTCTCATGGAATGAAAAATATTCTAAAGAAATAACAATGGGGCATGATTTTACAATTATGATCACTATAGGTTCAAACATCGAAATCATATATTTCTCCAGATCTCGAAAAAGTCTTGGACAATCATTTCAAGGTATTTGAGACTCCCAAATTCCTCCAACCTATATGTGATCATGATCATGCTATTCATTTGATTCCAGGAAGTGTTCCTCAAAACATTAGGCCTTACAAATATCCTTATGCCCAAAAGAGTGAAATTGAACATATGGTTGCAGAAATGCTAGAGGTAAGTATAATTCAACATATTCAAAGTTCTTTCTCTCCTCCAGTAGTATTGGTGCATAAGAAGGATGGATCATGGTGCATGTGTTCAGATTATAGGGAGCTCAACAAGCTCAATATTAAAGATAAATTTCCCATTCCTGTCATTAATGAATTGTAGGATGAATTACATGGAGAAATTTACTTCACCAAGTTGGATCTTCGTTCAGGATATCATCAAATTAGAATGAAGACTAAAGACATTCCAAAAAAAACATTTAGAACTCATGATGGTCATTATGAATTTTTGGTCATGAATTTTGGCCTTACCAATGCACCTTCTACATTTCAAGGTTTGATGAATTCCTTTTTCAAACCCTTCCTTAGAGAATGTATGTTAGTATTTTTTGATGATATCCTAATATATAGCAAGTCATGGAAGGATCATGTTCAACATGTTGACAGGCTTCTCAAACTATTGGAGGAGAAATAATTATATGAAAAAACCTCCAAATGTTTCTTTGGAGTACAGGAGGTGGAATATCTAGGTCATATTGTATCTCATGAGGGTGTTAAGGCAGACCCTAACAAAATTAAAACCATTAAGGAATGGAAAATATCTGCAAACATAAAGCATATTCGAGTATTTCTTAGGTTGACAAGGTATTCTTTCATGTTTGTTAAGAATTATGGGAGAAAAACAACACATCTAACAACATTAATGAAGAAAGATGCATTTTCTTAGACTCCAGAGGCAACTAAGGCCTTTGAACATATTAAAGAGGAAATGTGCCAAGCACCAGACTTAGCTACTCCATACATAACAAAAACCTTTATTATGGAATGTGATGCCTCGGGAAATGGAATTGGTGTTTTTTTAATGCAATAAGGGAGACCCATTGCTTTTGAAAGTCATCCAATCGAAGGAAATTATTTACACTAATGAGAAGGAAATTTTAGAAATACTACATGCACTATAACAATGGCGACCTTACTTAATGGGAAGAAAATTCAACGTATAAACATATTATGGTAGTCTTAAATAATTTTTGGAACAAAGATTATCTTCAGAAGAGAAACAAAAATGGGTCACAAATATGTTGGGTTATGAATTTAAAATCACCTACAAAAAATGGAAGTGAAATGTTGTTCCAGATGCAATCTCAAGAAAGGATGAGGATGTGGAATCATTGTTTTCTTCCATTTATATTACCCAACTATATTGGATCACCGAATCAAGGGATGAATGAAAGAATGAATAAGACGTGTGGACACTCATTCAGAAGTTGCAGAAAGATCCTAGCACATCTAATACATTTAGCTAGAAAATGATTCATTATGGTACAAAGATTTACCATATCTTTGTAAGAATTCCCAACTCAAAAAATTATTATTTTAGAATTGCACACCTCTCCCTTTGGAGGGACTTGTGATTTTTAAAAACTTACCACAGGGTCAAGAAGGAATTTCTTTCGGATGCCCCTAAGTTTGATATTGAATTTTTTTTGGTGGAATGCTTAGTTTTCCACAAAAATAAAGTTTAGACAATTAAGACCCTAGGTCTGTTACAACCTTTAGCCATTCCAAGTAAACGTTGGTAGGAGGTTCAAATGGATTTTATCAGAGGTTTACCCAATTCCGAAGGAAAAAGTGCATGGTGATTGTTGATAGAATTACCAAGCATGCACACTTTTTTGCAATATCTCATGCATTTAAAGTGAGTACAGTTGCTACTACATTTATGGCAACAATTAAAAATTAAATTGGAAGCCGAAAGACTATTGTAAGCGATAGAGACCCCATTTTCAATGCAAATTTTTGGATGACATTATTTTATTGTCTAAGTACTCAATTAGCTTATAGCTCATCTTATCATCATCAATCTAATGGGAAAACTAAGATAGTGAACAAATTTTTGGAAGGATATCTTTGTTTCTTTGTAAATGATAAATAAACACAATGGTTCAAATGGTTACTTTTGGCTAAATGGTCATATAACACTTCCTTCTATACCGTAGAAAAAATGACCCCATTTATGGCACTTTGTTGTGAAACCAGCTCCAAAAATAGAAGAAAA
The DNA here is from genome assembly GCA_034641835.2 of Pinus albicaulis. Classification (NCBI taxonomy): domain Eukaryota; kingdom Viridiplantae; phylum Streptophyta; class Pinopsida; order Pinales; family Pinaceae; genus Pinus; species Pinus albicaulis. Next base: position 357,373,023 of record CM076581.1, on the reverse strand, counting down.
GAGAGATCGACGCCTTAGAAATCAGCCACTTCAAGGGGGAAACCTCCAATACATTACATAAATGAATGATTCTTGAATGATAAAAATTACAAAACCTCCTTTCTATATATAGGAATCCATGGGGCCGCAATGTAATCCTAGCCGACCTAACAATAATAATTTAAGGGCACAATAATAAAAATATGGGGGTTACAGCGCTACAATAATAACAATAAGGGGATTACACTAACAATAATAAGGGACAATACCAGTAATATAGGGGCCTAACATGCCCCTCTCCTTCAAAAAAGTGTTTTCCTTAATGCTTGAGTAGCTCTGGGTGCTTTTGTATAAAATTCTCATCCTCCCATGTAGAATCTTCAGTGGGTAAGTTCTTCCACTTGATGAGATACTCTGAAATTGATCGATTTCGTAGCTTTCGAGTTCTTGTTTCCATGACCGCTTCAGGTTCCAATATTATTTTTCCTTCCTCATCAATTTTTGGCAATATTGTTTGAACTGGAATATTTTCACCTATAACCTTCTTTAAGCATGAAACATGGAAAACTGGATGCACTCATGAAGAAGAAGGAAGCTCCAATTTGTAAGCCATAGTACCAATCTTTTGCAACACCTTGTAAGAACCATAGTAGTTTGGCAATAATTTATTATCTTTCTTAGCTTGCTTGAGGGACATTTGTTTGTATGGTTGTAGCCGTAAAAATACCCAATCTCCTACATCAAAACTTCTCTCGCTGCAATGTTGATCTGCTTGTTGTTTCATTCAATTTTGTGCCAAATTCAGGTTATCCTTTAAGAGTTGGATAACTTCTTGTCGATGCTCGATGTGATATTCCACTGCTTGAACCTTCGAATGTTCTCTTAAATATGATGGGGTCATTTTTGCTGCAGTATGGAAGGAAGTGTTATACCACCATTCAGCGAGAGGTAACCACTTGACCCATTGTGTTTGTTTATCAGATACAAAAAAATGAAGATATCCTTCCAAACATTTATTTACTATCTCAGTTTAACCATTGGATTGAGGGTGATAAGATGAGCTATGAGCTAGTTGAGTACCCAAACAATAAAAATAACTCCGTCAAAAAATTTCCAGTGAAAATGGGATCTCTGTCGCTCATAATAACCCTTGGGTTTCCATGTAGCTTTTGAATTGTGTCCATAAATGTAGTAGCGACTATAATTGATTTAAATGGATGAGATAATGCACAAAAGTGTGCATACTTGGTAATTCTGTCAACTACCACCATGATGACACTCTTTCCTTCAAACGTAGGTAAACTTGTGATAAAATCCATTGAAATCTCCTCCTAACATTGACTTGGAATGGATAAAGGTTGTATAAGACCCGGGGTCTTAATTGTCTCATATTTATTCTACTGGAAAACCAAAAATTCTGCCACAAACTTTTGAATATTAGATTTAAGGCCATCCCAAAAAAATTCTTTCTTCAGCCCATGGTAAGTTTTTAAAAATCCTGAGTGTCCTCCTAAAGGAGAAGTGTGAAATTCCAAAAGAATATATTTTTTTAGTTGGGAATTCTTACAACGATATAAGTGATCTCTGTACCATAAGGAATCATTTTTCAAACTAAATGTATCATATGTACTAGGATATTATTGCAAATTTTGAATGAGTGTCCACACTTCTTCGTCCTTCTTCCATCCATCCCTTGCTTTAGTTATCCAATCTGGTTGGGTAATAGAAATGGCACAAATAAATGCTTCCACCTCTTCATTGTTTCTTGAGAGTGCATCTGCAACAACATTTAGCTTCCCTTTTTTGTAGATTATTTCAAGGTCATAACCCAACATCTTTGTGACCCATTTTTTTTGCTCTTCTGAAGATAGTATTTGTTCCAAAAAGTGTGTAAGACTATCATGGTCAGTTTTTACCTTGAAGTGTCTTCCCATTAGGTAAGCTCACTATTTCTTTAGTGCATGCAGTATTGCTAACATTTCCTTCTCATAAATAGCTTTTTGTAAATGCTTTCCTTTGATTGGACGACTTTCAAAAGCAATGTGTCTTCCTTCTTGCATTAAATCAGCACCAATTCAATTTCTTGAGGCATCACATTCCACAATAAAGGTTTTTGTGAAGTCTGGCATAGCTAAGACCAGTGCTGGGCACATTGCCTCTTTAAGATGTTCAAAGGCCTTAGTTGCTTCAGGATTCTATGAAAAATCATCTTTCTTTAATAATTTTTTTAGAGGTGCTACTATTCTCCCATAATTCTTAACAAACTTGCGATAATACCCTATTAAGCCTATAAATCCTTGCAACTGCTTTATGGTTGTGGGGACTTTCCATTATTTAATGGCTTTAATTTTGTTAGGGTCTACCTTAACACCCTCATGAGATACAATACGACCCAGATATTCCACCTCTTGTACTCCAAAGAAACATTTGGATGTTTTTGCATATAATTCTTTCTCCTGCAATAGTTTTAGAACCATGTCAACATGTTGAACATGATCCTTCCAAGACTTGTTGTAAATTAGTATGTCATGAAAAAATACTAACACAAATTTTCTAAGGAAGGGTTTGAAAATGTAATTCATCAACCCTTGAAATGTAGAAGGTGCATTGGTAAGGCCAAAAGGCATGACCAAAAATTCATAATGACCCTCATGACTTAGAAATGTTGTTTTCGGAATATCTTCAATCTTCATTCTAATTTGATGATATCCTGAACAAAGATCCAACTTGGTAAAATAAATTTCTCTATGTAATTCATCCAATAGTTCATCAATCACAGGAATGGGAAATTTATTTTTAATGGTGAGTTTATTGAGCTCCCTATAATCTGGACACATGTGCCATGATCCATCGTTCTTGTGTACCAATTCTACATGAGGAGAGAAAGAACTTTGAATAGGTTGAATTACAACATCCTCTAACATTTTTGAAATCATATGTTCAATTTCTCTCTTTTGGACATAAGGATATATATAAGGTCTGATGTTTGGAGGAACACTTCTTGGAATCAAATGAATAGCATGATCATGATCACGAATAGGTGGGAGTCCTTTGGGAGTTTCAAACACCTTGGAATGATTGTCAAAGACTTTTTGGAGATCTGCAGAAATAGATGACTTTGATGTTGGAACTTCCAATAAGCATAATTGTGCAATTACGCCTCATTGTTCTTTCTTTAGAAGCTTTTTCATGACATTAGAGCTTATTATCTTTCCCAGCTTCCCTGCAATACCCCGTAATTTGACTTCCCCCCAAATATTGTAACCATTGTACTCCTAGTATAACATCAACACCTCCCATAGGAATGGAAAACATTGGACGATTCAATACATATTCCCCCATGGTTAGCTTGACATTATGGAATTTTCCAGAACAATTTATAGCTCCTCCATTTGCAACCATCACTTGAAATTATGGTGTTGGGTATAGGAAACAACTCAATTCCTTGGCTACCTTACAATGAATAATATTATGGGTACTACCTGAATCAATCAACACTATTACCTTTTTCTTCTTGATATGTCCTTCTATCTTGAGAGTTTGAGGAGTGGTAATTCCTGCCAATGCATTACACGATATGGTCGGACTCATTTCTTCTTCTTATTGGGTTGGTTCTTGGTGTATATCCTCTTCTTTTGAAGATTCTTGTTCATTTTCTTCTTCCTCTTCACAATCTATGTAAAATAATTTCTTCTCAGCACACTTATGACCTTTAGTGTATTTTCTATCACAACTGTAGAAAATCTCTTTTTCTCTTTTTTCTTACAAATGTTGTGGTGTCAACCTTGTAGGTTGTGGAAATCTAGGAGTAGAAACACTTCCCTCTTTATATAAGTGAGTGGTAGGCTTCCTTGTCGCCATAATTTACATTCAATTTTTCTTGCTAGCCTGAATGCCTTCTCCAATGAATCAGGTTCCAAAATGCGAACTTCATATTGGTTGTTATCCTTTAAAGTACCTATGAAGAGATCAATCATGTGTTCCTCTGGAATATCATTTATCCTTATATTCAATTTTTGGAAGTCCTCAATGTGTTCCCCCACTGAACTCTTTTGTTTGAGATTTATCAATTGGCTAAAGAAGGTGTTTCTCTTTGTATCCTCATAATGTGCTATCATTTCCTCTGTAAAAATTGACCAAGTGACAATTTTTTTACGAGAGAAAAGCCATCAATACCATACAAATGTATTTTGTTCTAAATGTAAATTTTCAATGCATACCTTTTGTGTGTTTTGCACATTATTGAGATCAAAATATTGCTCCATTTGTATTATCCATGTTACAGGATCCTTTCCATCAAACTTCCTCATATCCATTTTTGGAATATGGTGGTTCTTTCCTCGAACATTAGAGTTTATGAAATCAATATTAGCATTTATTTTGTTCTCATCATGAGTTTCCTCTACTATCTTTTCACCATTAGCAAAAATTTCTTGTATCAACTTTGTAAAACCTTCCATGTCTTCTTTTAGATCATTCTTCATGTTTTCCATCTTAGCTTCCATTTCATCCATCTTATATTCCATGCCAGCTTCCATGCCATCCATATTAGCTTCCATGCGATTCTTCAAACCATCCATCTTATATTCCATGCCTTTCTTCAAACCATACATCTTAGTTTCCATGCCTTTCTTTAAAACTTCCATGTCATTTTTTGTTGCTCTTTGCGAGACAAAATTTGTTGCACTTGCTCTTGTAATTTGGATATGTCATGTTGCCATTCTTCATCTTCATGAGTCATAGTAGAGCCTTCTAAAGGCTTAATGGGTGTTGAATTATTTTTAGGGGCCATTTTAGAATCCAATACTGATATCTATTCCACAATATGCCCTTGGAATCAATTCAACTTGATTCTTCAAACAAGACTTATGCAATTCAAAAAACAAAATACACACCTTTTACTTGCTTTTGAGGAGCTCAATATTGAAATTGAATTATCTCTTTAATTGTGGATCCTAAATATCCAAAATTCAACCCTGTAGTAGCCCTCTGAAGCTTCTTTCAAATGCCACAGTTATGATCTGATTTGAATTCTTCAAGGTAAATTTCTATCCAATCTCCCACAATGACCCAATTATGGACTGGTCTAGTAGAGCGAACTTGTATGACTTGCCACGTGTTACTGTTTCGTCCTTTGGCTTTGAAATTGATATATGGGAAACTTTGGGCAGTGTGATTGTGGCCACGTTTTACAGCATTCCAATCCAATGCTCAGGGAGAGAGTTATGAATATTTTCCCATGATCACCTCTTTGAGATGAAATTTGGGAGCCTGAAAAATCCCTAAATTACACAGACCATATCTCCGAAAATATTGTGAACCAATCTTTGAAATTTTGCAAAAATGTTCCTCAGGAGTTCGGCTTAGTGCTCTAAACATTTCAGCTTCTAAATGTTTGTAGAAAAAAACTTATAGCGAAAATTCCACGATGATCTGTTTAGGATAAATTCAGGAGTCTGCAAAAAGCCCTAACTTCCATAGATCATATCTCCAAAAATATTATGAACCAAGTTCTAAAATTTTGCGATGATGTTCCTTGGGATTTCGGCTTCGAGCTCTAAACATTTCAGCTTCTGAACCTTCGTAGAAGAAAATTTATAGCAAAAATTCCACGATGACCTGTTTGGAGCAGTCAAACCCTAGAATCCAAAGCTCTGATACCAAATGTTGTGAAGCCAACTCCAAAAATAGAAGAAAAAAGAGATCTATGCCTTAGAAATCAGCCACTTCGAGGGGTAAGCCTCCAATACATTACATAAATGAATGATTATTAAATGATACAAATTAGAAAACCTACTTTCTATATATAGGAGTCCATGGGGCCACAATGTAATCCTAGCCGACCTAACAATAATAATTTAAGAGCACAATAATAACAATATGGGGGTTACAGGGCTACAATAATAACAATAAGGGGGATACACTAGCAACACTAAGGGTGTATACTAGTAATATAAGGACCTAACACACTTTATGGATATCATTCACCATCCATCACATAATATTTAAAAGAAAATTCTAAGTTTCAAGTAGTCGAAGAGCACATCAAGCATCAAAAACAAGTTCTCCAACTCTTAAAGGATAACCTCACTTTAGCACAAAATTGAATGAAACAACAGGCATATCATCATCATAGGGAAAGAAGTTTTGATGTAGGCGATTGGGTATTTTTATGGCTACAACCATACAAGCAAATGTCCCTCAAGCAAGCTAAGAAGGATAATAAATTATCACCAAAGTAATATAGTCCTTACAAGGTGTTGCAAAATATTGCTGCTATGGCATAGAAATTGGAGCTTCCTCCATCTTCCAAAGTGCACCGAGTTTTCCATATTTTGTGCTTAAAGAAGGTTATAGGTGAAAAGTTCCCAATTCAAACCATATTTCGAGAACTTGATGAGTAAGGAAAAATCATATTGGAACCTAAAACAATCATGGAAAAATGGACCCGATAGCTACGAAATCAATCAATCTCATAGTATATCACCAAGTGGAAGAAATTACTTGCTGAATATTCCACATGGGAGGATGGGAATTTTACACAAAAGCATCCATAACTACTCAAGCATTGAGGAAAACACTTTTTTGAAGGAGAGGGGCATGTTAGGTCTCTATAATACTAGTGTAGCCCCATATTTTTATTATTAGTGTAGTTCCCTTATTGTTATTTATGTGCCCATGTAGTCCCCATATTGTTATTATTGTTCCCCTTAGAAGCCCACTATTGTTATTATTTTTCCCTTACATTATTAATTTTATGTAGGCTCTAATTATATTGTGACCCCTTAGACTCTTATATATAGAAAGGATATATTTTCATTTGTATCATCCAATAATTGTTCATTTATGTAATGTAAAGGAGGTTGTCCCCTCGAAGAGGCTAATTTTTAAGTCATTGATCTATCTTTTTTTCTATTTTGGGAGTTAGTTGCACAAAAATGTCCATTATGGTTCATATCCCAACAATTAATGGATAGGTGTATCAATGGTTTGCAAAATATATTGTTGAATTGCTATGCTCTATTTGGAATTTTGTTGTTTAAGGATAAATTTCACTCATAGTAATGAGCTATATCAGGTCTAACATGCCTGCCCAAGACATGCTCGGATGGAGGGTGCGAGAATAAATGACAATGCAACTCAATCTAATCCCAATCATGCACATGCAAATTATAAATCAATAACAAAGTGAGATAGAATACCATTTCTATCATGAAAAAAACCCCGGTTGGTGCATCCAGCTTAAGGGAGACATCCCGAATATTTCAACTCCTATCCCTACTCCTGAATGATTGCACACAATAGCGAAACTAACAAACCACTTCTCCCTAAAAAAACAATTAGTACATGAATATAAGCATATCCAATTCAATCATGTAAATATCAATGAAATACATGAGATAATGACAAAAAATATTTGAAGCTTTTATTATACCAAATGAAGTATACATGTCATTATCTCTTTTAAGCTTTGCTCATTGTATCCTCCTTACCAACGTTCATTTTTTTTTTAACCTATTTGTGCAAGTTTATCACAGAGATAAACTGTAAGTTAGTCTTCTAGCAATAGTTCAAAAAATCTATATTTTTCCTCCTTTTCTGATCTACGAAGATATTGATTTTATGGGTTTTCTCATGGAATGATAAAATTGAATGTAGATAATTTCTTGACAATGTATATCCCTTTAATCATTATCCTATTTGAGTAATCAATTATGACTTGATAAAACCTTCTCCATGCAAAATTATACTTTATTTCTCCAACCCAATGACACTACTATTTAGGGGAATTTTGAGGTCTAAAATGGGCCTCCTAAAGAAATAATAAAATAATAGCTAAACCAATAAAATAATATTTATGAATTTTCAATTCACTTTTTGCACCACAATCCATATAACGATAATTAAATTCAATTCAAAAGTTGTACCAAAATAAAATTAATAAAAAAAGTGTATTGATGTGACTATAAATAAGAATGAGCTTTTCAAGAAAAAGTCATTATCATTGAACAACTAATGCATTTGTTCTTTGTACTTAAATAACTTAAAATAAAATATAAATATAAATTTATAAATTCTTGATTATATTATATGCTATTAATTAAAATTTATATTATTTAAATTGAATAATAACATGTAACTAATATACTATATAAATATAATATAATATAATAAATGCATAGGGATATGCATTGTTTTTTTTCAAGAAATATGAAATGACAATAATATATTTTTATTCAAAAAGTGTGTAATGACATTTATTATGAGTACTTTACTTTGATTTTAAAAGTACTTAGAGCACTACCATGGTTAACCATGAGATTTTATCCACCATTGAGAATGTGACAAGTGCCTTTAGCTCAAGCAATGCCACATCAACCATTAGGGATGATGTCATCCCCTAAAATGTGATTGGTTCTCATAAAGTGAATTTTGATTGTACATTTTCCTTAGGAGGCCCATTTTAGACCTCAAAATTCCCCTAATCTGAGGGCGTCATTGGCTATTATTACGTACACAAGGCATTGTTAGGCCTAGTTTTTCTTGAAGAAAACTAAAAGGAAGCCTTGGAGCCTCCAATTCATGGTTTCTAGAGAAATCCACAAACCAATTTTGACACACTAACTTGGAAGGTGTTGTTTCGTACTAGTGGACCTTAGGGGGTGTGTTTTTGAGCTATAACATTTGGCCGTCATATTTTCGTGGTCTTTAGAAACCTGCATTACTAAGGATCCGTGGTGTAAAGGTTCTAGAATAGACTTGGTGTTTTGGACTCTCTGTGATTTCTTATATTTACAAAATTCTTCTTGTTCTAGTAGTCAGTGGGTCATGGAACTTTTCTAAGTATTTTAATGTATATTTACTAGTATTTTGTAGCTCCTTTTGTATTTTATTTCAAAAATTCAATGACTGTAAAAATTGGTAGTGTTACTATTCTCTTTTTTTTCTTTATAAATTTGGGAAATAGTGGAAATGAAAATATAATTGTCTTTTTAGTTGAATCTATTTGGAAATTACAGTGGTTCCATCTCTCACGAAATTTCCTACATTAGTAAATGGGGAGCTTAGATTTCATGGCTTTGGTTGGAAGTAGCAATTGGGTGGATTCCACTCCTAACACATGCATTAGGAAATCACTGGGATAATGGATAACATGCAATCTCTTCATACTTTCCTGAAAATAATTGATAATGAATTGGACTATCTAAGATCCCAACTAGAGGAGGTTAGGATCTAATGGGAGACAAAAAAAGGGGATATGTCTAGTAACAAAATCAATAAAGAAGAGAAACCTCACAATACTTAAATATTGCTTGTTATGGCATGTCAAATATTCTTTTGGCTAGATAAAATTTGGTAGATATACAACTGGAATAATAAAGACTATTATTGGTAACACTACCTCCCACACCCTCGAGTTATCTAGGGTTGTGGAAGGTCTTATTATTATAACCTGAGCTCCAAGGTCTACTATGAAGATGGGGTTATAAAAATACTTATTTTTTAAATCTTGAAAAATTAGCTTTTGATACTAATATCATGTCCAAATTGTTGAGATATTTTCAAAGATCTAAATTTTATCGCAATTTGACTCTTGGATTTAAATTTATGCTCATTTCAAGTCTAACCAATTAAAATTTTCCACCTCAACAAGGGACCTGCATGTGTCATCCACATGTGACCCATGCGGCCCTACCACATTACATCAAGCAGTCACATGGTACTCATAAAATCTATGTTGCATATATGTGGCCTATATTCTATTCCAATGGTTCTACCATGTTAACTGGTTTATGCCTCCCATTGCTCCCTACCCCTTCGTTTTATGTAACCACTTTATATTATATCCACTTCTAAGGAAATCCAATATTTCAACAACTATCCATTCTTGATGCACCCCCAAATTCCTGGATGCTAGATACAATTGCAACTTCTCAAGGATTACATATCCAAGGCTTGTGGATATGATTTTCTAGTGTGGGAACCACCCTAGATGGTTATCAATTGCATATAAGTCCAAGTTAGTTTAATTATGTATGAGTTCCCAAGTTGTGTCACCTCATCCATATAGATTCCTAGATTATCGAACACATTCAAGCTCAAAATAAAATATATTCACCTCCTTTAATACCCTAATACAAGGCATAGTTAAGGTGGACATTATTGATCAATGGTGGTCATTGATGTCAACCCAACCAACACCAAGGGCTACCCAGATCTTGCATAGGAATTTTGACTTGAAAAATTACTCTATTATGAGGCAAGGATATTTTGGATGGTTTCTACTTGTTGATATGTTTCTGTTAATATATGCAATGCCACATAATTCTTCACGGTTTTAGAGATATTCTTGTTTGAATTTATTAACCCGAGTTAGTGGGCTAAAACCCCATGGGGTTGTGGCAGACACTAATTATTGGTTGTGGTAATTGAATCGTCAATAATTAATAATATTTAAGATCCTAAAATCCCTCCAACATTCACTTGTTTAATACCCTCTCAAACTAAGAATTTATATAAATTGTGACCCTCATATCCTCCTCATGTAAGGATTTCACTACTTATAATAGATCATCGTGGCATTTTTGCTATAAATTTTTTCTGTGAAGCTTTAGATGTTGAATATAAAAAACAATTTGGGTGAAACCTTTATGAAGCTCGTGTCCTAATTTCAGATATTGTTTCACTATATTTTTGGAGATATGATCTGATGAATTTATGGATTTTCCAGGCTCCCAAATTTCATGTAAAATAGGCGACCTTGGGAAAATAGTCATAACTTTCTTTCTGAGAATTGGATTCAAATTTTGTAAAGTGACAAAAAGAGGATAGTCTATAGTTTGTTGTGTATCATTTTCGGGCCCAAAGGTTGACACAGTGACATGTGGCAATTTGTACAAGTTCGCTCTACTGAACAAGTCTATAATCAGGGATTCATAGGAGATTGGGCATAGCTATTTCTTGAAGAATCCAATGTTGATCAGAACTACAGGGTTGGAAAGATGAATCAGAGTGCTACCACAGGACAAAATTGCAGACCTTGGAGATCTGAAATTACACAAATACAACAGATTCAATATCAAGCTTCTATAAGGAAAGAAAAATATGCATTCAAGGATCACTACAGTAAGGACAACAGATCAACATTCAAGGGTAAGTCTGCTACAACAAGGTACGTATGATTAGTGTTTGAATTTTAATTTGAATATCATCTCTGACATGTGCTTTTGCAGGATAATTTAAGTATTATTTATGTATGTTTGTTTCGGTTTTGTTCATAAATGTTGAACATATTTACATTTGAATTTTGAATAATTCTCTAACCAATGGTTTGCAGGACAGTGTAAGCATTTTTTTATATATTGGTTATTTCTTCGATGTGCAAGAAGGACACAATAGGAAAACTCAAACACATACTAGAAAGACAATTCAATGCCAAAGTACCATTATTTGAATCAAGCACAACAATAACTCAACAAGAAAGGAAAGGAAGGTCTGAGGAAGTTCAACAAGAAAGGCAAGAAGAAATGGTTTGCAAAAATTTTCTTCTCCAAAGAAGATTGCTCCTAATCTGATGAAGACAATGATAATGAAGATGAAATCAATGGAAGATTATTTTTTATGGCCAAGCATAATAAGAAAGAAGAATATGACAAATAAGGAGAGAAAGAAGAAGAGATGAGTGAGGTTTAATTTAAAAAATAAGTGATCATGGTTATCAAATAGCTCAAGGTTGAGAAGAAGAATTTCTACACTCTTGAAGACAAATTAAAGATAAAAAGGGAGCATGTCCTAAATCTTAAAGTCAAGGTTGAAGAATACAAATGATTTGAAGAATCGCTCAAGGAATAATTAAAGGAAAGCAACAAGGAAAGAGAAACATTGGAAGCTGAAATAGTTTCTCTCTGAAAGAAAGTAAAAAATGGAAAAACTATTCAAAACTAAACCAACAGCTCTAAGGAATTTGAAGAAATAATCAAAAATCAACGATCAAATAGTGAAATACTGGTCTTGGTTACAAAGAAAAATATGAAAAGGAGCCAAGTCCTTCTATGAAAAAAGAAGAAGATGGATATGCAAACTCAAGAGATCGAGACTCGCAGGAAGAACCATGGAAGGAAATTAATAAAAGAAGATTTTCTCCCAGGTATCAACCTATCTTCTATGGTCATTGTTATTCATATGGAAGGTTTGGACATAGAGCTATAGAATGTCATGCGTATGTTTGGAATAAATACAGTTTCAAGAGATATTTCAGAAATGGATATTCTGGAACTCAACTAAATATTAACAGAGATCATTTTAGAGATGATGTCGAATGTTAAAAATGTAAAAATTTTGGACACTTGCCTAAATATTGCAGACTTGGAAGTTCCTCAAAGGAATTCTTGCAAAATCAGAATGAATAAATATGGAAAAAGAATACTGAAAAATGTTCTATTTCTCTCAAGGCTCAAAGCAATAGAAACGTTTGGTATGTTGATATTGGTTGCTCAACTCATATGACTAGAGATATGAATAAGTTCATATCCTTGAAGGAAAATAAGGATGGAACAATGTCTTTCGAAAATGACGAGTCTTCAAACGTCATAGGAGTAGGTACAGTCACACTTGGAAGAAAGAACACATTAGCGAAGGATGTGTTGTTGGTTGAAAATATGAATCACAATCTTCTCAGTGTTGGACAAATGTGCAATGAAGGACACACGATGCTATTTAACACTAATAAATGTGAAATCAGGACAGGAAAGTTCTATAAAACTATGGCTACATCAAGCAGAGCTCCAAACGACATATATATTTTGGATGAGACACCTAAAGGGTGATTTTTGGCGAAAGAAGACGAAAGTTGGTAATGGCACAAACGAATGGGACATATAAATTTCAACAATTTGGTCAGGATCAGAAAGAAGGAAGAAGTAAGATACATGCCTAAAATTTCAAAACCCACAAATATGATATGTGAATCTTGTCGGCACGACAAACAGACAAAAGTTGAGTTCAAGATAAAATAACACTTTGCATCAAGTCCATTGGAATTCGTACATACTAATCTATGTGGTCCTATGACAACAAAAGGTTTAGATGGAGAATTATATTTTATGCTATGATAGATGATTACACCAAAATGACAGTCATCAGCTTCTTAAAGAAAGAGACTGAGGCATTCGAATGTTTTAGAATTTACAAGGAATTGGTCGAAAATGAAACTTATTTTAACATCAAATTTATTAGATCGGATAATGGCAGAGAATTCACTTCCAATGTATTTCAACATTACTGTGATGAAAATGGAATAAAAAGGAAATTATCAACAACCATAACATTGTAGAAAAATAGATTTATTCAAAGAAAAAATAGAACCATACAGGAAATGGCCAGAACAATGTTAAATGACTCAAAATTAGATGATAAATTCTGGGTCCAAGAAATCGATAGAATTGTATTCATTATAAAAAGAGGTTTGCTAAGGAACAATTGTAACATGACTCCATACGAATTATGGAAGGGAAGATTGGCTAACATCAAATACTTCAAATTTTTTACAAGCAATGATGAAAGATTAAGTAAGAACTTTGCCACAAAGATGAAAAGTGAGTTTCAAAATGTCTTTACTTGGCGATCTAACATACTTTTTAGGGCTTTATATAGCTCGGATAAATAAAGGAATATTTATATATCAAACCAATTACATCAAGGAAATGCTCAATAAATTCAAGATGGAAGATTGCAAGCTTGTACTTACCTCAATGGTAACATGTTGCAAGTTAAGTTTTGATGATTTGTCAAAGGATGTGGATCAGAGGTTGTATAGATCTATCATTTGTAGTCATCTATATGTGATAGCTTCTCAGCCAAACGTAATGAAGGAAATTGGAAAAGTAGCAAGGTTCCAAGAAGCATCAAAATAATCTCATTTTATTGTCGTCAAAATAATTCCCCGATATCTTAAGGGCACAAAAGAATATGGTTTATGGTATCCCAAAGGAAATATTCTAGTTATCTAGGCTTATACAGATGCAAATTGGGCAAGAAGTGTTCATGGTTGAAAGAGTACCAATGGAGCAACATTCTCTCTAGGTGGTTTCCTTGTTTAATGGTTGAGTAAAAAGCAGTCTTCAATGTTGTTATCCACAGCAGAAGTAGAATATATCGCGGCAAGAACCTGCTGTACTCAATTTCTCTCGATGCAGTCAAGTTTTATGAGCCTATTCCCATATTTTGTGATAACACTAGTGCCATCAGTATCTCAAAGAATCCTGTGATGCATTCCAAAACAAAGCATATTCCAATCAAATATAATTTCGTTAGGAAGTAGTTCACCGAAAAGAATATCAATCTTGAATATGTTAGCACAAAAGAACAAATTTCTGACATCTTTACCAAATCATTACCTCGTGAAGAATTTTAGTATCTTCACCTAAATATTGGGATTATCCCAAGTTCTCATTAGACTCTTTCTCTTATCTACCTAGCTAAAAAAAGGGGGATATTTGAGGTGTGTATAGGTCTACAGGATGATGTTTGATAGGGTGAGTTACCCTTTGCCATTTATGACAAAGGGGGATAGAATTATGTAGGAAGAGGTGTCATGATCACAGGGGGAGTACTTTTGTTTCCATAAATGCCAAAGGGGGAGATTTTTTATTAGTGGTTGTCATTAATGTCAACCCAAGTAGCACCAAGGTCTACCCCAATATTGCATAGGAATTTTGACTTGACAACTTACTCTATTATGAGTCAAGGATATTTTGGATGGTTTCTACTTGTTGAGATATTTCCATTGATATATGGCATGCCACATAATTCTTCATCATTTGAGAGATATTCGTGTTTGAAGTTAGTAACCCTAGTTAGTGGAATAAAACCCTATGGGGTTGTGGCATGACACTATTCATTGGTTGTAGTCATTGAATTGTCAATAATTAATAATTTTTAAGCTCCTAAAATCCCTCCAACATTCATTTGTTGAATACCCTCTCAAAAAAAGAATTTATATAAATTGTGACCCTCATATCCTCCTCATGTAAGGATTTCCCTACTTATAATAGGCCATCGTGGCATTGTCGCTATAAAAAAAAATTCTATGAAGCTTTAGATGAAGAAGCTAAAAAAAAAATTGGGTGAAATCTTGATGAAACTCGTGTACGAATTTCAGATATTGGTTCATTATATTTTCAGAGATATTATCTAAGGAAGTTAGGGTCTTTGCAGGCTCTCAAATTTCATGTCAAACAGGTGACCTTGGGAAAATCATCATAACTTTCTCTCTGAGTGTTATATTCCAATTTTGTAAAAATGCAAGAAAGAGGATGGGATGTAGTTTTTTGTGTATCGTTTTTAGGACCAAAGGTTGAAACAGTGACATGTGGAGCTTCGTACAAGTTCTCTATACTGAACAAGTCTATAATGAGGGCATTGTAGGATATTGGGCATAAATATTTCTTGAAGAATCCAATGTTGATTAGACCTAAAATGTGGGAAAGAGGGATCAGAGGGCTACCACAGGATGAAATTTTATACCTTAGAGATAAAAAATTACACAGATACAACATATTCAATATCGAGCTTCTAGAAGGAAATAAAGCTCTGCATTCAAGGATCACTATAGTAAGGACAACACATCAATAGTGAAGGGTAATAATGCTACAAAAAGGTATGTATGATTAGTGTTTGAATTTTAATTTGAATATCATCTCTGACATGTGCTTTTGCAGGACAGTGTAAGTATTTTGTATGTATGTTTGATTTGGTTTTGTTCATAAATGTTGAACATATTTACATTTGAATTTTGAATATTTCTCTGAGATATGGTTTGCAGGACAGTGTAAGTATTTTTTTTGTATATTGGTTTGGGCTTTGCTTGTATAGGAAGGAGGACACAATAGTAAAACTAAGACAAATACTAGGAGGACAATGCAATGTCAAAGTACCATTACTTTAAGCAAGCACAACAATACATTGGTAGTTGCTACTGTTAAAAGAAGCAGTGTCAAGTCAAGTATCAATTCATGTCAAAAGTACATATTGTAAAAATTATCATTGTAAAATTGTAAAAGAGTCATTATTGTAAAAGATTCAATCTTCCTAGAGTTCGAGAGGCATTTTTGGGAGGTATAAGTGTCATTGTTGGATAATGTTATGGTTCGGTTGCAGGTCATAGTGTGATTGGGTGATTGGTCTAGTTCAAGAAAATGATTTTGAACCATATTTTATCATGGATCGTTTTCCATGTTACGAGAGTCCACACTCTTGTCTTATTTCTGATCATTATAAGGTGGAAGGGAAGTGCTAGGTTGGTGCATGAAGTCACCTACTGTAGGGACCCACCCCTAGGCTTTATATATATATATATATATATATATATATATATATATATATATATATATATATATATATATATATATATATATATATATATATATATATATATATTTACACAGTAACTAAGAAATGAAACCATAATCACACAAGTTGAAACTCAGTAAAATCTCATCAAGTTTATCAATTCCATCAATTTAACTTCTTATCACATATATAACTTGATTATAGACACAATGAAATCCTCATAATTAAAAACAATCTAACTAACACATGTATCGTTCACCATTGGACGAGAACCAAACTTGACTTGCCACTACTTGAGCTCCCTTTTTGTCGTCTACCTCCAAGCCTGAAGGTTTTCATGCTTAATCCGAATGTAATGACCCACCGGTTGACCTCCCAACCTACTCCTTGGTACTCTCCTTCCCCGCGGACCCTCGAGCTAAAATGGGGTTGTACAATGAAGGAATGTGCTAGATGATAGAGGTGAGCCACTCTTGGCTCAAGAGTCCCCTCTCTATAACACTTTATCCCTCCAAAATCAACTATAGCTCGTAACCACTCCAAATGACATAAACTCCTCCCTCCAAAAATAGGGTAAAAAAAAGGTCATTTTCCCTTCCATTTCCCTTTATTTTATAGAAGGCTTCATAGGTGACACTTGGAAGTTCATGCATAAATAATTTATTTTTTTTATTGCCCAAAATTTTATTATTCACCCACCCATGTGTCACCCTCTCATCAAGACTCTCCAAAATGATTTACTTAATTATTCATATAAAAATAGTATTTCCCTCAACCCAACAAGGCTTCCTATTTCTTCTCCTAGTTGTCTCTTGATTCCCCCTTTTTACTCCTTAAATTGTGTTTATTATTGAAGTTAATTGATAATTCTCAGATTTGGTCCCCTAACTACCTTAATTTGTTCTTTTGATGAATATTCTTATGTTGGCTCTTGCCACATGGAAGTTCTCTAAATTTCTCAAATTTTAATTTATTAATCTTATTTTAATTCACCACCCTCTTCTCTTAATGAAGTTTTTAATAAATCTTTCTACTTAACTCTATGTCCCTCTATCCCCTTTTTCCTAATTAAGTATTATGTGCTTAATGTTTTTTTTTAACATGGAAAGGGGAGAGTTATCATGGTAAATGTTTTATCTCTTCATATTCCTCCCTTACCCTAAGTTTTATTCTTGATTTAATTCCTTTGGTTCTAACATCATATGTCACTTGCTATGAATTAGTTGGATTTTCATATATTGATTATATTTATTAGTTTATTTAATGATGTCGAGGGTGTCAAGTTGGTCATGCCCTTCAAGAACTTCCATTCGAAGTTCCAAGGGTGCCATGCCTACGAATTTATTTATGATACCAAAGGTGCCAAGTTGGTTGTGCCCTTCAATAATTTCTCTTGAAATTCCAAGGGTGCCACACCACTTGCCCTTCAAGTATCCAGTGAGGGGAAATTATATGTGCAACGACAGAGACCCATATCATCTCATATGTTTCCTACTATAGTGAGACTAATGGTGTTGGGGATCAAGGAATCCGCCTTGATGCACGCCCCCCAAAAAATCCTCCTGAGTGAACCAAATTTGGGACCTGCCCTCACGACATCGTGATCTTCAAGGCGAAGGTACTTCGACCTTTCTAGCCTAAGTCATGGTGGGAGGCTAGTGGGTGAGATCAGGAACACTACTCCGCCCCTCCCATGTTTTTCCATCCAATTGTGCAACCCCATCACCCATATCTGAGTCATTCGGCCAAGAAACTAACATGTTCCTGCAACCACTGACATATCATCAGAGTGTATATATATGTCTATAAAGTTCCAAACTGAACTTATAATTTCAAAGACAAAATATTAATTTCTATCAAACCAGATGTTGTCAGCTCATCATATTCGAGTGCCTCTGGTGGTTTCTTGTCATACTCAATAATCATCAGTAACAAGGTTTCTCATTGTTAGTCATTATCACAATAGCAACATCAACATGACCGTCATTCACATCATTGTTCATTTTTAATCATAACTAATGTAAGTAGCTATCATAGGGACACATCCATCATGGTTATCGTAATCATAACATCAATGGGAAATTAACATATCCATCAAAGCCATCATCATCATAACATCAATAGAAAACATACCTATCCATCAATTCTATCATCATCATGATATCAATAGAGAACATACATATCCATCAATGATTTCATCATCATAGTATCAGTAAAGAACATACATAACCATCAAATCCACTAATAATAGATTCATGTGTCTGGATCCTCAACTTGAGGTTCTCAAAGAATAAAGTATGAGGGATTAGTGTTCATCAACCAAAGTGGGGCACTACATTCACCCCCTCTTAATAATGGAATTCGCCCTGAAGTCCTTAGAGGGAAATTAAGACAAGGATGCATATCCTTAATATCCTCTATTAAAATCTTGCTATCCTCATTGTGCCAAGTATCCACAATTTTCAAATCAATCAATTTCTCCCTGATTTCTGTCCATTAAGGAATATCAAAATATTTGAGCGTCATACTCAAAACATATTCCATCTTATTTATGGTTCCATTTATGTAAGTAAAATAAAAATTATACTTACTTTTTAACTTTGAATACCTCCCTTATATAGTGTTTAAATGGGCTTGGGTGATTATGTGTCGCATGCTTTGACAATCAAGCCCCACAATTATATTTTATCATTCTTGATGCCAATTATTTTAGGGCACACAACGTCATTCAACAATGTATAATATGTGTATGGACATGCCTAATACATTACATCAATATTCATTTTGTAACAAATGTGGACTACTTGGGAACCCTTAGTTCATATAAACACCATCCCCAAGTAAGTTAACAAAATATCTACAACTTATATATGTTTATTTCTCATATATTGATGTAGGGGCATTAGGCCCAAGACACTTTTTGTACATAAATAAACCTAAGGGGGGGTCTCATGTTTTGTTTCCCCATGTAAATATTCATAGTTGAGTTATTTTAGTTAATTAGAAGGGAAAATATTGTAGCTGCCTGAATGATTGATGGGCACCTGAAGAGATAGTCAGTTTCAGAAGTTAGGCTAGATTTAGGAGTCCAAGAGTCATCAAGGAAGAAAATCGATTGATTTCCAATATGTATAAAAATAAACCTCTGTGACAGAGTCGAGGGACCTGCACATAGACCTGCCTGTACCTGCAGAGAGATGCATAGATCGAGATAGTGAGTAAGAAGGTCGTAGAGTTGAAGACCTGGCCGAGATAGAAGTCTGTAAGAGAATTCATTTAATGAGAAAGAATTTGTTCAGTATGTCATGTGCATTGTGATTTAGTTTTTTATGTGAATTTGTTGAGTTAAATCATGTGTGAATGTATATCCTCTTTGCTTGAATAAGTTCTGTGTGAACATATGTATGCATCCTGATGGAGGATAATTGAAATCCTATGTTCTGGTGATGCTCTGTCCCTGTGCATGCGTGAGAGCCCTTTGAATCTGCAATTAATGTACTCCATTCTTGTGTTAATGCATATACCCCTGAATGCTCGTAGTTATACGTCTATGTGAAAGTGCATAATTCTCGAATGTTTATATTTGTACGCTTCTATTTATATATTGAATATATATTGATCGTGTGCAAATCAACCATGGAATGACTGATGTTCTTGCCCGATTCATATTGATCAAGGCTAAGAGTCACGTATTATGATTCACTGAAGTCAACAGTGGCATGGTGTTGGAATTCCACATGAGGAACGGAGGAGCGAGGTTGTAATGTGAAGAAATCAGTGTTGAGATGGTGCGAGAAGGAGAACCCTTTTAAATAACAAAGGCGGACGGAACCCTGAGGGAGAAAGCAGCAGAACCACGAAGAGTGAACAGTAAAGGTGGTTTCTGGTTTTCATCGCACCACCTTTACACGATGAGCGGTATTTGAGGAATTGGGAGCGATTCCATAGGACGAGCGACACGTGTCCCCAAGCGAAATTGAAAAACCGCTTCCACTGTGCGCCATCGCGCATTATCGTTCATGCATCTAAGCCGAGTTATATCTATCAGATCATCTGAAGCCGAGCGACGTGCTCTCCGCCGTTGGATGGAGATGATCGTTAACGTTGGGGCCCATGCATATGTATGTTAAGGTTTGTGGTTTTAATATAGGTATGGCCGGTGTCGTTGGTTGTTTAATTCTTCCAATGACTTTGGAGAAGGCCATAATGTACACATTGATATATCGTAGCATGCATATAAGGTTTGAATTTGTGAAGTGGGGGCCATATGAATTGTGATTCAGGCGCGTAGTTAAAAGACCGAGGTTTTAATATGCATAGCGTGGGAGCCTTATTATTTGGGTTTAATATAAGATTCGACTAAAGTATTCACTTATCAATTTCTATGAAATTGATAAGTAAATAAGAAAGAGGAAATTAAGTAGTGAGATTACGAGACCTTGGCTTGGAGATTTATTTAATTTCCAGACCAAGAAAATAGAATAGTGTGAGTTGCCCGAGATGTGAAGTTGATTGGGGCAAGAAAAATTGGATGCATTTACATACAGGGTGAGGTTGGGACCAAGGTAAACAGGGGTTGTTGGGCACCTAGCTGTCAAGTGGTATCAGAGCTAGAATTTAGTTAGCTCGTTGAAAAGTTTGTTTTGGAAATGCACATGTACTGAACAGGAAAGAAAAGTTGATGTTTGAATTTGTTTAATAGAGAAAATTGCAGATTTGATTTGACATGCAGTGAAGGTTGATAACTCGGATTTACAGGATATGGAGTTGAAGACAGAGTGTCTTGAAGATTGCAGCAGGTAGATGCAGTGTAGGTGAGAAAGGAGAAGCAATATTAGTCAGGGATCTTGAGAGGTAAGATGATGAGCCTTATTGATGCAGGGGCATTGGATTCTAGCCAGCAATGTGAAAGCTTGTTCACATGTTGTGGCTAGCTGAGTTAAAATTAATTCACTAATGGGTGAAATTCAAATGTTTAATGAGAGGATTTAATTCCTCAAACAATTTAATATTATTATTTTTTGTAATAAATTAGGAGAGTATTTAGAGATAAGTGGTTTGAATAGGTGTGAGCCTGTTGAGCATATCTAGCTGCAGTTGATTGATTTTAGGAGGATATTGGGCAAGTAGGATTTTGTCTCAATTTAGGAAATCTGATCCTAAATTGAGGAGATATATGTTTTGTAATAAAAATATAAATTAGAATCTTTGTAATGGAGAAATTGGGATTTAGCCGTGAGGAATTATTGTAAGGATTGGAGTTAATAAAGATTACAAAGTTCTGAATTATTAGATCATACTGGCAATCGCTGGAGATCTTTTATCTTCAAAATTTTATTGGTGTGATATTTCTGTATGAGTTGAGGGCGATCGAACTTCTGTGGTCTCTATTAGAAGAAGACTTGATTCTTTTTAAATTCTTGAATTATACAGTTTGATATCAATTTGAGTGCAACGCAAATCCTATGAATATTTCTTTATGTTTACAGATGCTTATATTCCCGCGTCCTCTCTGTTAAGATAAAATGCATTTTTTTTGTGTGAAGTAATTCATTAATATCAGAGATCAATTCTGATATCCATAGTAAATTGTATAAGCGTTTTGGTTCGATTGGCAAGAATCAATGTGATTTTGGCTTTAAAAGTTACCAATGAAGAATCTATGATGTTGCTAAAACACAATCTTCAGCATAGAGAGAAATTCGTTTTGTTTGTTAATGTTGCTGAAACACAATCTTCAGCATAGAGAGCAATTCGTTTTGTTTGTTAATGTTGCTGAAACACAATCTTCAACATAGAAAGCAATTCATTTTGTTTGTTAATGTTGCTGAAACACAATCTTCAGCATAGAGAGAGAAGTATGTTTGAAAGGAAGCAATTCATTTTGATTGTTGGAATCAATTTATGTTTATGTATAGTTTTGATAAGTCGATGTATAGAAGCTGGTTTCAAGCTTTGATGCAGAGTGATGAATTTCTGGGTGAATCGAATTAAGGTCTGTGTAATTCGACTTCAAATCAATCATAAAGTTAAGCCTTGAAGAAGCAGTTTTACAGCCAACAACGCAGAGCTTTGGAATATTAAAGTTTAGTGTTTCAGAAATTGCAGTTCTATCAGTTCAGTGTTGTGACAGGTATGAGACAACGTTTGAAATTTAACGCATTGGAAACTTCAGGTATGAGCCAGTATTGTTTGAAATGAAAATTGGGTTATAAGAGATTAATTTAAAGAGCTTTTAAAATGATTTAGAAGCACTTTATTTAAAGCCAAAGATCATATTGTGGAATTTTTGGTAGATTTCATTAATCAAATTTTTCAAATTTGATGAATGAAAATAAAAGTGAAGAATTGAATCCTACTCCTCTGAAGTTAGAAATCATGGTTGATAAATTTGAAAGGCTCTCCTTAACGCCTGCGCCATCACCGCCATCATTAGTGGTATCAGAGCCAACTTCAAAGCATTTTCCAGAGATTGAGCAGACTTCCCAGAGTCAGAAGAAGGAATCCAGCATGGCTGTCCGAATTGGTAGAGGTGCTGTTGGTAGAAGAAGAGGTAGGCAAGTTGATAATGTAGAAGTACTGGAGACTATGCAGTAGATCCAAGCCAGATTGGAAGCAATCGAAGTAGGACAACCAAGGGATCCTGAAGATGTCAGTGAACCAGAAGCTGAAGAAGAAGAAGGAGGAGATGTTGAGATTACTCCTGAGATGAGATTCTTTAAGACAGTTTTAGGATCTACATCCAAGCCTAGACTTGAAGTATCAGATTTTGCAGAAGGATTGAATCTAGAAGAGTTGATAGACTGGATCAACGAGATGAATAAATTCTTTGATTATGAAGATATGGTTGAAGACAAGAGAGTCAAATTTGTAGTCACAAGATTAAAGGGACATGCAGCACTTTGGTGGGATGAAGTGCAAGCAGAGAGAAGGAGAGCTAGCAAACAACCAATCAAAAGTTGGAGCAGAATGGTGGCCAAACTGAAAGGTAAATTCTTGCCTAATGATTATCAACTTACATGTTTAGACAAATGCAGAATCTTAGACAAAGACTAATGACTGTGAAAGAGTACACAGAAGAATTCTACAAAGTGAGCATAAGAGCTGGACAAATCCAGGACACAGCAGAGAAGATTGTCAGGTATGTAAATGGTCTCAGATTGGAGATCCAAGATGAAATCAGTATTTTGTCTCCTAAGTCAGTTGAAGAGGCTTATAAAATGGCCTTGAAAGCTGAAGAGAAACTACTGAGAAAGCAGTTTGCCAAAGGAAGAGGTACTTTCCGAGGAAAGGGAAGTCAAGGTGGTAGAGGGAGATCTACAGTACCAAAGGATGGAGCTGGTAGCAGCTCACCTCAGCATGCATAGACAGATGGTGATGCAAGTGGCAGAAGAAATTCCCACAGAGGAAGAGGAGGCAGAAGCAGAGGAAGAGAGGTAAGATGTTACCGATGTAACAAATTGGGACATAGAGCCTTTGAGTGCCCAGAGAAAGAGAATGTGGGTACAAGTCAAAGAAATGCAATTGTTTCTCAGACTGAAGAAGTTGCAAAGATGCCTGAAGCTGAGAGAGAAATTGTGCCAGAGAAGGGAGAATATTTGGTTGTTAACAAATTTTTGCTGAAGCAAGCGAAGGAAGTTGCTGAACCAGCACAGAGGAAAACTTTGTTAAGAAGTGTATGCAAAGTTCAAGGGAAATGTGGTCAAATAGTCATTGATAGTGGCAGCACAGACAATCTGGTCTCTACAAAGGTGATAGAGAAGTTGAAATTGAAGACAAGGGAACATCCAACACCCTACAAGGTTTCATGGCTTCAAAAGGGCCATCATCTGATTGTGAAAGAACAGTGTGAGATAGAGTTGCAGATGGGCAGCTACAAAGATAAGGTAATGTGTGATGTGATGCCTATGGATGTGTGTCACATACTGCTGGGTAGACCTTGGCAGTATGACAGAGGAGCAGTGCATGATGGTAAGCGAAATACTTACAAGTTCTTCACGGATGGTATGTATCAAACATTGTTGCCAATGGAAGAAGGAGAAGCATCAAGCAAAAATTCTGATCCAAAGGCTTTATTGCTGAGTGGGAAGGAATACTTGCAGCAGATTGAAGAAGAAGAGGTAAATTTTGCTTTAGTTTGCAAGCCTAAAGTAGTACTTACCTCTACAAAAATTTCTAATTTACCAATTGAAATTCAAGAAATGTTGGACAATTATTGTGATATAATTGTGGATGATTTTCCTAATGAGTTACCACCTGTAAGAGATATCAGCCATCAGATAGATTTGATTCTAGGATCAAATCTGCCAAACAAAGCAGCTTACAAAATGACTCCAGCAGAAAATGAAGAAATAAAAAAGCAAGTGCAGGAATTGGTTGACAAAGGTTTGGTTATAGAAAGTTTGAGTCCTTGTGCAGTACCTACAGTGTTGAGCCTGAAGAAAGATGGAGGCTGGAGAATTTGCACCGATTCAAGAGCAATCAACAAGATAACAACCAGGTATAGATTTCCTTTGCCCATAATTGAAGATTTAATGGACTGTTTGAGTGGAGCGAGATATTTTTGAAAACTTGATTTGAAAAGTGGGTATCATCAGATTAGGATAAGCGAAGGTGATGAATGGAAAACAGCCTTTAAGACAAATGAGGGATTGTATGAGTGGATGGTAATGCCTTTTGACTTATCAAATGCACCCAGTACTTTTATGAGGCTCATGAATGAAGTGTTAAGAGAATTTATTGGTAAATTTGCAATAGTATATCTGGATGACATACTAATTTACAGCAAAACAAAAGAAGAACATTTAAGGCATCTTAACTATGTCTTGAAGAAATTACATCAAGAGAAGTTGCTGATAAATCTGAAGAAGTGTTCATTCATGAAGGAAGAGCTGGTGCATCTGGGTTTTGTTGTTTCTGCTGAAGGATTAAAGATGGATCCAGAAAAGGTCAGAGCAATTGTGGAGTGGCCTTCACCAAAAAGTGTCTTTGAGGTAAGAAGTTTCCATGGACTTGCTAGTTTTTACAAAAAATTCATAAGGAATTTTAGCAAGATTAATGCACCAATCATTGAAACCATAAATAAGGAAAAACAAACACTCAAGTGGACTGCTAAAGCTGAAAATAATTTTCAGTTTTTAAAACAGAAAATAACAGAGAAACCTATATTAGTGTTGCCTGATTTTACTAAAACATTTCAAGTAAAGTGTGATGTCAGTGGAGAAGTTATTGGAGTTGTCTTAAGTCAAGAAGATAGGCCTGTAGCATATTTCAGTGAGAAGATGAAAGACACAAGGAGAAAATACTCTTCTTATGACAAAGAATTTTATGCAATAGTACAATCATTGAAAAAGAGGAGACATTATTTAATGTCTAAAGAATTTGTACTATATTCAGATAATCATGCTTTACAATACATTATGCAGTAGCCTAAGTTATATAAAAAACATGCTAAATGGGTTTAATATCTTCAAAGTTTCAACTTTGTTTTAAAACACATAAGTGGCCAAGCAAAAAAGGTAGTTGATGCCTTGAGTAGGAAGAACATTCTTGTTCAAGAAAGTCAAATTGAAGTGGTAGGTTTTGACTTTCTTAAGGAATTGTATAAAACAGATTTGGATTTAAAGGAAGCATTTGAAGCATGTTTGAATCCTGTTTTGATTGATAGAAGTCAATGGTTGGATTATTTCTTGCAAGAAGGTTTGTTGTTTAAGAGAAATCAATTATGTATACCAAATTGTTCCATGAGAGAAAATCTCATCAGAGAAAAGCATAGTGGTGGACTTGCTGGACATTTTGGTACTGATAAAACTTATGAGCAGCTGAGTCATTTTTATTATTGGCCAAAAATGAGATATGAAGTGGAAAAGTATGTGAAGAATTGTCAAAATTTGTCAGTATGCCAAAGGTAGAAGACAGAATGCAGGTTTGTACATTCCATTTCCTATTCCAGACAGACCATGGGATATGGTAAGTGTGGATTTTGTTTTAGGACTGCCTAAGACACATAGAGGGAATGATACAATTTTTGTTGTTGTTGACAGATTTTCAAAGATGGCACATTTTATTCCATGTTATAAAACTAGTGATGCTACTCATGTTGCTAATTTGTTTTTCAAAGAAATTGTTAGATTACATGGGTTGCCTAAAAGCATTGTTTCTGATAGAGATACCAGGTTTGTTGGTCATTTTTGGAGGAAATTGTGGAAAAATCTTGGTACTAATCTGAGTTTCAGCTCAGCTTATCATCCTCAGACTAATGGGCAGACTGAGGTAGAAAACAGAAGTTTACGTAATCTTTTGAGAAGTCTTGCAGGAGAACATCCTAAGCAGTGGGATCATATCTTACCACAGGTAGAATATGCATACAATGATTCACCAAACAGAAGTACAGGACAAAGTCCATTCTATATTGTTTATGGGATGCACCCAAGAGGAGTTTCTGAATTGAGAAATTTTGGAAAAGAAGAATTGGGAAGCGCTGAAGGTGAAGAATTTGCTTCAGAGATTCAAGCAATTCACGAGTAGGTAAAGAAACAGCTACAAGATAGCAGTATCAAGTACAAAAGCAGAGCAGATTTGAGCAGAAGAGAAGTTCAATTTGAAGTTGGTGATTTAGTTTTGGCTTATTTGAGGAAAGACAGATTTCCAAAAAGAGAGTATAACAAGCTGAATTTTAAAAATATAGGGCCATGCAGAATCTTGAGAAAATTTTCTGCTAATGCCTATGAAATTGAATTAACATCTGATATTGGAATATCTCCAATATTTAATGTTGCAGATTTGTACAGGTATGAAGATGGTGGCACGGATGGAAGACCAGAAGACAAAGAGCAGATTGATTGGGTAAAACAGTTACCTACAGCGCAACCATTACAACCAGAGATGATCTTAGACAAGAAGGTGTTTAAGAGAACCAGAGGACGAGAGTATTTCTAGTATTTGATCAAGTGGAAAGATCAGCCAATTGAAGATGCTACATGGATGACAGAAGCTATGTTGTAGAAGCTGGGCAGTTTTGTCAAGGTGCTCATGGACAGGAGCTCATGAAGAATTTTTTCCTTGGAAGTCTGATGCAGGGGAATTAGATTCTAGCCAGCAATGTGAAAGCTTGCTCACATGTTGTGGCTAGCTGAGTTAAAATTCATTCACTAATGGGTGAAATTCAAATGTTTAATGAGAGGATTTAATTCCTCAAACAATTTAATATTATTATTTTTTGTAATAAATTAGGAGAGTATTTAGAGATAAGTGGTTTGAATAGGTGTGAGCCTGTTGAGCATATCCAGTTGTAGTTGATAGATTTTAGGAGGATATTGGGCAAGTAGGATTTTGTCTCAATTTAGGAAATCTGATCCTAAATTGAGGAGATCTCTGTTTTGTAATAAAACTATAAATTAGAATATTTGTAATGGAGAAATTGGGAGTTGGCCATGAGGAATTATTGTAAGGATTGGAGTTAATAAAGATTTCAAAGTTATGAATTATTGGATCATAATGGCAATCCCCAGAGATCTTTTATCTTCGAAATTTTATTGGTGTGATATTTCTGTATGAGTTGAGGGCGATCGAACTTCTGTGGTATCTGTTAGAAGAAGACTTGATTCCTTTTAAATTCTTGAATTATACAGTTTGATATCAATTTGAGTGCAACGCAGATCCTATGAATACTTCTTTATGTTTGCATATGCTTATATTCTTGCATCCTCTCTGTTAAGATAAAACACATTTTTTTGTGTGAAGTAATTCGTTAATATCAGAGATCAATTCTGATATCCATAATAAATTGTATAAGCGTTCTGGTTCGATTGGCAAGAATCAATGTGATTCTGGCTTTAAAAGTTACCAATGAAGAATCTATGATGTTGCTGAAACACAATCTTCAGCATAGAGAGAAATTTGTTTTGTTTGTTAATGTTGTTGAAACACAATCTTCAGCATAGAGAGCAATTCGTTTTGTTTGTTAATGTTGCTGAAACACAATCTTTAGCATAGAAAGCAATTCATTTTGTTTGTTAATGTTGCTTAAACACAATCTTCAGCATAGAGAGAGAAGTATGTTTGAAAGGAAGCAATTCGTTTTGATTGTTGGAATCAATTTTTGTTTATGTATAGTTTTGATAAGTCGATGTATAGAAGCTGGTTTCAAGCTTTGATGCAGAGCGATGAATTTCTAGGTGAATCGAATTAAGGTCTGTGTAATTCGACTTCAAAGCAATCAGAAAGTTAAGCCTTGAAGAAGAAGTTTTACAACCAACAACGCAAAGCTCTGGCATATTAAATTTTAGCGTTTCAGAAATTGCAGTTCTATCAGTTCAGTGTTGTGATAGGTATGAGACAGCGTTTGAAATTTAACGCATTGGAAACTTCAGGTATGAGCCAGTATTGTTTGAAATGAAAATTGGGTTATAAGAGATTAATTTAAAGAGATTTTAAAATGATTTAGAAGCACTTTATTTAAAGCCAAAGATCATATTGTGGAATTTTTGGTAGATTTCATTAATCAAAATTTTCAAATTTGATGAATGAAAATGAAAGTGAAGAATTGAATCCTACTCCTCCAAAGTTAGAAATCATTGTTGATAAATTTGAAAGGCTCTCCTTAACGCCTACGCCATCACCGCCATCACTTATTTGAACTCTGGTTGGAAGGTATTGTTTGCAGAATAAAGGGTGCAAGCAATTGAGGAAAGAATCTTAGCAGAAGCAGATCATAGCTTTGAGAGCAATGATAGAAGAATCCAGCAAGGGATTCTGAGTGCAGAAAGAGTGTGGTAGAACCTGATATAATTCCCAATTGAGGTTGGATGAAAGAAGAAAAGGGGTGTTCTTGAGAAGTTGCAGAGTGAAGCCTAGAGAGCAGAAGAGAGTGCTCAGAAGGTTCCTGAGAGAGGGGACCGGTACTTGCCAAAATCCAAAGCTCAGGAGAGAAGCTTGGTGAGGTGAGTTGCAGCAAGAGAGCTTGCTATTGCAGAGGCTTAGTGCAGCTTGTGAGTGAAGAAATCCTAGAGAAGAAAATGGCTACTGAGAGCCATGGCAGGGATTGCAGTGATTACAGAGGTTCTGAGAGAAGCCACAATAGAAGAGTGAGTGAATATGCCAAAGAAAATGGCATGAAGAAGAAATTCACTGATGAAGAATGGCAGAAAGAATTAGCTAAGATCGGAGAACAATTTAATGAACTAAAGAGAAGGATAGAAGAAAGCCAAAGAGTTGTTTGGCTCATGAAGAATAAGATAAAATGGCAGAGCTACAAAGGAAGAAGGAGCAGATGATGAATGCTCGGAAGAAAAAGGAAATACTCAGAGTAATTGAGTATCTGGAGAAGGACTTGGAGACTGAAGCTTCAAGTGGGAACAAGGGGTCCAAGAGCCTTACATTTGACATATTTTGTATGTTTGCAGGGACAGCAGGTGAGAGAGAGAAAACTGTTGATGTTGTCACTGAGGAAGAAAATGGAGCAACTACATGTTTTGAAGATGTCCATGCACGGTTAAAGAAAGATTCTTCTTTCCAACATATTGGAAGCAGAAGAGATTTAGTTTATGATATTGGCCAGAAGCTGGAGGTTGAACAGCTTGAGGACTCTGAAGAAGAGACCATTGAAGAATCTCTAGAGAATATAGAAGACTTGGAACAACAGAAATATGTGGTGATCAAATCACCAAATGAGACCATGAGGTCTTATTTTTTTACAACTGACAAGTTGTGTGTGAATGCAGGTGTTAAGGAAGGTAGTTCACATGATGGGACTATGATGAATGAAGCTGAATGTTGCCAAGAAAGATATGATGAGTATATTTCATTTGAAGAACAGATTGAACTATTGCAGCAGAGGGAATTCATTAATTCCTTATTTTATAGAAGAGATTGTTTCAATGGAGCTGATGAAGATAAATTTGTCATTAATGCTAATAATGACAGGCTGATTTTGATGAATGGCCAAGTAAGGAATGATGGACAGGTATTTGGAGTCTTTACAGAGCTGGGAAATCAGGATTTTATTCTGATGAAGACTGAGGAGATAGTGACAGTAGAAGATAATGAAGATGTTGAAGATGTTGAAGATGTTCTCTCGGAGGAGATGCCGAGATTGTGGCATGAATTAAGTGGTCTGGTGTAGAGAACAGAACCACAGAGAGAAGGTGTTCAGATGGTAAGGACAGAGATGATTGAAGATGAGGAAGTTCATTTTTATGAACTAGAGCAGAAAGACATCCTTGAAGGGGATGGTGTAGAAGAGAGGCTAGCTGGTAGTCTCAAGAAATGTTTGAAGAATTGGAATCAACATTCTAATGTGCTGAATGAGGAGAAAATAAAGTTGGGACAACATACTAAGACGCTGACAGAAGAAGGGAAGGCTCTGAGGCCTTGTAGAATTTGTTTTAACAAATGTTTGGTGAATGCAGATCATGTTGATGATGGAGATAATTTGACAGCATGGGGCAGTCAATTGAAAGAGAAGGAGAGTTTTGTGGAAGACTTTAAACCATGGAATGGAGAAATTGAGCTGCTAGAGAGTATGTTGAATCATCAAGAGTCAATACAAGAGGGAAGACCTCAATTTCAGAATTGGGGATTGCAGAATGTGAAGACACAATGGGATGAAGATAGAAAAGAATTGATGATTGAATCATCAGTAGGGACCATTGGGTCTTGGGGTTTTGGAACTGATGAAGTGGTTGTGTTGACAGGAAAAGCAGAAGACAATCCATCACTTGGAGTTGCCTTAGAATAAGAAGAGCTGTTGCAGAATGAGGATGAGCAGTTGAATGAAGATGAGACAGACATGTCTCATATGCAGGAAATTGTTGCTACTGATAGCAAGGAAGAATTGACTTGCTCGAATAGCCCATAGAAGATTGAAGAAGATGTATGGTAGACTTTTGGGGCTGCTACAGCAGTGGAGAACCAGAGTTTCACTCTGACAGAAGATGATGATACAGTGGCTAGAGAACTTGATTTGATTGCTGGAGTCAATCAAGAAGAAGGAAGGAAATTTTGGAAGATTGCCAAGGCAGAAGAAGAAGATGCTAAACCTGAGTTGCAGCATGGAGAAGATTTTTTTGGCCAAAGGAGATGGCAAGAATGTTTGTTGAAGATATTCAGAAAAGAAGGTGAAATTCCAGAGCAGCAGCTTGGAGTGTTGTTGGAGAGAGGGATGAAGCAACAAGTTGAAGTGTTTCCAGCAGAGGAGAAAAAGTTTTACTGTTGAAGAGAGGGTATCGATGATAGGATGGCGAATAGGGCAGCAGTAAGAACTGAAGAAATAAGAATGCAACAAACAAAAGTAAGTGTCGAACAGTCAGAGGAAATATTAGACAGAGAAATTGAATTGATAAGGAAACTGATGCAGAAGATGCCTCAGAAAAGGACAGCAGCAAGAAAACTGAGAATCAGCAGTAGCAAGAGGAAGACAGTCACAGACTGTGAGGGCATAGCAAGTGCAAAGATGCAGACCAAGATATGGAAGCCAAGAGGAATGTGAAAGAAGAATGCTGCAACAAATAACCAGTTGCAGAACAAAGTATGGGATCTAGGCAGATAAAAAATAAAGCACATGATCAGGAGATCATGAATCATTTGAACCTAGGGAGTCTGATGCAGGGGCATTAGGCCCAAGACACTTTTTGTACATAAATAAACCTAAGGGGGGGTCTCATGTTTTGTTTCCATGTAAATATTCATAGTTGAGTTATTTTAGTTAATTAGAAGGGAAAATATTGTAACTTCCTGAATGATTGATGGGCACCTGAAGAGATAGTCAGTTTCAGAAGTTAGGCTAGCTTTAGGAGTCCAAGAGTCATCAAGGAACTAAATCGATTGATTTCCAATATGTATAAAAATAAACCTCTGTGACAGAGTCGAGGGACCTGCACATAGACCTTCCTATACCTGTAGAGAGCTGCACAAATAGAGATAGTGAGTACGAAGGCTGTAGAGTTGAAGACCTGGACGAGATAGAAGTTTGTAAGAGAATTCATTTAATGAGAAAGAATTTTTTCAGTATGTCATGTGCATTGTGATTTAGTTTTGTATGTGAATTTTTCGAGTTAAATCATGTGTGAATGTATATCCTCTTTTCTTGAATAAGTTCTGTGTAAACATATGTATGCATCCTGATGGAGGATAATTGAAATCATGTGTTCTGGTGATGCTCTGTCCCTGTGCATGCGTGAGAGCCCTTTGAATCTGCAATTAATGTACTCCGTCCCTGTGTTAATGCATATACCCCTGAATGCTCGTAGTTATACGTCTCTGTGAAAGTGCATAATTCTCGAATGTTGATATTTGTACGCTTCTGTGTATATATTGAATATATATTGATCGTGTGTGAATCAACCATGGAATGACTGATGTTCTTGTCTGATTCATATTGATCAAGGCTAAGAGTCATGTATTATGATTCAATGAAGTCAACAGTGGCATGGTGTTGCAATTCCACATGAGGAACGGAGGAGTGAGGTTGTAATGTGAAGAAATCAGTGTTGAGATGGTGCAAGAAGGAGAACCCTTTTAAATAACAAAGGCGGATGGAACCCTGAGGGAGAAAGCAGTGGAACCACGAAGAGTGAACAGTAAAGGTGGTTTCTGGTTTTCATCGCACCACCTTTACACGGTGAGCGGTATTTGAGGAATTGGGAGCGATTCCATAGGATGGGTGACACGTGTTCCCGAGCAAAATTGAAAAACCGCTTCCAATTCCTCCGAGCGATATCCATGCATCTAAGCCGAGCGATATCCGTCCGATCATCTGAAGCCAAGCGACGTGCTCTCCGCCATTGGATGGAGATGATCGTTAACGTTGGGGCCCATGAATATGTATGTTAAGGTCTGCGGTTTTAATATAGGTATCTCCGGTGCCGTTGGTTGTTTAATTCTTCCAATGACTTTGGAGAAGGCCGTAATGTACACATTGATATATCGTAGCATGCATATAAGGTTTGAATTTGCGAAGTGGGGGCCATATGAATTGTGATTCAGGCGCGTAGTTAAAAGACCGAGGTTTTAATATGTATAGCGTGGGAGCCTTATTATTTGGGTTTAATATAAGATTCGACTAAAGTATTCACTTATCAATTTCTATGAAATTGATAAGTAAATAAGAAAGAAGAAATTAAGTAGTGAGATTGCGAGACCTTGGCTTGGAGATTTATTTAATTGCCAGACCAAGAAAATAGAACAGTGTGAGTTGCCCGAGATGTGAAGTTGATTGGGGCAAGAAAAATTGGATGCATTTACATATAGGGTGAGGTTGGGACCAAGGTAAACCGGGGCTGTTGGGAACCCCGCTGTCATATATTAACACAATTGATTTCTTATGAAATTAAAATGATCATAGTTATATATGTTTAACATCTATCACCATGAAATATCTCACAAGATAATGTACAATTAGTGAGATACCATTAACTCAAACTACCTGTGTAATGAACCTACGACAAGATGCATCAATTCTTCTTGTGAGTTAATCTCACTACATCACTTACACCACTTAGGTTTAATTAATAAAATGGCTTTTAGGCTAGGAATCGTCACATAGTAGATATCCTTTAACATGATATCATTAATATCATTATATGATAAAGCTCCAACAAAAATAAATAAAACCATACAAGTATATGATAGGCTCCAAAAACTAGCACTCAATATCAACCTATATCAATTTAGTAATAATCCTTTTGAATTTCTTAGCTGTCACATATTTGAGCTAAGAGTATTGTAATTATCAATTTCAATGTGTCTAATCATCATTGTCTCAACAATCACCTAAGCTAAACTCCTTCATGTTTCACATGCATGGCACATCTCTACCATGCAATTGTTGAATAATAAGCAATTGCATGTCCCCTCTTCTTCTCCCATAAAGGAATCGACATGAAAATTTAATTTCATACATTTATTCCCTGACGTATATATATATATATATATATATATATATATATATATATATATATATATATGTATGTATGTATGTATGTATGTATGTATGTATGTATGTATAATGTAATTAATCTCTGAGTTATTATTGGACCCATCAACATGTCCCTGGGTGTTCCAAATCACTTGGGATGGCTAAGCATTCCAAAAACCACTATGTCATGAACCATATTGTTTTATAGTAAAGGGATATGATGATATGAGATTGACTAACTAGGTGAAGAACCACACACATGAACACATACTTATGGCCTTCCTTTGGCAAAGTATTTGGTAAGACTATATAAATACTAAAAACCTAGTAAAAGAAAAGCGATAGACTGTCATCCAGGATTTCTCAAGATGAATGGATGAGATAGGCTTGTTACTGTTCTCGTCATTATTTTGTCCCAGATATGAAATGAAACTCTAACCCTCAGGAGCTCTTGTTTAATTCCAGGTGGATGATTCATTCTAGAAGGAGTCGCCTCCAAGTAATCTTTAGGTTGACACACTTTCCATCCATATTCTTAGGTCATCATAGAAGCTCCGTTCATTCAAGCCATATATCATCGTAGAGGGTATTGATTTTTTTTATGGTCACCTTTTAAACAGTATAATGATTATCATCATAGGTGGTGATTGTTCATAATCCTATTGTATGAACCAATCAATAAAGATAAGAAAATAAAAGAGATGAATTTAATAATTTTGAAGTGACTCCAGTTAGTGAATTGCACCTTTTACATCATTGATAATGGAACTTTGAAATGATAGTAAAATTCTCATATATATATATATATATATATATATATATATATATATATATATATATGTCGTACAATAATTAATATGATATTTTATTTTATTTTATTCTTTACATAAATTAGTAATATATACATACAAAATTATTAGGATTATTGAAATTTCATTCATAACTACTCCCATATCTAGGAGATTATATAAGAAGCAAATAATATTATAATTCTTGGTAAATATATAAGAAGCAACTAGTACTTTATTTAAGAAGAAAAATAACACTTTAACTCTTTGTAAAAACACTTTACTACAAGATTATAAATGATGTGCAATACATATTTACCTTTTACTCGTACTTAGTTTATGCAAAGAATCACTCAAATTATGGTGGGAAGTAATTGATAGTAAATAAAATGGATCACTAGAATATAAGAATGTCCAACATTATTATCCTTATTAAATTTAGTGTATATCTTCATTCACATTCATCTCAATTTAATTGGTGGATAAATTACCTTTAAATCCAAGGTGTAAAATTGACATTTGTCCTTTAATAAATTTATTTAACTCTTAATTCTTAATAATGAGGGAGATTTACTAATTGACATTCTAAGTCCCATATGCCACATGTATTTATAACTCTGTAACTTTTTTTTTTTCTTTAAATCCTATTTAGAGAAATTTAATATAATAATTACATATGCATAATAATTAAATTTATAGTAATTATTACATGATACAAATAAATTTATTAAAGGCATTAAAAGAAATAATGTACACAATTTGAATTTCATTAACACAACTTAATTCAAGTATTATTTCTTAGACAATTCAATATTACAAAATAATTTAATTGCTTATCAAAAACTATTTATAGTATGAATAAATTTTAAGTTTAAAGTTAATAAAATGATTTCACTAGTTATATTCTACCAAAACAATAATTAAATTAGATAGTCATACAACTTCACTTTTCCTCAACTAAAATTCACCCTTAACCTTTCCCAATATAATATACACTGGTAATATAGCAAAATATTCCAGATTCATTATTTAATAAGATTGTAATTATATATATATATATATATATATATATATATATATATATATATATTAGATGTAACTAAATATTTAAAATTTATGATAATACCACTTGAATAATTGCAAATATTTCACATGAGAACTTGAGTTTTAAAACCAAACATACATTGCAACATATATGTCATTACCACTAATTCAATCAAAAAGTTACTTTCCATTGGATCTAAGTGAGTATAAGCATCTTAAGTGAGATATATAGGTCAACAAACTGTAAGAAAACAAGATTTGCAAGATTTAGCCCTCATAGAGAAACCATTCATCCATTAAAGCATGAATGTGATAATAATTATATGTTTTTCATTTATTTATTTATTTTCAAATAATTGTGAAAATATCATGTAAATATGATTAAAAGGTAATTATTCTAAAAATATCTACTCTTGAACCTTGAGGGTTTGCAAAATCTTACTAAAATTTATATAGAAAAAAAAAAAACAAAAAAACAATCACAAATCTGTTGTTAACCCAATAGACCATCAAATACTTTGTAAGTTGCAAATTACAATAAAACATTTCAGAAATTTAGTTGCAAATTACATAAAACATTTTAGAAATTAAATTGCAAATTACATTAAACATTTCAGAAATTATCAACTAAATTAACTTTTACCACACACATGCACCAAAATTTACGTAATCACTATTAAGATAAACTTAATTGAAATAAGCAAATAGAACGTATTTAGTTTGTTTGTTGATCTCTATATTAAAATTCTATAGTTTGTGGAATTTAATTAGAAATTAATTAAAGACTGGGTTTAGTTAGAGAGTTTCGGTGGAGTTATTCTAGATGAGGAAGTTTGGTTGAAACCTAACTCCAGATAGTTTGGATTGATTCAAAGTTAGCTAGCGCGGGATTGAAGATCTGAGGGTCACGTGTTTGACTCACCTTCATGATTTTTTTTTTTTATTAATTTAAAACAACTGGAGTTATTGTAAGTTATTAAAATCTGGGATTTGGGATTTCCACAATTGTATATTAATTATTGACTGCTATGTGGCAAAGGCCTGGCTAGTTACAAACGGGTACAGATCTTACGGAGCTTAGCGTTGGGAAATGAGATCCAGCAACGAAAGCTGCATAACTTCATTCAGGAGTGTGCAGTGCTCCTATTTCGACTTTGCAGCTAATCTGCTGGTTAGTAAAAAGAAAATATGCAGTTAACGCACTCAAAGAAAGCTGTCTGAGTTGATTTTCTGTTGTGAATCCGCAGCCACATTGGATTATTCAGCCGATTTGAATCACACCCACGATTCGTGTAACTTCACTATGAACATATACTTTCTCAAACTTTTTTTAACTAAAATGTTGATGCGCAAACAAAAAGATTGTGTAAAGTACTCCTGTTTTCTCTAGGGCTGTGGGAGTTCATTTTGTGCTGATGTATTAAATACAATGTCTTTTGACGAAGCCTTTGATTAAGGTTAAGCCTTCCATACCCAGCTTTGTTGGAGAGAGTCGGGTTTCGATTTTATTGTTATCTCTTAAATCTGGTGTTATACAAATTAGTCAAATATTTTAAAGATTTCTATACAGGAACTGAAAAACTTATACAAGAACCTTTCTAAAATCAATAATGGTATGCAAGGTCCCATTTAGAGAGATTGGCCGTGGGCTTATGATAAACATTTTTTTTTTTACTCTAACAGCAAGAAGCTGTTAGAAGTTATACCTAAGATGCATAATGACCTCACTAGCCAGCCCTGGCCTCGAATGCAAGATGGTCTTCCTTAGATGCTGAATTTTAATGGATCAACCGCATAAGCAATATCTGGCCCTATCTGGTGTTAAATAAATTGCAGAATCAAATATTTTACAGATTTCTATGGATTTTCCGCAAACATTCTTAAAACTAACAATGCCTTAATATGCTGTATTTGCATATATTTTTCTACTTGTAGGCATCAGCATGCAATCTTTAAACTATGTTAACGTTGGAATTTGTTGATTTAAAGTGTCTAATCCCGTTTCAAAAATATATAATGCAACTAATAGAAAGCTTATTTTTACAATTATATTTTGGTTTTGTCAATTAATGCAACTAATGGAAAATTTTCATCTACAATTACATTTTGGAAATGTTTAATATTTCTTTGTTTTCAAGTAATGTTTTTGCGAAGTTTTTTTTTTTTTTTTGCAGACCATGTTCATGTGACTCCCATCACTGTGACTAATGGCCGTACAATCCGTTTAGCTGTTGTTGGAATTCATCATTCTGGAAAGCCATTTGCCAACTCATCAACATTCTTGCTGAATTGGGAACTCAGTGGTTGTGAGGAACTGGCTTACTGGGATACTAATGATAAATTTGCAAGAAATACAGAGGCTGGTTCTTGGGAGAGGTTCCTTGTTCTTTGAAATGTATGAGGGCAAGTAAGTGGAGTCAAAATCAACGATGAAAATATGCTTCTTCTTTTTTTCTCTCAAGGTTTTAGGCAATTCTGCAATGCTTGAGTTTCATGTCAGATTGACAAATATATTGTGCCATGCAAATATAAGTGAGCTCTAAAGGGGTCCACACTAAGTAACATTTTGAAAAAAATTCTTTTCCCGGAACCCAAGCATATAGATATAATTACAAATCAGTATAATTTATAGCTTATGGATAGCTCTAGTTTACAAGTCAGCCTAGTCAAATATGTAAGTTACATGTCTGCATTTATCATTGCAGAAGATAGATTATTTGAATTGCAAAGAGTAAGGTGATATAATATGGCTACTCTGTGACAAAATGACAGGAGATAGTGTGAAGTTAGCTGACTTGATTTCAGAAAGTTATGTTTTTTTTTTCAAAGCCATTTCTTCAGGTTCTGGAAGTAGTTTTTACATGCATATTTAGAATAAGTGACTTCTGCCCTCTTCTTCTGAAAATTGAGCTTTTATGTTTATTCTTAGATTTGAGGCTGATTGCTGGAGTATCTCAGTGTCTTGGCTGTTGTAATTTCCTAGCTTATTTGTTGACTGTGATAATCTGGATACTAATATCATTTCTTTCTTTACAGGAAAAACTAATGACAGTATTTTGTGTCATGATTGAGGTGTCAAGATTAGGCATATGAAGAGGATTTGATAATACCTGCAAGACTATTTTAAGGGAACTGGTACATGAATCCTCTGTGTGAAGCCTGAGAATGTTGGATATATCTGAAATCGAATGAAGAGGCCCTTTCTTTGGTTATTAATGTAAAATTGTTATTATAGCTTTTATATTTGTGGATACTTTTGCAACAGCTGTTTGAGATCTGCGAGGAAATCACTTGGTTCAATGGCATAAAAGTGTGCCTGCGATACGTCACCTCATTTGAGTTCATAGCTGAATTGTGCCAAGCAATTCCTCCTGGTTACGTATGGTGTTTACATCCATTAAATCTATATGCACATATTAACAAAGATGGAAAGTATTTTCCAGCAGAAAATGTTGAGATGATATTTCCTCTTTGCCAGTTTTATGGCGTGCAAAAGTTGCAAATACTTTTTTTTTTTTATCAGCTGCAAAGTTGACATGAAATCAAAAGAGATAAGTGATATTTGTTTAATCCCTAGAGTTAAATCTTTTATGGCATGATTTGGCAATCAGAGTTTTCCAAATTTTCATCTTATTTAATCTGGTCCTGCTCTCTTTTTCTAGCCTGAAATTTCTGTTGTTGTTTTTGTAATTTTTTATAGTAAACCCATAAAAACACAAGAACATGACATAAATCATGTAAACCGTGCTTAGAACTAGACCAATTATACTTCTTCATTTGTTATGTTGACTACTCAAGATGTAAGCGATGAGATTTTCTGTGATACAGTTTTTCAATCCCAAAGAAAGTGTCATTTCATGTCAACGTTTTACTTACAGATTTAAGACTTCTATGATTTGATTTATACTATGAAACTTCTTCCAGATCCATTCTATATTAACATGTCAATGGCATACATCAACGAAATGGCACACACATATGGAACTGTTGATAGGAATATATGGTATGAAGTACTTTCGGATATGATTTCTCCAAATTTCTATAGCATTGTTATGATTTAAAATTTATGTTCACTATGCAGTTGTATAGTAAAATAATAAGCACTGTGTGTCGTTTTTCCCTTACTTTCAAAAAATACAAGAAAAAATTAATACTTTATGGGCCTATAGGTCCTAGAGGTTGAACCTTGCTCTCATACCAAGTGTAGGGACCCACCCTATATTTTACTAAATGAGCGCTAGGCTTTAAATATTTTTTTATTTATTTTTTACACAGTAACTAGGAAATGAAACCATAATCACACAAGTTGAAACTCAGTAAAATTTTATCACGTTTATCAAGTCCATAAATTTAAGTTATTATCACATATATATATTTAACGTGATTATAGACACAATGAAATCCTCATAATTAAAAACAATCTAACTAACACATGTACCGTTCACCATTGGACGATAACCAAACTTGACTTGCCACTACTTGAGCTCCATTTTTGTCGTCTACCTCCAAGCCTGAAGGTTGTCGTGCTTAATTCGAATGTAATGACCTACCGGTTGACCTCCCAGCCTACTCCTTGGGTACTCTCCTTTCCTGTGGACCCCCGAGCTGTAATGGGGTTGTACAACGAAGGAATGTGCTAGCTGATAGAGGTGAACCACTCTTGGCTCAAGAGTGCCCTCTCTATAACACTCTATCCCACCAAACTCAACTATAGCTCGTAATCACTCCAAACGACATAATCTCCTCCCTCCAACAATAGGGTAAACCAAAGGTCCTTTTCCCTTCCATTTCCCTTTCTTTTATAGAAGGCTTCATAGGTGACACTTGGAAGTTCATGCATAAATAAATTTTTTTTTTATTACCCAAAATTTGATTATTCACCCACCCATGTGTCACCCTCTCATCAAGACTCTCCAAAATTATTTACTTAATTATTCATATAAAAATAGTATTTCCCTCAACCCAACAAGACTTCCTATTTCTTCTCCTAATTGTCTCTTGATTCTCCCTTTTTACTCCTTAAATTGTGTTTATTACTGAAGTTAATTGATAATTCTCAAATTTGGTCCCCTAACTACCTTAATTTGTTATTTTGATGAATATTCTTATGTTGGCTCTTGCCACATGGAATTTCTCTAAATTTCTCAAATTTTAATTTATTAATCTTATTTTAATTCACCACCATCTTCTCTTAATGAAGTTTTTAATAAATATTTCTACTTAACTCTATGTCTCTCTATCCTCTTTTTGCCTAATTAAGTCTTATGTACTTAATATTTTGTTTTAACATGGAAAGGGTAGAGTTATCATGGTAAATATTTTATCTCTTCCTATTCCTCCCCTACCCTAAGTTTTATTCTTGATTTAATTCCTTTGGTTCTAACATCATATGTCACTTGCTATGAATTAGTTGGATTTTCATATATTGATTATATTTATTAGTTTCTTTAATGATGTTGAGGGTGTCAAGTTGGTCATGCCCTTCAATAACTTCCATTCTAAGTTCCAAGGGTGCCATGCCTACGAATTTATTTATGATACCAAGGGTGCCAAGTCGGTCGTGCCCTTCAAGAATTTCTCTTGAAATTCCAAGGGTGCCACACCACTTTCCCTTCAAGTATCCAGTGGTTACGAGGGGAAATTATATGTGCAACGACAGAGACCCTTATCATCTCATATGTTGTCTACTATAGTGAGACTAATGGTGCTGGGGATCAAGGAATCCACCTTGATGCACGCCTCTCAGAAAATCCTCGTGAGCGAACCAAATTTGGGACCTGCCCTCACGACATCGTGATCTTCGAGGCGAAGGTACTTCGACCATTCCAGCCTAAGTCACAGCAGGAGGCTAGCAGGTGAGATCAGGAACACTGCTCCACCCCTCCCATGTTGTTCCATCCAATTGTACAACCCCATCACCCATATCTGAGTCATTCGGCCAAGCAACTAACATGTTCCTGCAACCACTGACATATCATCAGAGTGTATATATATGTATATCAAGTTCCAAACTGAAATTATAATTTCAAAGACAAAATATTATTTTCTATCAAACCAGATGTTGTCAGCTCATCATATTTGAGTGCCTCTATTGGTTTTCTGTCATACTCAATAATCATCAGTAACAAGGTTTCTCATTGTTAGTCATTATCATAATAGAAACATCA
This sequence comes from Pinus albicaulis, assembly GCA_034641835.2. Taxonomy (NCBI): domain Eukaryota; kingdom Viridiplantae; phylum Streptophyta; class Pinopsida; order Pinales; family Pinaceae; genus Pinus; species Pinus albicaulis. The sequence goes on along the minus strand of CM076581.1, from coordinate 357,330,781 downwards.
ACATGACCGTCATTCACATCGTTGTTCATTTTGACTCATAACTAATGTAAGTAGCTATCATAGGGACACATCCATCATGGTTATCGTAATCATAACATCAATGGGAAATTAACATATCCATCAAAGCCATCATCATCGTAACATCAATAGAAAACATACCTATCCATCAAGTCTATCATCACCATGATATCAATAGAGAACATACATATCCATCAATGATGTCATCATCACAGTATCAGTAAAGAACATACATAACCATCAAATCCACTAATAATAGAGCCATGTGTCTGGATCCTCAACCTGAGGTCCTCAAAGAATAAAGTATGAAGGATCAGTGTTCATCAACCAAAGTGGGGCACCAAATCTAAGAATTATCAATTAAATTAAGTAATAAACATAATTTAAGGAGTAAAAAGGGGGAATCAAGAGACAACTAGGAGAAGAAATAGGAAGCCTTGTTGGGTTGAGGGAAATACTATTTTTATATGAATAATTAAGTAAATCATTTTGGAGAGTCTTGATGAGAGGGTGACACATGGGTGGGTGAATAATCAAATTTTGGGTAATAAAAAAAATAAAATTATCTATGCATGAACTTCCAAGTGTCACCTATGAAGCTTTCTATAAAAGAAAGGGAAATGGAAGGGAAAATGACCCTTTTTTTACCCTATTGTTGGAGGGAGGATATTATGTCATTTGGAGTGGTTACAAGCTATAGTTGAGTTTGGTGGGATAGAGTGTTATAGAAAGGGGACTCTTGAGCCAAGAGTGACTCACCTCTATCAGCTAGCACGTTCCTTCGTTGTACAACCCCATTCCAGCTCAGGGGTTCGCGGGTAAGGAGAGTACCCAAGGAGTAGGCTGGGAGGTCAACTGGTGGGTCATTACATTCAGATTAATCATGACAACCTTCAGGCTTGGAGGTAGACGACAGCAAGAGAGCTCAAGTAGTAGCAAGCCAAGTTTGGTTCTCGTCCAACGGTGAATGGTACATGTGTTAGTTAGATTGTTTTTAATTATGAAAATTTCATTCTATCTATAATCAAGTTATATATATATATATATATCTGTGTGTGTGTGTGTGTGTGTGTGTGTGTGTGTGATAAGAAGTTAAATTGATGGACTTGATAAACGTGATGAAATTTTACTGAGTTTCAACTTGTGTGATTATGGTTTCATTTCCTAGTTATTGTATTTATATATATTTAAACCTTAGCACTCATCTAGTAAAATATATGGTGGGTCCCTACACCTACAGTTTGGAGCCTGTGAACACTTCAGAGTGGTAGGTTGGTCTAAGATGTCAGGGCATCCATTCAGTTGAATACTAAAGAAACCAGGGCGTTTGGGCTTCCTTCTAGTGGGAGATGGAGAAGAATTCATTTTTATAATTATAGTAAGTTTTACCTTTCATTTTATTTGTTGTTGAAGATTAAATAATTTATTAAAAAAACGTTCGGTGGTTTTTGACCTGGAGGGGGCTTTCCACCTAAAATTCGTGTTCCTATTGTGTTCTATTATTTAATGTTATTAATGGATAAACATAAAGAATAATTTAAGATTAAATAATGCTCTAAAAATATTTTAAAAGTGATAATAGATAAGAAATATTGATTCACTCCAACCCCCCCCCCCTCGACCCCCCCTCAATATTTATAACAAATATCCGCTCTCGAATAACCATATATTCTCCCACACATATGCGAAGAATTAATTATCTAACCGAGATGTAAAAACAATCCAAAGAGTAATCAAACCCCAAATAAATTAAACTGTAAAACAGAGAAACTTAAGGATATTATCTAAAACTTCCTAGAGTACCAATGTTTCTACTAAAAGCACTAAATCCCTATGGCAATGGCCAAATCCTATATTCAAATTATCAAAGATACCATGACATGTCCATATGATTCCAAAAATTTTAACCCACCATCAATTCTAAGAAAGGGAATGAAGTGGCTGCAAAGGCCAAAACTACACACTTTAGGAATTCTAACCCGATTGTTTATTGTGAAATTATACAAATCGTTCTATGGAAATAGGAAATACCAATTCCTATCAGGGAGACATTCCTACTACATGCTTATACAAGTGTTATCATCCAAAAGATGATTACCTAGCCATGTGTTCTTAGGTTGTTTGAAATACACTATGTAGGATGGGCTTTTACATATTGAAACCCACTTTCACCTTGGGAAATAGTTTAGTGAACCATTTTCCTAAACTATTTCTCATTAAAACCCAAAACACCCCATGAGAATAATTAAATAAATCCTTATTTATTTATTATTCTCTCAAAATAATTATTAAATAATTATTTAATGATTATTTCTAACCATTTTTTACTTAACCATTCAGGAGTAATTAAATAAATCGGTATATATTTATTATTCCCTTATTTCCCTCACAAGATAATTTTCAAACGATTATTTAATGATTATTTCTAATTCAGATTTGACTAAGTTACCATAAAGTAATTAATAAATAATTTTTATTTGTTAATTAATTTAACCACATTCTAAATAAAGGTATTTGACCATTTTGAATATCTTTTTCCTCTAAACAAACATAATAAAATATTCACAACAACTACATATTGATTTATTCTATAATATTTTATTATTTTCTAAATATCAATCTATATCAATATTTTGTTATAAATAGAATGGCTTTCTCCTCATTCTTCTCCATGACAGAGGGGTATTTGCAGGCCTAAGTCTACGAACTCTCCTCATCAAGTGTATGATTTCATATAATGAAATTAATCATTTTTCATGCTTCATTATATTTTTACACATTATCTTTGTTGTTATATGTTTCTATTTATCATTGCATATCTTTTCTTGCAGATTTTATAACTTTACAATGCATATCTTGACCATATATATAGCCATATATTTTTGTTAGGGTTTATTGTCACCAACAACTTAAGTGAAGGAATTTTTGTACGTGTGCTAAGAATCTTCACATTAACAAATGACGAATCCACTGGGTCTTCAGCCACAAAAAAATGGTGACTCCACTGGGTCTTTAGTCATCAAAAAATGTTGACTCCACTAGTGTAGCCATTTAAAAGCCCTGGTGACTGTTGTTTCAACAATTTTCAGTATTTCTCAGATTTTTTTTTTCTCTCAATTCTCATTTCTACTTTTAGATTTCTACTTTTGTTGGAAAATTCTTACTTCTATTGGGTTCCCATTTCTTTTTTCAAGGTCATAGGTACTAGCCATGTAGGAGATTACATAGTATGTAAAATATTTCCTGAGTGGAACCCTCAGGAATAGAGCGCACTTTTTGAACCAAAACGTACACCCTTGAATGCACTTTTTAGAACATTTTCTGCATATGGGCACACTTAATAGGTCAGAACCTCCGTGCTGCTATTTTTCCATAATGTTTTTGTCAGAAACCTTTCAGAACTACTATAATGGGAGGGTGAATAAGTATTGTGTCTTATTACCAATTTTTTCCTTTAATTTACTTTACTAAATCACATGGACTAATTAGCAATAACTCATTAAAAATTTGCAGATCTATGCATAAATCATAATCAACAAATGAAACATATAAGGAGATAAAATAAGATAACCATCATAGCCCCAAGAGTAGCTCAAATGCTTGAGTCCTTGCTGTTAAGTACTTTTCGAGTTTGGAGTTCATAGGATCAAATCTCCTTGATGCCCTTCGGGTTAGGCCTCTCATGTAACGCTGGCGGTTAGATCCTCTCAGGAAGGTCTACCGATATTTTTCCGTGGACGTAGCACGTACATATGTGTGTAGGCACATTGGATTCGTGAACCACAACATAAAAAAATAAGATAACCATTAGATAAATAATAATAAACACATAAAAAACACATCCACACAAGAGACACAAGATATCTGGTGGAAAACCCTTTACCAGAAAAAAAAAAACCACGCTTGTTGTTGTTTCGTTGCTCTAAATCTTCTATTAAAAAAAATGTGTCTTTTATGTAGATTTTTTTACTCCAATCAGCCAAGAGACTCAACCTCATATATAATAGGCCAATGCCAATTGTTAGGTCTCTGAAGTTTTCAAGTTTGGCAAGTACAAACGCTGCAGAGCCTACATCAAAACCACTTTGGAATCTGAGGATCTAGCCATCCTAGATTCAGAGAGGGATCTCTCTAGATATGTGTTCAAATATATGATCTTTATGTTTTATGATATGATATTAGGCTAGTTATGAGGAACATATTTTTTGTTTGTTTTGGTTGGGCAAGGATATAATGAAGATGAAGGAAGTCTATATGAAGGGTGAAGGTGTGAGTAGGTGAAAGAATGGTTCAGATGATAAGATAGGGAAGGGGCAGCATCAATCCATTGGGCTATGGAGTCATAAGAGGATTTAATTGCATAGCAAGGTTCAAGAGTGGTCCATGGGGCAAGTCATCTATGTCAAAGAATATCTTTAAGTTGATTTTATGGAATGAAACACTAAGAAATGGAGTGAGGGAAATCAAAAAGATGAGGGAACAAAGGACAACCTCAGATCAGGTAAGTACTTTGAAACTAGCCTGCATTTGGCATGCACTTAAGGGAAAAACACAAAAATAATCTAAGATCAGGTAAGTACTTTGAAACTAGCTTTCTTTTAACATACTCTTAAGGGAACTTTTCAAAGCAACTGTTGGAGAAGAAACTAGAGAACAGGGCTAACCATAGACTTCTCTATCTCAATATTTAATTGGCAAACGTTTCAAGAACATTCAAAGACAAAATCTCAAGTTGTACTCAAGAAACATGGGCTTACCAACACTTCATTGGTTATACTCTATTGAATTACATTCAAAACACATTTAGAATAAAACATAAAGGATAAATATTTATTAGTGAGATTTAGGGTACTTCAGAAGTAAATCCTAATCTATGTTTGTTGTTATTTATTAGAGAAAAGTGGACAGACTGGAAACAATAAGAAAATAACAATTTACAGTGAGAAACACCATAGAACATGATCCCATAAATCAACTATTTGTATTTGATGTTCAAACCAGTTACAATATTCAAGTCCAGTGGGTCTCTACAGCTTCAAAATTCTCATCTCAGCTTATGTGTCTTCAATTAAAAATAGAGTTGTAGCAGCTTCAAAAGCTATTTACATACAACAGATATCCAAAGACCAACAACTATATTGTCCTCTACAGAAGTATTTATAGAAGAATGAGGAGCTGGAGTGTAAGAAGGGTTCATATGTTCAATTAATGTAGAGTAAGAGCTTCTCAGCCTTTTAAGGGCCAAATGGAGAAGGAATGACATGAATTAACTCTGCTAATTGATTATTACATTAAATTTCATCAACGTCAGTCACTTTTGTTGACTTTGGGGGCTTTTTGTAGGCTGGCAATTAATTCTGAGTTGTCTTTGGAAAAATATCTCTGAATGTGCATTTACTGCATATTCTTTTGAGGAAATAAGTCTGTAGGTGGCATTTTTGGTTTTCAAAGAAGTAAAGGCTTCTGATATTTAGCATTTAAATCCTTTATTCTACTGATTTGTCCACTTTATCACTCTTAAACCCTGATTAGGCCTTGATATTAATTTTGGGCCTTTGTAATCATCTTTGAGTCTTCAAAATTTCCTGTTGACTGTATTTACTGTTAAATATCCCTTTTTATTTGGCTTTCGGTCTTCATTGTAGGGTTAAGCTGCTTAATATTCCATCTTTATGTATTTAACCCTTTGTCTTTAATCATTTGCCGACTTTCTCTTTAATCCATTGTATTCAACCTTTGAACTACGTATTCACCTTTAAACTATAGGATTAATCTTTTTAATCTTCAAACTTTGCGCTTTAATCCTTCCTGTTTAATTCCTGATACTCTTTACTGATCTTCATTAACCTTGTTAATTCACAGATGGCCTATGCTAGAGGGTTTTAACTGTGAAACCAGTGCTTCATGAAACACTGATTAAAACATGATATTCGTCCCACTTTTCTTTTGATCGGGCTCTGAGGATCATCACCCTCAGCCACTGTCCCTTTATGGACTGTAGGGGGGCTTTCGGCCTTTAAAATCACCATAAAACCTGCACAAACCATAAAACATGTTATAAAACCCTGTGTGATTGCTAAAATTGCTTTGGAGGCTAGCAGAGGTGGATGGAGTAGTGAGAAGGAGTGGAATACGTAGGTGGAAAAGTTTTATTGAGGAAAATCGGCACAAATTTGGTTTTAAACTGTATTTGGCACGAATTTGGGTAAAAGTGGTTTTCAAAATACCACGGGTGGTTTTCATGTGACCCTCGAGTGGTAAGTGGTTTTAGCTGAATCGAACACGATCCAGTTGTATCGCGCTGCGTGGCTTTTTCGATACCGCTGGTATCGCATAACTTTGGAGTGTTAAACTCTGGATGCGAAAATCGCGCGATATGCTATTGGATGAGGGGGGTGAGATCCGATGGTGTGGACTAGGCACGATGAAAAGGTTGCTCGAGTGGGGACTGTAGTGGGGGGCAAGTGTCGGGGAATGATAGGGAGGGTCTTTTGAACAGTGGATGGTAGGCCCCGACGGAGTTGAATTGTCGGGATTAGTGAAGGTCATCGGATCTATAAGATCTACGGTGGGGAGTTGTTGTGGAGGATAAAGGAATAGGTAGGGGTGTGGTCTTGTGGGGAACAAGGTAACCAATAGTTGAGGAGGGGAGAGCTTATCGCATTAGCACATCGCTGTGGAGGGGGAAAAGAAAAGGGGAAAGGATAAGCCGATAGAGCGATGCGATGAGGGCTAAGGTTAGGCCCGGGACATGGTTGCATGTTGCAATATGTGACCAGGGGCTTTTAAGGGAGAAGGGGCTTATCGCATTGGTGGGAGGGGAAAGGGAAGCGGGGTAAGGAATCAGCGATTGTGCGATGCGATATATAGAGGTGTGATGCAATGAGCGCTTAGCGCTCAATCTCGGGGTTTGGGCATATGACGGAAAAAGGAGCCGGGGGCTAAGCCGAAGGGGCTAAAGGTTTTAAAAGGGTGGAAGAGTTTTTAAGGGGTTTTTAATGTGTTTTTTAGGTTTTTTTTTCTATTGTTTTCCGAGTTCCGATAGAAGAAAAGGAAGGGTTTTTAAACCATAAGAACGGAGTTCTATGGTTCAAAGGGTTTTTTTTTAAATTTTTATGAGGAGGATGAGGGGAAAATTAGAAGGAGGAAAGGGGATTTTTCAGAGAAAATGGAGGATGAATATCAGCAAAAATCAGTGAATGAAATGATGAAAATGGGGTTGTTTAGGAGACAGTTTTCAAGGGAACAACACTTTTTAGGGAACAACAGTCTTAGGGAACAACAGTCTTCAATAATGATTAATCTTCTATGAAAATGATCTCTTGAAGACTCAAGGCCTGTTTTAGCCATCATTTTCTTATGACAAAATTTACTGATGGCTAACAGTGGCTCCACTTGGGCATGGCAGCTCCTTGGAGGTGTCAAGAACTTCAGATTTTGATCTCTGGAATGCACATACTTGTGCCTTTATCCATTGAAAATATATTATTCATTGATCATGCTTCTTTGAAAAAGATGATCAGTCTCTGATGTCAACAAACAAATTGTCTCCCAAACAACTGCCTACACAGCCTACTTCCTAACATTTTTTCTTCAACAGGTGCATTTGGACTTGCTGACGTTAAACATCAACATTTTATTCTTTTGAAAGTAGGAAAAACTAATCTAAATCTACCCTTATTTCTTCCATGAGTTTAGATTAGACTGTTGAACTCATAAATTCTCTACTTATGCTACTATCTGCCAGGATTAGACTGTCTGGCAGATTTTATTCTCTATTTTCTAAAACAGAAAGTTAAAACATAGTCAAAACAAGATTAGACTGTCTGATTTGTTATGATGTCTATGGCTGTATGTACAAGCTGCACATAGACTTTATTTTCAAAAATTTGAAACAAAACTAAGAAGTCTTAAGATCTGAATATCAAAAATCATCCTTCATTCTTCTTGCAGCTCTGATTTTGATCTTTTTGTGCTGCTCTCTTTTTTCTTGGTTCAGATTTTGAGCAGATTAGAACCAATTATCTTATTCTTTGGCTTATATTTGGTCTGATTAGAGCCATTTCTTTCTATCCTAATCTAATCTACTAATAAGCCAAGATTAAACAGTTTGGAAATTCTTCTTCACTAACCTATCAGCAGTAAATTGAAATCTATCTAGTCATGATTAGGCTGTATGAATAAATAGAAATGTTCTTTTTGGTAGTGGTATTTAAGCTTGCAAAATTTCAGATTTTATTTTCTTTTTGGTATGGGGCTATACCTTTCTTCTTTTATGTCTGCCCTCTTTTCTCTTTTGTATTGTTTTTTGTATTTTTCTATGTTTCAAATTCAAAGCAAAAGACAAGAAACTAACTAAATGCTCATAGGCTGAGCTTTATTTCTTTCCTATCTGACCTATTCTAATTCTGAAATATTTACAAGTTTAGCTGATGAGCTCTCTTTTCTAGTACATCCAATCAATCAGATGGTTCCATGACTGGTCTTTTCTCATCTCTTTGAGAATGCTAGATAAACAAAAGGGCCACTCCCATATCACCTTTTTCCTAGCAGCATTGCTAAACAATTTACTTTCTTTTGGTAATACACTGCTCCTAACAATCACTATCCCTTCTTCAAATGTCTTCAAGAAATCAGCATATGGATCTTGAAATAAAGCTTGGTTATGCATATTTGGAAGATAGTTTTCAACCAGGATTACTTTTTTCTCCACTGGATCAAGATCAAGATTCTTTTGAGAAAGAAAATCTTCCTCATCTTCATTATTATCTGAACCAGAAGGCTCATCATATATTGCATCATTGTCCTATTGTAGTCCTGGTGTGTTCTAATTCAGTGGAGTGTACTCTGTGAAGAGGTCATTATATCCTTGATTAGGGGTCTCTTTTATTACCTCAACCCTTTCAGGAGTAGGTTCCTTATATTCATCATGCTCAAGAAATTCTTCATTGTTTTCCTCCTCAACCTTTGAGCTGAAAGACCGCTGGTTCCCAATCACGTGAAAACTATTTCTGATGGATTGGATTGGCTGATTGCTGCTTTTGAGCTGATGATAAAGAATTTCATGACACCAATCAACTCTTGGTTTCCCTACATGATTAGTTTCTTTTTGAAGCTCATCATCATCATCATACTGATAAAAAATTATACAATCATTAGTATAAACAATTTCACCAATCAAGCATATTGGGTTATCAGCAGGTCTTTCTTTATTCTGATCTACAAGTTTATTTTCTGGTTCAAGAAAACAAGGTCTTGTAGGTAAATGAGTAGGATCGTTTGTTTTATAAAAAATTTCAGAGGCTAGCTGTTTGTTTAATATTTGATCAATTTCTTCTTCTGGCAAAAGAGGGATTTATTTTTCAGCATGGATAGAAGAACACCAATCCTCTTTCTCGTGTTAATTGGTTTTGAGGCTGGATGTCTTCTTGAGCCTCTTCTAGTGAATCTTCACTTGAGTTTGCAGGGAAAATTTGAGGATTTTCTATTGTTTCCTGATCTTCTTCTGTTTCAAACAATTCCTCATGATTATTATGATACTCAGTTTGCATATAAGGTTCGTGAGTTGTTTCTTTTACATTATCAGGATGCCACTTTTCTCTTAAAATCTGAAATGAGTTATAACATAGAGGGAGAGTCCCTGTATGTGTTGATTTAGTTTCTATTTCAGGTTCTATGTTTTCTGAGTGGCTACTTGTTTCCTTAAAGTACTGCTCACTATTAGTATTTGCAATTTGGTCGTGAAGTTCTCTTAACATCATAGCACAAGAGATAGGGAGGCAATCAAGAGTTTCTTGACAACCTTCTTCATTTTTTTCTTTGTAACCTTGCTCATCATCTTCTATAAAGTCTTGATCATCATACATATCTTGCTCATTGTCTAGGTCGTGTAGTGGTTGAGTTTGTTCTTGATCTGAAAAAAGCATGGGCTGCTCTAGATCATCAATATTTAAATTAGCCTCATACCTATCCATTATCTTTCCAAACATGTATAGCATTTTTTCCATCATGGGCAACCATTTTTCTTCTAGGTCTATACTTGGATTCATGTTTGTACAAAGAGGTCACTGTATCTGGTCAACCATTTCAGATTCTTCTACCAGTGGATTCATTTGGTCTTTTGGGAGTTGTGGAGTCGCTAGGTGGAAGATTTGAATCCTGCTGTCCACCAACGATATGACTAGGTTTGCTCAATGCATTCCCAAAGGAGTCTACAAATACTGGAGGAGTAATAGGCCTATTGGAGGCCAGTGGAGTCACCAAGTCGAAGTTTTTAGCTTTTAGAAGGTAAAATGTTTTATGGTCCACCACCACTAATAGGTTTGAATACCAATCTGAAATGTTTTTGGGTTTTCTAAGTTTTTATGGTCTTGAGGGTTGTGAGAGTGTCCTATATCTGTTTCAACACTTAGCTATGGTGATGATACAAACAGAGTTTACTCTGTGGCTTATCTAGCTAATTTCTTCAAGTTTTGATAAGGGTTTGTTAGAATCCTAAGGGTTACTTAGATTGCCACTGATTCAGACAAGTCCTATCATGATTACCAACATGCTTGGTAGTGCTTGAAGAAATATTTTCATTCTGCACTAAATACTGAGTGTTTAGTTTTAAGGATATTACTTAGAAGTTCCCCAGTATGGTCGCCAGTATGTTAGGTATTCGTAGTTTGCAAGATTGGCAAGTACAACCACTGCAGAGCCTATATCAAAACCACTTTGGAATTTGAGGATCTAGCCATCCTAGATTTTCAGAGAGGGATCTCTCTATATATGTGTTCAAAGATATGATCTTTATGTTTTATGATATGATATTAGGCTAGTTATGAGGAACAGAGTTTTTGTTTGTTTTGGTTGGTCAAGGATATAATGAAGATGAAGGAAGTCTATATGAAGGGTGAAGGTGTGAGTAGGTGAAAGAATGGTTCAGCTGATAAGATAGGGAAGGGGCAACATCAATCCATTGGGCTATGGAGTCATAAGAGGATTTAATTACGCAGCAACGTTCAAGAGTGGTCCATGGGGTAGGTCATTTATGTCAAAGGATATCTTTAATTTGATTTTATGGAATGAAACACTAAGAAATGGAGTAAGGAAAATCAAACATATGAGGGAACAAAGGGCAGCCTAAGATCAGGTAAGTACTTTGAAACTAGCCTGCTTTTGGCATGCACTTAAGAGAAAAACACAAAAGTAATATAAGATCAGGTAAGTACTTTGAAGCTAGCCTACTTTTAACGTACTCTTAAGGGAAATTTTTAAAGCAACTATTGGAGAAGAAACTAGAGGACAAGGCTAACCATAGACTTCTCTATCTCAATCTTTAATTAGCAGACTTTTCAAGAACATTCAAAGACAAAGTCTCAAGTTGTACTCAGGAAACATGGGCTTACCAACACTTCACTAGTTATACTCTATTTAATTACCTTCAAAACACATTTAGAAGAAAACATAAAGGATAATATTTATTAGTGAGATTTAGGGTACTTCAGAAGTAAATCCTAATCTATGTTTGTTTTTCTTTATCAAAGAAAAGTGGATAGAATGGAAAAAATAAGAAAATAACAATTTACAGTGAGAAACACATCTCCATTGACATAGACCAGGATCCCATAAATCAGTTATTTGTATTTGATGCTCAAACCAAATACAATCATCAAGTCCAGTGGGTCTCTACAACTTCAAACTTCTCATCTCAGCTTATGTGTCTTCAATTATAGACAGAGTTACAGCAGCTTCAAAAGCTATTTACATACAACAGATATCCAGAGACCAACAACTATATTGTCTTCTACAGAAGTATTTATAGAAGAATGAGGAGGTGGAGTGTAAGAAGGGTTAATCTGTTCAATTAATGTAGAGTAAGAGCATTTCGGTCTTTGAAGGGCCAAATGGAGAAGGAATGACATGAATTAACTCTGCTAATTGATTATTACATTAAATTTCATCAACTTCAGTCACTTTTGTTGGCTTTGGGGGCTTTTTGTAGGCTGGCAATTAATTATGAGCTGTCTTTCGCAAAATATCTCTGAATGTGCATTTACTGTGTATTCTTCTGAGGAAATAAGTCTGTAGGTGGCATTTTTGGTTTTCAGAGAATTAAAGGCTTCTGATATTTGGCATTTAAAGCCTTTCTTCTGCTGACCTATTTGCTTTATCACTCTTAAACCCTGATTAGGCCTTGATATTACTTTTGGGCATTTGTAATCATATTTGAGTCTTTAAACTTTCTTGTTGATTGTATTTACTGTTAAATATCACTTTTTCTTTGGCTTTCGGTCTTCATTGTAGGGTTAAGCTGCTTAATATTCCGTCTTTATGTATTTAACCCTTTGCCTTTAATCATTTGCCGAATTTCTCTTTAATCCAATGTACTCAACCTTTGAACTGCGTATTCACCTTTAAACTATAGGATTAAGCCTTTTAATCTTCAAACTTTGCGCTTTAATCCTTCCTATTTAATTCCTGATAATCTTTACTGACCTTCATTAACTTTGTTTGTTCACAAATGGCCTATGCTGGAGGGTTTTAACTGCGAAACCAGTGCTTCATGAAACACTGATTAAAACATGAGATTCGTCCCCCTTTTCTTTTTATCAGGCTCTGAGGATCGTCACCCTCAGCCAATTTCCCTTTATGGATTGTAGAGGGGCTTTGGGCCTTTAAAATCACCATAAAACCTGCACAAACCAGAAAACATGTTATAAAACCCTGTGTGATTGGTAAAACTACTTTGGAGGCTAGCGAAGGCGGATGGAGCAGTGAGAAGGAGCAGAATATGCAGGCGGAGGAGTTTTATGGAGGAAAACTATCGCAAATTTGGTTTTAAATCATATTTGGCGCGAATTCGGGTAAAAGTGGTTTTCGAAATACCATAGTTGGTTTTCGCACGACCCTCGGGTGGTAAGTGGTTTTACCCGAATCGAACATGATCCAGTTGTATCGCGTTGCATGGCTTTTTCAATACCGCCGGTATCGCGTAACTTTGGAGTGTTAAGCTCTGGATGCGAAAATCGCGTGAATTGATCGTAGACCGTTGGATGAGGGGGGTGATATCCGATGGTGCGGACCGGGCGCGATGAAAAAGTTGCTTGGGTAGAGACTGTAGTGGGGGATAGGTGTCGAGGCGTGATAGGAAGGGTCTTTTGTACAGTGGATAGTAGGCCCCGACGGAGTTGAATTTTCGAGATTAATGAATTTCGTCGGATCTATAGGATCTACGGTTGGGAGTTGTTGTGAAGGATGGAGGAATAGGTAGGGGTGTGGTCTTGTGGGGAACAAGGTAACCAAGAGTTTAGGAGGGGAGAGCTTATCGCATCGGCACATCGCTGCAGAGGGGGAAAAGAAAAGGGGAAGGGATAAGCCAATGGAGCAATGCGATGAGGGCTAAGGTTAGGCCCGGGACATGGTCGCCTATCGCAATATGTGACCAGGGGATTTTAAGGGAGAAGGGGCTTATCGCATCGGCCGGAGGGGAATGGGAAGTGGGTAAGCAATCAGCGATTGTGCGATGCGATATATAGAGGTGCGATGCGATAAGAGCTTAGTGCTCAGTCATGGGGTTTGGGCATATGACGGAAAATGGAGTCGGGGGCTAAGCTGAAAGGGGCTAAAGGTTTTAAAAGGGTGGAAGAGATTTTAAGGGGTTTTTAATGTGTTTTTTAGGTTTTTTTTTTAAGGTTTTCTGAATTCCGATAGAAGAAAAGGAAGGGCTTTAAAACCATAAGAAAGGAGTTCTACGGTTCAAAGGGTGTTTTTTTTAAGTTTTATGAGGAGGATGAGGGGAAAATTAGAAGGAGGCGAGGGGATTTTTCAAATAAAATGGAGGATGAATAAGAGCAAAAATCAGTAAATGAAATGATGAAAATGGGGCTGTTTAGGAGACAGTTTTCAAGGGAACAACACCTTTTAGGGAACAAGAGTCTTAGGGAACAAAAATCTTCAAGAATGAGTAATATTCTATGAAAATGATCTCTTGAAAACTCAAGGCCTGTTTTAGCCATCATTTGCTTATGAAAAAATTTACTGATGGCTAACACTAATAATTTAGGAGACTCGATTCTATGGATCAACTCAGAAGACTCTGTTCTCACATGGATCTATGGACTACCATCAATTGAAGTCCACCACAATCAAAAATCATCGCCAAACTCTGACTGGACTATATAAATACCATTTGATTGAGATATTGTTCCTTTCACTGAAATTTTGCAATCAGTGCTCCACTCCCATGAAGTCACTACTCTACTATATGTGGACCTTGTTTAATCTATTTTCATATTGGATCCTAAGACTATCTTCTCAACTCGATTCAATTCTATAATCGTGCTCTAAGCAGTAAGACTCTTTAAACACCACCAACATGGTGCTATTAACACTACAAAAATAGTGACACAAATACAACCATGAATAATGAAATCCGCTAGCAAAAAAAACTCTTCTCCATATCCCTCAAATAAACTATGCTACAACAACCATGAATCTGATTTGAAAATTGATGCTATACTACAAAATTATGCTACAACACTAGAATTTATACTCACATATTGAAGCATCTAAGCTCTCAATCAAATCTAAAGCATTCCTTCATTATGAAACCTTCTCTAACTCACTCTTATACACAACCAAACATCACACAACTCCAATGTGGTGTATATAAAATGTGTTGGGTGAAATTCACCTTAGGGCTGGGATCAAGAGTGCACAAATTGGACTAAATCAATCCACTAACACCACTACTTGTGCAGTAAATGTGTTCAAGTCATTGGAGGACCTTTTCAAACCATTCATTACCTTTACAACTTATTCTATAAGCCTCTTGGAATTTCCATAACCATTTTAATCTCATTTCCGTGAGGAATGCAGAGGATTTTTCATGAAAAATATCTGTTGCATGCACAACATTAGCTAAACCCTACTACAAACATTTAGTTGTATGCACAGTCATGTCTCCAAATAACTGCAACCTTTCAGTCACATGAATAAGCCTAAATGGGAGTGACTGGGGCAGAACATAGGAAAAATCAATGAAATTCAACTCATAACTTCTACGAGTTGTTTGGTCACCTCCTCTAGCTCCTGTAAAAGCCTTCAAACCTCTTCCAATACCTTTGAAACCTCTTCAAATGGATCAAACACGTATCCCAAGTGCGACATACAAATGGACTTAAAATTCCAACAAACAAGGCGTGAAAGAGTGTCAACGAGTCCTCCACTCTCGGAAAAACATCTTCATAAGCTTCAACACATTTTTTAAAAACTACAACACACTATAGCACCTCAACAACATCATGATCATCATGATGGAAAACCATCACTAGTCAAAAATTATCTCCATGAGCATAAGCATGAATACCTAGATGAATATCTAGTATGCCAACTCAACTAGTGTGCCAAGTCAACAACATGAATGAAAATTGAGCCATCATCTCCATCATATGTAGATCTACATCACCAATTCCTCCAATCAATGCATAACAAGACATCAACATAAATACATATAACAACACATGACAACTCAAGGAAACACCTCTA
Organism: Pinus albicaulis; assembly: GCA_034641835.2. Lineage (NCBI taxonomy): Eukaryota > Viridiplantae > Streptophyta > Pinopsida > Pinales > Pinaceae > Pinus > Pinus albicaulis. The sequence goes on along the minus strand of CM076581.1, from coordinate 357,315,232 downwards.
TGAACACCATGCTACCAAAAATATACATCAGTCCCATCATCTGAACATGAGTGTGACATCATATGGTTGAAATAAATGCCAACACAATCATCTCAATGCTAACACAACCAGTTGCAACCATGCTACAATGAGTTCATCCATATGTAAGATACACTACATAGGGTTGATATCAATGCCAACATGAGCTAGTTGTCATCATGAATCAATGCAAACATCAGCTAGCTGGAACCATGCACACCATAATTCCAAAAATATCCCCCTTTGGCATTGATGGAAACTATACACAAACTCTAGACCATCATCATGCATCTCTCCCCCTTTGACATCAATGGAAAAGGGTCAACTCCATATGATAAGACAAAAAAAATTAATCATAAACATGGGAAAATGATCTCTACATGGATGAAAAATTATGCACATCAACAAGAATCCATGCTTCTCACATCAATAGCATCAAGCAACATATATGAAGAAACATCAATGTAATATCCCTTTTTCGAGATTACTCATAAATCATGCATCAAAAATGCATTTCTAGTAAAAAAATTAATAAAAAAGTGAAATGGAATCTTGGATCCCATATATTAGTAAATATACATTCTAAATCCAAGAATATAGCTGAAACAAATCAAACTAGGTGGGCTAAACATACCTCCCACACTAGTGTAGCTAAAAATGGTGCAAAGCCCCAAGACTGCAAAATGTTGAAGTAGCTGCTCAAGGGACTGCGCAGTCTAAGAGAGAGTTTTACACATAAAATTATAGGAGAATCATATATCTACTCATATATTGATAAATAATGCTGAAGTACAAAGATCTAATCTCTTATACAAAATACAAGATAACCCGACATGGGTTTCTTATCAAATACTCTGCATACAAATGTGATCTTCAGAAAATAACTGAATAATCACTGCAACACTGAAGCATAAGAGTATAAAAGGCTGAAATATTTCTTATCTGATGTATATCCATCAAGGGCTTCCTCCCATGAAAGGTTGAACCTCTCAATCACAAGGAAACTCAGCAATGGAGCCATCAAACCATGCAATGAACATTGCCTCTAAAATAATGTACTCCCTAGAAGAAACAGTGTTGGGAGGGTATGAGAAATGTGTGGTCTGATACCACAGATCTGAAATAAGCTCTGGAGCTCTCCAAACATATCTCTCAAGTGAAATAAACCTTCCTCCAATGAGAAACTAGCTCAAAAGCGGGGATTCCAATCCCTTCCACTGTTGCACCCAGCAACACTGCACAATCTCCGAAAAATATATGCTGATGTAGATGGATGAAGCCTTGCCTAAAAACCTAATGTGTAATGATGAATAAAAAATCTTCAAATGAGCTACTCAAAGGAAAGAGGTGGGATTCCCGCCCGGGAACACCCAGTGCTAAACATCACTACAGCTTTGCTAAGTAGTAAAGCAGCAACAATTCTTGGCAGCCAAGAATAATAATTCTACAACATGATCAATAATGCTGCCATCCTCTTCCTTATATAAGATTTTATTTTTCTTTCCCTTGGCCCCAATCACTTAGGTTACTTCTAACCCAAGTTACATTTCCCTCCAAAATTGTGTTATCCATCTTAGGATTCCTCCTCCACTAAAACTGTGTTGTTGACTTGGTCAAAGCAGCTTCATTTTATCTTTTTTCACACATGTATGTGTCTTATTGAGCTAGAGAGAGTGTCTCCTTTCACACTTGGAGTGTTTTTATCCTCCTTAGGAGACTTATGGGCTTTTCGACCCATTTATTTACCGGCTACAGCTGCTGCTAACTCTAATGTTCCATTTAGCTTGGAAGCTAAAATTTTGGGAACGTTACAATCCTCCCCTCCAAAATCTTTGTTTGTCCTCAAAAAAATGCATAAGGAGAGAAAAATATCTCCCCTCCTCCTCATGTGGCCTCCCATCAATAGCCTCCATCACTGCATCTAGAGAATCTGCAAATAAACTGTCATCCAATGCTTCCTCCCAAGTGTGCAAAACCAAAGTGTCTACATCAATCAAAGGTGGAAAGTGTGAATGGAAACATGCTAGCTGTCTCATGGCCTCCACAAAGTAGGAGTGATGATCAACATGGTGAATTAGTGCCTCCCTCACCCATGCAATCATCCGAATGAAGTGAGTCACCCTCCAACATGGTAACTCATGAAAAGTCTCTTCCACCTTGTTCTCCTAAAATGTAGGTGGGCGAAATAAGTGAACATGATAGGAAAGAGGGCCTATCGCAAGCTGGCCTCCTCTCCACTTATGATAAGTGTAGAAGGCATGCTGATCTTGGGCTGAAACATGATGGCCCTCCAATGGCGAGAAGAAGATTGAGCCTCCAAATATTCCTCCAAGGACTCTTCCTCCAAAATCATGAGTCATGCCAACCCAAACCATTCCATTCAAGATGAATGGCACAACATCACCACATGACATCCAAATCAGAAAATGGCTGAAGGTTATGTGCAATTTTGGATGATACATATGGTCTCTCTGGTGGATACAACTCAGTTATCCCAACTGCTGCTTGAGAATGTCATATGACAAGTGGTCCTGCAACAAGTTACAAGCTATATATGTTTTTTCTCCCAACATGGGGAAGTAAGCGTCAATGTATATCAGTTGTACATATATAAAATAATAATACACTTGCACAATGTCATGTATAGATGGGATACTATCATCATAAACATTGGCCCTAAAGTGACCATGAAACCCAAAAATACTCTTGCTCTCATATGGAGCAATGCACTGCTTACATATGGTGAGAAATTACAAATACTCAATAGAGTAATCAATAAGCACATCAATGTCTTTCCTACCATGCATCATGTGTGAGCTGAAAGTGAGGTCCATGTATAAGTTCCCCCATGAGGGTCTACTCATAAAATTCTGCAAGAATAAGGGATACCTCCTCCCTTTGGAATATCTCATCCATAAGAAAATGATCCTATGAGACAGCGTTGTAGGCCTTTGTAATAAGGCTCCATGACTTCTCCCTTTGACATTCCATATGCCAAAGCCATCCACCATAATGTTGCTATGTGAGAAGATCATCTTCTAACATGGAAGTCTCTCATGATCCTCCAATACTGAAGGGTAGCCTCCTTGCACCATGAATGTGCCTTTCTTCTCTTCAGAAATATCATGAAAAGTATGGAAATTTTTTTTACCATACTCTCCCAAGTGCCACCATAGCAACAAAAACCTTTGTTTCTACCTCATCTCTCCCTCATACAAGCTTCCTTTGAACAATAAAACATCAGCGATACATGGAAGCAAGATACAATAAAAACAAGTTGTCAATTGACAATCGGAGAGTGAATCTTGGTCCCTCTCATGGAACCAGTGCAATGCACCCTTGGCCTGCATCAAAATAAGAATCAACAAGTGCTTTACCAGCCACTTTTTTTCTGCCATATTCATCTCATAAGATGAAAACATGAAGTCACAATATGGTGTCATTGGTGCACACCAAGAGACATATGGCTTCCCCCACAGCTCATTAAAAAGATAGCCAAGATCAATGCTACAAGTAGCTACAAGTACATCATCATATAATATGCAAGAAGAAATATTTCTTCTTGTTACATCATGATTCTCAAATCAAGGAAAGAAGTACAATACAAAACATGAAATGATACCTCCTCCATTATATACTTGAGGTCTTGAGTTGAAATGGCTCAATTGGAAATTCTCCCTCACTCCCAATGAGTAGGAAGGTAGCAGTGACATCCTCTCTATCACCATCCGGGCTATGCATCTCTCCATATGCTGATATATGTCATGCTAGATTCCCTCCCAAGTGAACTCCTCCATCAGCTGGAAATATGCATCAAAGTGCATAGAAGATAAGTCCTCATGTGCTGCATGTAGCAACTTCTCCTTGAGACTAGAAGATCTAGTCAAGAAGATCCTGCCATAGGAATAGATGACCACATCATCCACCATGTATCTATCATCTCCATCTGGGTCATCAAGAATCATGCATGCACCAAGATCCTTGGAGTACTCTATAAAAAGTTGAGATCTCCAATAAGGATCAATCCTCCTCAGTAACAGCGTTGGTGATCTAGCATGTGAAACTCCACTCATGCTGCTGCCTACTATTTTGACATCCCCCATGCCAAATTTCTCCTCCAAAATCTTCACCTCTCCAAAATCCAAGAGTGGTGAACCCAAAGACAAGATATCTCTCATCAACTGAAGATCAGATGGCCTCCCAGGTGGAATGCCTCCATGAAGTGAGACATCAATGTCAAGAGTAGACTGCATAGGTGATTGGGAAATATTGCCCCTGCTTCTACAACGCAAATCAGTCTACCTCTTCCTTGCATTGGCTCTCTGAAATAGAGAAGGGTGTATACCTCTCATCAACTGAGGTTGCTCTTCCTCCTTTCCTCCTCCTTCCAACTGCAATGATGCACAATCATGCTGCTCACTGATCGTGCTTGGACCTCTATGTATGAGATCCTGGGGAATTTCTTGCAAAGATACAAGAATCCCTCCTGTGGGAGCATGTGCTCCTCCTCCCTCTGCATGAGGCATTGGATGTGCTCTAGATGTGACATCGATGTTGCCCTCTTCTTCATCAATGTGTGTAGGAAACATATCAACAATTGTATCCCTTTGTGAAAAAGTGATCCCCATGCCCTCTTGTTCAATAATATGAACTGGAGGTTTTGCTTCCGGCAATGTGTAATGCAAGACATAATCTCTCATCATGGTTTTCTAAAATGGAGTTTCCTCCATCACATGCAAGGTTTTTTTTTTCTCAAGTTTTCCTTACTCATGTGTCTTAGGAAGTTTTTCACCAAACCTCTCCATCAATGTTTTTATGAATCTTGCATAAGAGAAAGTATTGGAATTATTTAAGGAATAAGATTTAAAAATCTACCATGCATGAGCCTTACCTCTGAAATGCAGTGCTGCAACTCTGATAGCTTCATCTCTGGAAATATGGTGCAGCTGCAAATAGGAGTTTAGCTCCTTCACCCAAGCTCCAAATGAACATGTAGGTGATCCAGCAAAAGGAGATAGCAGAAATCTATCTGCATCCTGTTGCTGGCTCTTCTCCATCAGGATCTTGCAAAACTCTTGGAAATTATTATGATCTCTAAACCTCTCAGTTTGAGATTCATACTCCCGCAAAAAATCACTAAGAGTCATTCTCTTAGGCATTATTCCTCCTCCCATCCATCTTAGGATAGCTCTGGGCATGTGACAGTGTTGTGCATCATGGAGTGCAGTTGCCTTCTCACACTCAGCATGTGAAAATATAGATTCAGTTCTAGAATCAACCTCCTCTGGAGATTTCATCTCCAATCTTATTTTCTTCAGCTCTCCTTGAAAGCTCTTCATAGATTTTGGAAGAAGCTTTGTAAGCTTGTATTCTTGTCTTCCTACACAAATTGAAGCTTCCTGGATTCTGTCCATCTCTCCTTCTTCTGATATCTGGATCTCACAGGCTGAGCCAAGAGATCATTCTCTGATACCACTGTAATATCCCTTTTTCAAGATTGTTCATAAATCATGCATCAAAAATGCATTTCCAACAACAAATGTAATAAAATACTGAAATGGACTCTTGGATCCCATATATTAGTCAATATAAATTCTAAATCAAAGAATAGAGCTAAAAAAAATCAAACTATGTGGGCTAAACAGACCTCCCACACTAGTGTAGCTAAAAATGGTGAAAAACCCCAAGACTGCAAAATGTCGGAGCAGCTGCTCAAGGGACTGCATAGTCTAAGAGAGGGTTTACACATAAAATTATAGGAGAATAATATATCTACTCATATATTGATAAATAATTCTGAAGTAAAAATATCTAATCTCCTATACAAAATACAAGATAACCCGGCAAGGGTTTCTTATCAAATACTCTGCATACAAATGTGATCTTCATAAAATAAATGAATAATCACTGCAAAAATGAAGCATAAGAGTACACAAGGCTGAAATATGTCTTATCTGATGTATATCCCTCAAGGGATTCCTCCCATGAAAGGTTGAACCTCTCAATCACAAGGAAACTCAGCAATGGAGCCACCAAACCAGCAATGAACACTACCTCTAAAATAACGCACTCCCTAGCAGAAAAAATGTTGGGAGGGTATGAGAAATGTGTGGTCTGATACCAAAAATCTGAAGTAATCTCTGGAGCTCTCCAAATAGATCTCTCAAGTGAAAGAAACCTTCCGCCAATGAGAAACTAGCTTAGAAGCTGGGATTCCAATCCCTTCCACTGCCGCACCCAACAACACTGCACAATATCCAGAAAAGTTGTGCTGATGTAGATGGTTGAAGCTTGGCCTGAAAAACTGATGTGGAATGATGAATAAAAACTCTCCCAATGAGCTACTCAAAGGAAAGAGGTGGGATTCCTGCCCGGGAACACCCAGTGCTAAACAACATTGCAGCTTTGCTAAGCAGCAAAGTAGCAAAAATTCTTGGCAGCCAAGAATAATAATTATACAACATGATCAATAATGCTGCCATACTCTTCCTTATATAAGATGTGATTTTTCTTTCCCTTGGCCCCACTCACTTAGGTTACTTTTAACCCAAGCTACATTTCCCTCCAAAATTGCGTTATCCATCCTAGGATTCCTCCTCCACTAAAACTGCATTGTTGACTTGGTCAAAGAAGCTTCATTTTATCTTTGTTCACACATGAAGGTGTCTTATTGAGCTAGAAAGAGTGTCTCCTTTCACACTTGGAGTGTTTTTATCCTCCTTAGGATATTTAAGGGCTTTTCTACCCATTTATTTACCGGCTACAGCTACTGCTAACTCTAATGTTCCATTTAGCTTGGAAGCTAAAATTTTGGGAACATTACAATCAAAGAAGTATGTCACACCAATCAACCTATAGCCGTAGGCAACAATGTGTCAACATAAGGAAACTATAAAATTATAAATGAACAACATGAGATAATATGCAACAACATCCACATGAGGCAACCACACACAATATCCATTACAACTACATAGCAACAACTACCATATATCTTTGAACATAACATGAGGTCAAGAACCCAAACTATCATAACATAGCATGAGGCACATAATAACCACCTCCAAGTGAACCATAATGCCAACAATGGATGGCTGAAGTAAAAAAGAGCAAATAGATGCTCCCCGTGAACACATGTCATCTCCAACATCAATCCATGCTATAGTGAACCACTTCCGCTGCAAAAAATGCTTCCTTTTGAAAAATAAAACTGCCATATGGACCAACACTCCACATGCCCATGACTAAATAACATTTGAAATTATAGATAAATTGTCTTAGTAATGACATAAAACCTCATACATGACCAACATATGACCTCATGACACATGACTAAATGACCTAATGATACATACAATACAGCTTCATGGCTTCATCAACATTTTACACAGATATATCAATAAATACATGGTTTCTATGATCAACCCCTATATACCAATGAATCAAATACATAACATATAATGATTGTTACATCAACATTAGCCCATACATGTGGCTGAAAAATAGACTCATGATACTCCACCATAACAAGCTTATCACCATACTGACTCAAACTAATCACTGGACCCTCTACCAACATAAAATGATGATACAATAACAAACACATGGCTATAATAAACTGCATATAACAACCCATACATGGCTCGTTCATGTGTTAATTCACATATACAAGTCAGTTCCATACTATCTCCATGCTAGGATAACTAAAATATGATCAAGGAATGCTGCAACAAGGTTGTTATACATATCTTTTCCACTAATACGTAGTAAATACATCAACTGCAAAAATAGAGTGAAAAGAAATAAACATAAATAAAAATCCTTGAAAAACGTAACTCCCCCTGAGCATGATATACCTCATATGAAGTGATCCCAAATATCTAAAAATATATGGAATAACTAGATCAAAACCCATAACTTCTAGAACTCCCAATGCTCCCCCTCACACGATGCTAGTCTCATATGTACCTTCGCAGTCAAGTAGATCTAGCATGCAAGAATGGACTGCAATAGGGGCTTAACTCTCCTACTCTGAATATGATGAGGAAGAGTACTCTCTTGGTCTCTTCTTACTCTTAACCCTTCCCTTCAACACAAACACATTATCCAGGTTCTTGACTCCTCTTGCAATATTGCTCCTTCTTTCCGAATGATGCAAAATTTGAAGTTGAAAATCACTTCCTTTGCTCCATCAATCATTTGGCTCAAGCTCATAATATTATATCTTATACATTAAATGAGCCAAACGTCATTTGAATTTTTCCTCTTCTCACCAATGTTGGATTTACCCCTTCCCAACACTCTTGTTGTTTCATTTCCTTCAAACTCAACAAAAACAATATTTGTTCTATTAAGAAAATAAAATTCTCTCTTATCTCATGTCATATGGTGTCAGAATCCGCCATAAATATACCACATGTAATCCTCATCACATGAACAAAGTAAAATTCCAAATCCTCCAAGCTACTACTCCTTCTTCTTCCATGTGTTCCTTGTCTAGTTCCTTGGTTGTGCATTCTCTTTTGTCTGCTTCTTTTGAATTGAAAACCTCAAGGATCGAGGCATATTACAATCCCTGACCATGTGCCAAAAATTATGACACACATAACACTCTATATGACCAAGGTATGTATCCAAAGGATCTGATCTCTTGTTTCTCATAGAAGACCTCCATATTCTTACGCTAGATATGTAATCAATGGATTTATTCCTAAAGATGTTACAAGAAAAACAATGACCATTGAAACAACTTTTATACCTAAATTTAGGTCCTATTATTGGATGATAATAATGCTACATGAATTTATGCATTATCCTCCTATAATTATCTACCACATGACCAAAATTGTGACATTTGAAGAACTTAATATCGTTCATCAAGAGTGAAAAGGAGTTTTGATTTCTCCTTTGAAATATGCCATCATCAATCCTAGGAGAAAATGGTCTCCTTGGTTCTCTTCTTTGTTGTTGTTGATGGATATTTTTTCTCTCTTATTCCTTGTTGTTATTTTTAGGCACATTATTTGCCACAAGCTTCTTTGGTTTTTCTTTGTTATTCTTTCCTACATACAAACTTGTCTCTCCCTTTTGAAAATTGCTGCCAGATATGTTCACCGCTATGGTGCTCTTCACTTTCTTCAAAGTCTAGTTCTTTTCTTCAAGCTCCTTTCTTAATTTTTCAATCACACTTTCAAGCACTTCAACATAATTATTCCTATCCTTTTTCTTGCTACAAATAGCCTCTTCTAGTATTTTCTATTCTATTAGTTGTGTCCTCAAGACAATGATCTCTTCCTTGATACTTTCCTCCTTTTCATTACAAACCTGCAATTTACTCTCATGCTCCTTGTATACATCTGTTACTCTACCAATTTCACTATAAAATTATTCAATAAGAACCATGGTAGATTCATATTCAACCTTAAGGAGCATATAATTGTGATAATAATATTTTTAACTAACTAGATCTGAATCGTTGTCATTGTCCCTATTAGGAATATATTCAAACATAAATTATTATGGCTTATACCTTCAGATTTGTTGTCCTTTTTCACAGCTGGTTCAACTGGAGCTTACTTCTCCCTAGATATCTTATTCTTCTTCTTCTTGTTTCTCTTATCAAACTCTTCACCACTATTGTTGTTTTTGGCTCCATATAACATATGCATTGTATCCAAAATCTCCTTAACATGTTTTAAATCTCCAATTTTCTCTAAGTGTACATTATGGAGATTTTCGAAAATAATTCACCTTGCCTGAGAATTTTTCTTATTTGATTTATATGAAGAAAAATATCCATAATATCCTTCATAGACTAATATCAAAATGTTAGAGCCAAAAATAAATAATTTATTTTTCATACTTTCTTTCCATACCTTGAAATTCGTAGCAGTAAGAATTGATTTCCTTGGAGAACTCATTCTGAAAAAAATGCAAATTTCCACCAACAAACCCCAAATCTACTCTCCAACGATCAAGCTAAAAGAAATATCCCTAATTTGATACAAATTATTCGAAAAATTTGACCACTATTAACGTGGGGGGTGTGAATCAATACTGTGTCTTATTACAAAATTTTGCCTTTTATTTATTTTACTGAATCACACAAAATAATTAGAAACAACTCATTAAAAATTTGTTGATCTATGCATAAATCATAATAAACAAATAAACCATATGGGAATATAAAATAATATAACCATGAAAGAAACAATAATGAACATATGAAAAACACATCCACACAAGAGACACAAGATATATGGTAGAAAATGCTTCACCGGGAAAAAAACCACCCTTATTGTTGTTGCGCTGCTCTGAATATTTTATTAAGAAAAATATATCTTTTACATAGATTTTTTTGACTCCCATCAGCTATGAGACTCAACCTCATATACAATAATCCAACACCAATCATCTATGAGAATTAATTATATGAACTACCATCTGCTGAAAGCCACCACAATCAATGATCCTCACCGAAATCCAATTTGACTATCCAACTACTATTGGATTGAGAAATTGTTCATTTCGTTGAAACTTCATAATCACTTCTCCACTCTCATGAAGTCACTTTTCTTCTACTCTATGTGGACCTAATTTCATCTATTTTCATACCAGATCCCAAGACTCTCTCCTCAACTCGATTTGACTCTGCAATCATGTTCTCAGTAGTAAGACTCTCTGAAAATCATAATAAAAAACACCACCAACATTGTCATCTCAACACTAGAAAAATAGTGTCACAAATACAACCATCAATAATGCAATCATCCAGCAGAAAAAAATCTATTCCACATCCCTCAAATAAACTATGGTATAAAAATCATGCATCTAATATGAAAAATGATGATATGCTACAAAATTTTGCTACAACACTTCCATTTATACTCACAAACTAAAGAATATAATATCTGAATCAAATATGAAGAATTCCTACATTATGGAGCCTTCTCTAACTCACTCTCATACACAACCTGTTAGTCATCCATAATTCTGATGATATCCAAAGATGACTAAATTGCCAATCTTAGGTTTCTAGAAATAATATTTCAAAGAAAGCATTATGAGTTCTAGAAATCTCACTGCCTTCATAATTCTGAGTCTGTGAGTTCACCAAAATCTTCATCTATGTCTCCTAAAGGTTATCCTGCTGTTTCCAAATAAGAAAGCTCATTTCAGGCTATTTATCCCTATTTTATTAGCCTATTTCCCTCTGAAAATAGCCGACTTTCCCTTTATCAAATATTCATTTTCCTCTAAAAACCCCACTTTTTCATTTACTAAAATTCCTCATTTACCCATAAAAACCCTTTTTATGGTTTAAAATTCCTTTTTATGCCTATCTGAACTTCTAAATTGGCCTAAAAAACCCCATTTTTGGCCTAAAAAGTAGTCTTTTTTCAATTAAGGGTTTAAGCCCCCGAGGGCTTAAAATATTTAGCCCCTCTATCATATGACCTAAACCCCACAACTTGGCACTAAAATCCTAGCCACCAGCTCCTTTTTCTCTGACCTAGGTGCCCTACTCCTCCATGGGACCACCGCTCTAGCGCCCTTCTTTAAGACCCCATCGGCATCGGCAAATTCACCTTTTTGTTTCTTTTCACTTTTATTCTCCCCCGCCGATGCTCAAATTCCGATTGGATCCCCATCGTCGATATAAAAATATTGATGCTTGTCATCACTCCTCCCACATACAACCTCCTAGCCCTTTTTCTTAGCCTTCCATACCTCACACCTGGTCCTTTTCCCCACAGGACCACATCCCCCTTCCTTTTTCCCTTACCCCACTCCATGACTTTTCTGACCCATCCTCAATCATCAATCTATCTAATCTGATGGCTCTTATCCCCTCTCCCATTCAGTCTTTCCCCTGATCATCAAACCTATTTCATCCCTGCAAGTCGATCTACACCGTAGATATAAAGGATCTAACGGTTCTCGTTTAACTCGACGATCCAACGACCTTTCCGCCCCACGACAAGTTAACTGATGTCACACTCTAGGGCCTACCACTCATTACCCAGCCGCCTCCATCAATCTCCAGCTACCACCTGTCTCCCACTAAAACTCCTGCCCGTGCACCTTTCTATCACACTCCTCTTTGCACCATCGGATTTGCCCCCTTCATCCAACGATCAATATCGCATTTCGTGTGATTTTTCCATCTCGGGTTTAACCACCCAAACTCATGTGAAACTACCGGTTTTCTGAGGGACGAATGTCACAAAATAATTGGATCGTGTTCTATTTGGGCAAATCCACAAACCACCGTTTCCCCATGCAAAAACCACTAGTGGTTTTTCAAAACCACTTTGCCCATTTTTCGCACCAAAGTCATTTTAAACACCATTTTTCGTATTTTTTTCCATGGTAAGCCCTTCCGTGCATTCATTTCTTCCTCACTGCTCCTCTACCACTCCATTAGCTTCTGTAAAGAAATTTTAAGCCCTCGCGTAGGATTTTATAACATATTTTGTGGTTTGTTGCAGGTTCTATGGCAATTTTGGGGCCGAAAGACCTCCTATAGTCCATAAAAGGACAGGGCCAGAAGGTGATGACCTTCATAGTCCAAAAAAAGGCCAAATAACGAAGAAAGAGGCTGTTAGGTTTCATTTCGTTGTTTGATCAGTGCTTTATGAGCACTGTTTATACCATCAAACCCTCCAATGCACTAAAAAGCCACCTGCACACAACAAAACAAAGAAGAATCAGTGAAGTAAGAAGAAAGGCCAAAGAAACAGAGATTAAAGGCTTAAAGGCAGATTAAGGAAGAAAAACACAGTTAAAGACAGGTGAAAGAAGTTTGAAAGGCCCGGAAGGAGATAAAGGAATAGAACAAATGATTTAAGAAGTGATAAATCAAAAGATAGCAAAGAATATTAATTTAAAAAGAAAATCAAGGCTAAAGGCCCTTAAAACACATTTTTATGATGAAATCAAGGAAAAATAAGCTTAGAGAAAGCCTCAGATACATCAAAGGAGAAGTTATTCACTTGATAAATCAAAAGTGACACCTTTCACTTAATTTATACCTCAAAAGACAAATAAACAGTTATTACACTAAAGAAGATATTTTAAAACTGTCAGACAATTATTGTAAAGACAGGAAAAGCCCTCAAAGTCAATATTTTCAACTATTTTATCCTCAGGAAGTAAAGACAGATTTATTACATAGATAAGTAGTTGAGAAACATTCCTACCTTATGCCTTGCATGGTTTTTAAGGATAGGAGTGCATTTACTATGTCATTAATAACATTTTGAACCCTAGATAGTTCCACCTCCTTATTTGCAGCATAAATATTGCATTTGAACTCATTGTATGTTGGGAATTTGATGACTCTTTTGAAGTAATACATAGCTCTGCTGAATATTAAAAGGAATTTGATGTACTGGAACCTATGGATGTTTTGACCTGTTTGTGGATGAAGAAAGCTCTGTCATTGGATCCCTAAGCTTGGCTATTAGCGAAGTATTCTAAATTGTTGATATTTTTCCTATTTTCCATTTTGTTTTCATCATTTTCTTACTTACAGTAGAGTAAACATTTTAGGCTAAGAAATGTCTCCTAGAAGCACCTTAGACTTGTTTACTCTTCACTGTCTTCATGTTTTCATCTGTTGAAAGTTTTATTAAGTAGTTTGACTGCTTTTCAACCCTCATGCTTGTTTATTTCTTAAATATTTCAATACAGTGGCCTCAAGAATGATTTATGGTTTTCCCTACTTGCTTGTTGCTATTTAAAAACTGTTTTTTGAAGTCTTCCTTCAAAGTACCATTGTCCAAAGTCTTCCAAAGAGGTATGTTTTGATCATACCCTTTGTACTTGCTCAAATAATTGTTTTGAAGGTCTTTATAGCTGTAATCATAGATGTTTAGGAGTTCCCTCTTCTATGAATGAAGTTATTTGTGAATCTTGAATGTTTTATTATCCTTGAAAATGAAATCTTTGATGAAATAGAGCATTCCTCGACTCTTCGATTTCATTTTGAAAGTTTTTCTTGAAATTGTTATTTGCTGAAGTGTGATTTGTAGAATTCATGGTTAGCCCTATCTATAAAATACTTCTTCATGTTCAAATTATGCTTTAAGTCCCTTTGTTGAAGAGTACATATAATTAAAGACTCTTAACTGCCCTTAGTTCTACTTTTCATTCGAAACCCTTAATGTTCATTTCATTTAACCTGAAAACTTTGTAGATCCAACATCCAAGTTATATTTTCCCTTTGATACTCTTGATTCATTTACAAACTTGTTACAAGATTCCATTTGACTCCATTGCCCAATGACTTAGAGATTTCCTTTTTCTATCTATGCTACCTAGATCATTATGTCCCACAAAACAATCAAACAAATTCATGCTTAATAACTAGCCTAAAATCAACCTTTTTCAAGAAAACAAGTCATATCTTTGCAAATATATTGAGAGATCCCTCTCTGATACTAGGAGGGCTATATCCTAGAGCTCTAAAGACTGGTTTATATGTTTCCTTGTCATCTGGTTTGCCAATCGGCCAAATCACAGGATCCCAACATTATGGCGATCACGGTGGGACTTTTTGAGTTAAGGTCCCTAAAAAAGACACTCAGTATTAATTTAAGTAAAATATAGCTTCTTCAAGCACTACCAGCATAATGGTAATCATGATAGGATCTATTTGAATCAGTGGCAATCTAAGTAAACCTTAGGATTCTAAGAGACCCTTATCAAACCTTGAAGAAATCAGCTAGATAAGCTATAGAGTAGACTCTGTTTGTTTCACCACCTTAGCTAAGTGTTGAATCAGGTATAGGACACTCTCATAACCAGACAACCACATAAAACTTAGAAAAACCCAAAAGCATTTTAGATTGGTTTTCAAAAGAACCATTGGTGGTGGACCATACAACATTTTACCTTCAGAAAATCTAAAAATTTCCACCTGGTGACTCCACTAGCCCCAGTAGGCCTATTACCTCACTAGTATTCTAGATTTCCTTGAAACTATGTTAACCAGCGTTGAGGAAGTTTAGAAACCTAGTCCACTATTATAGAAATCACTATGACAGGAAAAATATTGAAAAACAGTCCTAAAACTTCAAACCTCTCTAAATTTTGAAAAACTGAAATCTGGCTTCACATAGGGTCCATACTAGATCCCATCCAGATCCTAATCCCCCTACCATAGTTGACAATCCAGAGAATATTTTGTGGCAGAATTCTAGATCTAGAAAACCAACTACTGATAGGACCATCCTAAGAACAAGATCTGTCCCTAAAGATCTTACAGTCTTAGAAGATCCTCACTTTGACTTACCTTACACAAAGAACCTATTTAGAAATAAGTCTCAAAGTGATTTAAATAAATATGACCTTGAGACCATAGATTTGCAACAGAGCTTTAGCAGAGAAGCTTCACCTTCTACTCCACCTAATTCTTAGCTTCTTCATCATTTCAGCTCCTTCCATAACGAATTTTCTCATCAGCAGTTTCCTAGCCCAAGTGTTTCTTCTACTCCTATCCACACATCCACTGTTCAAAAAAATCCATTTCAGCCCACTTTCCCTCTTGTTAATCCACCTCTTATAAATCCCCCATTATTTCCTATCATGGCAGCATGGTATGCTACGCTAGTGTTACCACAACCTCTGGTTCCCCTACCCAATGATTATCAATCCAAAATTCCCCATTTCACTAAAAATGAACCTACTACTGCCCAACAGCATGTAGATAAAATGAATGATGCCTTTGATTACATGGAAATAGAAGAAGAGACCATTAAGATGAGAATTTTTTCTCAAATTTTAGGAGGAGAAGCCAAGAAATGGTTTAAGGGCTTAACTCCTCACAGCATAAATGATCTCCCTTCTTTATATAAAAAATTCATAAACAAATGGGAAATTAGGAAGAACCCTCTCCAAATCATTTCAGAATATACCAATCTCAAAAGAAATAGTGGGGAAGGTGTCCAAGAATATTGCACTAGATTCAATAGTTTTTATAATGCACTTCCCCCAGACATGAAACCTCCATTAGGCTTAGCCTTAGCTAAATTTCTGGAAGGCTTTGATCCTGAAATGGCCTACCAGCTAAGAGAAAGAGACCCCTCAACTGTAGAAGATATGCAGAGGGGAGCCTTAAGTGTAGAGGAAAATCTGATTGAGAAAAGAGCTAGGTTGAGAGCAGAGAAAATAGTTACATATAGAGATGATACAATAACATCAACCTCATCATCAGACACTAAAATTGATAACTTAGTGAAGGTAATGGAGAGAATGCTTGAAAAGATAAATCTGAATGATAGAGTGCCCCCTAGAGAAAACCAAAATAACCCCCAAAACAGAAATAGAAATACAAATTTTAGAAGAGACTCTAATCAAGATAGGCAAGGAGATAATGGCCAACAGATTAGGCCTCCCTTTCAACAAAACTATATTGATCAAGAAGAAGAAAGGGAAGTTGAAAGGTTGGAAGGAAATCATGTGAATCTGATAGGATCTAACAATGAGACGGATGTTTTTCTCACTGAAGAAGAACAAGGATTCTTCTCTTTAGAAAAAATTGAAAATAATCATGAAGATTCTGAAGATTACAGATTGGGGTTTGAAAATGCAATCATGGAGGTACACAAACAATATAATCTTAGAATCAAAGGGAGCCCAAATATTTTTAATGACAAAAACACTATTACTGCTGTTAAGAAAACTTCAGAAAATCAGCCCAAAAAGACAGCCAGTAACATCAACACTGTGACCAAGAAAACTGATATAAACAAGGACAAAAACAGTCAGCAAAGTGTTGAACAAAGCTGCCCTAGTACTTCTGCTAGTGGCCCTAACAAATTTGTCCCAAATAACAGTCCAAATAAAATTAGCAAATTAGAATTGCTGAAATAATTGTAAATGAAAAACTTATGTAAATATGTCAAGAACAATAGTTCCTTTCAGCCTTGAAGGGGAAATTTCCAAAATCAAGATCACCATACCCTTAGCTGAACTAGTAACTCAGGATGTATATAAAAACCAAGTTTTGAAAGCTTTGAATATAGGAAATGACACTGATACTTTAAACTTGACAGATGATAAACCTGAGTTATTGTTTGGTCCTGAAGTTGAAGTAAAATACCAAGAAAGGGCTGTCCCTCCCTTCTATGTTAGCTTGAATATACATGAAAAAATCTTGCATAATTCCATGCTAGACTCAGGTGCTTCACACAATCTTATGCCCAAAGTAGTAATAGAAAGCCTAGGCTTAGAAATTACTAAACCATACAAAGACCTTTACTCCTTTGATTCAGGCAAGGTCAAATTCTTAGGCCTAATCAAAGATTTGTGTGTCAACTTGGCACAAATTCCTGCTAAGAGTTTAGTAATGGACATAGTAGTAGCTTACATTCCCCATAAGTATGACATGATTCTATATAGATCATGGGGAGCCAAACTTCAGGGGAGCCTTCAAATGGACATGTCTTATGCCACCATCCCAGTATTTAACCAAACTAGAATATTATACAGGGAATCCCACATGAAATACGTGGTGAGAAACGTAGATAGACCAAACAATTCTCTTATCTACTCCATCCATTCAAATTTGGATTCCTTTATCTTATATAATGAAGATGAAATCAGCCAACAAGAAAAGGAAAAAAAAGGAGAAATTTGTTTACCAGAATAGTCAAATCTGCCATTAACTCAAGAAAAAAACAGTCCAGATTTTAGTAGCCTTGAACAGTAGAAAGAAAATGAAAATGAGAGTGAAATATCTTGGAAAATAAACTTTGATGGCTCTTGTATAAAAATAAGTGCAGGGGCTGGTTTATGGATATAGAACACAAACAAAGGATTTTCCTATAAATTGGATTGTCCATGTACAAATAACATTGTTGAATACGAATTTCTCCTTATTGGTCTACACTTACTCAAAGATTTAGGAGCCAAAAGAATATTAGTCCAAGGGGATTCTAAGCTAATTATCAGACAGATTAAAGGGGATTATTCGACCAAAAACCCAAAACTTAGAGAATATAGAAATGCTACCCTTGATCTCCTAAAAACCTTTGAAAAATATGCACTCATTTTCATCCCAAGAGCTCAAAATCATCTAGCAAATGAACTTGTCTTTGCTGCTAGTAATTTCCAAATACCACAGACAAATGAAAAATCTGATATAAAGGTAAAAAATAGACCTGCAATACCTGAAAATGAAGATTATTGGAAATTATTCGAAGGAGACAAACACATAGATGATTTTCTGCAATCAAAGAATGACTTTGCCATACCAATACCTTTTTCAAGCCATGAGGAAAAATGTTTTAATGAAAAACAAAACCCTAGAATAGAGTTGTCTTTTTCTGCTGATATAAACCATTTTGAACATCCTCTTAGAGAAGAAATAATTGATAGTACAGACCAGAAAGACCTGGAAATTTTACAATGTAAAAATGATGCAATTCCAAGAGGTCTTGCACCATTAGAAATTTTTTTTGATTTCAATGATGTAGCCAAGGAGCCAAGGATGGAGCCTATGGAAACAAACATAGAAGAACATAACATAGGCAGCCTAGCAGAACCCAAGATGATAAAATTATCTAGCACTCTCCCAGCTCATATCAAACAGCAATACATAGAACTTTTCAAAGAATTTAAAGATGTGTTTGCATGGGGATGCAAGGATCTAAAATCATATGATACCAGCATCATTCGACACAAAATTCCTCTTAAGGAAAATCAAAAACCTTTCAAACAAAAACTCAGAAGGATAAACCCTGTTTTATTGCCTTTAGTTGAGAAAGAGATTAAGAAGATGTATGATGATGGGATCATAGTTCCCATCAGGTATTCAGAATGGGTTTCCAACTTAGTATATGTTAGGAAAAATACTGGGGAAATTAGACTCTGCATCGATTTTAGAAATCTAAATAGAGCCTCCCTTAAAGATAACTATCCCTTGCCAAAAATGGATCATATACTTCAAAGGGTGGTTGGGTATAAAATAATTTCACTGTTGGATGGGTTCTTAGGTTACAATCAGGTTTTAGTACTCCCAAGTGACCAACATAAAATTGCTTTTACTACACCTTGGGGTGCATTCATGTATTTAAAAATTCCATTTGGCTTAATGAATGCAGGGGCCACCTTCCAAAGGGCCATGGACATAGCCTTTTCAGAATACATAGGCTATTTTATAATCATTTACCTTGATGACATTATTGTTTTCTCTAAAAATAATGAAGAACACTTGATTCATTTAAGAAAAGTTTTTGAGAAATGTAGGAAATATGGCTTATCTTTGAATCCAAAAAATACACTCTTTGGTCTCCAAGAAGGAAATATTCTTGGCCACATAATTTCTGAAGAGGGAATCAAAGTAGACCCTAAAAGGATTGATGGAATATTGAAAATCAGCCATCCTAGAAACCTTAAAGAATTACAATCTTTCATTGGGAAGATAAATTTTTTAAGGAGATTCATCCCCAACCTTGTTGATCTATTAAGAAATATCACAAACATGCTTAAGAAAGATGTAGGTTTTAAATGGAAAATATAGGCTAAATAGTCATTTGAACTAGTAAAACAAGCTTTAACTCAAACACTGGTTCTCATAAGTCCTAATTTCACCAAAGATTTCTATATCTTTTCCTTTGCATCTGAACATACAATAGCTGCAGTGTTACTGCAAAAGAATAACATGGGTCATGAACAACCAATATTCTTTTTTAATAGGGCCTGAAGAGATGCTCCACTCAAGTATAACATCATGGAGAAACAGTCATTAGCCTTGGTAAAAGGATTGAAAGACTTTAGAGTCTACATTTTGCATTCTCACATCATTTCTTTTGTCTCACATATTGTTGTCAAAGATATTCTAAGTCAAGACCCTGATGGTAAAAGGGGAAAATGGATTGTTATTATTCTATAATATGACTTAGAAATCAGGCCTACCAAACTAATCAAAGGGTAGGGATTAGCAAAACTCATGGCTGAGTCAAACTTCCAAGCACTAGATATGAATATGGTTGATGTCTTAGAAGAAACAGAAGAATTTACAGCCCATTTATTGAAGAAATTTTTGTGAATTCACCTTGGTATGCTGATATCATATATGTGTTGCTTTATCTAAATACTCCTCCCTCTCTGTCTAAAAATAAAGCTAGATTTTTGAAGCAGAAGGCTTTAAATTATTGCATATTAGATGGGGTTTTATATTGGAATAATGTTGTTGTAATATTGCTTAGATGTTTGCTTGAGAGTGATGTAGGAAAAATCATGCATGAGCTGCATGGAGGAGAATGTGGTGGACATATTTACTGGAAGACTACAACAAATAAAATCCTTAGATTTGGTTACTACTGGCCCACCCTTTTCCCAGATACTCAGAAACTTTTCATGTCTTGCCATAAGTGTAAAATTTTTTATGGTAAGAGAAAACTCCTACATCCCATCAATGTTAAGGCTCCCTTTCAACAATGGGGCTTGGAATTCATTGGGGAAATTCACCCATCTTCATCAACCCAACATAAGTGGATCCTCACTGCCACTGACTATTTTACCAAGTGGATAGAAGCCATACCTTCTAGGAATGCTACTGACTCTGTCATTATCAAATTCCTTGAAACCAACATACTATCCAGATTTGGTTGTCCTAGAAAAATTATCACAGATAATTTTGCTCCCTTCAAGTCTAAAATAATGATTGACTTCTTCCATAAGTATCATATTACCTTGGGTCATTCCACTGCTTACTATCCTCAAGGAAATGGATTGGCTAAATCCTCCAACAAGAGCCTTGTCAATATTATCAAAAAACTATTGGAATAGACTCAGAAATCTTGGCATAGTAAGCTTATTCATGCTTTATGGGTTGATAGATTAACCACAAAAAAGTCAATAAATATGTCCCCCTATCAGCTAGTTTATGGCATGGATGTAGTATTCCCAACCTCTTTAGGAGTTCCAGTCATGAAACTCCTTCAAGAAATAAAAACTGAAGAGAATGATATGTAGAGAAGGATAAATCAGTTCATCCATTTACAGCAGTCCAGAGAGGATGTATATAAGAGAACACAAACAGTCCAAGAAAGCATCAAGAAGTTTTTTGACAAAAGGACTAAAGAAAATTATTTCCAAGTTGGAAATGTAGTTCTAAAGTGGGATTCTAGAAGGGAAGAAAAGGGAAAACATGGAAAATTTGAAAATCTGTGGAAAGGTCCCTACATTATTCATTCTATCAGGGGTCACAACGCATTCTTTCTAAAAGAATTGAATGGGGAAGATTTATTTGGAGGTCCTGTCAATGGCAGCATGCTCAAACACTATTTCTGCCAAGAGTCCTAAATTTCAAAACTTTTATTTTTCATTGTATATAACATTTTTTCTCAAATTTGAAAAAGGTAAAAAAACACAAAAAAAAATATAGAAAAAGAAAAGAAGGCAGATTCAAAAGAGGTACAGCCCCATACCCAAAAAAGAGAATTTTCTGAAAGTGAGAAAATCTAAGTGCCACTGTTGATTAAGAAATGATATATTGTTTAGTCATCTAGCTTAAACATGGTTGAACATACTTTCAATTTACTACTGATAGGTTAGTGAATCAGATTTGCCAAACAATTTAATCTTGGCTTATCAGTAGAGTAGATTAGGATAGAAGAAAAACAATTCAAACATGCTAAAAATCTGAACCAGGAATCAAAAGAAAAGATGGCTCTAACATAATAAAAACTTGGGCCAAAGAGAGAGAGAAGGGCTGGTTCTAATATGCTAAAAATTGAACTAGGAAAAGAAGAAGAAGACAGCTAAAAAGATCAAAATCAAGAGCTAGAAAAGGAAAATAAGGATGTCTTTAATTTTCAGATCTTAAGCCTTCACAATTTTGTTTTATTTGTTTGCAAATAAAGTCTATGTGCAGCATGTACATACAGCCATAGACACCATAGAAAATCAAATATTATAATCCTGATTTGACTATGTTTAAATTTCCTGTTTTAGAAATAGAGAATAAAATCTGTCAAACAGCTTAATCTTGATAGATAGTAACTAGGTAGAAAATAAAGAGTTCAATAGTTTAATCTGGACTCTTGGAAGAAATAACGATAGGATTAGATAGTTTATTTCTGTTTTCAAAAATAAAATGTCCAAGAGTTTGCTAGTTCAAATGCACTCAAAAAAGGAAGAAAAAATGCTAGGACAAGTAAGATTGGGTAGGTAGAGATGCTGTTTTGAAGAAATTACATGCTACATATTGACAAAAGTTGTTCTTTTCAGAGAAAGATCAGCAAGAAAAGAAGAAATCTGTCTAATGGATAAAGCACTAGTCTGCTGAAAGCTAGAGATTCATAAGCTGAGGTTTTGGACACCTAAAAACACAGTTGTCCTCCCCAAGTGGAGCTACTATTATTCATCCATAATTCTGATGATATCCAAATATGACTAAATTTCCAATCTTAGATTTCTAGAAATAATATTTCAAAGAAAGCATTATGAGTTCGAGAAATCTCACTGCCTTCATCATTCTAAGTATGTCAGTTCACCAAAATCTTCATCTATCTCTCCTAAAGGTTAGACTATTGTTTCCAAAGAAGAAAGCTCATTTCAGGCTATTTATCCCTGTTTTATTAGTCTATTTCCCTTTGCAAATAGCCTATTTTCCCTTTATCAACTCTTCATTTTCCTCTGAAAACCCCATTTTTTACTTTACTAAAATTCCTCATTTACCCATAAAAACCCCTTTAAACCTATAAAAACCCCTTTTTTATGGTTTAAACTACCTTTTTATATGTATCGGAACTTCTAAATTGGCCTAAAAAACCCCATTTTTGGCCTAAAAAGCAGTCTTTTTTCAATTAACGGTTTGAGCCCTCGAGGGCTTAAAATATTTAGCCCCTCTGTAATATGACCTAACCCCCACAACCTGGCACTAAAATCCTAGCCAGCGGCTCCTTTTTCTCTGCCCTCAGTCCCCTACTCCTCCACGGGACCACTGCTCCAACGCCCCTCTTTAAGCCCCCATCGGCATTGGCAAATTCACCTTTTTGTTTCTTTTCACTTTTATTCTCCCCCACCGATGCTCAACTTCCAATTGGATCCCCACCGTCGATCTACCAAGATCAACGGTTGTCGGCACTCCTCCCACATCCCTCCTCCTAGTCCTTTTTCTTAGCCTTCCACACCTCGCACCCAGTCCTTTTCCCCACAGGACCGCGTTCCCCTTCCTTTTTCCCTTACCCCACTCCATGACTTTTCCGACACATCCTCGACCATCAATATATCCAATCTGACGGATCTTATCCCCTCTCCCATTCAGTCTTTCCCTCGATCATGAAACATTTTTTGTCCCCGCAAGTCGATCTACACTGTAGATCTAAAGGATCTAACAGTTCTCGTTTAACCCGATGATCCAACGACCTTTCTGCCCCCCGAAAAATTAAATGGCGTCACACTTTGGGGCCTACCATGCATTACCCAGCTGCCTCCACCAATATTCAGCTGCCACCTTTCTCCCACTAAAACTCCCACCCGCACACCTTTCTATTGCGCTCCTCTCTGCACCTTCAGATCTGCCCCCCTTCATCCAACGATCAATATTGCATTTCGCGCGATTTTTCCATCCGAGGTTTAACCACCCAAACTCACATGAAACCACTGGTT
Source organism: Pinus albicaulis (assembly GCA_034641835.2). Taxonomy (NCBI): domain Eukaryota; kingdom Viridiplantae; phylum Streptophyta; class Pinopsida; order Pinales; family Pinaceae; genus Pinus; species Pinus albicaulis. The sequence continues at coordinate 357,291,589 of CM076581.1, read as the reverse complement.
TTCTGAGGGACGCGTGTCATGAAATAACTAGATCATGTTCGATTTGGGCAAAACCACAAACCACCGTTGCCCCGCGTGAAAACCACTTGTGGTTTTTCAAAACCACTTTGCCCATTTTTCATGCCAAAGTCATTTTAAACCCCATTTCTCACGGTTTTTTCCATGGAAAGCCCTTCCGCGCATTCATTTCTTCCTCACTACTCCTCTACCACTCCATTAGCCTCTGTAAAGTAGTTTTAAGCCCTCATGCAGGATTTTATAACATATTTTGTGGTTTGTTGCAGGTTCTATGGCGGTTTTGGGGCTGAAAGCCCTCCTACATTCCATAAAAGGAAATTTCCAGAAGGTGATGACCTTCATGGTCCAAACAAAGGCCAAATAATGAAGAAATAGGCTGTTAGGTTTCATTTCATGGTTTTATTAGTGCTTTATGAGCACTGTTTATACCATCAAACCCTCCAACGCACCAAAAGTCCACCTGCACACAATAGAACAAAGAATAATCAGTGAAGTAAGAAGAAAGGCCAAAGAAATAGAGATTAAAGGCGTAAAGGCATATTAAGGAAGAAAAACACAATTAAAGACAGGTGAAAGAAGTTTAAAAGTTCCGAAAGGAGATAAAGGAATAGAACAAATGATTTAAGAAGTGATAAAGCAAAAGACAACAAAGAATATTAATTTAAAAAGAAAATCAAGGCTAAATGGCCTTAAAACATAGTTTTATGATGAAATCAAGGCAAAATAGGCTTAGAGATAGCTTCGGATACATCAAAGGAGCAGTTATTCACTTGATAAATCAAAAGTGACACCTTTCACTTACTTTATACCTCAAAAGACAAATAAACAGTTATTACACTAAAGAAGATATTTTAAAATTGTCAGACAATTATTGTAAAGACAGAAAAAGGCCTCAAAGTCAATTTTTTCAGCTATTTTATCCTCAGGAAGTAAAGACAGATTTATTACATATAGAAGTAGTTGAGAAACATTCCTACCTTATGCCTTGCATGGTTTTTAAGGATAGGAGTGCATTTAATATGTCATTAATAACATTTTGAACCCTATATAGTTCCACCTCCTCATTTGCAGCATAAATACTTCATTCGAACTCATTTTATGTTGGGGATTTGATGACTCTTTTGAAGTAATACAAAGCTCTGTTGAAGATTAAAATGAAATTGATGTAATGGAACCTGTGGATGTTTTGACCTGTTTGTGGATGAAGAAAGCTCTGTCATTAGATCCCTGAGCTTGGCTGTTGGTGAAGTATTCTAAATTGTTGATGTTTTTCCTGTTTTCCATTCTGTTTTCATCATTTTCTTTCTTACAGTAGAGTAAAAATTTTAGGCTAAGAAATGTCTCCTAGAAGCACATTAGACTTGCTTACTCTTCACTGTCTTCATGTTTTCATCTGCTGAAGGCTTTATTAAGTAGTTTGACTAATTTTCAACCCTGATGTTTGCTTATTTATTAAATAGTTCAATACAGTGGCCTCAAGAATGATTTATGGTTTTCGCTGCTTGCTTATTGCTATTTAAAAACTTTTTTTGAAGTCTTCCTTCAAAATACCATTGTCCAAAGTCTGCCAAAGAGGTCTGTTTTGATCATACCCTTTGTACTTGCTCAAATAATTGTTTTGAAGGTCTTTATAGTTGTAATCACAGATGTTTAGGAATTCCCTCTTCTATGAATGCAGTTATTTGTGAATATTGAATGTTTTCTTATCCTTGAAAGTGAAATCTTTGATGAAATAGAGCGTTCCTTGACTCTTAGATTTCATTTTGAAAGTTTGTCTTGAAATTGTTATTTGCTGAAGTGTGATTTGTAGAATTCATGGTTAGCCCTATCTATAAAATACTTCTTCATGTTCAAATGATGCTTTAAGTCCCTTTGTTGAAGAGTACATATAATTAAGGATTCTTAACTGCCGTTAGTTCTACTTTTCATTCTAAACCCTTAATGTTCATTTCATTTCACCTAAAAACTTTGTAGATCCAATAGCCAAGTTAGATTTGCCCTTTGATACTCCTGATTCATCTACAAACTTGTTACAAACTTCCATTTGACTCCATTTCCCAATGAATTAGAGATTTCTCTTTTCTATCTATGCTGCCTAGATCATCATGTCCCACAAAAAAATCAAACAAATTCATGCTTAATAACTAGCCTAAAATCAACCTTTTTCAAGAAAACAAGTCATATCTTTGCAAATATATTGAGAGATCCCTCTCTGAGACTAGGAGGGCTAGATCCTAGATCTTTAAAGACTAGTTTATATGTTTCATTTTCATTTGGTTTTCCAATCGGCCAAATCACAGGATCCCAACACAACCAAACATCACACAACTACAAAGTGGTGTATATTAAATGTGTTGGGAAAAATTCACCTTAGGGATAAGATAAGGAGTGCACAAATTGGACTAAATCAATCCACTAACACCACTACTTTTACACTAAAGGTGTTCACATTATTGAAAGACCTTCTAAAACCATTCCGGACTTTTACAAATTATTCTAGAAGCCTCTAGGAATTTCCGTGCCCATTTTAGTTTGATTTACACGAGGAATGCAGAGGATTTTTCATGAAAAATATTTGTCACAAGCTCGACACTAGGTAAAGTCGACTAAAGACCTTCTGTCACATGCAAAGGTTTATCTCCCATCGACTGGAGCCTTTCAGTTGCATGCATAAGCTTGCATGTGAGAAATTGGTGTATAACATAAGGAAAAATAATGAAGTTCAACTTAGAACATCTTCCAGTTGTTTTTTCACCTTCTCTAACTCTTATACAAGCCTTAAAACCTCTTCCAATTCCTTTGAAACCTCTTCAAATGGATCAAAAAATCCTCATAAGTGCCATATCAAAATGGACCTAAAAGGCCAACCAAAAAGTTTGGAAAGAGTTCCAACAAATTATCCACTCTCCAACAACCATCTACACAAGCTGCAAAAAATTTGAACATACCTACAACCCACTATAACACCTCAACACCATAGTGATCATCACAAGGCAAAACCACCACTTTCACAAGTCACCTCCATGAGCATAAGCATGAAGACATAGTATGCTAACTCAAATAGTGTACCAACTCAACAACGTGAATGACACATGAGCCCTCATCTACATCACATGTAGATCCGCATAATAAACCTATATTAGCATATCTAATGCCTCAAATAAATGCATAACAATGCATAAACATAAATACATATACCAACACATGAAAATTCAAGGAAACATCTCCATGAAAACGATGCTACCAATAAGCTACATCAATGTCGTCATTTGACCATGAGTGTGACATCATATGGTGACATTAATGCCAACACAATCATCTCAATGTTAACACAACCAGATGCAACCATGGTAGAAAGAATTCATCCATGTATAATCTAGACTACATAAATTTGACATCAGTTCCAACATGATATAGCTTCCATCATGAATCAATGCCAACATTAGCTAGTTGGAACCATGCACACCATAATGCCAAATTTTTTTAGAATTTTCACTTTTAATCGAGGGTTTTACTGGTGAGTTAAGAAGGGGTTTTTTGATTTTCTAAGTCACCCCTAGGCCTATATTATCTGATTTCTTTTCTCATGTTGAGGAATGAAATGTAATGTTCCAAAATTTTAGCCTCACAGCTAAATGGAACATTAGAGTTAGCAGCAGCTCTGACTGGTAAATAAATGGGTAGAAAGGCCCATAAGTCTCCTAAGGAGGAATAAACACACTCCAAGTGTGAAAGGGGACACTCTTCTAGCTTAATAAAACACCTCCATGTGTGAACAGGGATAAAATTAAGCTACTTTGACTAAGTCAACAACGCACTTTTAGAGGAGGAGGAATCCAAGGATGAATAACATAGTTTTGGAGGGAGATGTATCTTTGGATAGAGATGACCTAATTGAGTGGGGCCAAGGGCAAGAAAACTCATTTTATATATAAGGGAGAGGATGGCAACATTATTCTTCATGTCTTATATTAGTATTCTTTTCTGCCAAGACTTGTTGTTTCTTTGCTGCTTAGCAGAGTTGCAGTGTTGTTTAGCACTGAGTGTTCCTGAGCGGGAATCCCACCTCTTTCCTTTGAGGAGCCTCATTGGAAGAGTTTGAATTCATAATTCCACATTATTTTTTCAAGCCAAGATTTATCCATATTCATCAGCACAATTTTTCCAGAGATTGTGCAGTGTTGTTGGGTGCAGCAGTGGAAGGGATTGGAATCCCGGTTTCTGAGCTAGTCTCTCATTGGAGGAAGGTTTCCTTCACTTGAGAGATACATTTGGAGATATCTAGAGCTTATTTCAGATCTGTGATATCAGGCCACCCATTTCCCATAAATTCCCAACGATGTTTCTGCTAGGGAATGCGTTATTTTGGAGGCAGTGCTCAGTGCATGGTTTGGTGGCTCCGTTGCTGAGTTTCCTTGTGATTGAGAGGTTCATCCTTTCATGGGAGAAATCCCTTGAGGGATATACATCAGATAAGACATCTTTCCAGCCTTGTACATGCATGTGCTTCAGTTTTGCAGTGATGATTCAGTAAATTACTGAATAGCACATTTTGTATGCAGAGTGTTTGATAAGAAACCCTTGCCGGGTTATCTTGTATTTTGTATGAGGAGACTAGATCTCTATTCTTCAATATTATTCATTAATATATCAGTAGATATATTTTTCTTCTTATTTTCTAAGTTAATACCCTCATAGGACTGCGCATCCACTCTATGCAGCAACTCCGGTAAAATGCATTTTTGGGGTTTTTAGTCATTTTCAGCTACACTAGTGTGGGAGGTCTGTTTTACCCACCTAGTTTCATTTATTTCTTGTATCATTTTTTATTTATATGCTATATGGATGTATCCATGGGATCCAAGTCATCATTTCACTGTTTTATTGCATATGTTGTTGGAAACTCGTTTTTCATGCATGATTCAGGAGCTGTCCCGATTGTGGAATATTACAGTGGTATCAAAGCATGATCTCTGGCTCAGCCTGTGAGATCTAGCTATTAGAAGAAGGAGAGAAGGATAGAATCCAGAAAGATTTAGTATGTGAAAGGATAAATGAAGACAAGCTTATGAAGCTTCTTCCAAAATCTATGCAGAGCTTTCAAGGAGAGCTGAAGAAAGTGAAGTTGGAGATGGGATCTCCAAAGGAGGTTGAATCTAGAGATGAATCTACATTTGAACATGGTGAGTGTGAGCATGCAGCTACACACCATGATGCATAGTGTATTAAAGTGCCCAGGCCTATCTTGAGATGGATGGGAGGAAGAAAAATGCCTAAGAGGAGAACTCTTAGTGATTTTTTGCAGGAGTATGAATCTCAAACTGAGAGGTTTAGAGATCATACTGATTTCCAAGAGTTTTGCAAGGTCCAGGTGGAGAAGAGAAAGTAGAAGGATGCAGATATACTTCATCTATCTACTTTTTCCGGATCACTTACATGTTCAGCTAGAGATTGGGTGAAGGAGCTAGATTCCTATTTGCAGCTACACAACATTTTCGAAGATGAAGCCATCAGAGTTGCAGCGCTGCATTTCAGAGGTAAGGCTCATGCATGGTGGATTTTAGAATCTTGTTCTTTAAAGAATGAAAAAACTTCATATTATGCAAGATTCATAGGGAATTTGATGGGAAGGTTTGGTGAAAAACTTATTAAGACACAAGAGAAAGGAAAATTGAGAAAACAAAACCCTTGCATGTAATGGAGGAAAATCCACTTCAAAAAACCATGGGAGAAGATGATATCTTGCATTACACATTTCCAGAAGAAATACATCCAGTTCATATTCTTAAACAAGAGGGCATAGGGGTTTCTTTTTCACAAGAGGATCCAACTATTAAGATGTTGCCCACACACATTGAGGGAGATGAGGGCAACAACACTGTCACATCTAGAGCACATCCAGTGCCTCATGCAGAGGAGGGGGGAGCACATGCTCCAATAGGATGGATTCTTGTATCCTTACAATAAGTTCCCCAGGATCTCATACATGGAGGTCCCAGCACAATCAGTGAGCAGCATGATTGTGCAACATTGCAGCTGGAAGGAGGATGTGGAGAGGAAGAGCAGGATCATTTTATGAGAGACACAGACCCTTCTCTATTTTAGAAAGCTAATACAGGGAAGAGGCAGACTGATTTGTGTTGTAAGGGCAGGGGCAAGGTTTCCCAACCATATGTGTAGTCTACTCTTGACATTGATGTCTCACTATATGGAGGCATTCCACCCAGAAGTCCACCTGATTGAGAGTTGATGAAAGACATCTTGTATTTGGATTCACCACTCTGGGTTTTTGAAGAGGTGAAGATTTTGGAGAAATACATTTGCATGATTGATTTCAAAGTAGTGGGCAACATCATGAGAGGAGCTTCACATGCCAGATCACCAGCGTTGTCTCTAAGGAGGATTGATCCTTATTGGAGATCTCAGCTCTTGGTAGAGTACTCCAAGGATCTTGGTGCATGCATGATTTTTGATGACCCATATGGAGATGAGAAATACATGGTGGATGATGTGGTCATCTATTCCTATGGCAGGATCTTCTTGACTAGATCTTTTAGTCTCAGGGAGAAGCTGCTACATGCAACACATGAGGACTTCTCTTCTATGCACTTTGATGCATATTTGCATTTGATGGAGGAGTTCACTTGGGAGGGAATTTAGCATGACATATTTCAGCATATGGAGAGATGCATAGCCCATATGGTGATAGAAAGGATGTCACAACCACCTTCCTACTCATTGGGAGTAAGGGATAATTTCCAGTTGAGCCATTTCAACTCAAGGCCTCAAGCACATGATGGAGAAGGTATAAATTCATATTTTTTATTGTACTTCTTTTCCTCAATTGAGCAGCATGATGTAACAAGAAGATTCATCTCTTCTTGCATATTGTATGATGATGTAATTGCAGCTACTTGTAGCATTGATTTTGGCTATCCTTTTGATGGTCTGTGGGGGAAGCCACATGTTTCTTGGTGTGCACCATTAACACCATATTGTACTTTCATGTTTTCATCTTATGATATGACTGTGGTAGCGAGAAAGTGGCTAGTAAATTACTTGTTATTTCTTATTTTGATGCAGGCAAAGGATGCACTGCGCTGGTTCCATGAGAGGGACCATGATTCACTCTTTGGTTGTCACTTGACAACTTGTTTTTATTGTATCTTGCTTCCATGTCTTGTTGATGTGTTTTTACTCAAGGGAAGCTTTGTATGGGGAGAGAAACCAATTGGATGGCATGGCACCCATATGATAGAGTAGCAGAAGACTTTTTGGTATGGGGCATCATACAAGTTGACCATCATGATCTTACTTCATGACTTGTATGAGGGAGAGATGAGGCAGTAGCAAAAATTGTTGTTGTTGTGGTTGCACTTGGGAGAGTATGGGCAGAAAACTTCCCATACTTTTCATGATATTTCCAGAAAGGAGGAAGGCACATTCATGGTATAAGGAGGCTACCCTTCAACATTGAAGGATCATGAGAGACTTCCATGTAGGAAGAAGTTCTTCTCACATAGCAGCATGATGGTGGATGGCTTTGGCATATGGAATGTCAAAGAGAGGAGTCATGGAGCCTTATTTCTAAGGCCTACAGTGTTGTCACATGGGAGTGTATTCTTATTGATGGAGTTTTCCAAGGATTATATGTATCCCTTCTGTTATTGCCTAAATCTACCTCAGGCTGAAAGAAGGCAGAGTTCAGGGTAACATCAAACCACACTCAGTCTGGTAGCTAGCCCTGCCAAATCAGGAGAGGGCTCTCTCCGGGTTATTCTCAGCAAAAATAATTGATGGGGATTGAGATTAATTGAAATAAAATCTAATTTTAGGCTAGGTATATAAGTAAAGGATTTTTATTTTGATTTTGGGGTTTTTTTTGGAATCAAAGGAAAAGGCAGTTTTAGGTCCAGGGATGAGGCCTAGTTTTTGCAGAGTTCTGATTGGGGCAAGGAAGGCAATTGTTTTGATTCTTTAGATTGAATGAATGGATATTTTAGACTGGTGAGGAGCTGAATAGGGCAAGAGGCTTTCAATAATCCTCTCCAAACAGATGAAAACATGGAAAATTAAACAAAACTGAAGGCAGAGCAAAGCAATCTAATGAATTCCACCTTTATCACTCATTTGTTTAATTTAAGAAGAAAGGAGAAGGGAAATGATACACATAAACATCAGTGAAATTACAATTACATGGAGAAAAACACCATAAAAACACATAGCCACATGGATCCCAAATATTTCTACAAACCCTGGTCTATTCCTTTGCCAAAATTGCAGAGATGAAATGTACAATGAAGTGCCAAGAAATCTCAAATGTCCAACCCTGAAAATGACTAAAGAAATACATGATATAGACAATACTAAATCATTCCCATGCCTCTAGGATTCGAGCTAATCATTCTAGGAGCTATTTCAACCATATCTAAACTAAGAACTGAAAAATAGGCAATGAAACAACTTGCCTCTATATGGTAGGAAACTGATTCATTCACTTACTTTTCACTTTTTGGTGAATGAATCTACTAAGATGAGTAAAAATGTGCCAAAATTACATCATGGTCATGTAATTACATCAAGTTACATCAATATTTATATGAAAAGGTGAAACTGGCCAAAACTAGGTGAAATTCTAAGCCGCTGAGTGAAAAATAGGCCAAATTTCCCTATGCGTCGCGCCTGAAATCTCTATGCGTAGCACAAGTTGGAGACTGATTTTGAGGGCCTTCCCAAAGTCTAAATTGAGCGCAGGATAGCTTGTTGGAAAGCCCTGCCTGTTTTCTTTGCAACCCAAGTGGAATTTCTGGATTTGGTTTCCATTTTCCCCTCAAAAAATCAGATCTCCCAACACTGTTTCCTGTGTGTGCAAAAAGTGGAAGAAAGGCCATTTTTAGGGTGTTTTTGGCCCTTTAGGCAACCCAGAACTTGATGAAATCCTTAGGTAATCCATAGGCATGCATAAATTTTGATGAAAAATCCAGAAATGAAAATTTTTCCTCCTGAAGAGCTGCCAATTATAAGCGCGCGCCAAGTGGCGCTACGTGTCGGGCAGGAAAAACTGTTTTAAGACCAAAAAATTCAAAATTGACAAAATTTTTCCCAAATTTCTTGAAATTTGGGCTGAAGGTCCGTCATCAAGCACTATGCTAGGCCAAAGAATCTTCAGCCAAAATTTGGAGCCTTCATGCCTTTTGCGACGCTTTAGTGCCCTCCTTAGCCTTGCCTTCAGGATCTTGATCCTCGCTTTGCAAACATGATGTCGCGCCCAATAATGGTTCTTCATGTTTCTGAGCATGGTATTTTCCTTTTTTTCTTTCTCCAATAGCTTCTCAAGATGAATATTGACCCTCTCAAGCCAAGTCTCTCTATCAGCCTCAATCTCCCGCTCAATAGGTTGCATCTCGGTTGGGCTTCTTCGGGCAGCTTGCCGGTTCTCACGAATGTTTTGCAACTCCATGATTTTTTTTTGATCCTCCAACTGTTTGTTCTGTTGCTCCAGATAGTTTATGATCCACTGAGCTATTTTCAATTTGTCGTTCAATGTGTCGATCTCAGCCTTCTGCTCCTGAATGATCTCTCTCAACTTTGAGCTTGGAGAGCTCAAATCCTCATCAATCAATATGAAATCAGTATCCAGGCCTCCTGAAGGGCCCTCATCCTGCATTGGCCTCTTACCTCTACCCTGTACCTGTACCTATGCTACTGATGATGGCAACGATACCCCTTCCACCCCAGGTGGAGATAGTACTCGTTGGGATACTGCAAATAATCCTCTTGTGCCTCTCTGATAAGTAACAAATGCTGGCGCACTGATAGGCTCTGTCTCGGGACCTTCAAGATGATGTGAAGGTTCACCTGCCTCATGAAAAACCTCCGGAGGAACCTAAGGAGCTGTGAAAAATTCATGGGAAATGAAATCCTCCCATGCAATGCCCTGCAATCCAAGCTGATGTACAACAACAATCTTGATGAGTACATAGTGATAAATACTGTTGTACTGCTGCTTGGGAGTTTTCTTCTACACAAGCATGGTCATCCTCTCGATATTCCGACACATGAATAAGGTATGTTCATCATCCTCACTCTAGTGAAATGCATCAATAATATGATGTGGTATGCATAGAGGCGTGAGAACTAGCCCTCACAATTGAAGTATCTGATAATGAGTCTCATCAAAGGCACATAGGATTCCTTTAGGAACCGAAATGGAAATACCCTGCTGAGATGTCTCACATAGCTAGGCTTGATGTATGGTTCATAATGCACTCTGTCCACCTGCTATCTTTTGTTCCACTATTCACCCACATTTGGTATTTCGGTTGCCTGAGAAATGGTTTCCGGTGTCAAAGTGAAATTTACACCAGCAAGAGTTACCTGACCATCATGTAAATGCAATACAAACAACCAAGCCAACTCCTGATGATGCTAAATCCGAGCAATCATCTCACAATACTGATAGCATGACTACTCTCGAAAACATGCCATGGCAAGTGGGCAAGCCTGCAATTGGGTCAATGAGGTGGGCTCTTCTCTCACATGTTTTCCACCTTTACGAGGCCTTCTCGGTGCATGTAGCTCAGTGGTAGAATCACTATCTCTGTCATAGGATGTATCAGTGTCTGTCTCCATGGTGTTTCAAGGTTAATGCAAGGTGTATGTTGGCTTGAATGAGATGAGGAATGAGAATTTGGTTGTTTTTTGTTTTAGTGCCCAATATATAGTGGTGTGAGAGGGACTATGGGAAATATGGGCAGTGGGAACAATGGAGTCTTGTCAAGTGGTAGTTTTCCCTTTGAGAATTTGACAAACTTGGGGACAATGGACAGTCACTAGACTGTTTGGGAAACTTGGGGTTTGAAAATTTTTATAAGTGAGGTGGGAAAGGTAGAATGATAGGAAATGAAAGGATTGAGGGATAGGGATAAATGGGAATAAGTGATATGAGTGGTTTTGGGATATAAGGGAATAGGGAATTGACAATGATGATAGGATTACAGTGATGGGAAAGGAACCATAGGTGGGGAATGGAGTTGGATTATTTTGGAACCAAAATCAAATTTTAAAACTTCAAATTCAAAACCCTAAGGAGCATTTTTAACAAGAAGATAGGGTTTGAATTTTGACATCACAAATTCTCATAATCCACTTCAATCATCACCAAACATGTTAATGGAAATTTCATAAACTTACTTGGAGTGAGGAAAACTGAGTTGATTTGAATTTTTGTGAAGCAATGATAAAAAATTTCGTTGTCAGCCCTGTGCGCTGCGACAGTGGCCCAATGCACCGTGACTGGTATGTGCGCCGCACCAGTTCTATTTTACAAGGAGATGAGTGGCTCTTTGCGCCGCGACCAGCAAGTGCGCCGCGAACTTTACCCAGTGCGCTGCGCAGGTGATTTCACACACAGTCTCAGCTTCCAAACTCAATTTCGCTCTCCTCCAAAGTTTGACTCTGCTCTTTGATAACTCTTGCGTGCAAATTAATTGTTGAATGTGGAAATATCTTATATACACAAAGGAATTTGATTTTTCTTTTAACAAACCCAATTTCTAATGTTGCAGACTTTGGCACTTTGCACTTTTTAATATAAACTCTGTTTTTGTTTGTTTCCTTTAATTTTTGAACTGATGATGAATCTCTTGTCTATTTTTTGCAGGAATAGCATGCATGGGATTTCGGCAAAGGTGACCAGGGCTACACCTGAAGAATTTTACAACTAAAAAACTTTGAGAATTATATTACATTTATTACAAAGGATGAAATTGATGATTTTTCTTCAAAACAGAGTTTTGAAGAAGAATCAAGATTAAGCATTATGACGATGAAATTTTTCACTGAAAACCTTATTTCGCACCTCCCTCATGTGCCTGCTGACATTATTAGACATTTTTAAGGCCAAATTTGTGAAACCCTAGACCTAGTGAGACTAAAAACCCTAAAATGACTCTTTGGCAAACATGAGGCCAAACATGCCTGTAAATGACTTTAAAATTGATTTTGATGAACTGACACGGACCAGAAGGTACATGACATAAGGTATATGAGATAAAAGACCCTTCCGTTAGATGATCCATGCTCCTAATGGAATGCAGATGACTGAACTGAATGAGACACCTAAAATGAAATGCAACAAAAGAGATTTTGATCTCTAACGGAGGGATGAAAATACCGACTCTAACACCTTCTTCTTACATATTTTTATGAGAATATCCTCATGGGGGAACTTATACATGGACCTCACTTTCAGCTTACTTACCATGCATGGTAAGAAATACATTTATGTGCTTGTTGATTACTCTATTGAGTATTTGTACTTTCTCACCATATGTAAATAGTGCATTGCTCCACATGAGAGTAAGATTATTTGTGGGTATCATGGTCACTTTAGGGCCAATGTTTATGATTATAGTAGCCCATATATACATGAATTTGGGCAAGTGTATTGTTTTTGTATCTATGTACAGCTAATATACATTGATGCTTACTTCCCCATGTTGGGAGAAAAAACTTCTACAGCTTGTAACTTGTTGCAGGACCACTTTCCACATGACATTCTCAAGTAGCAGTTGGGAAGACTGCATAATATCCACTTGGAGAGCATTTGGTACCCTCCAAAATTGCACATAACTTTCAGCAATTTTCTGATTTGGAGGCCAAATGGTGATGATGTGACATTCATCTTGAATGGAATGGTTTGGGTTGGCATGTCTCATGACTTTGGAGGAAGAGTCCTTGGAGGATTAATCTTCTTCTTGCCATTTGAGGGCAGTCATGTTGCAGCCCAAGATCAGCATGCCCTCTACACTTATCATAAGTGGAGAGGAGGACAACATGGGATAGGCCCTCTTTCCTATCATGTTCACTCATTCAGCCCACTTACATTTCAGGAGCCAAAGGTGGAGGCGATTCTTCATGAGTTTCCATGTTGGAGGGTGACTCACTTCATTTGGATGATAGCATGGGTGAGGGAAGCACTCATTCACCATGATGATCATCACTCCTACTTTGTGGAGGCCATGAGATAGCAAGCAAGTTTCCATTCACACTTTCCACCTCTGATTGATGTAGACCATTTGGTTTTGCACACTTGGGAGGAAACATTGGACTATAGTTTATTTGCAGACTTTCTTGATGCAGTGATGGAGGCTATTGATGGGAGACCACATGAGAAGGAGGGGAGAATTTTTTCCCTCCTTGTGCATTTTATTGAGGACAAGCAAAGATTTTGGAGGGGAGGACTGTAATGTTCCAAAATTTTAGCCTCACAGCTAAATGGAACATTAGAGTTAGCAGCAACTCTGACCGGTAAATAAATGGGTAGAAAAACCCATAAGTCTCCTAAGGAGGAATAAACACACTCCAAGTGTGAAATGGGACACTCTTCTAGCTTAATAAAACAGCTCCATGTGTGAATAGGGATAAAATCAAGCTTCTTTGACTAAGTCAACAACGCAATTTTAGAGGAGGAGGAATCTAAGGATGAATAACGCAGTTTTGGAGGGAGATGTATCTTTGGATAGAGATGACCTAATTGAGTGGGACCAAGGGCAAGAAAACTTATTTTCTATATAAGGAAGATAATGGCAGCATTATTCTTTATTTCTTAGATTATTATTCTTGTCTGCCAAGACTTGTTGCTGCTTTGCTGCTTAGCAGAGTTGCAATGCTATTTAGCACCAGGTGTTCCCGAGTGGGAATCCCACCTCTTTCCTTTGATGAGCCTCATTGGGAGAGTTTGAATTCATCATTACACATTATTTTTTTAGGCCAAACTTCAGCCATCTTCATTAGCACAGTTTTTCCAGAGATTGTGCAGTGTTGTTGGGTGCAGCAGTGGAAGGGATTGGAATCCCGGTTTCTGAGCTAGTCTCTCATTGGAGGAAGGTTTCCTTCACTTGAGAAATGTGTTTGGAGAGCTCCAAAGATTATTTCAGATCTGTGTTATCAGACCACCCATTTCCCATACATTCCCAGCATTGTTTCTGCTAGGGAATGCGTTATTTTGGAGGCAGTGCTCAGTGCATGGTTTGGTGGCTCCGTTGCTGAGTTTCCTTGTGATTGAGAGGTTCATCCTTTCATGGGAGGAAGCCCTTGAGGGATATACATCATATCAGACATATTTCCAGCCTTTTACACTCCTGTGCTTCAGTTTTGCAGTGATGATTCAGTAAATTACTGAATAGCACATTTTGTATGCAGAGTGCTTGACAAGAAACCCTTGTCGGGTTATCTTGTATTTTGTATGAGGAGACTAGATCTTTGTTCTTATTTATTATTCATTAATATATGAGTAGATGTATTTTTCTTATTATTTTCTGAGTTAATACCCTCATAAGACTGCACATTCACTCTATGCATAAACTCTGGTAAAATACAGTTTTGGGGTTTTTAGTCATTTTCGGCTACACTAGTGTGGGAGGTCTGTTTAACCCACCTAGTTTCATTCTTTCTGATCTCCTCTTGTATTTAGATGATATATGGATGTATCCATGGGATCCAAGTGATAATTTCACTATTTTATTGTATATGTTGTTGGAAATTCATTTTTCATGCATGATTCATGAGCTGTCCCGATTGTGGAATATTACATGAAAATCCACTTAGGGTTTAGAGTACACCTCTATCATTAAGGAGAAATTTTGCTGAGTTGACGAGTCTATTTTGAAAAAAATTCAACCATTGTTTTCCAACACTTTTTTCATATTTTTCTAGTCTTTTCTAGATAAATTTTACAATAGTTCTTTTCCTTTAGAAACTTTTTTTTTCCCTCTTTGCGATCTCCTTGAGCATCCTTCTTCTTGCAACTTGTTTTCTATAATTTTCCATCACTTTGGTTTCTATTTTTTGTTGTTTTTTTTGCATCATTTATATTCTAGGATTTTTAACTTCAAGGATGCATTGAGAATTACATATAACGGAGCATTCTAACAAGATAAATTAAACCACATGAAAATGAAGTGGAAAAACATAAGAAATCATGGGATCAAAATTCACAATGACTTGATTTCAGAGTTTACCTAATGTGGGATACGTCTCTGAGCCCTATTTATAGAAATTAACCTTATACCTCCAATCCGAATGATGGCCTAAAAGTTGAGAGCTTAGCTGAGACGTCACCACTGAATTCCTGGTGAAAAATCGTGCAAAATAGACTATAAACTTGCTCAATTCTGACAATGTCAACTCTAGCCCTCTAGGGGAATATTCAAGGAATCTGGTTGATGTCCCTACTTAGGTTTCCAACCCTAGACCTTCTCCTGGTTCCGTCGCTCTCCAAATTCTATGGCTGGTCGACTGATTTGTAATCTTTTTATATAGATTTGGAGGGCGTAGTTAAAAAATTGGATCATTGTCCCAACGAGATATGGGGCAGATTTGGTTGGAGGTGGGTCAGGTTCAAAACTCCCCCACTCCAAACTTAACATAGTTTTGTTATTGTGTTGGTGCTGGTTGAATAAAATATAGAACTTTTGGGTGAGGGTGTCCGGGAGGCGGGCCTACCAAGTTGGTTGGGTGGATTTGAGCATGTCGTATTCGGATCATATGACATCTGGCAATCGTTGGTGAGGTGAGGGTCAGGTCCACTAGTGGGAGACCTCCCTAATATATAATATAAGCTATGTATGGTGGGGTTCGGTGGGGCTGGTGACCCACTGACCCTTTTTTGGTTTTGCATATATTTAAATATATTAACCTTCGATAGGGGTGGCAGGGGTGGAAACTCGCCACCCTTATTTTATATATATTTTTGTTTTTTTATATAACTAATTGGTTGCTTTCAATTTTTTCGAAAATAAGGGTTATTGGGAAAATTAACCATTTGAAACATTTGTCGATTTCTGAATTCTGTATTCCATGTGTCTGCTTCCTATCAATTCATTTCCTCCTAAAGCTTGCCACTTGGCCAAGTTTGACCAAAAATTTGAGCAACTATAACTTGATGATACAAACTCAGATTTGAGTGTCATTCACATTATTGGAATCAGAAGGACGAGTGCTACGATCTAGTCCTGGGTTCACTTTCACCTGCCAAATTTCATTTTTTATCTATTTTCAAGGCCACTTGTACTTCTAGATCATTCCACCTCACTAAGGAGTTTTTGGTCCTCCAAAAGCATGAACACATCCTACAAACTTCCTATTATCTTCATCAAGCCACACTTCAACATCTCCATTTCATGCCAATCTGGTAGATTCTTTGCACTCACATACAAAACCACACATGAATCAAACAACCCCATACTTTCCAAGAGTTTTACAACACACACTCTTTGTTCAAGTTTACATTATAATGGAAACCAATACCCCAAATATAAAAAAAGGCTAAAAACATCATCGTTTCTTTAATAAGTGATGGAAAAAACATCATCAATTTTACAATTATTCGTAACACATGATTTAAAAAATGTGGCCATGACAAGCTACTAAATCTAGTAAAACCCTCTCTTACTCAATAAAGTGGACCACCATGAATGTGGTAGATTAGTTTGTTGGAAATATTCACCAGTTGGATTATTTATCAGTTATTTCTGGGAATGGATAATTTGAAACGTGGCTCTCTAGTGTCAAACCTTGTTGAAATTACTACAATGATTCTTTGTCCCCCAAACTGTATAGATTGTCTTGGAACACTTATTTCTGGTGTTCCTCTCATACGTGCCCATGGAACCGTCATTTCCACTGGAATGGGATGAAGTTATCTCATCATCCATCCTTGGTTGGTCACTAGTTATCTTGGAGAATTCCCCAACCTCTTTTCTAACATATCCAAGTTCTGCATAATGATGAAATTCCTCCACATTTATAGGATTCACAAGGCCTCGGTCATTAATGTCGAGGAACTTTCCTTGATACCCCATTTTTTCTAATAATTTTGAGCCAATTCCTCTATTATGTCTCTCAAAAGCGGCGAAATCATCATCATTAAAAGTATTTGAAATTGAAGAATCACCTTTTACCTCAAGATTGTTATGTTGCAACTTTTCCAAGGCCTCCTCCTTAGCTTCTAACTGATGTTGCAACCTTTGTTTCTCCTTCTCTGCTTATTGTAGGAGTCTCCTTAGTTCAACATTATCCTCCTGAATTATTTGGTTGATTTCTTCGAATTTTTGGAGCCATGCCGCATTTGGCTCCCTTTTCATATTTGGTACAACATCTGTTGGAATATTTGTGTCATCGCCCGAATCAGAACCCAAATCGATGGGTCCATCTGTTGCAATCCCAATAACTGTAATCTTCATTTCATCACCTGAACTTGATCCCAGGTCAATTGGTCCATCTCCTTTAAATGTCGTAGTTGTGATCTTCTCATCCTCCTGTAATTCATACTCTTGGTCTTGTTGCATGGTTGCAACTATCTTTTTCTTCTCTTTTCTATCGTTCCTCTTAAGTCTCAATTTTGGATGTAGTTTCTGACAACTCCCCTCTTCATGCCCTTCTTTATCACAATGATTACAAGAGGGATTTTCTCCTCTTATATTAAAATTTTCTACCCTCTTTGGTTCGTCATTTGTACATGCTTCCCCCTGCTTTCAAGATGCACAACCTTCACACTAGCTTCATCAATATTTTTTGGTTCAAATAGTAATAATGATTGATGAAAATAACTATGAAAAGATCTGATATATTTCATCAATGTCTGACGAGTGTCTAGTAGAACATTAAATGTTAGTTCCTCTTTCCTAAAATACTATGTAAAATTCTGAACATTTTGACCTTTACTCTGTTTCAAATGTTTCCATCCCATCATGGCTTTCTATTTGTAACCCAATGGGTAAAAATATCACTTTAAAGAAGAAATGAATTCAACCCAAGATTAAAGAAGTTTATGACTATTCTTACCACCTTGTTGCAGCTTTCCTTCCCACCAGATGAGAGTAGTACCACTCAATCAAAGGGATGCTAGCTGGATCTTGTCTTCATCCTCTTTGATTTTTTGTATGTGGAAATACACTCCAACCTATCTTATAAAGCTATCTATCTTTTTTGCATTAGGTTCTCCCATGAATACATGTAAATCAAACTTGACATCCAACTTGAAAAATGGATTTTAAGATGCATTCCTTTGATTCCTATTAGAATCTTGAGAAGAGGAAGAGGAAGAATAACTTTCCCTGGTGGATGGAGAGGGAGGAGGATATCCTCCTCCACCTTCATGTTGTACTAATGCATGATCATCAGGCTCTTTCTTATCGTGCTTGATTGTATTCTCATATTTTGTAAATAGATTATCAACTTTTTCTTCCATGTTGAAGAAAATCTTGCGATAATTTTGCTCTTCTTCATCTTGTGCATCATTATCGGCCATGTTTTGTCTTCATGGTGCATGCCCCGCTTCGGGATCAAAGGATATGAGGTTTCCTTCACCTCTTTAGAGCTTCTTCCCAGTTAGCATTCACTTATGCAACTCACATTAAGAAGACCTTCTTCGATCCCAAAAATGATCCAGGATTTTTAAATTCAAGGATTCATTTAGAATTACCTATGACAGAGCATGTTAAATAGGTAAATTAAACCTAATGAACCCTGCTCAACAATGAGGAGGCCTTATTTTATTAAGTGGCATCAAATAAATCAAGTACAAGAAACTTTATGAAAATGACCCTTATACCTCCAGTCAAGAATAATGGCCTGAAAATTGAGAGCTCAACTAAATAAATGGACATCCCCACTGAATTCCTAGAAAAACATTGTGCAAAATCGACTATAAACTTGCTCAATTATAACATTGTCACCTCTGGCCCTCTAGGAGAATCTTCAAGTAATCTAGTTGATGCCTCTGCTTAGGGTTCCAATCACGGACTTACTCCTAGTTCCGGTGCTCACTAACTTCGTTGGATTGTCAAATGATTTGAAAGGTGTTTATATAGTTTTGGAGGGAAAAGTTAACAAAGTGGTTAATTGGCCCAACGACATATGGGGCGTATTCAATTGGAGCTATGTCGGGTTCAAAACCTATCTGCTCCAAACTTAACATAGGTTTTTTTTCATATTGGCATCGGTTGAATAAAATATAGAATTTTTGGGTGAGGGATTCCAAGAGATGAGTCGACCAAACTAGCCTAGTGGGTTCAAGCCCTACCCTGCCTTGGATTATATGAAATATGGAAATCATTGGTGGGGTGAGGATCGAGTCTATTGGCAGGCAGCTCACCCAATATATAATATAAGTTATGTATGGTAGGGTTCTACGGGGATGGTAACCCGTCGACCCTTTTTTGGTTTTTACATGTATTACCTCTGATGGGGTAGTATCCACCCACCCCTATTATCTATTTTTTTGACTTTTTATATAACTAATTGGTTGTTTTCAATTTTTCCGAAAATAAGGGTTATTGGGAAAATTAACGATTTGACAAATTTATCGATTTTTGAAGGCCATATTTTGTGTGTTGAGTTCCTATAAATTTTTTTCCTCCTTAAGCCTACCACTTGTCCAAGTTTGACCAAAATTTTGACTAGCTATAACTTCACCATACGAACTCAGATTTGAGTGAAGCTTGCACGGTTGGAATCGGGGCGATGAGAAATACGATTTGGTCCTAGTTTTACTTCCATCTCACAAGTTTTATTTTTGAGCTAATTTCAAGGCCACTTGTACTTCTAGATCAAGTTCATCATATTTTTTCCTTAAGATCCCAATACCTTTAGAAATTAGATATTTTTGTCATTTTTTTGTCTTTGAGTTTCTTTTTTTTCCATCACTTTTCTTTCTGCTTGATAGCCTTCTTCAGTGATCAGGAGATCAAGTCTCTTGTAGAAAAATGCTCAAAAATGAAGTTGCTCGGAATTGGTACGAACCAGATCGAATGGAAAGAGCTCGCCAAAAAGATCATGTAGCCGTGAACGGCACTCAAATCTGTTACCGTATGGAGGAGATATTGCATTTTGAAATTGCCCAATAACTTTCAATTTTGAAAGAAATATTTTTTAATATATGTGTTGGAATAATTTTATTTATTTTTATTAAGGTTTAATAAATTAATTAAACTATATAATTTTAATATTTTATATGGTTTAATTTAATCATATATTATATTAATTAATTATATGTTTTAATTAATTTTAAATTTTAATTAAACCTTATTAAAACTAAACTATTATACCACATATATATTAAATAAAATTAGAAAACTATGTTTAAACCCAAATGGAAAACGTTTCACATTTCAAAATGGTTACATTATGTTTAAATGCATTCAACGTATATTGTTAAAAGCCAAAGGCACGTGGACTATGGTACACGTGGGTTTTAAAACTAATACGTGCATTGGAGCGAAGAAACGTGGGTCAAAGGCACATGGGCGATGGTAAACGTGGTTTGTTTTAAAAGAACTTGCAATGTGGGAGCGTAATTAAAACTCAGCGGTCATGGTTAACATTTAATACACCGTTAACATGCAAATGGGCGGAGGAGTTAAGGCCTAACCGCCGGCCCCAATGGTGCATGTGGCCACAACTGAAGAATTAAATGCCAGCATTTAACATTCCGCCGAATTTGGAGCATGCCCACCAATTTAGGCGGATTTTCCAGATTAGCTCCAGTTAACTAAACTTAACTTGAGTTTTTTTACGGGGAGACTGGCAGTTAGTAAATATGGCATATCTTTCAGATGGAAAGTCCTTTTGGGACGAAATTGTTTTTGATTTTGGGTATTGGAAGCATTCTGGAGCTGTTGGGAGTATTTGCAGAGCCATTAAGGTGCTCTATCATAGAATTTACCAGCGTTTTTGGTCGTGGAGCCACCAGGGCCTAAGGAAAGAAGAGATGTTTTGGACTATCCTCCTCTAATGGAGGTGATTGATTAGTCATTTTATACTGATTTCAGCCTTCTGAATCTTAATTTGCAGCTTATTTTTCCCTTTGAGGCTTCTATATAGTTGTATTCACATTTTGATCATTTAATCAAAAAGGGAAAAGCCTAATTAGAGGCTTTTGGACCCAGCAGAGGTAGCCCAAGAGAGGGGTGAACTGCTTAAACAATTATTTGTTGTCATACTGTATATTTTTGCTGCATTATTTCAGATTCTGCTCCTTTAAACAGTAAATTTTTATAAGCAAACTTTTCCCAAGCAGGTTTAAACAGTGAACAAAACTTATTAGTTCATCTTCAAACCATTATACTTCATTTGCAGAATATGTATACTTGCCTATTCACACATTAAAGCTGGATCAATGAATACTTTGCACTTAAAATAAATACTTTCATTGATCGGATCTCAGTGATTACATTTTATTTCTTTAGGCAGAGTCTGTAGAAGGGCCAGGTAGCCTCCGGATTCATCCTTTCTTTGAAAGGTGAAATATCCGGTTAATGCCCCTACAGTCAAGCTCTGTATGAGAAATACATTGTTCTCACAATTTCAGATCAGGTTGGTATCAGAGCTCAAGGTTTTGCTTAAGAGTTTGTGAAATTTGTGCAAGTAAATTGTATTATTCTGCAAAATTTGATGCTTACTAGGCTGAAATTGCAAAGAGGGAAAGGTCAATTGGTTAGAGAACAAGTTAATCCTCAACCAAGGAGGGCTAGAGTGCCATTACATCCACCTTCCATTTCATCCTCATTAGCCTTAGAATCAGCCACAAACATGTCTTCCAGAGAAGGAGAAGTACATGAGGAAATGGATCCCAAGGAAGAAGAAAGAGTCTTTAGAAAAGCTTTCTTGGACTTGACTGAGATGGTTAGGATCCTATACCAAGAGAGAAATGATAGGATTGTTGGAGAAGGGTCTAGAAACTAAAGAGAAGAAGGAGATTCTTCAGGAGGAAAGAAAGACAAAGATGAGTCTAAGAAAGGGAATGGAGGAAATGGTGATCCACCATCTCCATCATCATCCTCATCCTCCACATCATCCTCTTCAACTTCTGAAAATCAGTCACACAAAACAAAAACATCTCTTAAAAATCCTTTGTTAAAGCTTGATGTGAAGTTTGAGTTTCCGATGTTTAATGGTGATGTTAATGCAGAAAAATTGGATAACTGGATTAGACAGCTGGAAGTCTATCTAAGAATTCAGAATTTGCATGATGATGACACAAAAATCCAATTAGCCTCTTTGAGAATGGATGGAGCAGCTTTGGTTTGGTGGGAATCCAAGACCAAGGAGGAAATTAAAAAGCATGGTAAGATAACTATAACTTGGAATGAGTTTATTACAGCTATTAAGAAACAGTTTTATCCTCTTGCTCATATTCATAAAGCAATCATGAATTGGAAAATTTTTAGGCAACTTAAAGGTCAAAATGTGCAAGATTATACCCAAGAGTTTAGAAGGAGAGCACTTCTACTTGGAGTAGACTTACAAAGTCAAGACACCTTGTTGAAATACATAGGAGGTTTGCACAATTATTTGCAACATACTATTCTAATGTTCAATCCTACCAGCTTAGATGAAGTCTGTGTCCAGGCTACACATTTAGAAGCTAGAGGAAAGAATACTTTTGATGAGGATAGTAATTTCAAAAACAAAGGAAAGAAGAGAGTTGCAAATTCAAGAAAGGAAAAAGGAAAGTTCTTTTGCAAGAACTGTTCAAAGACAAGTCACGATGAAGATCATTGTTGGAAGCTTCATCCTGAACTGAAACCAGAAAAATTCAAGAACAAAAAAAAGACCAAAGAAAAGGAGAAAACTATAGCAACAGTTGAGCAAGACTTAGGGTCAGACTCAGGAGATGAGACAAAAAGCATAGGCATGGTTTTGAAGAACACTAAGGGGAAAGAAGTTGTGCAAGACACAAATCCCAGTTCTATCTCTTTGAATTGTCACAAAGATACTCATGACGAAAAGAGGAGGATAGAGCTTTTCCATGTGAGGGTAATTTCAAAACATACCAAAATTGACACACTATTTGACAGTGGGTCACAAGCTAATCTTATATCTGAAGACTTGGTCAAGCAGTTTAAACTTGAGACCATTCCACATCCGAAGCCTTATCCACTTGGATGGATATGCAAGGATGCTAATTTGAAAGTCTCAAGAAAGTGCATATTGTGCTTTGCAATAACTGCACATTTTATTGACACAGTGGAACTTGATGTGGTGCCGCTTGATATCTCAGGTATTGTTTTGGGAAGTCCTTATTTATTTGACAGGAATGCCATCTTTCATCGCCATGAAAACAAGTATCACTTGCTCAAAGATGGTAAAGAGTACATTGTGAGAGCTCAAAAGAAGAAGCTGGAATCTTCTTTACTCCATGTAGGTCAATTGAAAAGACTGGTTAATGCAAGTCAAAGTCTAACTTTGTTGATGTTGAAACGACCAGATTTTGAGCATTCACCTTTTTATGATGTTGCTAATAATTTGTCTCAGTTTGATAACAGTTTGTCTTTGAAAAAAGATGATGTTATGTTGCACAAATTACCTTTTGGGTCAGCCAATGCAGTGAATGAAGTGTCAAAACAAAGCAGTGCAAGCAAGAAGGACACACAATTCAGCATGGGAAAAAGTTGGTTTCAGAATGGTAGAATTCGCCATGGGAACAGTTTGCAAGGTGAAAGTCAATTTAAGTATTCTGGGAAGTTTGATTAGTGTAGAAAAAGTTTTTTTTCTTCAGATTACAATTTCTGTTTTGCAAATTTTAATCATTTGCATCATGACTCCGTCAATCTTAGCAATGGTCGATCAGTTGATTCCAGAGACAAATTGTCATTTTCGCAAAAGCTCCATTTGATGAAATTGGGTAGATTTCAGTTATTCAAGGGTGGAAGAGTGGAGAATCAGTCTCCACATCATCATTTTCAATAATCAGAGAGATTTTGGGGTCCAAAAGCTTCCCATTTGGGAGGTGTGATCAGGAGATCAAGTATCTTGTAGAAAAATGCTCAAAAATGAAGTTGCTCAGAATTGGTCCGAACTAGATCGAATGGAAAGAGCTCGCCAAAATGATCATGTAGCCGCAAACGGAACTCAAATCCGTTACCGTATGGAGGAGATAATGCATTTTGAAATCGCCCAATAACTTTCAATTTTGAAAGAAATATTTTTTAATATATGTGTTGGAATAATTTTATTTATTTTTATTAAGGTTTAATAAATTAATTAAACTATATAATTTTAATATTTTATATGGTTTAATTTAATCAGATATTATATTAATTAATTATATGTTTTAATTAATTTTGAATTTTAATTAAACCTTATTAAAACTAAACTATTATACCACATATATATTAAATAAAATTAGAAAACTATGTTTAAACCCAAATGGAAAACGTTTCACATTTCAAAATGGTTACATTATGTTTAAATGCATTCAACGTATATTGTTAAAAGCCAAAGGCACGTGGGCTATGGTACACGTGGATTTTAAAACTAATACATGCATTGGAACGGAGAAACGTGAGTCAAAGGCACGTGGGCGATGGTAAACGTGGTTTGTTTTAAAAAAACGTGCAATGTGGGAGCGGAATTAAAACTCAGCGGTCATGGTTAACATTTAATACAGCATTAACATGCAAATGGGCAGAGGAGTTAAGGCCTAACCGCCGGCCCCAACGGTGCATGTGGCCAAAACTGAAGAATTAAATGCCAGCATTTAAAATTCCACCGAATTTGGAGCATGCCCACCAATTTAGGTGGATTTACCAGATTAGCTCTAGTTAACTAAACTTAACTTCAGTTTTTTTAGGGGGAGACTGGCAGTTAGTAAATATGGCATATCTTTCAGATGGAAAGTCCTTTTGGGACGAAATTGTTTTTGATTTTGGGTATTGGAAGCATTCTAGAGCTGTTGGGAGTGTTGGCAGAGCCATTAAGGCGCTCTATCAGAGAATTTACCAGCATTTTTGGTCGTGGAGCCACCAGGGCCTAAGGAAAGAAGAGTTGTTTTGGACTATCCTCCTCCAATGGAGGTGATTGATTAGTCATTTTATACTGATTTCAGCCTTCTGAATCTTAATTTGCAGCTTATTTTTCCCTTTGAGGCTTCTATACAGTTGTATTCACATTTTGAGCATTTAATCAAAAAGGGAAAAGCCTAATTAGAGGCTTTTGGACCCAGCAGAGGTAGCCCAAGATAGGGGTGAACAGCTTAAACAATTATTTTCTATCATACTTTATATTTTTGCTGCATTATTTCAGATTCTGCTCCTTTAAACAGTAAATTTTTATAAGTAAACTTTTCCCCAGCAGGTTTAAACAGAGAACAAAACTTATTAGTTCATCTTCAAACCACTATACTTCATTTGCAGAATACATAATATTGCCTATTCACACATGAAAGTTGGATTAATGAATATTTTGCACATAAACAAATACTTTCATTGATCGGATCTATTACAGTGATTACATTTTATTTCTTTAGGCAGAGTCAGTTTGTGGGCCAGGTAGCCTGTGGTTTCATCCTTTCTAGTAAAGGTGAAATAACCAGTAAAAGCCCCTTACTGCCAATCTCTGTATGAGAAATAATTTTTTCTCACAATTTCAGATCATTCAGTGGGGGATTGGGTGCTTGGGTTGTTTTTATTTTACTGTCCCCTTTTTGTATTATTTACAGTTTCCGCACTTTATTTTCTAGCTACATTGGGAACATAAAAAATTACCACTTAATGCATCCATTAATACATTCTTTAGTCAATCACACTCTAATCGAATGTGAGCTTAGTTAAAACTGCCAAGACAAGACTTAAAATACTCCACATTAAGAATAACTTAACTCAAATAGATTAAGCCCACTTCGGCACTAGGGAAAAACAATATTTGTAGCTAGATTTAGGATTGGTGGGTTAGGATTCCAAAAACACCCATTTATCACATACACTAGGAAATAGGCATTTTTCATTGTAGGGAGCTTAAAATCCTTCACAATCCCATGGTCCAAAGTTGGTGTGCACCAAACACCAATTTGATAGGGGGTTAGAATTAAGTCTCATGTGTCCAACTCTTTGTGATGCTACCTGACTCAATTGTATAGGGTTCCACATTGTTGACTGACTACCAAAAGGCACAAGACTTGACTACCCCCATGGGATGAACATAACCTTAGTGACCAATATTAGGAAAACACCCTATATGGGTGGTTGTGGGTAAGAAGACACTCCTCTTCCCTACCTTCCCCTAAACAATTATGCTAGCAGACATCAAACCCCTCCAAGTAATAAGTATTTTAGAAGGCCGTCTAAAATATTGGAACTAGGAATTGTTTGAGGATTTAGACAACCTTTAGGCTAGAGGTCATTTTTTATTTGATATTGTTAGTCATCCATGATTTTGAATTTATCCAAAGATGAGTAAATGTAACACACCCAGATTTCTAGAACAAAATTGCAAGATACATTATGAGTTCTAGAAATCTCATTGCCTTCATCATTTCAAGTCCATCAGTCCACTGAAATCTTAATCTATGTCTCCTAAAAAGTTACCCTAATGTTTCAAAAAGGAATCCCATTTCAAGCCATTTTCACCATTTTTCCCTTTATCAACTCTTCTTCTCCTCTAAAAACCCCCCTTAAACCATTATAAACATCCTTATACTTGATTTAAAAATCCTCTTTCCTTCTTCATTTTCCTCTATTTTTCCTAAAAACCCTTTTTAAATCATCAAAAACCATTTTTATGGTTTTAAAATGCCCCTCTTTACCTATCGGAACTTCTAAAAATTGTCCTAAAAACCCATTTTTGCCAAAAAAGTAGTCTTTTTTCAATTAAAAGGTTTAAGCCCTCGAGGGCTTAAAATCTTTGGCCCCTTTCCTCCGTATGTCCGAGCGCTATGACCAAGCACCCAAAACCCCATCGCATCGGCATTTCTTCTATGAAAACACATTTCTTTTCCAAAATTTTCCCTGCCGATGAGATTAGCTCCTTTTCCCCTAGCCCCTAGTCACCCTTCCTCCACAGGACCGTGCCCGAGAGTTTTCCCTCTACCCAGGGGACCCACCTTTCCCGCTCCCATTTACTTCGCAAAAACCCCATTCCCCATGTATAAACCTTCCCCTGACCATTTTTCTCTGACATGATCCTAGCCGTCGATCTGCAAGATCTGACGGCTAGATATGTCTCTTCTACTCCTTTCCCTTACCCTTCTCCATAAACCCTGACCTCAATCTCAATCGTTAATCGTATAGATCCAATGGCTCTTATCCAATCTCCCATTCACTATTTCCTCGACCATCAAACCTATTCATCTCTGCACTAATCCCCACTGTTGGTTCGCTTCATCCAACGGTTCACATTCACCCAAGCCTTTACCACCACAGATTGACCTTTCTGCTCCATGAAAAATTAGCCCACGTCATCATATGACCCACCTTCCACCAAGAGAATTCCCAACCAATCTCCGAACGACACATGTCTCCCACTAAGATCCCACCCATGCACCTTTCCATCGCACTCCTCTCTGCACCATCGGATCTGCCCCTCCTCATCCAATGGTTAGAAGCGCATATCGCGCGCATTTGCCTCCCGGGGTTTAATACCTCATTTCCATGCAAAACCACCATTTTCAAAAAAAGGATGTGTGTCGCGAAATAATTTGATTGTGTTCGTTTTACAAAAAACCACTTACCGCCCGAGGGTCACACAAAAACCATTCGCGGTTTTCACAAAACCGCTGAGCCATTTTTCGCGCCTCCATTCAATTTCAACCTGGTTTTCACAATTTTTTTTCACCTCTCCACCATATAAATCCCTCCTCCGCCTGCATATCCACTTCCGCCTAGCTCCTCTGCCACTCCTTAACCTCTGCACGCAATTTTTCCAACCCCGCAGGATTATATAATGTGTTTATTGGTTTTTACAAGTTCTATGGCAGTTTTAAAGGCCGAAAACCCTCCCACAGTCCATAACAGGTCGAGCCAAAAGGTAATGACTTTCAAAGTCCAAAAAGAGGCCAGGTAACGAAGAAATTTACTGCCATGGTTTCATTTCATGGCTTGATTAGTGCTTATAAGCACGGGTTATATGATCAAACCCTCGATGCACCAGAAGAGACCCTGCACACAACAAAACAAAGAAAAATCGGTAAAATAGGAAGAAAGGCCAAAGAAACAGATTTTAAAAGCTTAATCTGATGATTAAAAGATGAAGACACAGCTAAATATAAAATGAGAAAGCTTTGAAGAAATTCCGAAAGGGGTTAAAGGCTAAAATAATGGATTAAAGGGAAAGCCAGCGAATAGTCACAGTGAAAAGGGTTAAGGCTGAAGATCGAAGGATTAAAAGTTTAATCTTACAATGTTAATGATAAAACATAGTTTAAAGGTGGATACAGTCAGCAAAAGGAAAAATTAAAGACTAAAGAAGGCATGATCAGCCTCAAAAACACAAAATCAGAGTCAAAACAGAGTATCAAGGTATAAAGAGACAGACAGAAGTGTTAAAAGTTTAAATTAGCAGATCAAGCCCAAAAGGGCCTTAAAACACAATTTTATGATGAAATCAAGGAAAATCAAGATTAAAGACAACCTCAAATACATCAAAAGGGGCGGTTATTCACTTGATAAGTTGAGAGTGACACCTTTCACTTGCTTTATACCTCAAAAGACAAATAGACAGTTATTACACTAAAAGAGATATTTTAAACTGTCAGAACAGTTATTGTAAAGACAAGAAAATGCCTCAAAGTCAATATTTTCATCTATTTTATCCTCAAGAAGTAAAGACAGATTTAATACAAATATTAGTAGTTGAGAGACATTCCTACCTTAGGCATTGCATGGTTTTTAAGGATAGGAATGCATTTAATATGTCATTTATAACATTTTTAACCCTAGATGGTTCCATCTCCTCATTTGCAGCATAAATACTGAATTTGAACTCATTTTATGGGGGCATTTGATAACTCTTTGAAGTAATACATAGCTCTGCTGAGATTGAAAAGAAATTGATGTACTGGAATCTATGGATGTTTGGACTTGTTTGTTGATGGAGAAAGCTCTGTCATTGGATCCCTGAGCTTGGCTGTTGGTGAAGTATTCTAAATTGTTGATGTTTTTCCTGTTTTCCATTCTGTTTTCATCAATTCTTGCTTGCAGTAGAGTAAAATTTTTAGGCTAAGAAATGTCTCCTGGAAGCACCTTAGACCTGTTTACTCTTCACTGTCTTAATGTTTTCATGTGCTGAATATTTGATTGAGTAGTTTGACTTCCTTTCAAACCCTTAAGCTTGTTTATTTCCTAAATAGTTCAATACAGTGGCCTCAAGAGTGATTTATGGTTTTCCCTGCTTGATTATTGCTACTTAAAACTGTTTTTGAAGTCTCCCTTTAAAGTACCATTGTCCAAAGTCTGCCAAAGAGGTCTGTTTTGATCATACCCTTTGTACTTGCTCAAATAATTGTTTTGAAGGTATTTATAGCTGTAATCATAGATGTTTAGGAGTTCCCTCTTCTATGAATGTAGTTATTTGTGAATCTTGAATGTTTTCTTATCCTTGAAAGTGGAATCTTTGATGAAATAGAGCGTTCCTCGACTCTTAGATTTCATTTTGAAAGTTTGTCTTGGAATTGTTATTTGCTGAAGTGTGATTTGTATAATTCATGGTTAGCCCTATCTATAAAATACTTCTTCATGTTTAAATGATGTTTTAATTCCCTTTGTTGAAGATTACATATAATTAAGGATTCTTAATTTCCCTTAGTTCTAATTTTCATTCTAAAACCCTTAATGTTCATTTCATTTCACCAGAAAACTTTGTAGATACAACAACCAAGTTATATTTTCCCTTTGATACCCTTGATTCATCTACAAACTTGTTACAAACTTCTACTTGACTCCATTTCCCAATGAATTAGAGATTTCCCTTTTCTATATATGCTGCCAAGATCATCATGTCCCACAAAAAAATCAAACAAACTCATGCTTAATAAATAGCCTAAAATCAACCTTTTACAAGCAAAAAAGTCATATCTTTGCAAACAATTGAGAGATCCCTCTCTGAGACTAGGAGGGCTAGATCCTAGAGCTCTAAAGACTGGTTTATATTTTTTCTTGTCATTTGGTTTTTCAATCGGCCAAATCATAGGATCCCAACATTCTTGTGATCACGGTGGGACATTTTTGATTAAAGGTCCCCAAAAAAGTCACTCAGTATTCATTTAAGTGAAACATAGCTTCTTCAATCACTACCAGCATAATGGTAATCATGATAGGATCTGTTTGAATCAGTGGAAATCTAAGTAACCCTTAGGATTATAAGAGACCCTTATCAAACCTTGAAGAAATCAGCTAGTAAGCCATAGAGTAGAATCTATTTGTTTCACCACCTTAGCTAAATGTTGAATTAGGTATAGGACACTCCCATAACCAGAGAACCACATAAAACTCAGAAAAACCCAAAAAAAATTCAGATTGGTTTTCAAATAAACCATTGGTGGTGGACCATAAAACATTTTACCTTCAGAAAAGCTAAAAATTTCCACCTGGCGACTCCACTAGCCCCAGTAGGCCTTTTACTCCTCTAGATCTCCATATATTCTTAAATATTGTGTTAAATATCCTTGAGGGAGTTTAGAATCCTAGTTATCCTATTATAGAAATCATTGTGAGAGGAGAAATTTTGAAAAACAGTCTTAAAAACATCTTCCTCTCTAAATTTTGAAAACTGAACTTTGGCTTCACATAGGATTAACACTAGATCCCATCCAGATTCTAATCCCCCTACCATAGTTGACAATCCAAAGAGGATTTTGTGGCAAAATTCTAGACCTGGAAAACCAACTACTGATAGGTCTATTCCAAGAACAAGATCTGTCCCTGAAAATATTACAGTCTTGAAAGATCCTCACATTGACTTACCTCACACAAAGAATCTATTCAGAAATAAATATCAAAGTGTTTTAAATCAAGTTGATTTTAAAACAATAGATTTGCAATAGAGATTTAGCAAAGAAGCTTCACCTTATACTCCACCTGATTATCAACTTCTCCATCATTTCAGCTCCTTCCATAACAAATCTGCGCATCATCAATTTGCTGGCCCAAGTATTTCTTCCACTCCTATCCACACATCCACTGTTCAAAACACTCCATTTCAACTCTCTTTCCCTCTTGTAAATCCCCCATTATTTCCAATCATGGTAGCATGGTATGCTCCACTAGTGTTACCACAGCCTATGGTTCCTTTGCCAAATTATTATCAATCCAAAATTCCCCATTTCACTAGAAATGAACCTACTACTACCCAGCAACATGTGGATAAAATGAATGATGCTTTTGATTACATGGAAATAGAAGAAGAGACCGTTAAGATGAGAATTTTTGCTCAAAGTTTAGGGGGAGAAGTCAAGAAATGGTTTAAAAACTTAGCTCCTCACAGCATAAATGATCTCCCTTCTTTATATCAAACACTCACAAACAAATGGAAAATTAGAAAAAACCCTCTCCAAATCATTTCAGACTATACTAATATCAAAAGGAATACTAGTGAAAGTGTCCATGATTACTGCACTAGATTCAACGCTGTGTATAATGCACTTCCCCCATACATGAAACCTCAACTAGGCTTAGCCTTGGGTAAATTCCCAGAAGGTTTTGATCCTGAAATGGCCTACCAGCTAAGGGAAAGAAACCCCTCAACTTTAGAAGATATGAAGAGGGGAGCCATGAGTGTAGAGGAAAATATGAATGAGAAAAGTGCTAGGTTGAGAGCAGAAAAAAGAGTTACATACAAGGATGATACAATGGCTTCAACCTCATCATCAGATACTAAAATTGATAACTTAGTAAAGGTAATGGAGAGGATGCTTGAAAAGATAAATTTGAATGATAGAATGCCTCCTAGAGAAAACCAAAATAGAAATAGAAACCAAAATCTCAGAAGAGACCCTAATCAAGATAGGAAAAGGGACAATGACCAACAAATTAGGCCTCCCTTTCAACAAAACTATCTTGATCAAGAAGAAGAAAGGGAAGTTGAAAGGTTGGAATAAAATAATGTAAAATTAATAGGATCTGACAGTGAGACAGATGTTTTTCTCACTGAAGAAGAATAAGGATTCTTCTCTTCAGAACAAACTAAATACAATAATGAGGATTCTAAGGATTACAGATTGGGGTTTGAAAATGCTATCATGGAGGTACACAAACAATACAATATTAGAAGCAAAGGTAGCCCAAAGAGTTCCAGTGACAAGAACACCAGTACTGCTGTTAAGAAAACCTCAGAAAATCAGCCTAAGAAAATAGCAAGTAACACCAACACTTTAGCCAAGAAATTTGATCAAAATAAAGACAAAAACATTCAGCAAAGTGTTGAACAAAACTTCCCTAGTACTTCTGCTAGTGGCCCTAACAAATCTGTCCCAAATAGTAGGCCAAATAAAGTTCAGCAAATCAAAATTGCTGAAAGAGTTTTAAATGACAAACCAGGTGTAAATATGTCAAAAACAATAGTTCCTTTCAGCCTTGAAGGGGAAATTGCCAAGATAAAAATCACCATACCCTTAGCTGAACTAGTATCTCAGGATG
This sequence comes from Pinus albicaulis, assembly GCA_034641835.2. Taxonomy (NCBI): domain Eukaryota; kingdom Viridiplantae; phylum Streptophyta; class Pinopsida; order Pinales; family Pinaceae; genus Pinus; species Pinus albicaulis. The sequence goes on along the minus strand of CM076581.1, from coordinate 357,259,160 downwards.
TATATAAAAAATAATTCTTAAAAGCTTTGAATATGGGCAGTGACACTGATACTTTAAACTTGGCAGATGATAAACCAGAATTATTTTTTTCTCCTGAAGTTGAAGGGAAATACCAAGAAGGGGTTGTCTCTCCCTTGTATGTCAGCTCGAATATACATGACAAAATCTTGCATAATTCCATGCTAGACTCAGGTGCTTCACACAATCTTATGCCCAAAGTAGTAATGGAAAGCCTAGGCTTAGAAATTACTAAACCATATAAAGACCTATACTCCTTTGATTCAAGCAGGGTCAAATGCTTAGGCCTAATCAAAGATTTGTATGTTAACTTGGCACATAGTCTAGTAATGGACATAGTTATAGCTGACATTCCCCCCAAGTATGGCATGCTTCTATCTAGATCATGGGGATCCAAACTACAGGGGAGCCTTCAAATGGACATGTCTTATGCCACCATCCCACTATTTAACCAGACTAGAATATTATACAGGGAATCCCACATGAAATACATGCTGAGAAATATAGATAGACCAAACAATTCTCCTATCTACTCCATCCATTCAAATTTGGATTCCTTTATCTTATATAACGAAGATGAAATCAGCCAACAAGAAAAGGAAGACAAAGGAGAATTTAGTTTACCAGAATAGTCAAATCTGCCATCAACTCAAGAAAAGAACAGTCCAGATTTTAGCAGCCTTGAACAATAGAAAGAAAATGAAAATGAGATTGAAATACCTTGGAAAATAAACTTTGATGGCTCTTGTAGCAAACTAAGTGCAGGGGCTGGTGTATGGATACAAAACACAAACAAAGGATTTTCTTATAAACTGGATTTTCCATGCACAAATAACTTTGTTGAATATGAAGCCCTCCTTATTGGCCTACACTTACTCAAAGATTTAAGAGCCGAAGGAATATCAGTCCAAGGGGATTCTGAGCTAATTATTAGAAATATTAAAGGGGATTATTTAACCAGAAACCCAAAACTCAGAGAATATAGGAATGCTGCTCTTGATCTCCTAAAAACCTTTGAAAAATATGAACTCATTTTCATCCCAAGAGCTAAAAATCATATAGAAAATGAACTTGCCTTTGCTGCCAGTAATTTCCAAATACTGCAGGAAAATGAACAGTTTGATATAAAGGTAAAAAATAGACCTACAATACCTGACAATGAGGATTATTGACAAGTGTTCGAGGGAGACAAACACATAGATGATTTCCTGCAATCAAACAATGATTTTTCCATAACAGCACCTACTTCAAGCAATGAGGAAAACTGTTTTAATGAAGAAAAAATCCCCGAAATAGAGCTGTCTTGTTATGCTAATGTAAAACATTTTGAACATCCTTTTAGAGAATAAATAGTTGATAGTACAGATCAGAAAGACCTGGAAGTTTTACAATGTAAAAATGATACAATTCCAAGAGGTCTTATACCATTAGAAAAAAATTCGATTTCAATGATGTAGCCAAAGAACCAAGGATGGAGCCTATAGAAACGAACATAGAAGAACATAACATAGGCAGCCTAGCAGAACCCAAAATGATAAAGGTATCCAGCACTCTCCCAGCCCATATCAAACAACAATACATAAAACTTTTCAAAGAATTTAAAGATGTGTTTGCATGGGGATATAAGGATTTAAAATCATATGATACTAGCATCATTCAACACAAAATCCCTCTTAAGGAAAATTAGAAACCTTTCAAACATAAACTTAGAAGGATAAACCATGTTTTATTACCTTTAGTTGAGAAAGAAATTAAGAAAATGTATGAGGTTGGGATCATAGTTCCCATCAGGTATTCAGAATGGGTTTCCAACTTAGTTTCTGTTAGGAAAAAGACTGTGGAAATTAGGCTCTACATTGATTTCAGGAATCTAAATAGGGCCTCCCTTAAAGATAACTATCCCTTGCCAAAAATGGATCATATACTTCAAAGGGTGGTTGGGGCTAAGAGAATTTCACTGTTGGATGGGTTCTCGGGTTATAATCAGGTTTTAGTACTCCCAAGTGACCAACATAAAACTGCTTTTACTACACCTTGGGGTACATTCATGTATGTCAAAATGTCATTTAGTTTAATGAATGCAGGGGCCAACTTCCAAAGGGCCATGGACATAGCCTTCTCAGAAGACACATGCTATTTCATAATCATTTATCTTGATCACATTACTATTTTCTCTAAAACTGATGAAGAACACTTGATTCATTTGAGAAATTTTTTTGAGAAATGTAGGAGATATGGCTTATCTTTGAATCCCAAAAAAACACTCTTTCATCTCCAAGAAGGAAAACTTCTTGGCCACATTATTTCTGAAGAGGGAATCAAAGTAGACCCTAAAAGGATTGATGGCATATTAAAGACCAGCCATCCTAGAAACCTTAAGGAATTACAATATTTCATTGGGAAGATAACTTTTTTAAGGAGATTCATTCCCAACCTTGCTGAGCTATTGAGAAATATCACAAACATGCTTAAGAAAGAGGTAGGTTTTAAATGGACAATACAGGCTAAACAATCATTTGAACTAGTGAAACAAGCTTTAAATCAAACATCAGTTCTTATTAGTCCTGATTTCACCAAGGATTTTTATATCTTTTCTTTCACATCTGAACATACAATAGCTGCAGTATTACTACAAAAAAATGACATGAGGAATGAAAAACAAATATCCTTTTTTAGTAGGGCTTTAAGAGATGCTCCACTCAAGTATAACATCATGGCGAAACAAGCCTTAGCCTTGATAAAAGAATTGAAAGACTTTAGAGTCTACATTTTGCATTCTCACATCATTTCTTTTGTCCTACATACTGTTGTCAAAGATATTCTAAGCCAATACCCTAATGGTAAAAGGGGAAAATGGATTGCTATTATTCTAGAATATGACTTAGAAATCAGGCCTACCAAACTAGTCAAAGGGCAGGGATTAACAAAACTCATGGCTGAGTCAAAATTCCAAACACTTGATATGAACATGGTTGATGTCTTAGAATAAATAGAGGAATTCATAGCCCCATTAATTGAAGAAACATTTGTGAATTCACCATGGTATGCTGACATCATATATGTGTTTCTTTATCTGAATGCCCCTCCTTCTTTGTCTAAAACTAAAGCTAGGTTTTTGAAACAGAAGGCTTTGAATTATTGCATATTAGATGAGGTTTTATATTGGAAGAATGTTGTTGTAATATTACTTAAATGTTTTCTTTAGAGTGATGCAGGAAAAATCATGCATGAGCTGCATGAAGGAGAATGTGGTGGACATCTGTACTGGAAGACTACAACAAATAAAATCCTCAGATCTGGTTACTATTCGCCCACCCTTTTCCCAGATACTCAGAAACTTGTCATGTCTTGCCATAAGTGTCAAATTTTTTATGGCAAAATAAAACTCCTACCTTTACCCCTACATCCCATCAGTGTTGAGCCTCCTTTTCAACAATGGGGCTTGGACTTCATTGGGGAAATTCACCCATCTTCTTCAGCCCAGAATAAGTGGATCCTCACTACCATTGATTATTTTACCAAGTGGATATAAGCCATACCCTCTAGGAATGCTACTGACTTTGTCATTATCAAGTTCCTTGAAACCAACATACTATCTAGATTTGGTTGTCTAAGAAAAATTGTCACAAACAATGTTGTTGCCTTCAAATCCAAGAAAATGGTTGACTTCTGCTATAAATATCGTATTACATTGGGTCATTCCACTGCCTACTATCCCAAAGGAAATGGATTAGCTAAATCCTCCAACAAAATTCTTGTCAATATTATCAAAATTTTTTGGAGCAGAATCAGAAATCATGGCATAGTAAGCTTGTTCATGCTTTATGGGATGATAGATTAACCACCAGAAAATCAATAAATATGTCCCCGTATCAACTGGTTTATGGCATGGATGCAGTCTTCCCAAAATCACTAGGAGTTCCAGTCATGAAACTCCTCCAAGAAGTAAAATTTGAGGAAAATGATATGCAGAGAAGGATCAATCAGGCCATGCATTTATAGCAGAACAGAGAGGAAGTGTACAGCAGAACACAAAAATTCCAAGAGAGTATCAAGAAATTATTTGACAAGAGGACAAAAGAAAATGATTTCCAAGTTGGAACTGTTGTTATAAAATGGGATTCCAGAAGGGAAGAGAAAGGAAAGCATGGTAAATTTGAAAATCTGTGGAAAGGGCCCTACATTATTCATTCTATCAGCGGTCATAATGCATTCTTTCTGCAAGAGCTAAATGGAGAATATTTATTTGGAGGTCCTATCAATGGCAGGATGCTCAAGCACTATTTCTGTCAAGAGTCCTAAAAATTCATAGCTTTTATTTTTCACTGTATATAACATTGTTTTTAAATTTGAAAAAAGAAAAATACAAAAACAATAGAAAAAGAAAAGAGGGAAAATTCAAAAGAGGTACAGCCCCATGCCCAAAAAAAGAGGATTTTCTAAAAGTGAGAAAATCTAAGTGCCACTGCTGGTTTGAAAATGATATATTGTTTAGTCATCTAGCCTAATCATGGCTGAACATTATTTAAATTTATGTTGATAAGTTAGTAGAAGCACAGATTGATAATATTTTTTTCAGACTTGGCTTATCAATAGAATAGATTAGGATAGAAAGGAAATGGTTCTAACAAGCTCAAAATTTGAACCAAGGAAGAATAGGAAAAGAATAAGCTCTAAATATATCAAAACCAGAGCTGGAAAAAGACTATAAGGATGTTTATAATTCAGATCTTAACCCTTCACCATTTTGTTTTATTTTTCTGCAAATAAAGTCTATGTGTAGCTTGTACATACAGCCATAGACACCATAGCAAATCGGACAGTCTAACCCTGATTTGACTGTGTTTAAATTTCTTGTTTTAGAAATAGAAATAAAATCTATCAAACAGATTAATCTTGACAGATAGTAGCTTAGGTAGAAAAATAAAGAGTTCAACAGTTTAATCTGGACTCTTGGAAGGGATAAGGACAGGATTAGATAGTTTATTTCTATTTTCAAAAATAAAATTTCAAAGAGTTTTCTAGCTCAAATGCACTCAAAAAGGAAGAAAAATTTCTAGGAAAAAGTAAGAGTGGGTAGGTAGAGATGCTATTTTGAAGAATTTACATGTTGCAGATTGATAAAAGTTGTCCTTTCCAGAGAAAAACCAGTAAGAAACGAAGAAATATCCCCAATGGATGAGGCACTGGTCTACTGAAACTCAAATATTTTTGAGGTTCTGGACACCTAAAAGGACAATTGTCCTCCCCAAATGGAGCCACTGTTAGTCATCCATGATTTTGACTTTATCCAAAGATGACTAAATGTAACAAACCCATATTTCTAGAACAAAATTGAAAGATACATTATGAGTTCTAGAAATCCCACTGCCTTCATCATTTCAAGTCCATCAGTCCACTTAAATATTCATCTATGTCTCCTAAAATGTTACCCTGTTGTTTCAAAAAGGAAACTTGTTTTAAGCCATTTTCACCACTCTTCCCTTTATCAACTCTTCATCTCCTCTGAAAAACCCCCCTTAAACCATTATAAACACCCTTATACTTGATTTAAAAATCCTCTTTCCTCCTTCATTTTCCTCTATTTTTCCTAAAAACCCTTTTTAAATCATCAAAAACCATTTTTATTGTTTAAAAATTCCCCTCTTTACCTAGCAAAACTTCTAAAAATTGGCCTAAAATCCCATTTTTTCCTAAAAAGTAGTATTTTTTCAATTAAAAGGTTTAAGCCCCTGAGGGCTTAAAATATTTGGCCCCTTTCCTCCATATGTTCGAGCGCTATGACCAAGTGCCCAAAACCCCATCGCATCGGCATTTCTTCTATGAAAACTCATTCCCTTTGCAAAATTTTCCTCGCCAATGTGATTAGCTCCTTTTCCCCTAGCCCCTGGTCACCCTTCCTCCACAGGACCATGCCGATACTTTTCTCTCTACCCAGGGGACCCACCTTTCCCCCTCCCATTTCCTTCGCAAAAACCCTATTCTTGTTTCCTAAAATACTATGTAAAATTCTGAACATTTTTACCTTTACTTTGTTTCAAATGTTTCCATCCCATCATGGCTTTATATTTGTAACCCAGTGAGTAAAACTGTCCCTTTAAAGAAGAAATGAATTCAACCCAAGATTAAAGAAGTTTATGAATATTCTTACCACCTTGTTGTAGCTTTCCTTCCCACCAGATGAGAGTAGTAACACTCAATCAAAGGGATGCTAGCTGGATCTTGTCTTCATCCTCTTTGATTTTTTGTATGCGGAAATACACTTCAACCTATCTTATACAACTATCTATCTTTTCTGCATTAGTTTATCCCATGAATACATGTAAATAAAACTTGACATCCAACTTGAAAAATGGAGTTTAAGATGAATTCCTTTGATTCCTATTAGAATCTTGAGAAGAGGAAGAAGAAGAATAACTTTCACTGGTGGATGGAGAGGGAGGAGGATATCCTCCTCCACCCTCATGCTATACCGATGCATGATCATCAAACTCTTTCTTATCATGATTGATTGTATTCTCATATTTTGTAAATAGATCATCAAATTTTTCTTCCATGTTGAAGAATATCTTGCGATAATTTTTCTCTTCTTCGTCTCGTGCATCATTATCGACCATGTTTTGTCTTCATGGTGCATGCCCCGCTTCGGGATCAAAGGATTTGAGGTTTCCTTCACCTCTTTAGAGCTTCTTCCTAGTTAGCATTCACTTATATAACTCACATTAAGAAGACCTTCTCCGATCCCAAACTTGATTCAGGATTTTTAACTTCAAGGATTCATTTAGAATTACCTATAACAGAGCATGTTAAATAGGTAAATTAAACCAAATGAACCCTGCTCAACAGTGAGGAGGCCTTATTTTATTAAGTGGCATCAAATAAATCAAGTAAAAGAAACTTTATGAAAATGACCCTTATACCTCCAATCAAGAATGATGGCCTGAAAATTGAGAGCTCAACTAAATAAATGGACATCACCATTGAATTCCTAGCAAAACATTGTGCAAAATCGACTATAAACTTGCTCAATTATAACATTGTCACCTCTGGCCCTCTAGGAGAATCTTAAAGTAATCTAGTTGATGCCTCTGCTTAGGGTTCCAATCATGGACTTGCCCCTAGTTCCGGTGCTCTCTAACTTCGCTGGACGATCAAATGATTTGAAAGGTGTTTATATAGTTTTGGAGGGAAAATTTAACAAAGTGGTTAATTGGCCCAACGACATATGGGGCGAATTCAGTTGGAGCTGCGTCGGGTTCAAAACCTGTCTGCTCCAAAATTAACATAGGTTTGTTTTCGTATTGGCATCGGTTGAATAAAATATAGAATTTTTGGGTGAGGGAGTCTAGGAGACGAGTAGACCAAACTAGCCTAGTGGGTGTTAGCCACCTATAAAAAAATTTCATACCAATTGGTGGCTAAATATTTTTTCGCCTTCAAGAAAAAATTTCATGTCCAAATTGTGAGTTCTTGAAGTCTTATGATGATCTTTACCCTCTGAGTTAATCTTCACTATTGTTTCACTTCTAATCCTTAAAGAACCTTGATGTTTACCAAAGAGAATTGCTCATGTGTCTCATTTTTCCCTCATTTTCCCTTCTCCATTATCCATAAACCCTTTCATTTACCTCTCATTCCCTCAAAATCCCCTTTAATGCCTTGTAAAATCCTTTTATAAGGTTTAAAACCCCTTTTTACTCTTATCGAAACCTTCAGAAACCTCTGAAAAACCCTCATTTTGGCCTAAAAACCTTAATTTTCCATAAGCCCTTAAGCCCCTTTCAGCCTTAAGCCCCAACCCCTTTCCGCATATGACCCGCGCCAAGACCATGCGCTCATTAGGGGAATTTTGAAGTCTAAAATGGGCCTCCTAAGGAAATAATAAAATAATAGCTAAACCAATAAAATAATATTTATGAGTTTGCAATTCACTTTTTGCACCACAATCCATGTAACCATAGTTAAATTAATTTCAAAAATTGTACCAAAATAAAATTAATAAAAAAATTGTATTGATGTGACTATTGTTACACATTAATTTGTCACTGTCCCTACCATTCCCCGTCCCGCACATTGGAGGGCCCATTATGTAACCTGTGAGCAATGTCATGCCTTGAAACCATCATCATTGCATTCCTCTAAACATGAGCTTCAATTGCCCTAAAGACATCTCCTTGCAAAAAACCATAAAAACATCCCTTTTTGCATTGGCGCGGGCAGCCAGTTCATCACTCGCGCCAATGAGGAAAATCCTGCAAAGAGGCCGTGCCAACTGGCGCTCTGTCCCAGAGTCGCAGTCGCGCCAGCCAATTGAAGGAGTGTTTTTTAAATAAGAAAGGCGAAAGTTTTGTTTCAACAAACTCAGAAACAACTATCTATCTTGAGTTGGGAGGTTTGGCTCCGGGAATTCCATGGAAGGGAAGTGGTTTTCCACCTCCCATGGAAGCTTCCTTGATGATAGGGCCAATCCCACAATTATAGGGATCCCAACTCCCCTTCATCCTTCTATAAAAGCTTTCCCGTTGCCATTGCAAGCTAGGCTTGAAGTGCCTGAGCTTTGAATCTCCAAATTCCCAAGAGCCTTCATGCTGCAAGAGCCCTCATTTTTCCCTTAAGGCCGACTCAAGCAAGGAGACTATCGTCGAGAGACTCTAGAGAGGCTTGTCCCTTCCCTGGCGAGCTTTGCGAGACGTGAACGACTGGAGACCCTTCCGAAGGAGACCTCAGCGTCAGAACATTGGTTGTACTCTCTTTCGATTGCTTATTAATGAATGACTACTGGTTATGGTTCCACTCTGTTTTTCACTTATGATAATGATGATTTATATCCTTTCTGACTGATATATAGTTGTGTATTCTGGATTTTATGCTTGTATTCGTGTTGTTTCTTGCATGTGCAGGTGTCCATCCACGGAGATCGTGGGGATCGTGATCTGCCGAGGCTGAGGAACGGGAATGCCGTCTCTTCCACGAATCATAGCACTGGACTCCAGGTAGGCCTCCATCGTTGGTCTGTTTATTCGCAACTAGGAACTTGCGCTGTAGCATTTGATGATTGTTGCTAGACCCCTGCTGGGCTAGTAGGGATCGCCTCTGTCCGCAGAGGGGATTTACCTCCTCAACAATTTGGCGACTCCACTGGGGATCGTCTAGTCTTGACTGTCTCGTTTGGATTGTCTCGTTTTGATTGTTTTGTGGTTTTCCTTGCTTGGTTGGCCTTCTGGGCTGGGTTCTTTTGTGTTTTGGCTTTTGGTTCAGCCCCAGAGGATCAGATCTAACCTCTGCTTTTTTGAATTTTCACCTTTTCATAGTTGGCTTGATTGGCGCGAGTTTAGCCCTGACAGTCGCGCCAGTTGGCGCAGTTTGCCAGTTCATCACTCGCGCCATCCCCTGTCTGGCGCGGATTACAGCCAGACAGTCGCGCCATTTCCTGTAGGTGGTAGGGTTACCCTTGTTCGGAAGCTTCTTTTGGTCAGTACTTTGCTTCTGGGTTTGTTTTGGATTCTGCTTGAAGTGGTGAGTCTGGTCTTGGTTGGGAGAAATTCTTTGTTTTTTCATTTTCAGGCGTTGGCGCTTGTTGTCAGTTAGCAACCCGCGCCAATTGGCCATTGGTGCTAGTTGTCAATGTGCAAGTCGCGCCAATTGTTGCCAATTGGCGCTAGTTGTCAATGGAAAAGTCATGCCAATTTCAGGGTGTATGAAAATTGAGATTTTTTCCCTAAATCCTTCACCGGTGTGTCTTTCCCTTCCGGTATTTTCCTTGTATGAGCATAGATTACATTGCTCATTGTTTGGGATGTCTTCTTTCCATGATTGCTTGATGTAAAAGGTAATGAATGCCTTGTTTTGATCTCATTCTTTGGAAGTTCTCTTTGTGTTTTGTCAACTTTTGAGGAATTTTGTTACAAAGTGTTTTGAAACAACGATTGCATTCTTAGTGTTTATTTACATCTCTTTTGCATTCATCCTTCATTAATAAGCTTTGCGTTTATTTAGTTTTCGTCTCAAAGTGTCCTTTTTGTTAAAATGCATTAGATCACATCGCATTGAAAAGTATTTTGAGATTTATCATTGAACTTAGATCACATTGTTTAATGATTGAGAGCTAAAAATCGCTTTGTGTGCATTCTCTTTCATTGAAAGCATGCATTATGTAGATTCTCATTTCATCGAAAAATGCATTGAGTGCATTCTTATTATTTGAAAAGAAAAAGGAAATTGTGCATAGATTACAATTGCATAGTTTTCGGAAAAAGAATTTTGCATAGATTACATTGCATAATTCGCTTCGTTGAATGTTTTAGAATACTTTTGGATAGCGAAAGTCATCTAGTTTGGAAAAGTTTCATTTTTAGTTTTTCTATTTGTTGCATCATTGTTTGAAGCTCTTCCCTTAACTAGATAGCATTCATCGAATTGAAAAGCTTTCTTTTCTCATGTAGCTGCATACAGGAGATTGTCATATGACATATGGTAGGGCCTTGAAACCGAAACATAATTGAAGATCAACCATAAAATTTACTCAATTTACCTAAGGAAGCATTGAAACTTTAACGAAATATTTAGAGGTCTAGGCTAGAGACGTGTTCCGGCGTCGTTAAACCTAGTAGCTGTCGTTCGCCTCTTGGCTTTAGACAGCACTAGTATGGACTTGTGCTCCCCGTACCGTCGCGTATATAAAGGGAGACCCCACTAGGTTGCTATCCTTTATCCGTAGGAAGCCGAGTTTGCCGCCTTATACTCGTGATACACCGGACACAGCATTCGGGGAGATTTCCTACACGTACGTTAAGTCCTTGGTTGATTTCTCTTTCATTTTTGAAACCAAGGTGTATATTACAGTTCACGGTTATTTGGTACACCCTTTGCCTAGCATTCCTGAGTAGTCAGTTCGATCTTTTCTGACTCTTTAAATTTGAAAAGGTCATCAAGCGCTTGTCCTTTCACGCTTGTTTCCAATCTGAAAGTGATAGAGTCACCTTTTTCCTGTTTCTTGACTCTTAAAATATGAAATGGTAGAGTTTTGTTTCAATTTTTTAAAAATTAACTGCCCACGAAATATTCCTGGTTAAGGTTAGTTTCCTTAGGGTGTTGTTCTGAAGATCGTTTCTTATGGCAACTTTTCCGGAGTTCACCAACCAAGGAATCCCTCCCGATGGGAATCCTGGTCCTTTTCCTCCTTTTGGAAATGTTGGTGCTCCCTACATGGCAACATTGTCCCTCCCTGGGTTAACTGTTGGGTTGCCTGTTTGGTTGTTTTCAACCTCTGTGGTCTCGAATGTCTCAGCTACTGTTCAATCAGTTTCTCCGCCTGAACAACGTCATGTTGATTCTAAGGTGGACCTCTCCCCTTCTTCGCCTGTTTTTGCGTCCTCCTCTTCTTCTTCGCCTGGTGAAAGTCTGGATTCTAGTAACCAGGTGGCTAGGAAGAAGAAGAAGAAGACAAAGAAGAAGAAGTCTGATAAGCGAGAGGATAAAGTTACAGCTACTGTTCTTATTGATAAAACTTCCAACCCTCCGCGGAAAGTCAAGTTCCCTTGCATGTTGTGCACGGGAGACCATCTTCTTCGAGATTGCCCTAGCATTCCCAAGGTGCTCGAAGTATGGTCCAACGGTCTTCCACCGTTGCCTTTGGCTTCCGGGAGTCAGGTTGGGGGAAAATCTTCAACTAGTGCTGGTAAGGCTCCTAAGAAGCATTGTAAGATCACCAGTCCCTGTAAGTTGTGTGAAGGGCACCATGCCATCCACCTTTTTCCGTATATGGATGAAGCCAAAAGAGTCTTGGACAACGCAGCTATTTCTCCGCCGTGCCTTCCGGCTGGTTACAAACAGCTTTCTTTGAATCCTCCACTAGCTGATCCTACAATTGGTCAAGAGTCATCCTTGGTCAATCCCGCTCCTCCGGAAATTTAGATTCAGGAATCCATTCTTGACCAACCATTGGTCGTGGGATCGGTTGAACTGGCCCCGTCTGCGGTGCACCAGGTCTTTTCCGTTGAGAGTGGACCTCGCATCCCTCATGTCCTTCTAGTTTCTTCAGATTCCTCGGACTTGGAGAAAGATTCTCCTGTCCATATACCTCAAGAAGCTACTCCTCCCACCTTCGAGATGGAGGTTGTGGAGGATGCTCCTTCTTCTTCCGTAACACCGGGGGAAGACCTTCTCGAGTCGATGGTAGCCCCTCCGAGTAGTTTGGTCGCTTCCTTTGATTGGAATCGATTTTCGGGATACCGCCTTCCGTCTTATGTGCCTTTCGAGATCACAGTACAGGCTTTTGGTCTGGTTGTACCCAGCACCATTATAGATGAAGGTGCGTCTGTTAGTGTTCTATCCTCAACTACCTGGCAAGATTTTGGTTCACCACCTCTTGCGCCTGTTACGCAGAATCTGTTGGCTTTTAACAGAAGAATGAGTCAACCATTAGGGATCCTTCCAAGGTTACCTGTTACTTTGGGAGGTAAAACCGTCCATATGGACGTGATGGTTGTTCCAGGCCCCTTGGATTTCAATCTGTTCTTGGGGCGCGATTACACCTATGCCATGGGAGCACTTTTATCCTCCCTTTTTCGTGTGGTTTGTTTTCCGCATGAAGGACGGATCGTGACCATTGATCAGCTTTCGTTCTTTGGTCCTGATGTGGCAGCTGGCCCGCCATCATCCCTTCCTGGTTTTTATCCACCCGTTGTATCTGCCCCACCGCAGGTCAACTATGTGGCTACCTACCCCATGCCTGTACTAAGTGAAAGCGCCATCATGCATCAGGTGCTGGGGGCATTGGGTCCCAACTTCCGGGATGTTTTCCTTCCATCGGGAGTGGAACTCTTGGAAGCGATGAATTCTTGTTCATTATGATGAGGTTGTCAGAGCAGAGTTCCTTGTCTTGTGTCAAGCTCCCTAAAAAATGAAACAAGGTCGTTGGAGCAGAGTTCCTTGTCTTGTGTCAAGCTCCTTAAACCATGAAACAAGGTGTCATGAGGATAGTTCTTTTAATGTGTCAACCTCGTTAAAACAATGAAACACGTTCCTGTTCAATTCGAGTCTTGGATCAGTTCTCGTAAAATCCCAGTTGAGTCTTTCTTAGATCTCGTAATTTGAACCTTCACTCCATCTGCCTTTCATATGGATTGAAGCTTGGGGGGCATGTACCTTGGATTGAGTCGCCATGCTGGGGGCATGCTTACTTTTTCAAGCATAGTTTGTTTCTGTTTCAAGCTTGTGTAAAAATGAAACTGGTTTCAAGCATAGTTTATCGTTGTTTCAATCTTGTGTAAAAATGAAACCAACTTCAAGCAGATTTTTCTGATTTCAAGCTTGTGTAAAAATGAAACCATTCCCATTTTACCCCTTGTGATTGCCATTTTATCAGCCTGTTTTGCCAGGTGAGCCTTGGTTTTCTCATTCCATCATCACTATCAGCTTGGATGATCATATGCCTTCACTTGGTTGTTTTACCTGTTCCTGAGGAACCGCTGCGATGAGTGGTCTTGTTAGCCAGCCTCTTGACTTTTACTTTTTTTGAGCAGTTCCACCATTATCGGAACCGGTTGCTACCCATTATACCACTCGTTCCTTTAGGAGGAGTCAACTTTCAGCTCTTTTCTGACTCTTAAAAAATTGAAAAGATTGCCGAGACTCTTGTCGTTTCGATCTCGTTAAAGTGGCTGCGAAACGACATCTACCCAGTATACGTTTACCCTTTTTCGGGCTGGGATGGATTATTTACGAAAAAGGAATACCCTAGCCTATCGCGACGAGGAGGTTTTCCCGGATATTTTTTTCTACCTTTTCGGATCTGGGGAACTATTGATGAAAAGGGACCTTTGGAGTTTACTTTTCTGTTGTCTTTTCAAACTCTCTAAACATGAAAAGACGTCGAGTTCTTCCTTTGTTAGAATCGTTAAACCCTGATGACATCAGATTTAGTCGAAATGACGTTCTTCGAGTTCCTCCTTCCTAGGGCTCGTTAAATGTACTATGATGGATTCGCCCGAAGGGCGGACTTATATGACAAGCATATGTTATCCTCTTCAAGCTTGTGTAAAAATAAAGAGGTACTCGCCGAAATGGTGGGGGAAAATGGAACCACAATCATTGTCGTGTCGGCAGTATGTCGCTCTTGAACATGGCACTTGTCTGCATTTGTGTCGGGTTGGGGACATCTCATCTCATTTTTCACTTGCCTCCGTGGGTTTGGGTAATCCCTTTTGACCTCTCATCTGCTCTTTGCCTCGTCATCATGACCTCTGATCTCTTGATGTCAAATACTGCCAAAACCACTATTTGTGCCGTTATATGTTCAAGAGAAGTTGACCTCTGCGAATATCAACCTTCCTCTGATTCTCATATGATCCTGATTCACAAAAAAAACATTATGTTCCTCTGTCTCGCGTCGATGATGTGGGAAACATTATGGCTCACCTTCGATCAAGGTCACTTCCTGTTGGCTTCAGCTCATTATCCAGGAAGTTGATCTAGAGACTCCTTTATGGCACCTTGGAGCCTGCATGCCTCAATGGCAGGTTCGTCGCATTCAACGTGAGGTTCTCATCATTGGCCTCCGATCGAGTGATTCTACGGGTGTTCGACACCAGCTCATTGATTCACATGCCGTAGATTGTACCTATAGCACCTTGAGGGACATCGTCATTATTGGTGGGTCCTCTCGCGTTTGTTAACAACTCTCATCATTGGCTGGTAATCGGACGATGTTCTTGCATGTTCGACTTCAGCTCACATATTCGCATGCTTGAACTTCTACTTTGTTTGGGTCGAGATGGAGCGCAAGACCCTGGATTGTGTCTATTGTAATCTAGGCTGCGATTTTGTGGATTATTATTTACATGACTTATTCACTGGATGGATGCGACCATACCTGAGTCTATTTATCGATCCTCACTGGATGGCTGTGACCATACCTTGGATCTGGATTATTGTATACTTTGTTTTTTATGGCTGCGTCCATACCACATATACATCATGTACTTGAGATATCAATTGTATTTATCCACGCAGGTTTTTCGACGGCGGAGCTTCAGTTGGACATGTTCTCGTAAAGCATTTCACCCCTCTCTCTCTCTCTCTCGGGCCTCATGCTTTACGGGGCATCTGTTACACAGTTGTTTTTCACCGTCCCTACCATTCCCTGTCCCGCACATTGGAGGGCCCATTATGTGACGTGTGAGCAATGTCATGCCTTGAAACCATCATCATTGCATTCCTCTAAACATGAGCTTCAATTTCCCTAAAGACATATCCTTGCAAAAAACCGTAAAAACATCCATTTTTGCATTGGCGCGGGTAGCCAGTTCATCACTCGCGCCAATGAGGAAAATCCTACAAATAGGCCGCACCAACTGGCGCTTTGTCCCAGAGTCGCAGTCGCGCCAGCCAATTTAAGGAGTGTTTTTTAAATAAGAAAGGCAGAAGTTTTGTTTCAACAAACTTAGAAACTGCTATCTATCTTGAGTTGGGAGGTTTGGCTCTGGGAGTTCCATGGAAGGGAAGTGGTTTGCCACCTCTCATGGAAGCTTCCTTGAAGATAGGGCCAATCCCATAATTATAGGGATCCCAACTCCCCTTCCTCCATCTATAAAAGCTAGCTCATTGCCATTGCAAGCTAGTCTTGAAGTGCCTAAGCCTTGAATCTCCAAGTTCTGAAATTCCCAAGAGCCTTCATGCTGCAAGAGCCCTCATTTTTCCCTTAAGGCCGACTCAAGCAAGGATACTATCGTTGAGAGACTCTAGAGAGGCTTGTCCCTTCCCTGGCGAGCTTTGCGAGACGTGAACGACTGGAGACCCTTCCGAAGGAGACCTCAGCGTCAGAACATTGGTTGTACTCTCTTTCGATTTCTTATTAATGAATGACTACTGGTTATGGTTCCACTCTATTTTTCACTTATGATAATGATGATTTATATTCTTTCTGACTGATATATATTTGTGTATTCTGGATTTTATGCTTGTATTCGTGTTGTTTCTTGCATGTGCAGGTGTCCGTCCACGGAGATTGTGGGGATCGTGATCTGCCGAGGCTGAGGAACGGGAACGCTGTCTCTTCTACGAATCATAGCACTGGACTCCAGGTAGGTCTCCATCGTTGGTCTATTTATTCGCAATTAGGAACTTGCGCTGTAGCATTTAATGATTGTTGTTAGACCCCTGCTGGGCTAGTAGGGATCGCCTCTGTCTGCAGAGGGGATTTACCTCCTCAGCAACTATAAATAAGAATGATCTTTTCAAGAAAAAGTGATTATCATTGAACAACTAATGCATTTGTCCTTTGGACTTAAATAACTTAAAATAAAATATAAATATAAATTTATAAATTCTTAATTATGATATGTTATTAATAAAAATTTATATTATTTAAATTGTATAATAACATGTAATTAATATACTATATAAAAATAATATAATATAATATAATATAATAAATGTATAGGGATATGCATTGTTTCTTTCAATAAATATAAAATGACAATAATATATTTTTATTCAAAAAATGTGAAATGACATTAATTATGAGTACTTTACTTTGACTTTAAAAGTACTTAGAGCACTACCATGGTTAACCATGAGTTTTTATCCACCATTTAGAATGTGACAAGTAAATACCTTTAACTCAATCAATGCCACCTCAACCATTGGGGATGATGTCATCCCCTAAAATGTGATTGGTTCCAATAAAGTGAATTTTGATTGTACATTTTCCTTAGAATGCCCATTTTAGACCTCAAAACTCCCCTAATGAAGCGCTTAATCGCATCGCAAAAAACTTTGCTGCATCGCAAGTTTAAAATCACATCGCAAACTTTCATTTGACCCTTTTTTGGTTCTTTTCCTTTTCTCCGATGCGATCGCACAATCAATTCTCCACCGTTGATCTTCTCTATTGTGCCCAGATCCAATAGTCCATATTGCTCCCCGTTCCAAACTTGCCACTCTACCTTTTCCTTTATGATTAAATTCTGACCGTCGATCTAGCTTTAAGATCGACGGCTCTCGCTCCATCGCAAAATCGACAATCGCAAATCTCTTATCTAGTTCCTTTGACCTCCAGCGACTGCGATCCTGCGATTAAATCTCAACCATTGAATCCACAAGAACCAACAATTCAAATTTAATCGTGCTTCGTCATAAACCCTTCACCATCGTGCCCACTGATTAAATCTCCACCATTGATCTCTAAAACCGATTCGACGATCAGCGCTTAATCGTGCATCGCAAAATCAAAAGCCTCGGTATTTTGGCCCCTTCCCTTTTCTCTGATGCGATTAAATCCTAACCATTGATCTCTCTTAGATCCGACGGTCTGTGCTTCATCGCATTATTCTCATCCATTCTATAAGCCCTCGGACATAAACCCACCGATTAAATCTTTACCGTTGGTCTCTCCTAAATCTAACGGTCCGTGCTCAAACGCATCGGCACATTTCATTGTCACTTTACCCTTTGACCTCCGCCGATGCAATCCTACAACAAGATCTTCGTCGTTGATCTACTCTTAATCTGATGGCTTGCATTCATCCTTTCTGCCGCCCATTATAAAAAGGTGGGTCTCCTCTCCTTTGTATTTCTCCGCCAATTTCCTTTGAAAACCTAACCTTTTCTATAAAATATTCTTTCCCAACAAAAAGGTTTAAAAGGAATCCTACCGTCAATCTTCGAAGATCTAAGGCCGTCAGGCCTTATTCATCCACCCATTCCATTTCCTTTCTTTTCTTCCTATTTTCTTCATTTTTCAATCTTAACCGCTCATTAAAGAAATTGAACGATTGGATAGCCTATTTCACCGTCCACTACGGGCCAATTTTCGCTAACGTCACTTGGACCCTGCATACACTTTACCTCGCAGCTCTTCATCCATCGTGCTCAAACCTGCACCGTTGGATCTGGATCCTCCAATCCAACGGCCCAGTATCCATAACGCGTAATTTTTGAACCCTTTCCACAGTGCGCAAATTTTACGCAATATGGGTGGTTTTAGAAATACACGTGTTGAATGCAGACCTATATCGCGTTCCAAAAGAAAAAAACCGTATACCACCCAAACGCAATGTGAAAACCGCTGTCAGTTTTCTGCTATACCACTTCCCTTCATTAACATTACTTTTTCATCTTTTAATCTTAGTCGTTGATCTTTGAGATCAGACGGTCCTGTTTTAATCTTGCCCCCATTCCCTTTTCACCCAACTCTCTCCCAAAAGACTCAATAAAGAAATATCCACCATTGATTATGCTAATCCAATGGCTCTTATTTGCTCCCACACCCAAAACCTCCAAAGCAGTTTAAACCTATCCTCGCAGGATTTTATTAAATTTTGTGTGTATTTTACAAGATATTAAGGTTTTGTTCACATTTTTAAAATAAAACAAAAGCCAGGGATGACAATCCCCAGGCCATTCATTCATGAAGAAAGTGAATCCACATGATTCAAATGATGATTCCACCTATGTTTCATGAGCATTGGTGAAGTCACAAAACCTCTGCGCGCTTGCAAGATAACCAAAACACAGTGAATATCAAACAGAGAAAGAGTATCAACGTCAAAGGATTAAATCAAAGAAGAAATGAAAATTAAATGATTTAAAATAGAGTTTCAAGGGATTAAGGCACAAATTCGAGAATCAAAGGCCTAATCCACAGTTGTTAAAGGATAAATACCAGAAATAAAGATCAAGGCCTGATTAGGCCTAAGACACAGAGTAAAGCAAATTAAAAGTGTTTTAACAATAAAAAAAGAGATATATCAGTCCGAAGAACCTCCACTGCCACATTAGAGGCTAATTGAATCCTCTCCAGCTACCAAAAGCCACTTGGAGCCTCGAAGGAATCACAGAAGGCATAGTTATTGCCTTAGTCAGTGATATTTTGCTTAAAGTAGCCAAAGTTATTGCAAACCTGCTTAAAGAGTTTTTAAGTCAACAAAAACTGCCTAGTAGCTTAATACTTAATGAAAACCAATTAATATAGAGGAAATATCAGAAATCTTATCTATTGAGCCCCTCAAAGGCTGAGAAGCATTAACTTGTATTAATTGAACTAAAAGATATTTTCTTTCATCCCACCTCCTCTTTCTTCTATAAATACTTCAGAAGAAGATGAGATATAGGTTGGTCTCTGAATATATATTGCATGTAAATATTTTTTTGAAGCTGCTGAAGCTCTGTTTGTAATTGAAGATACATAAGCTGAGATGAGAAGTTTGAAGCTGTAGAGACCCACTGGACTTGAAGATTGTAACTGGTTTGAACATCGAATACAAGCTGATTTATGGGATCCTGGTCTATGTCAATGGTGATGTTTTTCTTATTATAAATTGTTATTTTCTTTTATTTACATTCTATCCATCTTCTCTGATAAAGAATAGAAAATATAGAGCTAGGATTTACTCTTTGCAGTACCCTACTCTCATTGATAAGCTTTATCTTCATGTTTTCCTCCTTTGTTTATTTAAGAATGATTTAATACAGTCCAAATAGTTAAGTAACGTTGGTGAGCCCATGTATTACTGTCTAAACTTCAAACATTGTTCTTGAATGATGTTTTCAGTTTATGCTAAGTAGAGTTCAACTAGGGAAGTCTATGGTTAGCCCTATCCTCTAGTTTTATCTCCAAAGATTGTCTGAAATTTTCTCTAAGAGTATGTTGAAAGTAGGCAAGGTTCAAAGTACTTACCTGATCTTAGACTATTCTTTGTTTATCTTAAATGTTGTCTTGAAAATTTTGCTAATTAAAGAATGAACTAGGGAAGTCTATGGTTAGCCTTGTCCTCTATTTTCTTCTCCAACAGTTGCTTTGAAGATTTTCTCTTTGAATATGTTGAAAGCAGTATAGGTTCAAAGTCCTTACTTGATCTTAATCTATTCTTAATGTTTTTAAATGTTTTCTATTGAAAGTGCATCAAAAGCAGGCTCGTTTCAAAGTACTTACCTGATCTTAGATTACTTTTATGTCTTTCCTTAAGTGCATGCCAAAAGTAGGATAGTTTCAAAGTACTTACTTGATCTTAGGCTTCTCTTTGTTCTTCATCTATTTGATCTTCATTTCTTATTGTTTCATTCCATAAAATCAACTTAAAGATATCCTTTGACATAGATGACTTGCCCCATGGACCTTGAACCTTGCTGCTTCAATTAAATCCTATTATGACTCCATAGCCCAATGGATTGAAGCTGATTCTTGCCTATCTTGTTAGCTGAATCATTCCTTCACTTTCATACATCTTCACCCTTCATTTAAACTTCCTTCACCTTCATTTATCTTTGCCCAACCAAAAGAAACAAAAAACCTTGTTCTTCATAACTAGCCTAATATTATATTTCAAGCCTTAAAGATAAATCAATCTTTCCACTTATAGAGAGATCCCTCTCTGGATTCAAGAGGGCTAGATCCTAGAATACCAAAGTGGTTCAAATGTTTTCTCTATAGCTTTAGTCTTGCCAATCTTCTAAAATTACAAGGAACTAACAGTGGGTTCGAGCTCTACCGCCCTTGGAACATATGAAATATGGCAATCATTGGTGGGGTGAGGGTCGATCCGCCGACAGGTAGCTCACCCAATATATAATATAAGTTATGTATGGTGGGGTTCTGCAGGGATGGTGACCCGCCGACCCTTTTTTGGTTTTTACATGTATTACCTCTGGTGGGGTGGTATCTGCCCACCCCTATTATCTATTTTTTTGAATTTTTATATAACTAATTGGTTGTTTTCAATTTTTCCGAAAATAAGGGTTATTGGGAAAATTAACCATTTGAAAAATTTATCGATTTTTGAAGGCCATATTTTGTCTGTCGAGTTCCTATCAATTTTTTTCCTCCTTAAGCCTACCACTTGTCCATGTTTGACCAAAATTTTGACTAGCTATAACTTCACCATACAAACTCGGATTTGAGTGAAGCTCGCACCATTGGAATCGGGATGATGAGACATACGATTTGGTCCTAGTTTCACTTCCATCTGAAAAGTTTGATTTTTGAGCTAATTTCAAGGCCACTTGTACTTCTAGATAAAGTTCATCATATTTTTTCCTTAAGATCCCAATACCTTTAGAAATTAGATATTTTTTTCATTTTTTTGTCTTTGAGTTGCTTTTTTTTCCATCACTTTTCTTTCTTCTTGATAGCCTTCTTCAGTGGGGGATTGGGTGCTTGGGTTGTTTTTATTTTATTGTCCCCTTTTTGTATTATTTACAGTTTCTGCACTTTATTTTCTAGCGACATTGGGATCATAAAAAATTACCACTTAATGCATCCATTGATACATTCTTTAGTCAATCACACTCTAAGCGAATGTGAGCTTAGTTACAAATGCCAAGACAAGACTTAAAATACTCCACATTAAGAATAACTTAACTCAAATAGATTAAGCCCACTCCAGCACTAGGGAAAAACAATATTTGTAGCTAGATTTAGGATTGATGGGTTAGGATTCCAAAAACACCTATTCATCACTTACACTAGGACATAGGCATTTTTCATTATAGTGAGCTTAAAATCCTTCACAATCCCATGGTCCAAAGTCGGTGTGCACCAAACACCAATTTGAGAGGGGGTTAGAATTAAGTCTCATGTGTCCAACTCTCTGTGATGCTACCTGACTCAATTGTATAGGGTTCCACATTGTTGACTGACTACCAAAAGGCCCAAGACTTGACTGCCCCCATGGGATGAACATAACCTTAGTGGCCAATATTAGGAAAACACCCTATAGGGGTGGTTGTTGGTAAGCAGACACTCCTCTTCCCTACCTTCTCGTAAACAATTATGCTAGCAGAAATCGAACCCCTCCAAGTAATAAGTATTTTAGAAGGTTGTCTAAAATATTGGAACTAGGACTTGTTTGAGGATTTAGACAACCTTTAGGCTAGAGCTCATTTTTTATTTGATAGTGTTAGTCATCCATGATTTTGACTTTATCAAAAGATGACTAAATGTAACAAACCCAGATTTCTAGAACAAAATTGCAAGATACATTATGAGTTCTAGAAATATCACTGCCTTCATCATTTCAAGTCCATCAGTCCACTGAAATCTTCATCTATGTCTCCTAAACATTTACCCTGCTGTTTCAAAAAGGAAACTTGTTTCAAGCCATTTTCACCATTTTCCCCTTAATCAACTCTTCATCTCCTTTGAAAAACCCCCCTTAAACCATTATAAAAGCCCTTATACTTGATTTAAAAATCTTCTTTCCTCCTTCATTTTCCTCTATTTTTCATAAAAACCCTTTTTAGATCATCAGAAACCATTTTTATGGTTTAAAAATGCCCCTCTTTACCCATCGTAACTTCTAAAAATTATCCTAAAAACCCATTTTTGCCTAAAAAGCAGTCTTTTTTCAATTAAAAGGTTTAAGCCCTCGAGGTCTTAAAATATTTGGCCCCTTTCCTCCATATGTCCGAGCGTTATGACCAAGCACCCCAAACCCCATTGCATCGGCATTTATTCTATGAAAAAGCATTTCCTTTGCAAAATTTTCCCTGCCGAGGCAATTAGCTCCTTTTCCCCTAGCCCTTGGTCACCCTTCCTCCACAGGACTGTGCCTGAGAGTTTTCCCTCTACCCAGGGGACCCACCTTTCCCACTCCCATTTCCTTCACAAAAACCCCATTCCCCTTGTATAAACCTTCCCCTGACCATTTTTCTCTGACATGATCCTAGCTATCGATCTGCAAGATCTGACGGCTAGATATGTCTCTTCCATCCCTTTCCCTTACCCCACTCCATAAACCCCGAGCCCAATCTCAACCGTTAATCATATAGATCCAACAGCTCTTATCCCATCTCCCATTCATTCTTTCCCTAACCATCAAACCTATTCATCTCCACACTGAACCCCACTGTCGGTTCGCTTCATCCAACGGTTCGCATTCACCCAAGCCTTTACCACCACCAATTGACCTTTCCGCTCGATGAAAAATTAGCCCACATCATCATATGACCCACCTTCCACCCACATAACACCCAACCAATCTCCGGCCGACACCTGTCTCCCACTAAGCTCCCACCCGCACACCTTTCCATCGCACTCATCTCCACACCGTCGGATCTAGCCCCCCTCATCCAATGGTTAGGAGCGCATATCACGCGCATTTTCCTCCCAAGGTTTAATACCTCATTTCCACGAGAAACCATCAGCTTAAAAAAAAGGATGCATGTCGCGAAATAATTCGATCACGTTCACTTTTCAAAAAACCACTTACCACCCGAGGGTCATGCAAAAACCATTTGCAGTTTTCGCAAAACTGCCGAGCCATTTTTCGCGCCTCCATTCAATTTCAACCCGGTTTTCACAGTTTGTTTTCGCCTCTCCGCCATATAAAACCCTCCTCCAGTTGCATCTTCACTTTCGACCAGCTCCTCTGCCACTCCTCAACCTCTGCACGTAGTTTTTCCAACCCCGTAGGATTATATAATGTGTTTATTGGTTTTTACAGGTTCTATGGCAGTTTTAAGGGCCAAAAACCCTCCCACAGTCCATAAAAGGCCGGGCTAGAAGGTAATGACTTTCACAGTCCAAACAAAGGCCAAGTAATGAAGAAATGGACCTCCATGGTTTCATTTCATGGCTTGATCAGTGCTTATAAGCACGAGTTATACGATCAAACCCTCGACGCACTAGAAGAGACCCTACACACAACAAAACAAAGAAAAATCAGTAAAATAGGAAGAAAGGCCAAAGAAACAGAAATTAAAAGCTTAATATGATGATTAAAAGATGAAGACACAGCTAAAGATAAACTGAGAAAGATTTGAAGCAATTCCGAAAGGGGTTAAAGGCTAAAACAATGGATTAAAGGGAAAGCCAACGAATAGTCACAGTGAAAAGGGTTAAGGCTGAAGATCGAAGGATTAAAAGTTTAATCTTACAATTTTAATGATAAAACACAGTTTAAAGGTGGATACAGTCAGAAAAAGGACAAATTGAAGACCGAAGAAGGCATGATCAGCCTCAAAAACACAAAATCAGAGTCAAAACAGAGTATCAAGGTATAAAGAGATAGAAAGAAGTGTTAAAAGTTTAAATTAGCAGATCAAGGCTAAAAGAGCCTTAAAACACAATTTTATGATGAAATCAAGGCAAAGAAAGCTTAAAGACAGCCTCGAATACATCAAAAGGGGAAGTTATTCACTTGATAGGTCAATATTGACACCTTTCACTTGCTTTATACCTCAAAAGACAAATAGATAGTTATTACACTAAAAGAGATATTTTAAACTATCAGAACAGTTATTGTAAAGACAAGAAAAGGCCTCAAAGTCAATCTTTTCAGCTATTTTATCCTCAGGAAGTAAAGACAGATTTAATACATAGATTAGTAGTTGAGAGACATTCCTACCTTATGCCTTGCATGGTTTTTAAGGATAGGAATGCATTTACTATGTCATTTATAACATTTTGAACCCTAGATGGTTCCACCTCCTCATTTGCAGCACAAATACTGCATTTGAACTCATTGTATGGGGGCATTTGATAGCTCTTTAAATTAATACATAGCTCTGTTGAGATTGAAAAGAAATTGATGTACTGGAACCTGTGGATGTTTGGACTTGTTTTTTGATGGAGAAAGCTCTGTCATTGGATCCCTGAGCTTGGTTGTTGGTGAAGTATTCTAAATTGTTGATGTTTTTCCTATTTTCCATTATGTTTTCATCAATTCTTGCTTGTAGTAGAGTAAAAGTTTTAGGCTAAGAAATGTCTCCTGGAAGCACCTTAGAGCTGTTTACTCTTCACTGTCTTTATGTTTTCACCTGCTAAATTTTTAATTGAGTATTTTGACTTCCTTTCAAACCCTTAAGCTTGTTTATTTCCTAAATAGTTCAATAAAGTGGCCTCAAGAGTGATTTATGGTTTTCCCTGCTTGATTGTTGCTACTTAAAAACTGTGTTTGAAGTCTCCCTTTAAAGTACCATTGTCCAAAGTCTGCCAAAGAGGGCTGTTTTGATGATACCCTTTGTACTTGCTCAAATAATTATTTTGAAGGTCTTTATAGCTATTGTTAGCCCCCCTATGAAATTATTGACAAGCAAGATGGGGGCTAGATTGTCCTGGAGCCTCCAAGGAATGCCTTTCCCCTGAAAATCCATCCCCCTTGGATTCTCTGTGTGCTGTGCCTAAAATATAGTCCCTCTGCTGATCCATTTCTCAAAATTCCCATTATTGCCCTATATGCCTTTGCAAAATAGCACTTTCCCATTCTCCCTTTGTTAAAGTCTCCCTATCACCCTCTTAAATTCCCCAAAATCCCCATCGGATCCTCCATACACCCTTTGTTTCATTCAAATACACCTTGGTCCTTCTATCGTTGCTCTCCCATAGTCTCAAAATACATCAGAAAGGCTTAGAAAACCCACTTTAAACCTTATATTAAGCCTATCCCCTTTCTCCATTAACCGCCGCACCTTTCCCTCCCATAAGACCCGGCCCCATGACCTAGGATTTTTCCTTGCGGGGGTTTTTCTCTATCCGTAGAGTCAAACCACGGAGCCCCCGTAGTTGACTCCTTGGGATACGGGACAACCTGATCGAACGATTGTTATTGACTACGGGGGGTCGCTCCAAAATTCCCGTGCCTGTACACCTTGGCCCCCCGTAGTCCATCTCCACCGTCCGTTAAAGACCAGATCCAACGGCGCGAAGTGTGCCCGAAGCGGTGGTCCCCCCTTCCCCAATTTCACTGTTCATAAACAGCCGTGGTTTTTTCCGCACCACCGTTGGGCGCTGAGTGGTTTTCCCTGGACACCCAGCGATTCCACTCATCTCCTGCCACGCGTCCTCCTCACTATTTCGAAAACCGCCCATTTCTCGCATTATCTCCCGGACGAAAGCCAGGCAGCGGAATTCATCTCGGCCGTCAGATCTTGCAGCCCTCATCCAATGGCGCTCATTCGACAAAGCTATGCATTGTTTAACCCCGCCCATCGTACCCGCTGGCCCTCCATCCGTCATCCTCCGCCGTTGATCTCTCAATGATCAACGGTCCAAATTCTTTCCCCGCCGTTGACTGTTTCACGGTCTCCCACTCCCTCCACGTGAGCATCCCACGTAGACATGCCTTTCCGTTGCATATACTGCCCCATTCTTCGTGATTTTTAATTTTTTTCACGTAATCTTCCGCTCCGTCGCATGCAACGTCTTCTGGTCCACTGTTCATGGATTTTCCACCATTTTCCATGTTTTTTTCCCTCATTCCGTCCACTGCACAATCATCTCATCCGTTCACACCACTTCTGTCTCCCCATCTGTGTTTTCTTGACGAAGTTTGTTGTTCTTGCAGGGTTTTCGAGGAGAAAAGATCACCTTAGCACACAGTCTCTGTCACGATGTCAGAGAAATCACAGAGAACCATTGTGCTGCAGATTGAATTTATGGAAAAAGACCAGGGAAGGTGGAGACAGGGATTCCTATTAAATGAGGACACTTCAAACCCTGTAAGGAACTTTCTGGCACCATTTAGAGCGCAGTATGGCAGGGTCAGAGAAGAAGGAATGTTTCAGAACGAGGACAAGACATTAGAGCACAAAAATGAAGGTTTCGGGCCTTAAATCAGTAGTTTGAAAGGCTAAGCCCAGTTCGAAGACCCCGAGAATCGATCGGAAGATCCAGAGCACAGTGAGCGTACCATCAGGTTTTTCTTCCACCAGCAGCATGTTTTTCCTTATGAGGTACAGGTCATCCATATCGCCTTTACTCCACAAACGTACCCATGAGGAAACTGCCTTCCCAAGCCACAATTCGAGATATCTAAGCATTGATGCAGCAGACTTCTCAGCAGTTGTTTGCCATTAGTTTATTCCCCACAAGTACAACTAGGTATGGCCACCAGAATGTAGCTAAGTCATGTCTGGAGTAAAGAAAAATCTGAAGAAGATCATCCCTGCATATAGAGGTGACAGACATTAAATACTCAGTATTCAAATAGAATGGGCCTTGGCCCTATTTCTCTATTCTGTGTTTAATGATGCATTTAATTTTCACCTACCTTCTCAGTCGATTTTCTATCCACCATCTGCTATAAAGCACAGAAGGAAGCATTGTAATGGTTGTTGATGAGATATCAGTGAAATGCAAGCATTGTTCCTCTTGAGACAAGTTCTCTATGTAATATTGTAAGATAGACTGAGATTAGATGTATTCAGACTGAATGTTCAAGCTATGGGCTATGATGTACCTGATTGGTGTTGTTTTTAATATGACAAGCATGTTTCTTTGGATCCTGATCTAAAGCAGCTGGTGATGTTTTCCTTTCTCTGTTTTTTTTATTGAATTGCTTTCATTTCATCATGTTTCTTCAGGCTCGCATCAGAAGTTTGGCATAAGATTTACACTTGATAGGTACCTTATGTTGCTGCTCTCCCACCCTTTTATGTTTTCTGCTTATATGTGTATCTGAATGTTGATTTCAATTGGTTTAACCATTGTAGTGGATGTTATTGCCTGCTCTCTGATGTATGAATTAATGAAATCTATATTTAGATGTTCTTGTTAGGATTTAGTTGAATGTGTTGAGAATCCTGGAGGTCTAGAGCCTGATCTCTGTCTCTCTAGGAGCTTTCCATCCCAATTAAACCTTTCCAAGATCCCTTGTTTCACCTCTAATTCTGTCCAAGCAGGCCTGGAGTTAAATGTCCTCTGGTATGATCTATAGACAGAGTTGGTTGGTTCTCCTCCTTTCATTTTCTGTCCTTAATGTCCCATTCTGAATATCTCCTTTAAGATCCAATGCTCTAGATGACTAGCCCAATTGAAAGCTTGCACATTGATTACCGGTAAATCCTTTCTTGACTCCATAGCCCAATGGCTTTGATGTTCTCTGAGTCATCTGTCTCTGCGTAAGCTTCCTCTTTGCTCATCCTGGTCTTATATTGGTCCTTCTTTTCCTGATTCCCTCCAACCAAAAACAAACAACCATGAGCCTACAACTAGCCTAAAATCATAACTTAGAGCTTCAAAGACATATCCTTTGACTTGTATAGAGAGATCCCTCTCTGGACCTAGGAGGGCTAGATCCTAAGGTCCCAAAGTGGTTCTATGTTGTCTCATCTTTTGGTCTCTGTCAGCCTGGCCAAAACATGGGAACCCCAACATAATGGCGACTCCACTGGGGAAAATTGAGTGCATCCTACTTTGAAGCATCTCTAGGCATTCAAACCCAGAACTCTGGTTAGGTTGACAGTAAGTCACCCCTTTCTTGAATCAGCCTCCATTATTGAATATCCACCATACTCTTAGACAGAGCCTGGAAAGGGCCAGGTAGCCTCCAGATCTCATCCTCTTTTCATAGGTGACATATCTGGTAAATGCCCTCCCAGTCAATCTCTGGTTGGAGCTTGTTGATTCAGAGGAGATTCCTGAAAGGTGATAGTGCCTGAGCACTGTGGTGGATAGTGTATTCCATAGAAACATCCTAAACCCTCCACCTGGCGACTCCATTGTTCCTAAACAAAAAGACTCCACTGGTGATCAATAGGCCTGCTGATTGTCTTGGTTTCACAATAGACTCCACTGGGAGACCAGTCCCTGAGACAACATTAACCACAATATAAATAACAAATAGGGTTAAGCTGCTTAGCTCAGAAACAACATTCTGGCTTTCAGAACCATCCATACAAGAGCTTATCCCAACCTAGTCCCACCTGAAATAGTTGACAATCCAGAGAGTATCCTCAGGAGAGCCCCTGCACCTAAAGGATCAACTATTTCCAGCCACATTTTTAGAGCTAATTCTACACCAGAAAACCTAACAGCTCTAGCACATTTCCCCCCTGACCTAGACATACCTAATAGACTACCGAGAACTATGTCATTCAATCATCTAGACCAGCAAGACTTCGAGGTTTACAATACACCATCTAACAGTGGTCAAAACACTAGGGACAGTGAAACCCCTCCTTCCACACCTCCTGATTTTCACTTCCTTCAAAACTTTGGGCTCTCTCACCCTAGATCTTCTCAACAGACCTCTGCTGGTCCTAATATCCCTTTCATCCAAATACCAGCTGCTCAAGCCAACCCTATACCTCATCAGAACATTAACATGGCAGCTTGGTATGCACCTTTAGCTCTACCCCAACCCTTGTTACCCTTACCTAATGATTATCAATCAAATATCCCACACTTCACTGCTAAAGAATCCATCATAGCTCAGCAACATGTAGATAAGATGGAGGATTCTTTTGATTATATGGAAATTGATGATGAAACAATAAAAATGAGAATCTTTGCCCAAAGCCTGGGGGGTGATGTAAAGAAATGGTTCAAAGGTTTACCCTCTGGCAGTATCCAAGATCTTCCTGCATTATATCAAACCTTCATTAACAAATTGGAAGTTAGAGCCAACCCTCTCCAGCTCCTAGCAGAATACATTTCCCTTAAGAGGAACGTGGGAGAGAGTGTTCACGATTACACCACTAGATTCAACAGCATTTACAATGCTCTCCCTCCACACATGAAACCTCCACAAGGAATGGCCCTGGCTAAATATCCCGATGGATTTGATGCTGACATGGCCTACGAGCTCAGAGATAAAGAATATAACACATTGGAAGACATGCAAAAAGGAGCCATAACCATAGAAGAAAACTTAATGGAAAAAAGGGCAAGACTAAAAGCTGAAAAAAGGGTAACATAGAGGGATGACAACGTAGCTTCCACATCTGATCCCAAATATGACAGAATGTCCAAAAACATGGAAGAGCTTCAACAAATGATAAAGAGGATGGTTGTCCAAAACAGCAACCAAAATAGAAACCAGAACCAAAACATTAGAAGAAACAATGCTGCCCCCAACAGACAAAGAGAGTCAGATCAACAAATCATTCCCCCATTTTAAGAAAAAAATTTAGATGAGGATGAGGGAATCATTGAAGAATCTGAAGGGAATGAAATAAATATGTTTGAAGCAGAGGACTCGGTCCTTAACTGTGATTCAGAAGAAGATCAGCCCTCACCTTCATATTGGGATGAGGAATGGTTAGAAACTGAAGATTACAGACTAGGATTTGAAAGTGCCATGATGCAGGTCCGAGAACAATATGAAATTAGGAGCAAGAAAATCCAAGATACTTCCAAAACAAAGACTCCTAAGGTAACCATCAATAAAATACCTGATAAATCCTCTAAAGCATCTGCTGCAGACAAAAAAACAACAGCTGAAAGTTCTGGTAAACATAAGGAGAAGGACAACCAAAAAAATGAAAAACGAAGTCAACCAACCAGCAGTACTAGCACTTCAGTTAGTACTCCTGATACAACTGTTCCAAACTTTGTACATAGTGAGAAATCACAATCTGATTCGGCTACTGAGGAAGTAGCTAATAAAAAATAATTGAGCATTACAAAGGTCCAGTCCACTTTCAATCTAGAGAGTGAGATTGCAAAAATCAAAATCTCTGTACCATTATCTGAGTTGGCCACTCAGGATACATATAAAGGCCATATTTTGAAAGCATTAAATCTGAGTGTAAATAGTGACACTGTAAATCTGAGTGATGATCAACCCGCCCTGCTGTTTGGTCCAAAGATTGAGGGAAAGTTTCAGGAAGGGGTAGTTCCACCTTTTTATATCAGTCTTAACATTCATGAAAATATCCTTCATAATGCCATGCATGACTCTGGTGCATCACACAATCTAATGCCTAAGGTAGTGATGGAAAGGCTAGGCCTAGAAATTACCAGACCTTACAAATACTTATACTCATTTGACTCTACCAGAGTAAAATGCCTAGGACTGATCAAAGATTTATGTGTGAGCCTAACCCAGATTCCTGCCAAGTGCATGGTCATGGATGTTGTTGTGGCAGATGTGCCACCAAAGTATGGCATGCTATTTTCAAGATCATGGGGAGCCAAACTGCAGGGAACAATGCAGATGGATGGCTCTTATGCCACTATCCCTATATTTGGCCAACTTAGAAGACTGTATAGAGAGTCTCAGATGAAATTCCTAGTCAGTAGCCCCGAGAAGCCTGAAAACTCACCATTATACTCTGTACATATAGATCTAGACTCTTTCATTCTCTACAATGACCAATCCTCAGAAGAGTCGAGATCAAATAACGAAGATACAAACGTAGAGCCCATGGATTTCAACATAATGGCTACTCTAGAAGAATACGATGAAGAATACCATGGGCAAAATACAAAAAACCTAACTCTGAATGGAACAAAAACAGAACAAAAATAGCAAGCTAGCCACCTCCTTGATCTCCATGCCCATAATGAACCACAAAATGACCCCCCTCTTAGCACAAACCTCACAACTCCACATAATGGCGAATCCAGCTGTAGGGGAGGGGATGAAGATGAAGTAAACAACGAACCCCTGTCGGAAATGAACTTTGATGGGTCCTGTACTAGACAAATCGCTGGATCAGGAGTGTGGCTATATAACACAGGAGATGATCAAGCAGAGAGCCACGCTGTGATCCTACGTTTTAAATGCACAAATAACATTGCAGAATATGAGGCTCTGATCTTGGGCTTAAATCTGTTGAAAAAATTAGGAGCCCGTAGGATAGCTATGAGAGGAAACTCAGAGTTAGTGATCAAACAGGTGAATGGTGAGTATTCAACAAAACACCCCAGGCTTAGGGCATACAGGAATGATACTCTAGATTTGCTAAAAACGTTTGTTGAATATGAGTTAGCGTTCATTCCTAGGGGTCAAAACGCTGTTGCTAATGGATTAGCTTGCCTATCTAGTTCATATCCTAAGGCCCCCAATGACCAACAGATCATCATCCAGACCAAATTCAGACCTGCGGTGCCAGACAATGAAAAATACTGGCAGGTTTTCGAAGGAGACAAACAGATTGAGGATTTCCTAATAGGCATAAATGAGTTTGAATTTTCTGATTCAGACTCCAAATCTGATA
Organism: Pinus albicaulis; assembly: GCA_034641835.2. Taxonomy (NCBI): domain Eukaryota; kingdom Viridiplantae; phylum Streptophyta; class Pinopsida; order Pinales; family Pinaceae; genus Pinus; species Pinus albicaulis. The sequence goes on along the minus strand of CM076581.1, from coordinate 357,227,261 downwards.
GCTTCTGCCTAGATGAAGAGTCCTCAGATGAGGAAGAAACACCCTGTAACATAGAAATAAATTCTTTTTCCAAGCAAACTGGAAATTTTAACGAAAATAGTGAAAACGCAGAAAATGAAGAGGTCGAAGTGCTACAGGGCAAAGACAAGAATATACCCAGAGGCCTAGCACCCTTAGAGGACCTTTTTGATTTTGATGATGTAGCAAAGAAGCCCACCATAGAACATGCAGATATAGAAGAATGCAACATTGGCACTGAAGAGAAACCCAAAATGATAAAACTGGCTAAGTCTATACCTGCAGACATGAAGAAGAAATACATTGACCTGTTCAAGGAATTCATAGACATGTTTGCATGGAGCTATGAAGACTTAAGGGCCTATGACACCAACATCATACAACACAAGATACCACTAAAGGAAAATTAGAAGCCTTTCAGACAAAAACTCCGTAGGATTAACCCAAAACAGTTGCCTGTAGTAGAGAAGGAAATTAAAAAGATGTATGAAGCAGGCATAATAGTCCCTGTAAGGTTTTCTGATTGGGTGTCTAACTTAGTGGCTGTAAGGAAGAAAACATGTGAGATTAGACTATGCATAGACTTCAGAAACCTGAATCGAGCCTCCCTGAAAGATAACTACCCTTTGCCTAGAATGGAGCATATCCTACAGAAGGTAGTGGGCTCCAAAAGAATCTCCCTGCTTGATGGTTTTTTAGGATACAACCAGGTTCTGGTACTCCCAGAAGATCAACTCAAAACAGCTTTTACCACTCCATGGGGCACCTTCATGTACTTGAAAATTCCTTTTGGATTGATGAATGCTGGAGCTACCTTCCAGAGAGCGATGGACATTGATTTCTCAGATGAGATTGGACACTTTATAGTTATCTACTTGGATGAATTGACTGTCTTTTATAAAACTGAAGAAGTACACTTGAAACATCTAAGGAAAGTCTTTGAAAAATGTAGAAGGTATGGTCTGTCCCTAAACCCTAAGAAAACTGTTTTTGGGCTGCAAGAAGGTAAACTTCTTGGGCACATTATATCTGAGAAAGGGATCAGGATAGACCCCCAGAGAGTTGAAGGAATACTTCAAATTACGTATCCAAGAAACATCAAGGAGTTGCATTCCTTTATAGGGAAGATCAATTTCCTCAGAAGATTTATCCCCAATCTTGCTGAACATCTTAGAAAAATGACTGAAATGCTAAAGAAAGATGCAGGAATTAAGTGGACTGTTGAAGCCAAAAAATCTTTTGAGTCAGTAAAACTTGCACTCACTCAGGCCCCTGTCCTTATCAGCCCTGACTTCTCAAAAGATTTTCTGATCTTTTCATTTGCTTCCCAACACACAATAGTTGCATTTTTGCTGCAGAAAAATTCAGAAGGTAATGAACAACCTATAGCCTTCTTCAGTAAAGCCTTAAGAGATGCACCCTTAAAGTACAACATCATGGAAAAGCAGGCCTATGCTCTAATTAAGGCCTTAAAATACTTTAGGGTGTACATTCTGCATTCTCACACCATTTCTTTCGTGCCAAATATAGTGGTCAAGGATAACTTGTCCCAAGACCCAGATGGGAAAAGGGGCAAATGGATTGCTACAATTTTAGAATATGACATTGAAATAAAACCCACCAAGCTGATTAAAGGTCAAGGCCTGGCCCAGTTAATGGCAGAATCAAACTTGCAGGCCCTTGACATTAATATGATGAATGCCCTAGATGAGCAGGAAGGATTGCCCCATCCCACTGTTGAGGAGAAGTTTCAGAACTCTCCTTGGTATACTGATATCCTTTACGTGCTCACAAACCTTAATGCCCCTCTAGAACTATCCAAAAAAAAGGCCAGATTTGTAAAACTCAAAGCTAGAAATTACTGCATTATGAATGAGAGTTTATATTGGAAAAATCCAAATGGCCTTTTACTGAAATTTTTGTTTGAAACTGAAGCTGAAAGAATCAAACAATAATTCCATGCTGGGGAATGTGGAGGCCACCTGAGTTGGAAAGCCACTGCAAATAAAATACTCAGGGCTGGTTATTATTGGCCTACACTGTTCAATGATGTCCATAAGATGATAACCACTTGCCACAAATGTTAGATCTTTGAAGGTAAAAGAAAACTCCTCCCCCTTCCCCTACAACCCATCACTGTTGAAGGTCCCTTTCTGCAATGGGGCCTAGACTTTATAGGGGAAATTCACCCCTCTTCTTCAGGGCAACATAAATGGATCCTAACTGCTACAGATTACTTCACTAAATGGATAGAATCTATACCCACTAGGAATTCCACTGACTCTGTCATCATTAGGTTCCTAGAAGACTTCATCTTATCACATTTTGGCTATCCAAGGAAAATAATCACTGACAATGTTGCTGCTTTCGGATCCAAAAGAATGATTGATTTCTGTCACAGGTACGGAATAGAACTTGGACATTCAACTGCCTATTACCCCCAGGGTAATGGCCTAGCTGAATCATCAAATAAAAGCCTGGTTACAATCATTAAGAAGCTGCTGGAAGAGAACAGAAATTCATGGCACAAAAATTTGGTGCATGCTTTGTCGGCTGACAGGCTCACTACAAAAAAATCTATTGGTATGTCACCCTTCCAGCTGGTTTATGGGACTGAAGCAATTTTTCCTGCTAGTCTTGGAGTTCCAGTAATCAAACTTGTCCAAGAGATCCAATCAGAAGAGAACAGTATGGTGAGAAGGATCAATGAAACTATCCATTTACAGCAAACAAGAGAGCAGGTTTATAACAGAGCTATCAGAGTACAGGAAGGCATAAAGAGACAGTTCGATAAAAGAACCAAAGCTTCAGATTTTAAGGTTGGAGATAAGGTTCTGAGATGGGATTCGAGAAGAGAGGACAAAGGCAAACATGGTAAGTTTGAAAGTTTGTGGCAGGGTCAATACATAATCCAGGCCACTGTGGGTCCTAATACGTTTTTTCAACAAGAACTTGATGGCACAGAATTGTTTAGGGGTCCTGTCAATGGCAGGATGCTCAAACATTACTTCTATTAATTTTCCATTTCCAGTTTCATCTCCATTGTACATACCATTGCAAGTTTTTACTTTCAGGAAAATAGAAAAAATGTTCCAAAAAATAGAATGAAAAGAGAGGCTCAGACATGCTCAAAACATGAACCCCTGAAGTAAAAAGCATGGCTCAAACCTGATCGAAATCCGAGCCAAAGGAAGCAGAATAGCTGGTCCTAATAAGCTCAAAATCTGGATCAACAGCGAAAGAAGAACCAGCTCTAATATGCCCAAAACCAGAGCTGAGGCAAAGAAAAAAGGTGACTCAAATATGCTCAAAACCTGAGTCACAGAGAAAGAAGGATGTTCCAAAATTGCAGAATCCCATGCCTTCATAGTTTTGTCTTCTACAATTTCTGTCCAGCAAGTCAGACAGTCTAATCCTAGCTTGGCTGTGTTTACATTTCCTATCTTAGAATGTAGGTGAAGAAACCTGTTGGACAGTTTAATCCCAACAGGTAGTAGATTAGGTAGAGAATTGTATGAGGCCAACAGTCTAATCTGGCCTCATGGAGCAATAAGGGTAGATTCATAATAGGTTTGTTTTTGTTTTGCAAAATAAAATGTAAAGGGTCTGCTAGTTCAAATGCACCCAAGGGAAAATTTTAGAACTGTAGTTTGGGTAGGTAGATTGGTTGGGAAATATTTTTGCTGATGTTTCTATCATACTGTGGCAGCTAAAATTGAAGAAGAAATATGGCTTATGACAGCAGGCATCTGGCCTACTCCAAAGATCATCTCTGGTTTCTTGACTCCTCCAAGGAGCAGCCATCCCCATGTGGAGCCACTGTTAGCCCCCCTATGAAATTCTTGACAAGCAAGCTGGGGGCTAGATTGTCCTGGAGCCTCCAAGGAATGCCTTTCCCCTGAAAATCCATCCCCCTTAGAGTCTCTGTGTGCTGTGCCTAAAATATAGTCGCTCTACTGATCCATTTCTCAAAAGGCCCATTATTGCCCTTTATGCCTTTGCAAAATAGCACTTCCCCCCTCTCCCTTTGTTAAAGTCTCCCTATCACCCTCTTAAATTCCCCAAAATCCCCATCGGATCCTCCATACACCCTTTGTTTCATTCAAATACACCTTGGTCCTTCTATCGTTGCTCTCCCATACTCTCAAAATACATCAGAAAGGCTTAGAAAACCCACTTTAAACCTTATATTAAGCCTATCCCCTTTCTCCATTAACCGCCGCACCTTTCCCTCCCATAAGACCCGGTGCCGTGACCTAGGATTTTTCCTTACGGCGGTTTTTCTTTGTCCGTAGAGTCAAACCATGGAGCCCCCGTAGTTGACTCCTTGGGATACGGGACAACCTGATCGAACGGTTGTTATTGACTACGGGGGGTTGCTCCAAAATTCTCATGCCCATACACCTTGGCCTCCCGTAGTGCATCTCCACCGTCCATTAAAGACCAGATCCAACGACGTGGAGTGTGCTCGAAGCGGTGGTCCCCCCTTCCCCGCTTTCACTGTTCATAAACATCCGTGTTTTTTTCCGCACCACCGTTGGGTGCTGAGTGGTTTTCCCTGGACACCTAGCGATTCCACTCATCTCCTGCCACCGTCCTCCTCACTATTTCAAAAACCGACCATTTCGCGCATTATCTCCCGGATGAAAGCCAGGCAGTGGAATTCATCTCGGCCGTCAGATCTTGGAGCCCTCATCCAACGACGCTCATTCGACGAAGCTGTGCACTGTTTAACCCTGCCCATCGTACCTGCTGGCCCTCCATCCATCATCCTCTGCCGTTGATCTCTCAGCGATCAACGGTCCAGATTTTTTCCCCGCCGTTGAGTGTTTCACGGTCTCCCACTCCCGCCACGTCAACATCCCACATGCACATGCCTTTCCGTTGCATATACTGCCCCATTCTTCACGATTTTTAATGTTTTTCATGTAATCTTCCGCTCCACCGCATGCAACGTCTTCTAGTCCACTGTTCATGGATTTTCCACCATTTTCCGTGTTTTTTTCCCTCATTTCGTCCACTGCACGATCATCTCATCCATTCACACCACTTCCGTCTCCCCATCTGTGTTTTCTTGACGAAGTTTGTTGTTCTTGCAGGGTTTTCGAGGAGAAAAGATCACATTAGCACACTGTCTCTGTCACGATGTCAGAGAAATCACAGAGAACCATTGTGCTGCGGATTGAATTTATGGAAAAAGACCAGGGAAGGTGGAGACAGGGATTCCTATTAAATGAGCACACTTAAAACCCTGTAAGGAACTTTTCGGCACCACTTAGAGCGCAGTATGGCAGGGTCAGAGAAGAAGGAATGTTTCACAATGAGGACAAGAGATTAGAGCACAAAAATGAAGGTTTCTAGCCTTGAATCAGCAGTTTGAAAGGCTAAGCCCGGTTCAAAGACCCCGAGAATAGATCGGAAGATCCAGAGCACAGTGAGCGTACCATCAGGTTTTTCTTCCACCATCAGCATGTTTTTCCTTATGAGGTACGGGTCATCCATATCCCCTTTACTCCACAAACGTACCCATGAGGAAACTTCCTTCCCAAGCCACAGTTCGAGCTATCTGAGCATTGATGCAGCAGAATTCTCAGCAGTTGTTTGCCATTAGTTTATTCCCCACAAGTACATCTAGGTATGGCCACCAGAATGCAGCTAAGTCATGTTTGGAGTAAAGAAAAATCTGAAGAAGATCATCCCTGCATATAGAGGTGACAGACATTAAATACTCAGTATTCAAACAGAATGGGCCTCAGCCCTATTTCTCTATTCTGTGTTTAATGATACATTTAATTTTCACCTACCTTCTCAGTCGATTTTCTATCCACCATCTGCTATAAAGCACAGAAGGAAGCATTGTAATGGTTGTTGATGAGATATCAATGAAATGCAAGCATTGTTCCTCTTGAGACAAGTTCTCTGTGTAATATTTTAAGATAGGCTAAGATTAGATGTATTCAGACTGAATGTTCAAGCTATGGGCTATGATGTACCTGATTGGTGTTGTTTTTAATATGACAAGCATGTTTCTTTGGATCCTGATCTAAAGCAGCTGGTGATGTTTTCCTTTCTCTGTATTTGTGATTGACTTTCTTTCATTTCATCATGTTTCTTCAAGCTCGCATCAGAAGTTTGGCATAAGATTTACCCTTGATAGGTACCTTATGTTGCTGCTCTCCCACCCTTTTATGTTTTCTGCTTATATGTGTATCTGAATGTTGATTTCAATTGGTTTAACCATTGTAGTGGATGTTATTGCTTGCTCTCTGATGTATGAATTAATGAAATCTATATTTAGATGTTCTTGTTAGGATTTAGTTGAATGTGTTGAGAATCCTGGAGGTCTAGAACCTGATCTCTGTCTCTCTAGGAGATTTCCATCCCAATTAAACCTTTCCAAGCTCCCTTGTTTCACCTCTAATTCTGTCCAAGCAGGCCTGGAGTTAAATGACCTCTAGTCTGATCTATAGACAGAGTTGGTTGGTTCTCCTCCTTTCATTTTCTATCCTTAATGTCCCATTCCAAATATCTCCTTTGAGATCCAATGATCTAGATGACTAGCCCAATTGAAAGCTTGCACATTGATTACCGGTAAATCCTTTCTTGACTCCATAGCCCAATGGCTTCGATGTTCTCTGAGTCATCTGCCTCTGCCTAAGCTTCCTCTTTGCTCATCTTGGTCTTATATTGATCCTTCTTTTCCTGATTCCCTCCAACCAAAAACAAACAACCATGAGCCTACAACTAGCCTAGAATCATAACTTAGAGCTTCAAAGACATATCCTTTGACTTGTATAGATAGATCCCTCTCTGGACCTAGGAGTGCTAGATCCTAAGGTCCCAAAGTGGTTCTACGTTGTCTCATCTTTTGGTCTCTGTCAACCTGGCCAAAACATGGGAACCCCAACAACTATAATCACAGATGTTTAGGAGTTCCCTCTTCTATGAATGTAGTTATTTGTGAATCTAGAATGTTTTCTTATCCTTGAAAATCAAATTTTTGATGAAATAGAGTGTTCCTCGAATTTCAGATTTCATTTTGAAAGTTTTCTTGGAATTGTTATATTCTAAACTGTGATTTGTAGAATTCATGGTTAGCGCTGTCTATAAAATACTTCTTCATGTTTAAATGATGTTTTAAGTCCCTTTGTTGAAGAGTACATATAATTAAGGATTCTTAATTTCCCTTAGTTCTACTTTTCATTCTAAAACCCTTAATGTTCATTTCATTCCACCTGAAAAATTTGTAGATCCAACAGCCAAGTTAGATTTTCCCTTTGATACCCTTGATTCATCTACAAACTTGTTACAAACTTCTACTTCACTCCATTGCCCAATGAATTAGAGATTTCCCTTTTTTATATATGCTACCAAGATCAACATGTCCCAAAAAACAATCAAACAAATTCATCCTTAATAAATAGCCTAAAATCAACCTTTTACAAGCAAGCAAGTCATATCTTTGCAAACAATTGGGGCCCTGAGAGAGCCTGGGATGCACCGGTGGGGGTGACTACTGTGTAGAGGAGAAGGTGGGGCGGTTGGATGGGTGTTCCGACCCGAGTTCTTTTCTCATTGGGACCAGATGCCACTGTATATATACGACTATCCTTATAGTGGGATGAGTTACTATGGGGATCCGGATTTTCCATTGCCACCTGGTCGGATATGGGGGCCTGATGGTAAGTGACAAATTGCTAATATTTTAGGTGCATGTAAATATCTAGAAAATTTGTATGTGGTACTTGTTTGGTCTCAATCTAGTCTCCTAAATTGAGCTCATTTAATTGTCAACCAGGGTTGGTAAACTGCTGAAGTGAAGTGTACCGTATGTACCTAGGTGTTTGTTTCTTAATGCGTTGTGTGTAGTGTTTTATGATGTTTTTGGTCTTTTGTGATGATTTATGATGTTTTTGGTCTTTTCGTAGTTTTATGTTCACAAGGAAAATGACTAGAAAGCTAATGGAAAGAAGCTAATGATTAAAAACAGAGTGAAGCCTAATTGGTTGATGACAAATGACAAATGCAATTGCAAATATTGAAACAGAATCAAATCCAAACTATGACTAAGCAAAGACAAAGCTTGATAATGACTTTTAAGCAAATGATTCAAAACATAAACTCAACTTGTCAAATTCTTTCATCAAAGGTATTTTGAGAGAGAGCTTGAGACATGGTCAACTAAGTGTGCAAATCCTCCTAACTAAACAGTTAAACAACTAACTTATAATGATGCAACATTTTATCCTTGATTAGAGATTTTTTGAAGCATATTTGGAGTAAAACATTGATACCATCATAAGATCTTCTACTCTAAGACTAGTTCCTAACTCTATTCTGCAACTTAGTTTGATGACACTACACTTCACTCAAAGGTTATGGATTTTTGAAATAGTCTTTTGAGGAAATGTTTGTTTGTGAGATGATAAGGAAGTTGCAGAAGTACTTCAGGCCTTAAAATGATATTGTCTTCTGTTCATGTGGTTATGAATCAATTATAGATTTTAGAACAAGAAGAGGTTTGTAAATAATGAAAGTTGTTTTGTTAAGTTTAACAACTGAAGTAATCTAATATGCAGTGAATGACAACTAAATGTGGAGTGCAAATGCAATGAGTTAAGCTAAAACTGAACTTAAGATGTCACTAATCTAAAACAATGCTAAACTAACAAGTCATTATCAAACTTAAAACAAAATTACTGAGCATGAGTTAAGTGCAATTAAACTCCGGAGTATCCTAACTAGGCTACCATGCATTATTCTATGGAATTATACAGTCTGTTTGTCCATCATGATTGGTATTTTGGAAGATTTTCTTAGAACAATCCTAACTGTAAAATTCAGTGCAAATGCAAACATAAAGACTGAAAGCAATGAAAAACTAAGATATCATAGCTATCTCCTACCCATCATTATGATATTTTGGAAGAGCTTTTTAAGAGCAAGAATAGCTATGGTACTTAGTGCAAACACACAACTGAAACGTTCAAGATCACAATCATGCTTAAGACATTATAAGGATTTTTTGGAAGATTTTCTTCTTTTGGAAGAGTACTTAGCATAAGTATAACTGTGATGGTGAACAAAAGAGATTGCAATTAAATCCTACAATACTATAGCCATTTCCCATTCATGATCATAATCTTTTGGAAGAGCTTCTTCTTTTGGAAGAGTTTTTAGAATGAGTATAACTATAGTAGCTAATGAAAGCAACTACGAATTCAACTTCAAAAATGTAAAGGCAGCTAGAATACTTATCTAAATTACGCAAATAAAATCGTGCAGGAGGCAGGGGCCCTCTACCACTAGACGGAATATAACTCCAAATCAAATCAACGCTTTCAAAAAAATATTGTCTGCTTCATTAAAGGAGAAAAAACTTGAATAGAGCAATCTTCATCTTCAGAAATGTAGCACAGAATCTAAGCAAAATCTCGAACAAAATCTAGCCTAGCTCTCGGTTTCCCAAGTGTTTATATAACAAATGTACATAACAAGACTTGCAACAATTCCAGGATCATTGTCTTTCCTTATCGAAATCACATTAGGACTCTTGAAGTGGCTGCGTACAAAGGAAAAGGACATCTGAACTAAGACAGTCCTATTAGAAGTCTACCTTCTTGAATGTGTTCCCACGTACCAAAACCTTATCCAGAATTCGTTTCTTCCTTCATGGTGAGCAACGAACAATGTAGACATGACGTGGAATATACCCATATGCGGTTTTTCTTGAGAGGCCACCTGGAACATACCCAAACATGAAGACAGCTGCAGAATTTCCGGTTAGCTACGGAATGTCTGCATTCTGCAGCTAATCCCGGTCAAAATGCATTACAATGGTAAAAATCACAAAACTTAGCAAGTCAGTCATGTTAATCATTCTAAAATTAATTTTAACTAAATTCATTGATCAATTGGGTCTAGGATAACAATGGACAAAGGAAAATGAGGTAAAGTAAGATGAAAGAAAGCACCATCTTGAGGCTCAACATACCCCCACTGTTGACTTCTTGCATGTCCTCATGCAACTTATCCTATAAACTCAGAGGCTTCTGCAAGAACATCTAATCCTCTCCTTCTTCTTTTCCTGGAAGCTAAAGATCTTCTGGGTTTTCTGATGACAAGTTTGAACCTCAAGTTGATAAGTGCCCTGATTAGCTTCTTGTTCCTCTTTTTCAACTTTCCATTAGCCTTTTCCACTTTTTTTATATGTAGAGATAAGGTTGAGTTCATATCAGTTTTGAGCTTGACTTGTTCCTTCAAAATTTCATTCTCATTTTTGATGTGTCTATTAAGTATTTCCAGCTCATACCTATCCCTTCTTAACACATCTATTTCGGACAGTGGAGGACTAGGGGTTCTCTCTCTACTCTCTGAAGCTTTCCTTTCCAAAGTTTCAACATAGTCATAGACTTCTTGCTGAGCAGGGTCAATTTCAGGGGTTCCTTCATTAAAATCCTCTTCAACATCTTCTTCAATAGATGTTTCCTCATATTCTATATTTATCACCCCTGTTTGTTTGATCTGAGTTTTCCTTAGTTTCCCCTTTAGTCTATGGCTTCTTCTTGGCTGGGAAGATCCCTCTCCTTTCTCTGTGGCAGATTTCCTGATTACCTTCTCTTTCTTAAGTTGTCTCTTGATTTTAGTCAACTTCTCTGAGATGATTTCCTCACTACTTTCTTGGACTGTTTTGTCAATTTCAATTTTTGAAGCTCTCCATTTTCTGCTTCTCCTTGTAGGCTGTTGTTCAGGTGAGGGCTCTTTTGGCTCTTCAAAATGATTTCTTATCAAGAAATTGTTCCAAGTATCATTTGTTTTGGCTAAATGGTGTTCAATCAAAATTTTAACCAAGCCATGATGATATAGAGTTGTCTCTAAAAATTGAACCCTTCTTTGAACACAGGAAGCCATCTTTTTCAAACTTTGAAGCAAGAAATAGGGTAGGTTTAAGTCTTCCCCCAGAAAATGCATTATCAATCTAATGTGGTAAACATAAAATGTTCCATATCTACCCTCACATGTAATAAATTTTTGCAGAATAATTAGTATGTTTCTCCATTTATTTTTCAATGCAGAACTTGGAATTCCTTTCTTAAACACAGTGACATCCATACCTGGTGATTTTAGAATTTTCTTCCAGGAATCATTATGGAATTCTCTGTTTTTGAACCATCTCTCTCCATTTCTAAGCAACCTTGTAGCTTCTGCAATGAAAACTTCAGTGACAGTGAATTTGACATCTCCCACTTCAACTTCAGCTCCTTGAAATGATCTTGAAAATGTTTTAGTCACTTCTTTGTGGAAGCCATTAAATTTTTCCAAAAATTGTAGCCATCCTATCTGTTGCGACATTTCTTTACATTGAGGGTAGCCTTCTAGCTATTTTGTACCCACTGGTTCAGTTCTTACAATGAAACCCATAATTGCTTCTTCAATGTTCAGATTAATACTCTTTTCTACCCACTGAAAAAATAACTTTCACCTTCGAATTGATATGCCTCTAATTCTTGGTGATAATGGCTTCAAACTTCGGACTGATATGCCTCTGGTTGACAGTGACAAATGGCTTCAAGCTTCGAGCTGATATGCCTTTGGTTGACAATGAAATTTTGGACTGATATGCCTCTGGTTGACAGTGACAAATGGCTTCAAACTTCGAGCTGATATATCTCTGTCTCTTGGTGATAAATGACTTCAAATTCCACACTACTATACCTCTGTCTCCCGGTAACAAATGGCTTCAAATTCTTCACTGCTATACCTCTGTCTCCTGGTGACAAATGACTTCAAATTCCACACTGCTATACCTCTGCGTTTACAGTGATAATGCTCAATCTCTGCCCATGGTGATAGTTCTTTGATATTCAAGCTGACATACCCTTTTGCTCTGCTCACGGTGATAAGAATATCTTTGTTTGCGGAATGAAGTGCTGGCTACAGAATGGAGTGATGGAAGTAGTTACGGAATGAGTAAATGGAGTGAGGTGGAGGAAAAGAATTAATGATTGAGAAGACGGCGGAGATTTTTACAACGGAAAAGAGAATCATCATTGAATGATTTGGTTAAGTGACGTGAAGAATTCAAACACTTCAGCCATTTTAACCGCTTAAATGATGTCGGGTATGGAATTTGAAATGAGAGATTTTAATCCAAAGTTTGTGGAGGGTTTATTGGTCATGATCAATAAAAATAATTAAAACAACCTTTTCGAACAATTCATAACTAAAACTATGCTAAAATTTATGAAATGCCATTATAATCTAAACTTGTTACCTCTTCTTTTCATTTGATTTTTGTAGTCTTTGTCTTCTTTGTTCTCCTTTGGAGGAGTCTTCATAATCCTTCTTGATTCTTCTTATTCATGGATACACTGGATCATTTTGTTGCAATTCTAATGTCTTCTGACTAATGCCTTCAGGATTTGTAGCTGCGGAATGACTGTCTGGCTGCGGAAAGGATGATCAGCTACAGAATGTATGTTAAGCTGCAGAATGTACCTGTAAAGTATTTTAATCATGAAATGGAGTGTTTTTGGAATACAAGTGAAATGTTATATGGCATGAATGAAGATGGATGGTGAGACATGATATGTATGAAGTGGATGATGAAATGGAATGGATTCAGTTTATGAAATGGAGTGAAAGAACATAAGAACTGCCCTGCAATTCATGACATGTATTATTCCTTTGCAATAAGACATCAGACTTTAAATTTTGACATGAGAATGAGGTGGATGGAGTATGGAATGAGATGAATGAAATATGGAATGAAGTAGAGTATGAATGAATGAATGAAATGGAGTATGGATGGATAAGTGAATGGAATGAAATGAAATGAGATGGATCATAAGCACTATGGATCTGAACTTATGATTTTGTAACAGTTGCTTGAAAAAACAAAATGGAAAAGTTAGAGTGTCAGAGAGACTCTGATTTTCACCCTACATTTTCTATATAAACATGCCAATTAATGATTGGTTTTCATGTTTATACCTTTTTTTTTTTTTTCAAAGAGAAATGCTTCAGAAAATTTAATCAAGTTGATGAAGAAGAGAGATTCTTCTTCATTAACTTCACATCACTTCTTTCTTGGAACTTCTGGACAAATTCTTCTCTTGAGAGTGGTTTGTGATACAACTTCAATCTATGACCATTCACAAGAAAATTGACCTCTTCTTCATCTATAGTTCTGATTTTTACTGCCCCATTATCAAAAATTTCAACAATTTCATATGGCCCAAGCCAATGTGTCTAAAATTTACCTTGAAAATCCTTGAATTTTGAATCAAACAAGAGAGCCCAGTCACCTTCTTTGAATTTCTTCTCTTTGATGTACTTATCATGCCATCTAGTCCTTTGCTGTTGGACTAGACTTTTTTTCTGAACTGCATCTTGTCTGATCTCATCCAATTCATTAATCTGCTCCAGTCTATGCTTTTGTGCCTCCGTTAAATCAAGTCCTAGCTGAACTGCCATTTTGAAAGTTTGAATCTGGAACTCTATGGGGAAAAAAACTTGCTTTCCATAAACAAGTTCATAAGGAGTATGGCCTGTTGTGTTTCTCCATGTAGTTCTATAGGCCCACAAGGCTTCAGGAAGCCTATCTACCCAATCTCTTCTATGTAAATGAACAGTCTTTGTTAGGATTCCTTCAATGACCTTGTTAGTAGATTCCACTTGACCATTTGCTTGTGGATGATAAGGAGTAGATTTTCTATGCCTGATTTTGTACCTCTCCATCATTTGCTCCACTAGCCTTGATGTAAATTGAGCTCCTTGATATGTAACAATTTCCCTTGGGACACCAAAACGAGTAAAAATATCCTCAAAAAGAAAAGTAACTACGGATGCTTCATTAGCAACAAGTAATGGCTTGGATTCTACCCATTTAGTAACATAATCAGTGCAAACTAATATATATCTTTTCTGTCTTGATGGAGGACTAATAGGTCCTACAAAATCCAAAGCCCATTTTTCAAAAGGTTCAATATGTACCTGAGTTTGTAATGGCATCTCACATGAAGGAGAAGGTTTCCCTACCCTTTGGCAACTATCACACCTTTTGACATATTCTTTAGCATATTTAAACAAGGATGGAAAATAATATCCTAAATTAAGGATCTTATAGGCTGTCCTCTTATCTGCAAAGTGTCCGCCACAAGGTTCATCATGACATGCCTTGAGAATATCAGGCATCTCATCTTCACGAACACATCTTCTAATGATTAAATCTGGACCTGTCTTGTACAACTCATTAGCAACCCATGAATATTTTGCACTATCATTAATGATTTTTCTTTTATCCCTTGCATTCATTATTGAAGGAAATTTTCCTGAAACTAAATAATTAGCAATATCAGCAAACCATGGAGTTTGAGTAGAAATTGCAAAAAGATATTCATTAGGAAATTGATCTTCAACTGGAGTGTCATCTTTGATATTTTGGAGTCTAGATAGGAAATCAGCTACTGTGTTTTGTTTTCCAGGCCTATCTAGAATGGTAATATTGAATTCTTGTAAGAGCAATAACCATCTTATAACTCTGCCATTAGTAATTGATTTGTTCATTAAATATCTAATTGCAGAATGATCAGTGTGAACAAAAGTTTCATAGCCTGTTATATAGTGTCTAAATTTGTTTATGGCATGAACAACGGCTAAAAACTCTTTTTCAGTTACAGTATAGTTTAACTCTGCAGGAGTCAAATTTTTACTGGTATAATAGATGGCATAGGGAATCAAGTCTTTCTGCCCCAATACTGCTCCTAGAGTTGTATCAGAGGCATCTGTGGAGATATGAAAAGGTAACTTCCAGTTAGGTCCCCTTAATATAGGTGCTTCAGAAATTTTTGTTTTTAGGGACTCAAAGGCTAACTGGAAATCAGAAGTCCATTTGAATTCACAATCTTTGGTGAGTAATTTGAAGAGTGGAGATGCTATTTTGGTGAAGTTTTCTATAAATCTCCGATAATATCTTGTAAATCCTAGGAAACTTCTAACATCTCTTTGACAACTTGGAATGGATAAGTTAGATATGACTTCAACTTTAGACTCATCAACTCTAATCCCATCCCCTGAAATGTGATGCCCTAAAACAATACCTTCAGTAAACATCATAAAACATTTTTCATGACTAAGTGAAAGATTTGCTTCCTGACATCTCTTTAAAAAAATTTCCAAGTTTTCTAAAGCTTCTTCAAATGAGTTTCCGTAAACTGTGAAATCATCCATGTACACCTCTACACAATCATGTAGTAGATCTGAAAAAATTCCTAATACTGCCCTTTGGAATGTTGCAGGTGCATTGCATAATCCAAATAGCAATACTTGGTAAGCATAGGTACCCCAAGGACAGGTAAATGTGGTTTTGTCTTGATCTTCAAGTGCTACTTGGATTTGATTGTAACCACTAAACCCATCTAGGAATGAAAAGTACTTTTTGCCAGCTAATGTATCTAATACTTGATCTATGAAAGGTAAGGGAAAATGTTCTTTAAGAGTAGCTTTATTTAGTTCTCGGTAGTCAACACACACCCTCCATTTTCCATTTTTCTTTGGCACAATTACCAAAGGAGAAACCCACTGACTATCTGAAATAGGATAGATGAAATTGACATTTAACAATTTTTGCAATTCTTCTTTAAAAATTTCCCTAATATTTGGATTCATCCGTCTTTGAGGTTGTCTGATTGGTTTGCAATTTTCCTCTATATAGATGTGATGAGTGCAAGTCTTGGGGCTTATCCCTTTCATGTCAGTGTATTCCCATGCATATGCAGAAGAATGTCTCTGTAATACTTTGACTAACTCTTCTTGTTGAGATGTTTCTAGGTTCTTGTTTATGTTCAAAGTTTTGCCTGGAAAAATCTCACTTATAGAGCTGCCAAATTTGTCCATAGATTGAAGAGACATCTACCTTGATGAAAAAAACTCAATATTGGATCCCTCTTGAAATGATTCATGTTTATGTTCTGGAGAGGATTCAAAGTTTTCTAGAGTATTCAGAATTTGATTATCTTCACTAATTTCTGAAATTGTGAAGAGAGGTTGTAAATCTTCCTCATCCTCTATCCATTGAGTGTCATCTAGATCTGTAATTTTCCTAGCTGGAGGATATAAAGTGAACTTCTTAGTTGAAATACCATCAAAGATGTACATATCACCAGTTCTACAACTAATAAAGGCATCAGCTGTAGCCAACCAAGGTCTTCCTAATATAACAGGATGGCCTCCTAGATTATTCTTAGGAGTTAGGATCACGAAATCCATAGGGTACTCCCAAGAATCTAGGGACACTGGAATGTCTTCTATTACCCCATATGGTTTGATCATAGATCTATCTGCTAATTGTAATAGTGTGGGTGTAAAGAGAAGATTAGGAAGTTTCAGTTTATCCATGATTTGTCTACTCATGATATTAATTGCTGCTCCTAAGTCAATGAGTGTGTATGGGATTTCAATTCCATTGATGTGAATTTTGACAACTGGATTTCCTGGGTCAAGATACTTTGGAATAGAAATCTTGCCCATCATAATGTCTGCTATTTTTCCTACCAGTTGAATTTTCTTTGTTTCTCTTATTCTTTTTCTTGTTGTCTTCATACTCAACTCCTTTATTGTTTTGGCTGAAATTGGAATCTCCTTGATGGCTTGTAATAATGGAATTTTAATGCAAACATTTCTCAGCTCATCTAGGAAATCATAATTAGGCACCATGATTTGTTTTTCTACACCTCTATCAATTTGTAATCTTTCCAGAAAGGGATGTATAGAAGTAGATGTAGATGGTTGCTCTAATACAGGAGTTGAATTTATTGGATCTTTTTGTTTTAATTTTTTAGTGTTTGGGTCTTGAAAGGATGTGTCTTCCTCAAGACTTTTATTCACCCGTAGAGAGTCTTCCTCAGAGTTATCTTGTTCTTGTATGATCATAGAAGTCTTCCTCTTTTCAAGTATTCTTCCAGACCTAAGTTGAACATCACTAAGGTCTAGAGGAGTAATTAAATAAGTTGGAAACTGTTGGCCTTCTATCATGTATGTGTTCTGAAGATTTTTATTATTGGGGTTTGGTATGGGTTGAGCATGCAATTGATTTGATTTTTGACGGAATGGTAATGAAAGTGGTTGATTTTGATGTGGTTGGTTCTGATGATGTTATTGAGGATTTTTTTGAAAATTTTGTTGAAGATTTTGAGGAAAATTTTGTTGAGGATTTTGAGGATAAAAATGTGGGTATGGTGGATAGGATGGTGGATACTGATAGTATGGAGAATATCTTCCATAGGGAATTTGTGTTCCTTGTGCCCAAGATTGAGATTGATTTTGAAATTGGGGCCAAGGTTGCTTCCAAGAATTCCAAGGTGGAGGTTGATTATACATTTGATCATGGAATCCTTGTGTTTGAGGTCCCTGCCAAGGTCTTCTAGATACAAAATTGAGAGACTCTATGGAATCTGTAGGAGTTTCCTCCTAAAAGATAGCTTTTAGACCCGGAAGAGAAGGACAATTCTTGGTCTCATGTTTTTCAGAACAAATGACACAGGTTTCTACAACTTTTACATCCAAAGGACACTCTCTCAAGGCATGTTTCTTTCTACATTTGGGACAAAAGATTGCCAAGGCATCAGATTCAACTTTTTGCTTGTTCTGTATCTTAAGGGTGTCTATTTGTTCACTAAGACTCCCTAAGATGTCAGATTTAAAATCATCAAGCATGTGTCATATTTTTGATCTACTTACTGTCCCAGAAGCAGACTTACTTGCCCTTGCAAGAGCGGGATCTCTTGGACCTTTGACAGTTTTATATTTCCCTCTTGAAATGTTGATACATAACTCAGATATTTCAGGTAATGTGAGTTGTGATATATCCCCTTTTCCCATCATGTTAAGGATATCCAACCATTCATCCCTAATTGTTTTCAACAAAAGAGCTTTTAAGATGTCTTGATCTAGGTTTTCCATTTTTTCCCTTTTGATGTTGTAATTAAATCTCTCCAACAAATCTTCTAAATTTTCATCTTATTTTTGTAACATCTTGAACACTTCTTCCTTATGATTAACCGGCATACAATAATCCAAATAACTCTCTAGAAATGCTTGTTTCATGTCTTCCCATGTTCTAATAGAACTGCTGATCAGACTCATAAACCACTTCAATGCTGCTCCTTTCAAAGTTGAAGGGAATAATTTTAGTTTTTGAGCATCTTGTAAGTAGTCATAAGTTCTACACAACACTTCAAATTCGAATAAGAAGGTTTCAGGATCTTCAGTTTTAAGTCCATAGAAGTTTGGAAGGACAGAGGGTGAAATGTTTTTCATGGTTGTATTGGTTTCTTCATCAATTATTAGGAACCCAAAAGAGCTTCCTATTCTACCTCTTCTTGCATCTGCACCTCTACCTCCTTCTCCTCTACCTCCTTCTCCTCTACCTCCAAATAATGTGTGTTCCCCATTGAAGACTCCTCCTCCTCCTTCTTCTGCCATGGTTGACTCTCCTGTGGAAGTGGAAAGGTTTGTGTCCCTAACAGGAGTTTTTAGATCTTCTTCTATGGCAGGTTCAGTGGATGAAGTGGAAGGTTTCTCTAATGGAATAGTTGACCTTAGATTTTCTAGAAGTCTAGGATCAGTAAAGGATGGAATGTGGGTCTGAGTTGAAGGTGTACTAGCTTTGGATCTAGATGAAACAAGTGGTGTTCTAGAAATCAAACTTCTGCCTCTGCTGCTTATGAATCTTCCCCTTGAATCTCTCTCCCTACGCTATAATTTTTTTTGGATGCTAAGAAACAAAGGTTACCTAGTTTTCACTTCCCCGGCAACGACGCCAAAATGTTTGGTCTCAATCTAGTCTCCTAAATTGAGCTCATTTAATTGTCAACCAGGGTTGGTAAACTGCTGAAGTGAAGTGTACCGTATGTACCTAGGTGTTTGTTTCTTAATGCGTTGTGTGTAGTGTTTTATGATGTTTTTGGTCTTTTGTGATGATTTATTATGTTTTTGGTCTTTTGGTAGTTTTATGTTCACAAGGAAAATGACTAGAAATCTAGTGGAAGGAAGCTAATGATTAAAAACAGAGTGAAGCCTATTTGGTTGATGACAAATGACAAATGCAATTGCAGATATTGAAACAGAATCAAATCCAAACTATGACTAAGAAAAAACAAAGCTTGATAATGACTTTTAAGCAAATGATTCAAAACATAAACTCAACTTGTCAAATTCTTTCATCAAAGGTATTTTGAGAGAGAGCTTGAGACATGGTCAGCTAAGCATGCAAATTCTCCTAACTAAATAGTTAAACAACTAACTTATAATGATGCAACATTTTATCCATGATTAGAGATTTGTTGAAGCATATTTGGAGTAAAAAATTGATACCATCATAAGATCTCTACTTTAAGACTAGTTCCTAACTCTATTCTGCAACTTAGTTTGATAACACTACACTTCACTCAAAGGTTATAGATTTTTAAAATAGTCTTTTGAGGAAATTTTTGTTTGTGAGATGATAAGGAAGTTGCAGAAGTACTTCGGGCCTTAAAATGATATTGTCTTATGTTCATATGGTTATGAATCAATTATGGATTTTAGAACAAGAAGAGGTTTGTAAATAATGAAGGTTGTTTTGTTAAGTTTAACAACTAAAGTAATCTAATATGCAGTGAATGACAACTGAATGTGGAGTGCAAATGCAATGAGTTAAGCTAAAACTGAACTTAAGATGTCACTAGTCTAAAACAGTGTTGAACTACCAAGTCATTATCAAACTTAAAACAAAATAACTGAACATGAGTTAAGTGCAATTAAACTCCGGAGTATCCTAACTAAGCTATCATGCATTATTCTATGGAATCATACAGTCTGTTTGTCCATCATGATTGGTATTTTGGAAGAGTTTCTTAGAACAATCCTAATTGTACAATTCAGTACAAATGCAAACATAAAGACTGAAAGCAATGAAAAACTAAGATATCATAGCTGTCTCCTACCCATCATTATGATATTTTGGAAGAGATTTTTAAGAGCAAGAATAGCTATGGTACTTAGTGCAAACACACAACTGAAACGTTCAAGATCACAATCATGCTTAAGACATTATAAGGATTTTTTGGAAGAGTACTTAGCATAAGTATAACTGTGATGGTGAACAAAAGAGATTGCAATTAAATCCTACAATACTATAGCCATTTCCCATTCATGATCATAATCTTTTGGAAGAGCTTCTTTTTTTGGAAGAGTTTTTAGAATGAGTATAACTATAGTAGCTAATGAAAACAATTACGAATTCAACTTCAAAAACGTAAAGGTAGCTAGAATACTTATCTAAATTACGCAAATAAAACCGTGCAGGAGGCAGGGGCCCTCTACCACCAAACGGAATCTAACTCCAAATCAAATCAACACTTTCAAAACAATACTGTCTGCTTCATTAAAGGAGAAATAACTTGAACAGAGCAATCTGCGTCTTTAGAAATGTAGCACAGAATCTAAGCAAAATCTAGAACAAAATCTAGCCTAGCTCTCGGTTTCCCAAGTGTTTATATAACAAATGTACATAACAAGACTTACAACAATTCCAGGATCATTGTCTTTCCTTATCGAAATCACATTAGGACTCTTGAAGTGGCTGCGTACAAAGGAAAAGGACATCTGGACTAAGACAGTCCTATTAGAAGTCTGCCTTCTTGAATGTGTTCCCACGTACCAAAACCATATCCAGAATTCGTTTCTTCCTTCATGGTGAGCAACGAACAATGTAGACATGACGTGGAATATACCCATATGCGGTTTTTCTTGAGAGGCCACCTGGAACATACCCAAATGTGAAGACAACTGCATAATTTCTGGTTAGCTACGGAATGTCTGCATTCTGCAGCTAATCCCGGTCAAAATGCATTACAATGGCAAAAATCACAAAACTTAGCAAGTCAGTCATGTTAATCATTCTAAAAGTAATTTTAACTAAATTCATTGATCAATTGGGTCTAGGATAACAATGGACAAAGGAAAATGAGGTAAAGTAAGATGAAAGAAAGCACCATATTGAGGCTCAACAGTACTCATTCTTTCACTTTTGGTATGCAGATACAACACCGATAAAACTAGCCAGATATATGGGGCGACCTGCAGTATCGGGGACTGTAGGACCTAGTGGAGCGAGGTCGTAGCAAAATGAGGATGCAGCAGCCCTCCTGGAGGATATCCATCATAGATGTGAGACGATTCTGATCGGTGTTTCAGAGCTCGGCTAGCAGGACTTAGATGACTAATACATAGAGCCATGTATTGGTCTACCCTCTGAGTGGCGAGGGGTCATGCGGCGCATGGCGATGGCCAGAAATGGCATGCATGATCTACGCGTTGCGAGAGCAGAGCCACTAGCTCAGAATCCTCCAGATAGTGATTAATGTGTAGGGGCAGATGTTGCCCCCAATTTTGAGTTTTGTAACATGCTATGGGCATGTCATATGTATTAGAGTGGATGGACTCTAAAACATATTACACGACACATATTATGGATATGCATCGTTTTGATATTTTTATGTTATTGTCTTGTGTTAAATGTATGTGCTAAATGCTAATCTAGAATATTGTTTGCAATGTTATCTACATAGTTATTTTGTTCTCTAGGTACATGAATGAATGTAATGATTTCAAATTCATGCATCAAAAGCTTCACTCGTAAATATCTTATAAAAAGGATAGGATTATGCACATGATAGACACCATTCAATTGCATGATAAGAAGCAGGGAACCTAAATGAACATCAAGGTGGAGGATGTGATGTGATAGGGCATCGACTAATAAATCTTGTACTACATCATATTCGGCCTGGTTATTGGTAGTAGTACCAATGCATGCCCTGTTTGAGAGAACAAGGGAGTGTAAGGGGGTAAAAATGGCCCAACCTGCCGAGGCTAGATTCTTAGAGTAGCAACTTGCACCATCAACAAAACCAATATCAGGTGTGGATGGTAGGTCCGTATGAAAGGTGCCACAAGATAATAAATGGAAGGCTAATGAACAATGCTAGAAACCTGAGCGCAAAGTAGAAATCGAACATACTCCGCGGGAGGGAGTGATCTGGGTAAGATGTCTACTACTCACACGCCGATGGTAAGGTGGAGTGTGGGAGCTACTGGAGGTGTAGCTTGTGCTGATATTATGAAAATCACCATGGGCATGGGTGGTGCTATCTTGTTGATGGGAAAAAAAGATGAATTCAGGGGTGGACGTGGCTTCCATGATGTCATCATCGCAATAGAAGATGGAGTGACTAGAGGAAGGGAGACCACATGATGCGGCAAAGCTACCTGACTCATCATCATGAGAAGAAAGGTTCACATGCGCATCGCCACAGGGGATGACAAAAGGATAAGAAGATAAGGGATCTACTGATGTTGAGCCCAGGGGGATCACTGAAGGGGGGTCAAGCGAAACAACAGGGAAGATTCGAAGGGAGCTTCCACCCAAGGTCTCATGGATGATGAAAGGTAGAGGATGGTTGCCATAGGCTCCTTAATTTCGACATCAGGGGGGGGAATTTCAATGGGTGCGGAAAAATTCACAGTCTAGCCTGCAGCATACTATGCAAGTACGGGAGAGGCGGATTGGTTTTTTTCAATCTCGTACTCTCGAACCACGTCTAACAAGGTGCAGTAATGCATAAGGCAGGGATAATAGTGAGAATAATGGCCATGGAGATCACACAATGCATAAGGTTGGTTAGTGTGAATAGTTTTAGGATTCTTGGCTGCATTCGAGGAAAAAACATGGGCTTCAGGGACCGTAGACTCAGCGAACGCAACTTAAACCATGGGCTTTATACGGGGAAGTTCATGATAGTTATGGGTGGCATGGCCGATGACATCACACAAAGCACAGGGCTTTATGGGTGAGGGAGGTGCAGGGTCTGTCAGGGTAGCCTTATCCTTGGAGGCCCTCTTGCGAGCTTTGCCCTTCTTACCTGGAGCAGTCGCAACAGGAGGGGGTTCCCATTGAAGTGGTTGAGGCACTATTTCAGTGAAAGAAGTCATGGGGACCGGTTGAACCGAGGTCAAAGCCAGGTAAGATTTGGGTTGACCTGGCAGGGTAGCGGCTGGAGGATCAAGGTACCAGATGGGAATCCCAAGGGTCAAGTTAGGAAGAGAGTAGGTGGACATGACAGGTGCCGTATAGATTCTGGGTGGGGGAGCTAGGAATGGTATCTGACCAGAGGGGTAATGGCCAGGCGGGATGGCTCCTAAATGGTTAAGGCCTAGAGGAACCATTCTAGGAGGGTAAAGAGGTTCATGAGTGTCAGCATAAGGGCTAAGAGGAGGAGGTCCAGAAGGCTGAATCAAAGGGCTAGGGGAAGGCTGCGGAGGGCGAGGAGACTACTGACTAGCTGAGGTAGGCCGCTTAAGGGCAGTCCAAGACAATTGCATCATGCAAACATTTGATGAGCTAGGATCGGAGATGAGAGGAGGAAGACCAGGGAATGCACCAAGCAGTGAGGAATATTTGTAGACTCCGGGTGAAACACTGGTAAAAGGATCCATGGTTTTCTTGTTGGCCACTGAAGAGATAGTGGACTCAGGGGAGGTCTGAGACTTCGTTTCGTAATATGTCAACTGGTCAGTGGTGATTATATTTCCGTTATGAGGAAAAGACATCTTGTGGTGGACCGCGGAAGGGACAAGAGGCATCGCATAAGTGTAGTTACGACCCAATAGAATGTTGTAATCTAAGGGGGCATCTATGACTTCTACGTCAACACAAACAGTCTTACCTACAAGAGTAATAGGACAATTGAGAAATAAGCCAATGGGCTTGGAGTCATGGCCATCCCACGCTCAGAGAGTGATCCTGGAAGAAGCCAACTCAGGGGATCTGAGTTGCTTCCAAACCGAAGCAGACATCACGCAGGTGTATGCCCCCTCATCAACAATGCACCAGGAAACATTAGCATTCCTGATCGACTGGGATTTGGAAGGCGACGGAAGCAAGGAGAGGATGATGCTCTGATCGGTCAACATCAAATACAATCAATCGATCATCGAAAGGATCTATAGCACCCACAGCAGATAGTAGAGATTTTCGTTGTGAAGGGCACGACTGGAGGAGTTCCAGCGTCAAAATGGTAGCAGGGGATTGTGCCAAATCATCGACTATGTTATACGAATGGGTGGGTTTTCCATAAGTAGCATTTCGGCGCAGTGGTCCCTTAGGGATCTTGGTATGAACCTCCGCCCTAGGCTAAGGGATCTACAAGGGACCTTTAGGTGTCAAAAGAGGCTCTGTAGAAATCGAAGGAGGTGGTTCGGGGACAAACGTAGCGAGAGGCTTGTTGTACTAACGAGACTGAGTTTGAAGATTGATGTCTACGGTTGAAGGTTAATCAGATTTCATCATGAGAATCTGGTAATCGGGGCTACCAGACGGAAGAGGTTGTGTAATAGTGCGGTAAATAGGAGGTTGGGAAAAAAGAGGAGGCATGCCATATCCTAGATACGTTCTACTAGGAGGGGAAAAAATGCAGGAGGTGCTGGCCCCCTCCTGAGGAAAACCAGAGCCCATGGGATGTTGAGCAATGATGACAACACAAACATGGCACAAAGGAAAAAGTGACTGACAAGGGCAGGGAGGTGCAAGATCAACTGATTACAAGGTAGAAACAAGGGCAGGGAGGTGCAGGATGAATTGATTTCAATGATTTTAGAGTTTTCTCTTGGCGGTGTTAACCAAGCCCTTTTTCACTTAGGGTGTGTGTGTAAAAGTGTGTAAATTTTAATTTTTAAACCCAGACGTTTGTAGAGAGAAAGAAAAAGTGTGCTGTATAGATGTAAATAAACTTGCAAATGACAGTATATAGACCTGTTTTCAGCAGAGGTCGCAGTTTTTGGGCTGAAAAGTGCACCTTGAAGTTCTAGGTCATAGGTTTTGGGCCAAAAAGTGGGACCTGTACTTCCGGCACTCTCACTGGCAGGTTTCAGAAAAAGTTGTCGTCTCAGCTGTGACTAATGTTTGTCACCTACGAAATAGGTCTGAAAACACATGGAAGTCAGAATTTTTATCGTTTTAGGGTTTTATAGGTTACAAACAACATCAAGAAAAGAAAAAACAAGGGGCTGAAGAGAAATCATAGGGCTTGAAGTAGATGGATATGCAAGGATCAGAAAAACGATAGTGGTTGTAATCGTAAACCTGTGTGGAGTCACTAGTTGTTAGGATGAATCTTAATTCCAAGCGTATGAAAAGAGACCACTTTAGCTGCGCATAAAAAACAACCCTAACAACAGAAATGACTGCTAATATCATCAGATATGAAATTAGGTGATCAAGATAAATGCTACAAAAATCTATATCTATGTATTAGAAAACATTAAACAGTAGAAAAAACAAGATTTACTCCATGCATCCAATAGACAAGACAAGAATATATCGAATGAATTTTGTATTAATAGCACCTAGGAGGAAAACACAAGAGGGTGTTCCCTATTCTCCTCAATGGGATGGGTTCTTGTAAGTCCTCAGCACTTCAGATCTAGGATTCCTCTCTCTTGATTGTGTAGAAAACCCAGACAAAAATAGTAGCAAAATATGACTATGATGGTGGATCAATAGTCAGACCAAAAGTATAGATATAGAGTGATCTTTAGGCAACAAAAGGTGGTAAATGAATAGGAAAATCCTTCTATTTATAACAAAATATTGAGTTAATCTAGATATTGGTGCATAATTAAAATATTATTAACCAAATCAAGATCCAACTTTTGTGGAATATTTTATTATATTTGTTGGAGGGAAAAGGAATTTGACTTGGGTCAAATCCCTTTATTTGTAAATAATAAAGAAATAAATGATCTATTTATCATTTTAAGGATATGGTTGAGTAATAATAAAATAAATAATGATTTATTTAATTATATAAGGGTGAATTAGTCATATTTAACAAAGAATATTATTTAAACAAGGTTTAAATAATTATTCTTAGAAAGTAATAAGACAAATGATGATTTATCTAATTAATTTCCTTGTTTTGGGTTAAACATAACCAGGAATATTAATTAAATTGTTTTTTAACTAATTATTCATTGAAGAAAATCAAACAAATGTATATTTATTTAATATTTCGTCATGGGATTTCCTATTTAGACCATAAACAACTTAATAAAGGTGATTTACTAAGTTATTTTCATAGTGAAAGCAATTTAGCTTGGGGTAAAATTGGTCTTACATGGTGTACCTGGGTTCATCTAATGATAATAGGTTAGATGACCAAAAAATGGTGTAACATATGGAGTCATTAATCAACTGGCTAAAATTGGGAAGATTGAGGTCTACCATGTAAGGGAGCAAGGGAGAACCCCGGATAGTTCCTGTCGTGGCACCACTAGTAGCATTCCTAGCATTAGGGCCGGGGCTACCACCAGCGTTAGGTCTTGAACCAGACATGGTGAAGGTGACATGAGGATTTCTGGGGATAGAACCAAAAGGGGAACCTGATGGACCAGAAGCAGAGTCAGAATGGGGACTCGGTGGAGGACGAACTCGAACCCTATGCAGAAGAGTAAGTCTTCCTAACGGAAACTAAGGATGAAGGCCTAGGAGTCTCCAGGATAAATGCCTTACAGGCACAATAATGGAAAATAGACATAGATCACAGAAGGAAGAGAGAACAACAAGGTCAAGCAAGTGCAGGATCAAATTATTACAGTGTCGAAACAAGGGCAAGGAGGTGCAGGATCAATTGATTACAATGTTTTAGCCTTGGTCTGGTGGTGTAAACCAGACGCACTTCACTTAGGGTGTGTGTGTATGTGATAAGTGTGTTAATTTTAACTAAGCCCAGAAGTTTTTGGAGAAAAATTAAAAAATATGTTGTATAACTATAAATAAATTTGAAAATGACAGTAAAGGAAAATGAATACGACAAAAAATAAACAGCTAAAGATGCATCAATTTAAACCCAAGCAGGAAGGCTTCCCAACAACTAGACTATGGGTGGGAAAAATCTAGTCAAAACACAAAAAATGGCCAATGGATCTAAATTTAGGAGGGACAGGGATCTAAAGGTCAGATCTTCTGAAAAAATGTGCAGAAAACAACAAAAAACCAGAGGGAAAAGTGCAACAAAAAACCAGAGAGAAAAGTGCAACAAAAAAGGTGGCGAAAGGCTACAACCTGAATGGAAACAGAGGGAACCCTAAAGGAGGAACAAAAAAAACTAAAAAGAGGTGTTTTGGAAGGATGAATAACTGAACTCAAAAGGATCTGAAAGTATAGGTTCAGATCTGAAAAATGGTTGAACACACTGAAATCTCAGAAGACCTGCTTCAGCTAAACTCCTCCTAAAAAGCTGGAAGCATAATTAAGCCCTAAGGGGCTTGGTTCCTACTTTGACGAGTAAAAATTAGCAAGTACAGGTCCAAGATAGGTGGAGAGGGATGTCAGACAACCCTGAATAGTAGCCCATACAAACCCAGAAAAATCACAGAAAAATTCCCTCAAAAGGTACTGGTCGTAGGTTCTGACATGTTTTCAACTAAGGTCGTAGGTTTGAGGTTTTTTGTATCCTGAAGGTTGAGGTCGTAGGTTTTGGCCCAAAAAGTGCAACCTAAACTTCCAGTTGTCTTGGGAGTAGGTTTCAGAAGAAAAATTCTTCTCTACTGCGGCTGATACCTGTTACCTATGCAATAGGCCCAAAAACACACGGAAGTAAGAATTTTTACTATTTTAGGGTTTTAAAGGTTAAAAACAACATCAAGAAATGAAGAATAAGAATTTGAATAAAAACTCTAGGGGTTGAAGAAATTGGTCATGCAGGGATCTGAAAAATGACAGTGGTCGTAATTATAAACCCTTGTGGAGTCGCTAGTTGTTAGTGTGAATTATAATCGCAAGCGTACGAAAAAATCTCACTTTAGCTGTGCATAAAAAACAACCCTAACATCAAATATGGTTGTCAATTTACTTATATTTGCAGTTAGTGATCATAATAAATGTTATAGAAATCCATATCTATGCAGTTAAAGACATTAAACAGAAAATAAAAGCAAGAGTTTCTCCATGAATCCAATGAACAAGAAAAGAATGTTTTTTTAAAGAATTTTTGTATTATGACACCTGGGAAGGGAACATAGAAAGATGTTACTAGTCGCCCTCAATGGGATGGGTTCTTGTATGTCCTCAGTGCTTCAGATCTAAGATCTCTCTCTCTTGATGGTGCAGAAAACCTAGACAAAAATGGAACTCAAGGGGAGCTCGCAAGCAAAAAGGTAGAAAAATATGACAATGATGGAAGATCAAAGTCAGACCAAAAGTATAGATCCAGAGTGATATTTAGGCAAGAAAAGGTAGTGAATGAATGGGAAAACCCTTCTATTTATAACAAAATATTGAGTTAGTCTAGATATTGGTGCATAATTAAAATATTATTAACCAAATCTAGATCCAACTTTATGGAATATTTTATTATTTTTTGTTGGAAGGAAAAAGAATTTGAATTTGGTCAAATCCCTTTATTTGTAAATAATAAATAAATAAATGATTTATTCATTATTTTAATAATATGGTTGAGTAATAATTAAATAAATAATTATTTATTCAATTATTTATAAATGATTTAATCAAACTTAACAAGGAATATTATTTAAATAATGTTTTAAATAATTATTCCTAGAAAATAATAAGATAAATAATGATTTATCTAATTAATTATCTTGTTTTGGGTTAAATATGACCAGGAATATTAATTAAATTGTGATTTAATTAATTATCCCTTGAGTAAAATCAAACAAATAAGGATTTTTTCAAGTATTCCTCATGGGTTTTCCTGTTTATGCCATAAAAAACTTAATAACTTATGGATTACTAAGTTATTTTTCATGGTGAAAGAAATTTTACTAGGGTAAAATTGGTATTACATGGTGTACATTGGTACATTTAATAGTAACAGGTTAGATGCCTAAAAATTGGTGTAATAGTTGTCATCTTACATCATCATGATGCAAGTCATGGAGCAGCAACATACTGACTCACATGTGGAATGTCTCATCAGAACAATACAAACAAGCTCCCTGATGCCACATCATGTGAGAGTTATTCCATGTCCCACACAAAAGAACATACATGAAAATAAGATATATCCCAAACAAAAGTGCATTCATGGACATGATATATATCCCAAACAAAAGTATATACATGGACATAAGATATATCATATGTTGGCCAAATTGTCTCAACAGTAACCAGCGTAGCCATGCCTCCTGTTGCTACATATCGTCAGTGTTGTACATGGCATGGAACATACAAGTGTGAGATGTTGGGTAGTGACCATACTCACCCAAAATAAACCAGCACAACCATTCTTCTTGTTGTCCTGTATCATATATCTGTAAGAAGGTTGGCAACCCCTTGCTCCTCATCCAGATCAATTCATCCCAATGTGGATGATGAATCATACCATGCTCAATATTGATATCCACCCAAGGTAGAATACCATTCTCCTCCAACTGATAAGCTTTTCACTCCATGAAATATTGAAGTGCACCTCCTTTGAGGTCTCTCCATGAGATCCTCTCATTAATGGCCCAATAGAACCCATAAGGCTCCATACATGTTGTAGGTAGACATTTATCTTTGAGCTGTGAGAAGCTCATCAAGAAAGCTCCATCCTGACAATGGAAAGTGTTATCCATTATAGGATGTCTACCATGGATCAGTTTTCCCTACATTACTTCATGAGTGAAGCTACCTTCAGAATGCTCCAAGAATAATGGGGCCCTCATCTCATAATCTATTCTCCTTTTTTGCATATCATGCAGATCGTTTCCTCCCTATAATTTTTGGGTTGAACCACCTACCACATTAACTTCGTGAATGATGGGACCTCATAGAGATGTTGGAAATATTCCATATCCTTTTCACAGATGTAAACAATGGACATATATTTTAATGGGTGTACGTTGTATTTGATGATATTGTCAAAATATTTTAATTTTCTATTTACTTTGATAGTATTTTCTTACAGTATCTACCAGATGTTGTCTATAAGATATACTACTTTATGTCCTTCCAAATCGTTATTGGTTCTGATGATACAATCCATTTGGTCATCCAATCCGAGTAGTATTGGGCCATTTCCTTTTCTAGGAATATATGAGAATTTTTGTGGCAAATTTCACTGAGGAAAATATGAAAGTCCTATGGGATCATATCTCTTTCTCTAGTCAAGAACCTTTATTGTTAATCCATCAAGCCAATTTGTTATAGTGATTTTATTCTCCAAGTATCAGTGAGAAGAACGATTCTAAGAAGAATATGAATTTTATTAGCCTTTTGAAACTTATCTTTGTGGGAGAAAGGAATGAGTAGTTTGTGCCATTCGAATAAGGTAATATTTTTTCATCTGTCTCTTTGGTAGCAGATCCGTCTATTATGGAATAGGTCTGAATTTTATGATCTGAGCCTCATCTAATTAATGATACAAGTATGAGTTCCCTCATAAGGTCTGAATTTTGTCATATTTATGATTATCTCTTGAACTATGGTTACCTCTGAAATAATCCAAAGTATATAATAATTCGAGGAACTATAAGGATCCAAATTTCTTGTGGCATCTGAGATTCTAATCTTCTACCTTAGTGAATTTTGAACTCTACTATGACATATTTGTCACGTGAACTCTTGTGCCATTTCATTGTATGTTGTGTGCGAGCTACTGTGGTAACTAGTTATTGTGAAAACTTGCAGACCTAAGGTCATGTATCTATGGAACCATGCAAATGTTTTGAAGCACGAGTTCTATGGCATCAAATATCTAGGATCTGTGACAAGTCTAGGCTCCCTTGTGAAATGTGTAGCTTAGATCCAAATTTCCTTACACCTCTGTGAAATCTGAATTACATTACTTGTGTGGAAGGAAAATAGATGAGTTATTATTCGTAATTTCTGTGGTAGTTGTAATTTTTCCATTTCATCCAAACTTTTCTATATGGAAATCATTTCCTTGGCATGCCTTACTATTAATTTCGCTTGATTGAGTTTTGTTTTCATGAATCTATCTTGCAAATTTTGATTCTTTGGATGTTGGTCAATGCCTTTAAAAACAGTCAAAATGGGTAAAATCTATACGCTATTAGTTCCCTAGCTCATTTATTTCCATTATTTCTATAAGCATGTTTCATTCATTTGTTTTGTAACATAGTTCAGAGGCCTGTAGCCACCACATCTCTTCTCATAGATAAGCCTACCAATGCCCTAGATATTTATTTACATTCTATTTGTAAACAACATTCAGTTCTGTAACACAGTTCTGAGGCCTGTAGCCGCCACATCTCTTCTCAGAGATACGCTTCCAGTGCCCTAGCTAGTTTATTTCAGTCATTTGATTTTAATAAAATGAAGTATTATTTCTGTTGCATCTATGTGCTTATGGTTATATGTGTATTTTGGTTCGTTCCTGCATAAATCTGGAAAAATAACATCTATGATACATTCAGGGAAATCAAAATAAAGAATGAGATCCTACACACCATTTTTGGAAGCAGAAACCTACAACCACTTTTGGAAGCAGACAAGAAATTCAGAAATAAGGCTTTTATCAGCCTTTGACCTAGATAAAGGAAATATGAGAATGGCTTTCCTAGAAGCACAGATCACTCAGCCTAAAACACCTGTAAACTTCAAGCACACTGCTTTTGTATTTAATGTGAAATGCATCCATCCAATAGACGAGATGGATATGCATAAATAGACTGGAGAGATGATTTCATCTACATTGACCAGCACTTCCATGAGCTTGTCTAAACTGTAGGTATCATTGGCCAATTATCAATCTCAATTAAAAATGGAGAATATTTCTTCTCTAGCCAAAGATACTAGAATCAAATCCCTAGAGGACTTAGTAGTAAATATTGGGTATGACCCAACCAATGTAGAGGCTATGGAAGAGGTATTGAAAAAGAAGAATGTTGATATAGAAGCTGTTAGGAAACAACTCAAAATGTAAGCAACTGAAGACCCTTTGAAAAAGGACATTGAGGAAAATGAAGCACAAAAAGCTGAAATGATGAATTTAATCATGGAGCAGTCTATACAGCTAAAGAAGATGGAGACAGAGATGGAAAAACTTGTGAAAGAAAAGGAGAAAGCAACAGAAATGGCCATTGTTCCTTTGGAGGATGTTCCTATTGTAGCCATCCCTATAGCTACACCAACCACTACAGGCACATCAGGTGGTACAGAGAAGCTAGCCAAAGCCATGGAGAGCATGACCATAGAAACAATAGAGATCAAAAAGCTTGAAGCATAAATCAACACCCCGAAAGATTTGAATAAAAGGTCAGACAATTCCCATGAAATCGAGATACAAAGAGCTCAGAAACAGATTGAGAAATTAATCAAAGCAGAGAGTGAAGCTTCTATTTGACAGACTATTGGCCAGGAAAAAAAAATATTTCGACAAGTATTGTTGACTCCATGAATGAGATATGGCCATCTATTCAGATAATATTTGAACAAAGAGATCAGATTGGATTAGTGAATGATGCCATAGATAAAGAAAACAGAGAACTAACATGGATGCCTTACACAATAAACAATAGTATAAAATTCTTGAATTCCAAGAGTGTTTTTGAATTGGAAGCACTAGGAGTGGAGGACAGGACATCAACCATCCTAGAAGTCAAGAAGGTACTAAAAAAAAGAGTTTGGTCACACAGTTAGAAGAAAATTATCATCAGTTAAAAATTGGTGTCAACAGATCCTTCAATAGAATCGAACCTGTGACCAAAAGAGGATTGCCATCTCTTTTTGTGATAAATGATAAAATATGCACAGGTCGTATTATGTAAAGAAGTTGAGGGAGATTTCCAAAGACACAACTAAGTTTGTTGAAATAAAAGGATCAATGACTGGAAGATCCTTCCCAGAGGCTATGGACAATGACTTATACATACAACATAAAATCAAGCATATTTTTCAGTTAAGGCCAACTTTTATGAAGTACATAGAGACCGATGAGATTTACAGGAAGTTAATCAGGATCAATATCCCAAATGCACAGAAATGGGAGAAATTATGTGATTACCAAGAAGGGTGATAGATAAGCACATCAGCAGGACATCCAACTCAACAAATCAGTTGATTCTACAAATCAACGCATCAGCATAGCATATCAGCATCAGATAATCTAAATCTGCCAGCACAGCAACAAGACAAAATGCACAGTAACGACCTTCTGGAGATTAGGGACACATGTCACAAGTCATTCTATCGTGTCCAGTTTGTGCTTACATTTGTCAATTTTCAATAATTATTTTAATAAATTACAATTTTCCCATGTAGATACGACAATCACTAGTAATTAGTTAAATACTGCATTTATATGCAGTATCGGGGGTTGGACCCTAGATTGTAAGCTTTTCTATCAATGGAGAATTGTAAGTTTGGGAGCTGGAGCATCAATAATAAAAGACCATTTTGCAATATTCTTGAGATATTTTTATCTGGTGATGTCCTTTCTTTACTTTGTTTAATGTTTTCCACTGTTATTTCTTCCAGTATATCATTTAATTCTAATTGTAAAACAGAAATTTGAAGAATGAGACTTGCTAATAGAGAACCTTAATTTTGGTTGTGTTTACAATATAAATATTTCTCTTTTGAAGTCTGGTTAAGTAATTCTTAAATTATTTTTGATCACTACTGAATTCACTCTTTCCTTCATCTCATAATTCATAATGTTTTTAAGATCCAGTAACTATAGTTAGCTTTCCTCGCAATTTCTCTAGAAAAATTGATGCAACAACCCAACCTGTTATGACTCCATCACTTATAACTCCATCTCCCAATGGAAATAGTTTAAATAGTCCCCTTCATCCAACCACACCTATTAATCAAAAACAATATTCACAATTAGTTTAACTAGCCTAATATTAGAAATCATTAAAAACAAAGCTAAATCTGAAAGAGGTATCCCCCTGTGAGTCTAGGAGGGTTAGATCCTAGGCTCCAAAGTGGTTTTGAGGTTTTGTTGAGGCCTTGAAATTTGCTGCAACAACATGGGGGATGACCACCCAGTCCGGACCTTAAAGAAGTTCCTTTTTCGTTTAGAATAGTGGCTCTGACTAGTTTAACTAGGTCCAGTTACCTTCTCTCAATCTCCATTGGCTTAAAATATGACTTTCATCTAACAATGGGAAAGAGACATTAGATCATTTCTCTTGCCGATCGGACAATAAAATGATCCTTAAGCTAATTTGGGCTTAGCCAAGCCACAATTAAAGTTCTGCCTCTTCGGAAAGAGGACTTTTTAAGGATGTAGAATTTAATATAAATGCAATATTATTCTAAGATGCAAGAAAAAGAAACTATTTTAATCCTATCTCAATTAGGTAGATATAGATCTATCCCAACTGAGAGAAATATGTTTTAAATAATTGATATTTAAATATGTTTGTTTTAAATGAATATCAAGCTAATGAAGTAGTTCAATTAACTGATATTGTGAATACCAAACACATTCTATCTAGAGACCTCTTAAATAAAATAATCAATCAATGACACTCAGAAAGTAGTTCTCAAACTGTTTTTGATTATTTAATTAGTAACTTGAATAATTAAACAATAACATGCAGAAATAGTTCACAGCATATCACTATTCAATAAAACAGTTCTATAAGACATATTTCTGAGTAAATAGTTACTTAGAAATAAGAATTCAATCCATAAGAGTAGAGACAAATAATAACATAAATTAAGGCAAATTACTCATACCGACAGAAGTGTACAAGTATGCGAGTAAATTGACACATTCCTGTTATCATAAAATGAAACCAGTATTTAACATAATAGTATTATAAATACCAATTTATTAAGTCCATTTATCCAGCTCCGGTCTCTAATAGTCTTTTACAATGCCTGAACTTCTGCTTTCAAAATCAGAGCTGCAGTAGTGCAAGACTCTGTTTATTATACATAACTCAGAATGTAAAAGAAAAACCTCAATAATCTCCAGATCTGGGATTCCTATCCTCTCACCCTACACCTCTAAATCCTCTAGACAATCGTGCCATCAAGAATTCTAGAATTGCAGAGGAGAGAAGCCCTTATTACATTTTGCAATCTACTATTTATAATATTTAGAAAAGAATTCATCATAGGAAAGTTTGTTGAAGAGTGGTTTTGCTCCATCAATTTCATTGGTTTAAAAATCATATTCTTCAATTGTTGGAGCCTTTTCATTGATTGAGAGCTTCTTCTTCTCATATCTTCAACTATTTTCCTGCAAAAACAAATCAAAACAAAATTAAAATGTAAAAACAAAATCAAAATGCAAAAAGAAATTAAAATAAATCCAATCAAAACTTAATTAAATAAATAATTGAAAAAGGAAGTATAAGATTTCTTTTGATTTATGTGCTGATATAATTGGCCAAGGATATCATTAACGAATTAATCTATATTTAGAAGAAGTTGTGGGAAAATTAAAATGCAAAAAATAAAACTCAGAAAATTTATTTTGCTAAGAATTAGGAGCATGATCTTCTGCTGAATTTTAGACCCAATAAATGATCAAATCTGGAAATGAAACAACTTCAGAAATGTTCTCCAAGATTTTATATATCTAATGAGATGTCTTGGGCCTCATTTGGCGAAGTAAAACTTCATTTATGAACTTCCAAAGTTTGTATATTAAAATTTCCAGAATTCTGGAATTTTTGTTGCTTGGACTAAAAATCAATTTTTTTTAATTAAATTATAATCCTAACTTAAATTATAGTTTTTAATTAATTAATGATAATTAATTATAATTGTATTATTAATCTAATTTAGTTACAATCTAGTTCTAAATTAAGTTAGAATTATCAATTAATTAATTATAATTACATTATTAATTTTGATTAATAAAAAATAATTTGAAAATAAGTTTAAACTAATTAAAAATGATTTATTAATTAATTAAAATATTATATTAATATTAAAATTTAAATTATATTAAAATTATAATTAAAATATAATATTAATTTATAATATATTTTAATTAATAATTCAAAAATGATATGAAATACACCACGTGAGAGAGAGAGAAGGGAGGAGAGGTGAGTGAATGGGAGTTATAAGGGTGAGTTGAGGGTGACATGAGGGTGATGTCATAAAGGGAGGAGTCAAGTGGAGGAATAAGGTGGAGGGTGAGGTGAGCAGGAGTCATAAGGTGGAGAGAACTTTATAATAAAAATTTTGACACCTCACATAAAACTCAAATCCCATATTGCATGAAAATGTTTTTCGGGATTTAACTGAAACATATCAATTGTGAATGTTTGCGATTATACGATCGCAGTGGATGCGATATGTTTTTTATATTTTTTTGTGTTTTTTAATTGGGGTGCATAATATTTTTTTTAATTTAGTTAAGTTAATAAAAATAAAAATAAAAATAAAACAAAATGTGAACCATTTATAATGATGTTTTCCAATTCTAAACTACAACCATTTTGTCATTATGAAAATGTTGATTTTGGTATTTTGTTTTAAATAAAGGAAATTATAATAAATTACCAAAATCTCGAAAAGCATGTTTTTTAAATGCTCTATAATTTGGCTGGGTCATTTAGTAGGATTATTCATAAAAAAATGAAAGATATTAGTAATACCTAACTAAGAGTTAATATTTACAATGACTGACTATTTTAACTATGAAAATTGAAATATTGGTACATCTATATATTTTTAACCCAAGCGAGAAAATGATTAAAACTTCAAAAGAGTGTCATTTACAAGCCGGTTGACCAAATGGAGCGAAACAGGTATCATTGGAAAGCTTGTGAAAAAACGGATTCAATAAAGCAATGAAAACAAAATTTTGAGGAAGATGAAAAAATGACAAAAATATAGGATAATTAACTTTATGAAAATTCTAAAAGGTGTTTAGCCAAAAATTTTGTAGAAAGGGTCCCCATTATTTGAATTACATAAGTAAAAAATGAGGGGGTTGTGTTTTACCACAACAATGGCGATATGCGGGAGAAGAACCAGTTATCTTTGATTAAAGATAATGAACTTAAATTTATCCAAATGTTAAAAATAATGGAAATCATGAAATCGTCTTATAGTAAAACATTTCCTTAGGTCCCACATAAATAGATTTAGCAATGTGAGTTTGTAAATATAAGTACTTAAAACAAACTTGAGTAAAAGTGATGAATCCAAAATTTGTTTTTTAAATTTTCCTCATGTGAAAAATAGAAGAAGGTAGAGATAGGAATTTTTTATAAAGCATATATCCATTTTAAGATTGTCTCTGACATTGCTTCACTACCAGCGAACCTGAACAATACCTCGATGAAGTTGTCTTTTATGCCATACAATCCTAGTCCCACTGTCAGTGAGCATCCATAGCCCCAACGGGTTTACTTGCATTTCCCATGCTTCCTCTTTTTATCTCTCTTTTGATAAGCGCATTTGCAAGCTTTTTATTTATAATGTATTTGAGTGAAAGAGGTGAGATGGAAAATGGAGATTTTATGTTTAATGGACATAGTACTTTCATAATGTTTTTTCCAAATTCTTTCCCTGCAACTATCCATCAGAGGATTTTTATGTGGAGGGGTGGGAGGGATTCATTGAATTAATCTCAAATCAATTATTTCCTTGCAAAGTAAACTCAATCACTTATAAATGATGTGTGTTCCTCCATGAAAAATATTTAAAGCAAGATTACTTTATAGTTCCATAAAGATATGTCTTTAATGATAAATGAAATTCACTTAAATAGATAGAGTAAAATATTTCCCATGTATGTCAACAACTGTAAGGTAAGAAAAATTCCTTTCACATTAATCATGACAAAGTCACCAAAATGAAATAAAAACTAAAAACAAAAGGAAAATAATTCCTACACTAAAATAAGAAAAGAAATCAACAAAATAAAACTGAAGAAAGAAAAAATTGAAATAAAAACAAAATTTAAAAGCTAAACTCTAACAAGATCGCTTATATAAATTTCTCAACAAAGATTTATAAAATAAAATAGACATATGTACGTTTATTCCTATGTTGAGATTTTAAATTTTTATCTTGCAGAGTTATATAAAAATGAGGCTCTCAAAATGTAGAAGGTGAATAGAAGTTATGATAGATAATATGTTGAATGAGAAGTTTTTTTTTTGTTGCAAATTTTCTTCTTCAAGAAAAAACCTGCATAAAAGCATCTCAACTATTTTCTAATAAAATTAATGCTTAAAGAAACAGACTAAAGGTTCAGAAACTCCCCAGTCTAGCTGATTTGATGAGGCTCATTACTGCTTATCTTTCAAGAATCTCAAAGAGTAAAAGAAAATGAACTTCAAAAAATGAACTGTAGAGGTGTGAAAGGTTTATGAAGACCTATAGAAACATAGTTCAAGATCAGCAAAAATAAAACAAAAATGAAGAAATGGAAATAAATGAAAGTGGGCACATGAAACTTACCATTGAAGAAATGCATTTAATCCTACCTGAGAAAGATGATTTTCTTCAATGTAAGTTAACTTCTTTGTTGAATTAGCATTAAAAGTATGAAGAATTTTTATTGACCCAAAATTATTATTTATTAAATCTAAAGTAAAATAATCAGTAAACTAAAAGAAATCAATGTATCATGTTCAAGGAATTAGAAATAAATTGGATCCATCGGAAATGAGGGTGAATATGTGCTTCTTTATGAATTGAAACGATGAATATTCTTTTTTCTTCTTCCATTCTGAATTTATAGCAGCTCCAAAGTATTAAAGTTGATTCAAAATCCCAAATAATGTAACAAAATATAAAGAGGATTTGAATCTCTATATGATAAGTATGGAGAGAAATTCAGAATAAAAGAAAATTAAAAATATGAATTGATCATCGGCACATTACCATGCTGAATTTTTTCGCATCGCTAGATCCTTTTCCATGCATAACTTAAAATATGTGACTTCCACTTTTACTGATATGCGGTTGAGCTCTTTCCATAATAATTAAAATAAAATAATGGAAAGTCAAATATCAATGTTTATCACATCAAAAAATCTTGAATAAAAAGCTTCATTTGAGTTTAGTAATGTGATATAATTACTGTGATGGCAATGTTGCGAGATGAGTATGTGAGATGGGAAACTGCAAAGGGATGAATGCGATATCGGAGAATAGTCATATCGGAAGATTAAATTTTGTGATGAACTGAAACGCCGATATAATTGTTTCGATAATGAAAATGCGGTAAATGATTGATGCAATGTGACTGCAAATATTAAAATATATGTGCAAAACTTTTGGTTTTACAGCCCAAACAAACGGTGACCAATCACGCACGGTTTCACTTCGCATATTTTAAATCTTACCTTCCCGCAGATTTCAAAACTTAACTCTTTTTCAATTTTGCGATTTTGCGGTTGCACAATTTGCAGTGAACTCCACATCGCTCATTGCAAGTTTTATCGTTTAACATATTACTTATCTCATGTGATATGAGATATTTGTATCATCGCATCGCATCGCAATGGAATATCCTTATCTTATCTTTTATCACATTGCAACTAATATAATTTACCGAGCGAGGTCTTGACAATAACCATTAAAATTTTCGATATGCGGAACCTTGCTAGGTGTGATTTAAACTCCACTGTTGATCTCACTCAGGTCTAACGGTCCTCATTGCTCCCTTACTTTTCTGCTTCGTATCGCAATTCCAATAACTTATTGTGTGTTGATATGTTGATTGAGAATTGACCCGATATTTTTATTATATGGATTTAATCTCATATCGGGTCCATGACATTAGGACTTTTTAAACCTATGCCCCTACCATTATTGTGATTGAATGGATGTGATATTTTTATGAACTTGATTTAAATTTTATATCGGGTCCAGAATGGTGTGGTCATCGCAATATTTGTAGAAATCAATTATCGGATATATGAAATGCGAAATGCGATATGCGAGAGAATGAGTAAAAAATAACATCAAAGGTATTGTATCAGAAATTTTTATGAGTAAATGCTAGGAGTCGCTTCTGATGGTATATTGCGATACAAATAGTTGTGATATGGACGATTCGATATCAGACGGAAATATCATCGAAGATCGAAGGGAATGAGAATATCAGGAGATTGGAGATATTTGGTGTATGCTCATTTCAGAGCCTCCGATATGCGATTTGTGATATACAATGAGCCATATGTGGGGTCGATGATTTCTTTAAAGTATTAAATTCAAAAAAGAAAGTGAGTGATTTAACTTTGCTTTAAAATAAATAACCCTTCAATAATTTAATTAACTGTCGAAATTTTTTAATTGGAAATTAATTTTATCAGAACTTTTTATAAAGAGAATGATCTGATATGATTATTCCGACAATTATTTAAGACTTATCAGGATTTCAATGTTAGCAAAATTTAGATATCCTTCAAATTTCAGGTGAAATCATAAATAGTTCCCTGAACATGTTGCAGATTTTGGAAACAAGGGTTGGTTTCTTGCTTATATTAGATCTACATAATCAAGTTAATGAAGATCTTCACACAAAACAAAATAGAAATGAGAAACAACCTTTGAAAGAAAAATAAATAATATATAATGACGAACCTGTAAACACATATCTGGAAGATAATTTATTGTAAATTTTACCTCTTTGAAGCTTCAAGTTCTCCCAAATTTTCTCAAATTTTGCATAAGTTCAACATCACCTTCTTATTTTAATCTAAAGTGCTAAGTAATGAATTTTTTCAAATTACATCATTTCCAAATTTAAATCAGAAGACAAGAGTGGTAAAAATGATTTCTTCGAATTACTTGTGAATAAAAAATTGTCAAGTAGTAGAAGATTCTTGGAATTTCTTAATGTATGATCAATATTATGAATTTTGAAAAAACAAGAAAGTTGAAGGCTGGACAAGTAAGTATGATCAGATAATTCAAGACCTTCTAAAATTCTCTAGGCTGCTTTTCTATAATTGAAATGGGATGCCCAAAAGAAATTGGATTCATTACTTGTTTTATTGGAAATCTGAAATAATGAAATACATGAAAACATAAAAGAAAATTAATCTATTCCTATTCCTAACTCAATGAAGGAAACATGACTAGGTATAGTCATACTTCCAATGAAACCATGTAAGTATTTTAATTCCTGCATGTTTGTACATGTCACACATTAGTAAAAATGCAAATATAGTTAAACTACAAAAAATAAATTTGAAAGAAAAATGTATCTTTATTGTTAGTAGCTTATTCACCATTACCTTCTCTTGAAATATCCTTTCCAACTGAATCTCAATTGGATCATAGAAATCTGAATGGATTTCCATTATTGAGTAGGAGAGGTTTAAAAGAGAAGATGACAGGCCAGGTTGTAAAAATGATCTTTTAGAAACAATGGTCTGTGTGTTTTTGTCAATGTTATGTTTAAGTGCTAAATTATTAACAATATTCCATGAAGGAAAACTTTGCAAATGTTTGTCAAATGAGTCAATTAAAAAAATATGGAAATCAGATAAATCCAATAGAAGATTATTAATTGAATTAGATTGTTGGTCATAAAGTGAAAATACACTCTCTTTTAGGCACTTCTCTTGAGAAGTAAGAAGTAATTGATAAGGAATGAACATCAATTGAAATTGGAAGTTTAATAACTTTTGATGTTCACAATTATAATTTGAATCTTGATTTTTCCCTTGAGGTAATACATCAATTGAGTGTTCATATTGAGCTTCTCAATATGCTAGCACAAAGTATCTAAAAATCTAGGACTAAAAACAAAAAACAAATCTGAAGTTAAAAATGAATGTTAAATTAATAACAAAATTGAATCATAGTTTACACTAGCGTTACAATTATTGTTACAACACAATTGGGAGTGACTTAAAGTAATTTCTTCTTCACAAGAATTGGCCATAATAATGCAATTAGAATGATAGTTAATA
This sequence comes from Pinus albicaulis, assembly GCA_034641835.2. Lineage (NCBI taxonomy): Eukaryota > Viridiplantae > Streptophyta > Pinopsida > Pinales > Pinaceae > Pinus > Pinus albicaulis. The sequence continues at coordinate 357,185,318 of CM076581.1, read as the reverse complement.
CCCACTTGTGAATTAGAGAGAAGGATATGACTCTGAATAGGAATTTGACTTGATCATCATATAAATCATAAATTGGAATGGTTTCTTGAATGAAAAAATCATACGTATGATTATTTTTTTGAAAATGAGAACTATTTCGAAGAATTTCTGAATTATATTGTTCTTCATTTTCACATGTGATTAGACTTTGATCATGAAAATTCAATTGTAAAGAAGACAAATCAATATCCTCAATGTCAAAGTAGTTATCATAAATTACCTCAAGACATTCATTAGAATTCCCTTCTATCTTATTCAATGCATCAAAACAAGAAGGAATATTAAGCTCATGTTCATTATTGCCAGAAGAATGATCATTAATTAATTCTCTATCCAGATAAAAACTAATCAGAAATTCATTTAGATCAGACTCTCTGTTTTCTGAAATATCTTTAATGTGAAGAGAGGTTAAATTGCTATTAGAAAAATTATCATAATAAAGAGAAAAATATGAATTCGAAACAATGCATTTGAAAATGTCTCCATTTGAGCACTCTGGTGTATTTTCTTCATTGCAATTTTCAGATTTAAGATAATTTTCTTGACTACTTATGCTTTCTTGAAGAATGTTGCTTTGTTGTTCTGAATTTGGAATTTGCTCATCATGAAAGAATTTAGAAATTTGTACAACAAATTGTGTTTTATTGGAAACTTTAATCGCTATTGGTACTTGACGAATTATGATATGATTTTCTGATTCTAATTCATACTTATTTTCAGATTTTAAAGCGGTATTTTCTTCAAGAGTGTTGTTAATATCTTCTTGTGGTTGATTAGTGAAATTTTCTAAGATTTGTAATTGAAATTCATTAACATGTGAAGGTGCACCTTGATCTTTTTCAATATTGTAATAAATGTGCAAAAATTGAAGGAATTGATTATACAAAATAGAGGCCATTTCATCATCGTTTATTTGTACCTCCATTTTGGAATTCTTACTTATGTTAATGAAATTAGAAGGAGATTGATCAAAGTTTTAAATAATTTCACATGAGTTACGAATGGAAGGAAGAGAGAAAATATGTTCAAACCAATCTAATAATTTTTATTTCGAAGGTTTATCTTTAGTTTTAAATTTTAAACAATGTAAACGAAACCTGATGGTAAAATCAATTAAAGACTCACCTTAAAACCTTTTTAGATCTTCAAAATCATCACACACTTGTTTGTAGATATATCCATCAAATTTACAAATGAATATTGTGATAAGTTGTTCCCAAGTGTGGATTGAGGCAACTGGAAGTGATTTACACCAGCTTCTGGCTTTTGCCAAGAATGTAAGAGTAAAAATCCTGCACAAAATATCTTCATCAATATCATTGAAAATATAATTTGAAAATTTTTGAATGAATTGTAAAGTATGATCAAATGCAGAAGTATTCATCGTACCGTTAAACTTTACCTGAGAAAAATGTCTTACTATTTCTGGTGAAGTATTGGAAGATGCTCGTCCAGAAATACAACTCCAAATTGTAAGTTTTAAAGGAGCCATTGTAATAAAAATAAAATATTAGAATACAAAGACTCCACAGGAAAATAAGTCTCAGGCCCTCCTTCTAGCACCTAAATGTTGAGGCCTCGAAATTCACTGCAACAACATGGGGGATGACCACCCGGTCCGAACCTTAAAGTAGTTCCTTTTCTGTTTAGAATAGTGGCTCTGACTATTTTAACTAGGTCCAGTTACCTTGTCTCAATCTCTTTTGGCTTAAAATATGACTTTCATCTATCAATGGAAAAGAGAAATTAGATCATTTATCTTGCTGATTGGACAAGAAAATGATCCTTAATCTAATTTGGGCTTAGCCAAGGCACAATTAAAGTTCTTCCTCTTCAGAATGAGGAATTTTTAAGGATGTAGAATTTAATCTAAATGCAATATTATTCTAAGATCCAATCCAAAGAAACTATTTTAATCCTATCTCAATTAGGCAGATATAGATCTATCCCAACTGAGAGCAAGATGTTTTAAATAATTGAGATTTAAATATGTTTGTTTTAAATGAATATCAAGCTAACGAAGTAGTTCAAATAACCGATAGTGTGAATACCAGACACATTCTATCTAGAGACCTCTTAACTAAAATAATCAATCAACAACACTCAGCAAGTAGTTCTCAAAATGATATTGATTATTTAATAAATAAATTGAATACTTAAACAATAACATGCGGAAATAGTTCACAGCATATCACTATTCAATAAAAAAAGTTTATAAGACAGATTTCTGAGTAAATAGTTACTCAAAAATCAAAATTCAACCCATAAGAGTAGAGACAAATAATAACATAAATTAAGTCAAATTACTCATACTGACAGAAGTGCACAAGTATGCGAGCAAATTGACACATTCATGTTATCATAAAATGAAACCAACATTTAAAATAATAATATTATAAATACCAATTTATTAACTTCATTTCTCGAGCTCTAGTCTCTAACAATATTTTACAATGCCTGAACTTCTGCTTTCAAAATCAGAGCTACAATAGTGCAAGACTCTGTTCATTATACATAACTCAGAATGTAAAAAAAAAACCTCAATAATCTCCAGATCTGAGATTCCTGTCCTCTCACCCTACACCTCTAAATCCTCTAGAAAATAGTGCCATCAAGAATTTCAGAATTGCAAAGGATAGAAACCCTTATTACATTTTGCAATCTGCTATTTATAATATTTAGAAAATAATTCTTCATAGGAAAGTTTGTTGAAGAGTGCTTTTGCTCCATCAATTTTCATTGGCTTACAAATCATATTATTTAATTGTTGGAGCCTTCTCATTGATTGAGAGTTTCTTCTTCTCATCTCTTCAACTTTTTTCTTGCAAAAACAAATCAAAACAAAATTAGAATGTAAAAATAAAATCAAAAAGCAAAAAGAAATTAAAATAAATCTAATCAAAACTTAATTAAATAAATAATTGAAAAAGGAAGTATAAGCTTTATTTTGATTTATGTGTTGATATAATTGGCCAAGGATATCATGGACGAATTAATCTATATTTAGAAGAAGTTGTGGGAAAATTAAAATGCAGAAAATAAAACTCAGAAAATTCATTTTGTTAAAAATTCGGAGCATGATCTTCTACTGAATTAGACCCCATAAATGATCAAATCTAAAAATTAAACAACTTCAGAAATGTTCTCCATGATTTTATCTATCTAATGAGCCATGCTAGGCCTCATTTGGTCAAGTAAAATTTCATTTATGAGCTTCCAAAGTTTGTATATTAAAATTTCCAGAATTCTAGAATTTTCGTTGCTTGGGCTAAAAATCAGAATTTTTTTTAATTAAATTCTAATTCTAAATTAAATTATAGTTTTTAATTAATTAATGCTAATTAATTATAATTGTATGATTAATCTAATTCACGTACAATCTAATTCTAAATTAAGTTAGCATTATCAATTAATTAATTATAATTACGTTATTAATTTTGATTAATAAAAACTAATTTGAAAATAAATTTAAACTAATTAAAAATGATTTATTAATTAATTAAAATATTAAAATATTATCTTAATATTAAAATTATAATTAAAATATAATATTAATTTATAATATTATATAATATAATATATTTTAATTAATAATTCAAAAATGATACGAAATACACCACATGAGAGGGAGACGAGAGGAGGAGAGGTGAGTGAATGGGAGTTATAAGGGTGAGTGGAAGGTGACATGAGGGTGAGGTGAGTGGGAGTCATAAGGTGGAGAGAACATAGAACTTTGTAATAAAAATTTTGACACCTCACATAAAACTCAAATAGCATATCGCACGAAAATGTTTTTCGAGATTTTTTTGAAACATATCAATTGTAAATGTTTGTGGTTATGCGATCGCGGTGGATGTGATATGTTTTTTTATATTTTTTTATATTTTTTAATTGGGGTTCATAAATTTTTTTTTAATTTAGTTAAGTTAAAAAAAATAAAAAAAAAAATAAAACAAAATGTGGACCATTTATAATGATATTTTCCAATTCTAAACTATAGCTACTTTGTCATTATGAAAATTTTGATTTTGGTATTTTGTTTTAAATAAAGGAAATTATAATAAATTACCAAAATCTCGAAAAACATGTTTTTTAAATGCTCTATAATTTGGCTGGGTCATTTAGTAGGATTATTCATAAAAATGAAAGATGTTATTAATACCTAACTAAGAGTTAATATTTACAATGAGTGACTATTTTAACTATGAAAATTGAAATATTGGTCCATTTATACATTTTTAACCCAAGCGAGAAAATGATCAAAACTTCAAAAGAGTGTCATTTACAAACCGATTGACCAAATGGAGTGAAACACGTATCGTTGGAAAGCTTGTGAAAAAATGGATTCAATGAGGCAATGAAAACAAAATTCTGAGGAAGATGGAAAAATGACAAAAATATAGGATAATTAACTTAATGAAAATTCTAAAAGGTGTTTAGCCAAAAATTTTGTAGAAAGGGTCCCCATTATTTGAAGTACATAAGTAAAAAATGGGGGGGTTGTGTTTTACCACAACAGGTTGTAATTTTATGATTATTCTGGCCAACATTAAAATTATATAATGATAACATAATGGTGACCATACTGGGGAAATAAACTAAAAAGATGATTTTTCATTCGAATTCAGAAATTCCAGTTAAAGGCACTGTATGATAGAATTATTTTCTAAGATTGGTTTCTTTGAGTTTTTGAAAATAATTAGTTTTTCTGTGCTTCTGATCTGAATTCTAGCTCCTAAAAGGATCTCTACTAGATCCTGTCATGACCCAAATCCTCCTCCTATAGTGGACAATCCTGAGAAATTTTTAAGAAAAAATCCAAGAACTGAAAGTCAAAAAAGTAGCAGAGTTCTCCCGATATCAAATTTCGTCCTAAAAAATTTGTCACTTTACCAGACATTCAATTTGATTTACATTTTGAACAAGGTTTATTCAGGACTAAATCTAAGAATTGGACTGAACAAACAGTGTTTTATCCATCTCTCTAGCAACAAATTCCAGTGAGAGAATCTTACTCACAAATTCAATTTGATATTCAACTTCTCCAGGATTTTGACACTCTCAAATATTTGGTAACAGAGTTTACTTCAACTATTGATGATGCTTACCTCCAACAATCTATAGAATTAACTGCATTAACTATAGCAGCTTCCTCTATTACCTCTCATACTGCCCATTTTAAGTAAGCTAGTCCTACTGATTCCACAATCCCCACCACTACTTTTGTTCATCCCCATACTCAAACCTTTACAAAAACATCCTCTCCCAATATCCATCCTACTTCATCCATTGTTCACCTTCCTCCACCACCTCCACCAATCATGGCGGCCAGATATGCCCCATTGGTGTTTCCAGCACCTTTTCCTCCTATGCCATAGGATTACCAATGAAAAATTAAATTATTTGATGGAACTAGTCATGTAACTGCCCAGCAACATGTTGACAAAATGAATGATTGTTTTGAACTTCAAGAGGTAGATGAAGAAAGTGTCAAGCTAAGGATGTTTTCTCAAAGTATTAGTGGAAAATTTAGGAAATGGTTCAAATCTTTACCTACAAATAGTATCAATGACATTCCTGGATTTCATCATACATTTGTAAATAGCTGGGAAGTAAAAAATAACCCTATTAAAATTTTATCTGAGTATGAAAACATTATAAGAGCCCCAGTTGAAAGTGTTCAGGACTACTACACCGGATTCAACAGTTTATATAATGAAATACTTGCTCATATAAAACCACCAAAATGTTTATCATTGGTGAAATTCCTAGGTGGATTTGAACCTAAAATGTCATATCAGCTAAGGGAAAGAAACTCATCCACATTAGAGGAAATGCATAGGGATGTAGTGAGTGTAGAAGCCAACTTGTTAGCAAAAAGAGCTAGATTGAGAACTGAAAGAAGAGTCTCTATAAGAGAAGAAACTTCAAATTCTACATTTGATGCTAAAATATACTCATTGGTTAGAACTATGGAGATAATTATGGAGAGTATCAATTTAAATGAGAGAAATATTCCTAGGGAAAATCAACCACTTCCTCAAAACATAAACCAAAATCCTAGGAGAAATATTCCTCAAATAAGACAAAGAGAGGAAAGAGGTCCTAATCAGCAGACTAGACCTCCATTCCAAGAGAATTATGCTAATGAGGATGAAGGAGTAGTTGAGGAAGTAGAAGAAAATGTAATATTCCCAATTAGCCATGAGCTAGTTGGAATATTAATTTTTTCTTTTGCTTCTTAATTTGCTGAATAAGAGGGTATGGAGACCCATAAATCTCCTTAGTAGGAATAAAATCACTGCTAATGTGAAATGAGGTCATATTAGAAGCTTAATTAAGCATCCTTCTATCTGAAAAGGGGCTGGAGCATGAAGACTGGGTCAACTTTGGCCAAATCAACAACATTGTTATGGAGTGGACATTTATTGAGGGACAATGCAGTTTTGGAGGGAGATCTCATGCATGGACATAGTGGCTTTAATTATTGAGGCCAAGGGTGAGGAATATCACCACTTATATAAGGAAGAGGATGGCAGCCATATATCATTATGTTATGTTTTGATGTTTTATATTTTATGGTCTGTTTAGACTTGTTGCTCTCTTCAACTGTTTAGCTAAGATTGCAGTGATGTTTAGCACAGGGTGTTCCCGAGCGGGAATCCCACCTCTATCCTTGGGGGACTTCTAGTGCCCACTTAGGAGGAGTATTTACACTATATTTCGACATCCAGGCATCAGGCCAAGTTCCATATTTATTCTACAGTGCATTTTTTGTTGAGAAAGGCGCTGAGTTGTAGGGTGCAGCAGTGGAGAATACATTTGGGTGATTTCTGATCTATTTTTCAGTAGAGGAAGGTTTCATTCCATTGGGAGGCTATTGAGGAAGGCCCTTAAGCCTTATTGTAACATTTTGCATCAGGCCACATCACCATTTTCTCCTATAACGCAATTTCTGTCTTGGACTGCATTATTTTAGGGAGGAGTTGCAGAGGTGGTTTCAGTACACCATCTGGGGAGGAGGTTTTCTAGTGAGGGGTTTTGTTAGCCCTCTATGAATTTTTTGACAAGAAAACATGGGGCTAAAATGTTTTTGAGCCTTCAAGGAATGAATTTCCCTTTGAAAACACATCATCCTTGAAGCCTCCTTATGCCCTTGTCCTTTGATAAATCCCCACTTTTGTTTCCAGTTATAAAGCCTCTCTGTTTGTGAAGAAATGCCCAAAAGGCCTCCTTTTTTCCCCTTATATCATCCCTTCTAAACCTCTATTTTCATCCCCTTGTCTCCCCTTCTAATTCCCTTCTTACCCTTCGAAATCATCCTAATTCCCCTTTTAAACCCTTCAAATGCCCTTTGTTTGGCTAATAACCCCTTTTTCCTCTACCGTTACCCCTCTTTGGCCTTAAAATGCATTGAAAATAGGCCAAAAATCACTCATTTTACATATAAGGCTTAAGCCCCTTTCGGCAAGCCCCTTAACCACTTCCCCACCACATGCTCTGTCCCCAGGACCAAGAGATTAAGCCCTGGGCAATTATCACAATCGGAGGTGTCGGGCGAGCGCATTTCTTTATTAACTTAAAATCCCCGATGCAATTGGGCTTTGGTCTATAGACCTCCGCCGTGATCCCAACCGTTGATCGTTTAGGATCTGACAGCCCGGCGTTAATTGCATCGCGCCCATCGCTCCTCCCCTTTCGCCCCTCCGATCATGTTTGAACCGTCGATCTTGCCGCCAGATCCAACAGTTGGCGCTTAATCACTCCATCGCAATCACAAGTTCTTAACGATGCCACCCTCCACCCTTTGTGATTGCGATCCCCGATTTGATCTCCATCGTTGATCTCTCGAGATTCAACGACCCAGATCTCATCGCCTCCCACTCATCACACCAACCTTTATCCCCGCCGATTTAATCTCCGTCGTCGATCTGGCTCCGGATCCAACGACTTAGCGCTAATCGCATTATCGCTCTGTCGCCCCTCTCCATATCCCTATGATTTAATGTGGGCCATTGATCTGGTCCCATGATCCAACGGCCAACGCTCAATCGCGCAATCGCAATTTTCAAACGGTGCCACCCTCCGCCCTTTTCGATTGCGATCCTCCGGCGCTATCTCCAGCGTTGATATTTTTATGATCTAGCGTTCTGCAGTTAATCGCCCTCCACCCATGCCGGGTCCCACATCATAAGCCCCGTTTCTTTCATTTTCTGTGTTTTCCATTGTATTTTCCCAAGGTTTAAGCTTTGGTGCTTTAGCACTAAAGTGTTATTTCTCCACCACTATCTGTTGCATCCACCGCCTCCATAGCATTCCTTCCACCCCTCCCTGTATTTTATAATTGGTTCATTTTTACTATGCAGGGTATACAGAGTGATTAATTCACTTTTTTTGATGTAATCACATCCATTGTGATTCGGAGCACAGAGAGGTCGTTACAGCAACGGCAAAGTGAAACAGCAGAAGCGTTTTTGAGGGATTTGGGCCTGTCAATCAAATATTTAGCGCCTAATCCTAAATTCAAAGGATAAAGTGTAGTTTACAGACCAAAGAGCGCACCAGCAAGTCATATCAGCGCTACATAATAGCAAAGCACGTTTTCTCCAGAGGTACACCTTCCTATAGCAGTCTCCATGCCTCCTCGAGCCTAGAAACAATTAATTACTCTGACAGAAACTTCTTAAAGACTGTCAGGACCGCAGTTATAGAAGCATGGAGAGCTGAAGACCTTTCAGTCACCTTACTTGCTTCAGAAGATAGAACAGAGGGCCTTACAGCTAGAAGGACTTCACGAAACATCAAAGGTCAAAGCCGACCTGACAGAGACTCCCAGACCATACTATAGAGTACTTACAGCGATGCAGATTTCCATTAAGGAGAGTGGGCATGAACTCTTTCTCCACTCTATCTTAATGAGATCAATTTAATGAATATCATCTACTATTGTTATTCTCTTCTCCTATAAGAATCCCCAAGAACAAATTGTAAATGGTTGTTGTTCAGTTGTTTCCATTCCTATTAAAGGAATTCATTTTGACTGTTAGAGCAGTCTTGGGAGGGAATAGCAGAGTAGTTGTTATGTAGTAGGCTGGGAGGAGAGAGTTATGACTGTATTAGCCATTGAGATCAGTGTATGTGACTGGTTTTGCATCAATTAATCAAGAAAATTTCATTGGACCCTGGTCTATTACTACGGGTGATGTTTCTCTTTTTGCATTGTTTATTTACATTACATGCTGTTCATTTCTTTTGGCACACATCAGAAATCTGGCATAGGGTTTACCCTTGTTAGGTACCCTATGTCTCTACTCTCCTTGCCTTTAATGTTTTTTTCTGATAGTGAAACTAAGAGCAGACTCCCGTGGTTTAACCAGTGTAGCGGATGTTATTTCCTGCTAGCTGATGTGTGAATTCGAGGTTTGCTGCTCAGTTGTTCTTGTTGGGTTTAAGCTGGAAGATTTGGGATATTGGGGATTAGAGTTAGCCCTGTCCACTATGGTCCTTGTGTGACCAGCCAACCTTTCTAAGATCTCTTGCTGGTGTCAAAGCATTGAAGGTTCAAATTCCTCTGATCTATAGACCCTAGCTCTGTATTAAACCTTATCTCTGTTTTTCCCTTGGAGCATGCTAAAGCTGACCTGGAGTTAAATGACCTCTGGTCCGATCTATAAGCTACCCCTTTGTCCCTCCATTGAAATATGCCTTTGAGTATGTCCAAGCAGGTCTAGAGATAAATGACCTCTGACCTAATCTATAGACAGAAATTGGGTTTCTTTCCTTCTTTCACCTTCTTTCCTTAATGTTCCATCCCACCATCTATCTAAAAAGATCCTTTAGTGTAGATGGCTTGCCCTTTGAAAGCCTTGGCTAGTTGTTTGCATGTAATTACCTTTCATGACTCCATAGCCCAATGGATGGCACTTTCTTGACTCATCCTCTTTTGCTGAAACTTCCTACTATTTTGCTCCTTTCCTCCTATTACCTTCTCAGTCTATGATCTCATGACCAACCCAGCAACCAACCAACCAAATCATTTTAAACCCCCTTCGTGCTTCATACCTAGCCTAACATCTCATTTATGCTTCAAAGATATACCATTCTTTGTTTTATTGGAGAGATCCCTCTCCGTCTCCGGGTCCAGGAGGGCTAGATCCTAGGGCCCCAAAGTGGTTATGATGTTGTCTCATCTTTTGGTCTTGCCAATCTGACCAAAACATGGGAACCCCAACATAATGGCGACTCCACTGGGGAAGAGACCACTTTACCTTTAGATTGGTTTTAATTGCTGATGGTGGACAACAGTCTGTTTCTAATGTCCAAATTCATCCACCTGGCGACTCCACACTCCTCATAATCCAAAGACCTAATGACTCCACTGGTGGAGGGCTCTGTACTAGTTGAGAAGATGTAGTAGCCTTCTTTGCAAAAACATGAATCCATACATGGACAGGGATACGAAGCTTGATTCTTTGTATGACCAACTCAATGGAATAGCATAAATGATTGGTAAAGTGTTGGAGATGTATATGGCTAGTGTAAATACAAATGATGATTATTTAGAATAGCCCATGCCTTCTTCAGAACAAGAACAAACTCAAGACCGAGAAGATGAGCAAGACATGTATGATGCTCAAGAATCTATAGAAGACGAAGAGGAAAGTGATCAGGAACTGCCTGATTGTTTACCTATGTCATGTGTTACGCTGACTAGAGAATATCAGGACCTAATAGAAAAATCTAATAGGGAACATTTCTCTGAGGAAACAAGAGACCACATAGAAGAGGCAGAATCTGATGTGGAAGAAGAGGCTCAAGTAAACATCTCGCCTCCAAATTAGCTAACGCAAGAGAAAGAGGATTGTTGTTCTTCTGTCCATGATGAGAGGGAAACCCCTCTTTTGACAAAAGAAGAGATTGATCAGATATTAAATCAGCAGTCCACCTCAGAAATATTTTATAGAACACACACTCTTGACCATTCATCTTATGAGTTTGATGATACATATCCAGAAAGCTCCTCTGCAGATCAAGATGAAGAAATACGTGCTGAGAATCCGACAGGTTTGATGGGTGACATTGCTTACGATTATGAATTTTCTAATTATGATCTATTTGATGATGATTGTTTCCGGAGAAAATATGAGTTCACAGAGCCATCATCAGTAGTTTCATGGGAGGAAAGCCAAGGCCAGCAATTCCAGAGAAGCAGTGAACCTATTCAGCCTATCTATCACACTGATGGGGAAAGTTATGAAAGCATCAGTGATGAGTGTCATGATAACGGAGGGCGATAGTCTTTCCTTTTAGAGGATGAGGAGGAAAGAAAAGAAGATATTCTTGAGCAAGATGAAAATAACGAGCCTTCTCTTGAAAAAGAGGAAGCAATGGAATAAACTACTGCTCAAGAATACATAGATCTTTTCACGGAGCTCAGCACATCAGAGCAGAACATACCAGAGCTCCAAGAAGACTCAGCTGCAATATACGATGAGTCCTCTAGTTCATATGATTAAGGAGACACTCTACTCCAAGAGAGTCTTCTTCTCCATCCAGTGGAAGAAGAAGAGATCCTGGTTGAAGCCGGCCTGCCAGATATTCATAGCCAGGTATCTTTTCATGATCCTTATGTTCATTTCCTACAAACATTCGAAGAAGGATCAAAGGTATTTCTGAGCAGCATGTTGCAAACACAAATAAAATTTTCCAAAGCTGCTATTATGGAACAAAAAGAGTGGGAGTTGCCTTGCCTATCCAGCCTGCTCAAGGAGCTGAGCAGAAAGGACCAGTCATGGGATCACTTGATGGACTGGTTGCATTGGAAGACAATGTTTGTAAGCCAGACTTGTAAATAGTCCAGTTAGAGTAGGGTAGGTAGGAAAGCTCAATAAAGCTCAGCTATGAGCATGTAGCTAGTTTTTTTTAATTTCTGCAAAGCCCAGCAAGCCAGACAGTCTAATCCTGGCTTGACTGTTTTTCAATTTCTGTCTTAGAATGTAGAGAAGAAATCTGCTAGATAGTTTAATCCTAGCAGATATTAGATTAGGTAGAGAAGCTATGAGGCCAACAGTCTAATCTAGTCTCATGGAGTAATAAGGGTAGAAGCATAATAGGTTTATTTTCCTGTTTGTAAAAATTGCTGATGTAAAGGGTCTGCAAGTCCAAATGCACCCAGAAGAAAAAATGTAGGACTATAGTGTGGGTAGGTAGTTGTTTGGGAGAATTTTACTACTGATATGATGTCTTCATGATTTGTGGCAGTTGATCCAAGAAATAAAATGGATGGGTCAAGTACCAGGCATCTGGCCTACACCAAAGATCACTATATGAATTCTTGACTCCTTCAAGAAGAAGCCATCCCCATGTAGAGCCACTGTTAGCCCCCTATGAAATTTTTGAGAAGCAAACAGGGGGCTAAAATTTTTTTGAGCCTTCAAGGAATGCATTTCCCTCTGAAAGCACATCATCCTTGAAGCCTCCTTATGCCCTTGTCCATTGATAAATCTCCATTGTTGTTTCCAGTTATAAAGCCTCTCTGTTTGTGAAGAAATGCCCAAAAGGCCTCCTTTTTTCCCCTTATATCATCCCTTCTAAACCTCTATTTTCATCCCCTTGTCTCCCCTTCTAATTCCCTTCTTACCCTTCGAAATCATCCTAATTCCCCTTTTAAACCCTTCAAATGCCCTTTGTTTGGCTAATAACCCCTTTTTCCTCTACCGTTACCCCTCTTTGGCCTTAAAATGCATTGAAAATAGGCCCAAAATCACTCATTTTACATATAAGGCTTAAGCCCCTTTTTGCTAGCCCCTTAACCACTTCCCCGCCACATGCCCCACGCCCAGGACCAAGCGTTTAAGCCCCAGGCGCTTATCACAATCGGAGGTGTCAGGCGAGCGCATTTCTTTGTTAACTTAAAATCCCCGATGCGATTGGGCTTTGGTCTATAGACCTTCATCGCGATCCCGACCGTTGATCGGTTAGGATCCGACGGCCTGGCGTTAATCGCATCACACCCGTCGCTCCTCCCCTTTCGCCCCTCTAATCATGTTTGAACCACCGATCTTCCCGCCAGATCCGACCGCTGGCACTTAATCGCTCTGTCGCAATCGCAAGTTCTTAACAGTGCCACCCTCCACCCTTTGCGATTGTGATCCCCTATTTGATCTTCGTCGTTTATTTCTCGAGATCCAACAACCCAAATCTCATCTCCTCCCACTCATCGCACCAACCTTCATCCCCACCGATTTAATCTTCGCCATCGATCTGGCTTTAGATCCAATGGCCCAGTGCTAATCACATTATCACTCTGTCGCCCCTCTCCATCTCCCTCCGATTGAATGTGGGCCGTTGATCTAGTCCCATGATCCAACGGCCAGTGCTCAATCACGCAATTGCAATCGCAATTTTCAAACGGTGCCACCCTCCACCCTTTGCAATTTCAATCCTCGGACACTATCCCCACCATTGATATTTTTATGGTCTAGTGGTCCATAGTTAATCGCCCTCCGCCCATGTCGGGTCCCACATCATAAGCCTCGCTTCTTTCATTTTATGTGTTTTCCATTGTATTTGCCCAAGGTTTAAGCTTTGGTGCTTTAGCACTAAAGTGTTATTTCTCCACCACTATCCATTGCATCCACCGCCTCCACAGCATTCCTTCCACCCCTCCCTGTATTTGATAATTGGTTCATTTTTACTGTGCAGGGTATATAGAGTGATTAATTCACTTTTTTTTTCTGTAATCACAGCCATTGTGATTCAGAGCACAGAGAGGTCGTTACAGCAGCGGCAAAGTGAAACAGCAGAAGCATTTATGAGGGATTTGGGCCTGTCAATAAAATATTTAGTGCCTAATCTTGAATTCAAAGGATAAAGTGCAGTTTGTAGACCAAATAGCGCAGCAGCAAGTCATATCAGTGCTACATAACAGTAGATCGTGTTTTCTCCAGAGGTACACCTTCCTACAGCAGTCTCCATGCCTCCTCGAGCCCAGAAACAGTAAATTACTCTGACAGAAACTTTTTAAAGACTGTCAAGACCACAGTTATGGAAGCATGGAGACCTGAAGACCTTTCAGTCACCTTACTTGCTTCAGAAGATAGAACATAGGGCCTTATAGCTAGAAGGACTTCATGAAACATCAGAGGTCAAAGCCAACCTGACAGAGACTCCCAGACCATACTATAGAGTACTTACAACGATGCAGATTTCCATTAAGGAGAGTGGGCATGAACTCTTTCTCCACTCTGTCTTAATGAGATACATTTAATGAATATCGTATACTATTGTTATTCTCTTCTCCTATAAGAATCCCCAAGAACAAATTGTAAAGGGTTGTTGTTCGGTTGTTGTTGTTCCTGTTAGAGGGATTCATTTTGACTGTTAGAATAGTCTTGGGAGGGAGTAGCAGAGTAGTTGTTATGTAGTAGGCTGGGAGGAGAGAGTTTTGACTGTATTAGCCATTGAGCTCAGTGTATGTGACTGGTTTTTCATCAATTAATCAAGCAAATTTCATTGGACACTGGCCTATTAATACGGATGATGTTTCTATTTTTGCATCGTTTATTTACATTACATGCTGTTCATTTCTTCTGGAACACATTAGAAATCTGGCATGGGATTTACCCTTGTTAAGTACCCTATGTCTCTACTCTCCCTGCCTTTAATTTTTTCTACTGATAGTGAAACTAAGAGCAGACTCCCGTGGTTTAACCAGTGTAGCGGATGTTATTTCCTGCTAGCTGATGTGTGAATTTGGGGTTTGCTGCTCAGTTGTTCTTGTTGGGTTTAAGCTGGAAGATTTGGCATACTGGGGATTAGAGTTAGCCCTGTCCACTAGGGTCCTTTTGCGACCAACTGGCCTTTCTAAGATCTCTTGCTGGTGTCAAAGAATTGGATGTTCAAAGTCCTTCTCCGATCTATAGACCCTAGCTCTGTATTAAACCTTATCTCTGTTTTTCCCTTGGAGCATGCTAAAGCTGACCTTGACTTAAATGACCTTTGGTCCGATCTATAATCTGCCCCTTTTTCCCTCCATTGAAAGCTACCTTTGAGTATGTCCAAGCAGGTGTGGAGTTAAATGACCTCTGACTTGATCTATAGACAGAAATTGGGTGTCTTTCCTTCTTTCACCTTCTTTCCTTAATGTTCCATCCCACCATCTATCTAAAAAGATCCTTTAGTGTAGATGACTTGCCCTTTGAAAGCCTTGGCTAGTTTTTTGCATGTAATTACCTTTCATGAATCCATAGCCCAATGGATGGCACTGTCTTGACTCATCCTCTTTTGCTGAAACGTCCTGCTATTTTACTCCTTTCCTCCTATTACCTTCTCAGTCTATGATCTCATGACCAACCCAGCAACCAACCAACAAAATCATTTTAAACCCCCTTTGTGCTTCATACCTAGCCTAACATCTCATTTGAGCTTCAAATATATACCATTCTTTTTTTTATTGGAGATATCCCTCTCCGGGTCAAGGAGGGCTAGATCCTAGGGCCCCAAAGTGGTTATGATGTTGTCTCATCTTTTGGTCTTGCCAATCTGGCCAAAACATGGGAACCCCAATAGGTTCAACCTTTCATCTAGAGAGTCTATTGGAGGATGCTATATTCTTAGCCATATCAGGTCAACCACATCTTTCCAGCTGTATTGTTGCATTGAATCTTCAGCCCTAGGTCTTGGGTTCATTTCTTATATATTGGTGTATTTCTGAAAACCCTCTTGGGTTCTTTGTTGGAGGTTGTATAGAGCCTTTATCTTCATTTTAAATTAAATTTGAGGAATATATCAGGCCTTTCATATTTTGTGTATTCAGATGTTGTAGAAGTGCTCCTATGACTATACTGTAGAAGTGTCCAACATTTTGTGTAGTAGCAGCACCTCATTATTGAGGGGATTTATCTATTGGAGGCTTGTTTGATCTTGTTATATGATTTTTTCCTCATTGTATTTCATTATTTTTCTGTTGTTATGATGAATAAAGAAGCTCCACATTTGTTTTATATTTTTAGGTCATGTTATACATTGTTATTTCCTTGTTTATGCACTATATTCCTGCTTTTCCCATTTGGGAATATTACAGTGGTATCAGAGCATAATCTTGGCTCAGGTTGTGCATCTTAAGCCAATATGTCATAAGAAGGAGGAGATCCTTCACAGATAGAGAGAGGAGGTATCTTAGAAGAAATAGGAACTATGACTATACATATGATAAAGAAGACAAGGGTAAAACCCCTTTATCAGGAGGAGATGAGGAGAAGGAGTTACCTAAGATTATTCTTCAAACTATGCAAGAAATTTCAAGAGAAATATAGGATATGAGGATGGATAGACACAAGGAATCCCCTAAAGGGTTTCTACATGGTGAAGGCTCTGGAATTTCTCATCACTAGAGTCATCAACTAGTAAAGCAGCAAGTTTCCCAACGCTCTACAATGCCTACATTCTTAGTAGTGGGAAATGGAGGGTTTCAAGAAAAAGAAACTCTTGAAGACTATTTCATGGAGTATGAGTCTCAATCTTAGAGATTCAAGGATCATTTAATTTTTCAAGAATTTTTTCAGATCAAGGACATAGGAGACCTTGGCATCACAATAGAGGTGAAGGATTCATACAGAATCATGATCTACACCGACTATGGGAATAATTTTCTTACCCAAATTTTATGGGTCATCAAAATACATTTCCAAATCATGGGTAGAGAAGCTAGACATCTACTTCCAGCTGAACCAAGTACCGGAGATGGAGGTCATCAAAATAGCAGCGCTGCACCTTGAGGGTGAAGCACATTATTGGTGGTTTCATGGCTTGTCTACATTGGGTCATGCCAATGTGACTGCATATTTAGAGTTCACAAGGAGGTTTGTGGAGAGGTTTGATCGAAGAGATCTAGAGGCACCTTACATGGGGCTAGCAAATCTCAAATAATCAGGTAATCCAGAAAATTATATTTCCAAATTTCTAAAAATTTCTATTATGGTTCCTGATTTATCTGCAGCAAGGAGGGTCTATATTTTTAGTGATGGGCTAGCAGAACCTCTTCATGGCTTGGTTAAATCTCCCAAGCCCACTACCCTTCAAAATTCCATTGAAAGGGCTAGAGATCTACAGGATGCCTTTCCAAAAGAAAAGGCAACATTTCAGAAAAATCCCACTTTTCCATCAAAGGGAAAAGATGAAAATGCTCCTTTTTCAAAGGAGAGCAAAAAAAAAGTACCTCTTAGTGATGATGTCCGAAGAGATTTTAAGAGAAGGAATCTTTTCTTCACATGCCAAGAATCATGGGCTCTTAGACATAGATGTGCAGTAGGGAAGGCACACTATATAGAGATCCTTTCAGATTATGAGGAGGAAAAAGAAGAAGAACCAGAAGGGTGTCACAACATTGAGATAGCAGGAGATGATCCACCACCACCAGGAGGTGAGAATGGAGAAATTTCTCCAATTGGAGGAACTCTTGCATCATTGAGAGTTGTACTCAAATATCTGAAAACTTCCACACAGAAAACAGATTTGTGTTTGCGCAGTGGAAGCAGGGACATGGTAGTCCCATCTATTATTCACATGACTTTGGCCCATGAGACATTATTTTTTTGTGGCAAACCACCTGGGAGGCCACCTGATCATGAGTTGGTGAGAAATGTCTCACAACATGTTGCACCACTCATAGATTCAGGAGGAGTGGGAACATTGGGATGTCATGGTATAGTGCAGAGAGTCTTGGGTGGACTCAAGGAGGAGGGATACATTCTCCCACCATCATCATTACCCACTCTCACACCACATCTTTTGCTAAGAGAGGATGCTACAGGGTTGGAGTATGGCACCATCATGGTGCAAGGAGACTATTCCTTGACTTTGGAGGCTTAGAATATGTTCTCGCTTGGGGTTAATTATTCCACATATGTTAGAGGATGGCGGCCACTCATGCATGCTTTGGAAAAACTCATGAAGTTTTGGATAGGTGATAGCTTCCCATGGAAGACTAACCTCCAAAAGCTGCAACCTCTACTTAAGCATGGGAAGATACTAGAAGAGTAGTAGAGAGGGGATAGTAGCATCCCGGTATGTGACTTTGGAATAGGAGATGTCAAAGAAGATAGAAGCCACATGACATATGCTTTATATGATAGATCATCAGCATTGTCACTTTGGAGGATAGTTCCATATTGGAAGTCCTAATTGTTGGTGGATTATTCCAAAGATATTTTTACTTGCATATACTTGATGACCAGCTACTAGAGGAGGGATATTCAGTTAAAGATGAGATCATTTACTATCATGGTAGAATATTCTTATCTATAGATTCCAAGCTCAAGGAGAAGTTACTACATGCAGCACATGAATATTTTGTCTTTGGCCATATTTATTCCATGAAAACATACCATACTATCATGGAGGGATATACTTGGGAAGGCTTTGAAGAGGAGATATATTAGCATTGGAGGAGATGAATGGATTATGTGGAGATGGAGGAGATACATAACTCTTTGATGGATTTATCACAACCACCTCTTTCCTCTATGGGAATGAGAGGGGATCTATTTATGGACCACTCCATTTGTGTCAGCAAATAATATGGTAAGGACCATGTTTGTATGCATAATTATTTATATAATGAATATGTGCATTCCTTAACCATACATGTGTAGGCCATTGCTCCAAGTGGGAGCATTCTTCCTTATAAAATTCATGGTAAAATTTGGGCCATAAACAGTATTGGGCATGGCCACTCCCTAGGAGGATATAGGGAGATGACATATCATTCTAGGTGTGCACCAAAGGCACCAAACATTACTCACATTCTCAAAAATTTTGAGAAGACTATGGCAGTAAGCAAGTGGTGGGGAAACAACTTACCATATCATTATCTGATGCAGTCAAGAGATATACTGCACTGTTTCCACTTGTGGGACTATGATCCACCTCCATTATTGCATATTGTAGCTTATATGTACTTGGTTTTGATCCCATACATTGATGATGTTCTTATTCTTATTATGGGAATGAATTGAGGGAGGATGGGAGGATTGAGCATGCCATTTTGGAGAGAGATTATCCATGTTTCTTATGCTTCATGTTTTAGGGAGCACATTGGGAAAATGATGATTTCTTCATTGGGTCTTTTTCTTCCTTATGGGATGAGTCATTTGCATCTCATGAAAACTTGGGAGGAGCATTTCATGGAGGGATTGATTGGGAGAAACTTGGTATATGAGGAGATCTTATCACATGGAGGTGTCACCAAGGAGGGAGGAAAAGAGTTCCAGCACTCACCTTTACAGTTGCTTGAGGACGACCAATATTTGGGAGGGGAGGACTATAATATTCCCAATTAGCCATGAGCTAGTTGGAATATTAATTTTTTATTTTTCTTCTTAATTTGCTGAATAAGAGGGTATGGAGACACATAAATCTCCATATTAGGAATAAAATTACTGCTAATGTGAAAGGAGGTCATATTAGCAGCTTAATTAAGCACCCTTGTGTGTGAAAAGGGGCTGGAGCATGAAGAGTGGGTCAACTTTGACCAAATCAACAACATTGTTATGGACGGGTGGACATTTATTAAGGGACAACACAGTTTTGGAGGGAGATCTCATGAATTGAGATAGTGGCTTTAATGAGTGGGGCCAATGGTGAGGAAGCTCACCACTTATATAAGGAAGAGGATGGCAGCCATAGATCATTATGTTATGTTTTGATGTTTTAGATTTTATGGTCTATTTATACTTGTTGCTCTCTTCAGCTGTTTAGCTAAGATTGCAGTGCTGTTTAGAACAGGGTGTTACCGAGCGGGAACCCCACCTCTATCATTGAGGCACTTCTAGTGCCCACTTGGGAAGAGTATTTTCCCTATATTTCCACATTCAGGCATTAGGCCAAGATCCATCTTTATTCTAAAATGAAGTTTCTATTGATAGATGTGCCGAGTTGCAGGGTCCAGCAATGGAGAATACATTTGGGTGATTTCTGATCTATTTTTCAGTGGAGGAAGGTTTCATTCCATTGGGAGGCTATTGAGGAAGGCCCTTGAGCCTTATTGCAGCATTTGGCATTAGGCCACATCACCATTTTCCCCTACAATGCAATTTCTGTCTTGGACTGCGTTATTTTAGGGAGGATTTGCAGAGGTGGTTTCAGTACACCATCTGGGGAGGAGGTTTTCTAGTGAAGGGTTCAACCTTTCATCTAGAGATTCTATTGGAGGATGCTATATTCTTAGCCATATTAGGTCAACTACATCTTTCCAGCTGTATTGTTGCAGCGAATCTTCAGCCCTAGGTCTTGGGTTCATTTCTTGTATATTGGTGTATGTATGAAAACCCTCTTGGGTTCTTTATTGGAGGTTGTATAGAGCCTTGATCTTCATTGTACATTATCTTTGAGGCATATATTAGCCTTTTAATCTTTTGTGTATTCATATGTTGTAGCAGTGATCCTATGAATGTGCTGTAGCAGTCTTCCAACATTTTTTGTAGTAGCAACACCTCATTATTGAGGGGATTTATCTATTGGAGGCTTGTCGGATCTTTTTATATGCTTTGTGCCTAATTTCATTTCATTATTTTGCTATTTTTATGATGAATAAAGAAGCTCCACATTGGTATCATATTTTGAGATGATGGTATGTACTTCTATTTCCTTGTTTATGCACTATATTCCTAATTTTCCCATTTGGGAATATTACAGAAAATTAGATAAATTTGATGGGAATTAATGAAGATGACTCTATTTTTCTCACCGAATAGAACAATAATTATTTTCATTGACTCAAACAGAGTTATAAACTGAGGAATTGGATGATTATAAACAAGGATTTGAGAATGCTATCATGGAGGTTCATAGGAAATATAACCTTAGAAGCAAGAAAAAATTTGACAATTCCAATAAAAAGAATTGAGAAAATACTGCCAAAAATGTCTCTGAAATTGATCTCAACAAAACAGTAGAAAGTTCAAAAAAACAATGAATAATTCAGAAAAGAATAATAAAGAAAATAGTAGTAAGACAACAGTTGATATCCCTACCAAAATTTCTCAAATTGATATTCCTAGCACAAGTAAAAAAACTAAATTCACCCAAAAAATAATGGCTAAAAGAATTGACTTTTCAAATCTGCTTAGAGTTCATACACCATTCAACATTGAGAAGGAATTTTCTAAATTGAAAATATCTATTCCTCTCACTGAATTGATAAACAAGAAAGTGTATAGGTTCCAGGTCCTAAAGGTACTAAACATAGGGGATATTACTGATACTGTTAATTTAAATGATGATTAGCTTGAACTCTTGTTTGGACCATAAATTGATGGTAAAACCCAAGAAGGAGATGCCTCTCCCTTGTATGTCAGTATTAATGTTCATGAAAATATTCTCCATAATGCCATATTAGAATCAGGTGCATCACACAATATTATGCCAACAACTATTATGGAGAAGTTTGGCCTTGAAATCACTAGACCCTACAAATATTTGTAATTTGATTCTAACAAAGTTAGATGTCTAGGTCTTATCAAAGATCTTTGTGTCACTCGAGCTCAGATAGAAACAAAGAGTCTAGTGATGGATATATATTAGCTAACATCTGTTCTAAGTATGAAATTCTTTTATCACGCTCATGGGGAGAAAAATTACAAGGGACCCTTCAAATGGACATGAATTATGCTACAATACCAGTGTTTGGTCAACTAGGAAAACTGTATAGGGAAACCTTAATGAAGTACATGGTGAGTAGTCAAGAAAAGCCACACATTTATCCTTTGTACACTGTTCATACTGACCTTGGCTCCTTCATTCTTTGTAATGATGGAGGTATTCATTCACATGTTACCCATGCAGAAAATGATCTTAAAGAAAATGATGACAGTCAAATGCAAACAGTACAACAAGATCCTGAAAATGAACCCCTATGGACTATGAGCAGGCTTAGGAGCAGGTATTTGGGTGTATAATACAAGGAACAATCATGCACAAGGTCACTCATACAAGCTAATTTTTCAGTGCACAAACAACATAACATAATATGAAGCCCTACTCTTAGGATTACAATTGTTGAAAATATTAGGAGCTAAGAAGATTTCTGTCCATGGTGATTCTGAATTAGTCATAAAAAAAATAAAGGAACAATATGTTGCAAAAAATCCTAGCTTGAGAGCATACAGAAATGTTGTACTTGATTTCTTAAGAAAATTTGATGAATATGATTTACCATTTATCCCCAGAAATCAAAATGTCCTAGCAAATGGTTTAGCCTTTTCAACAATTACATGTCAATAGCCTCACCCAAATAGACAATACACAATATAGGTTAAAAATTGTCCATCTATGCTAGATAACATGAGATATTAGCAAGTATTTGGCAGTGACAAACAACTTGAAAGTTTCTTACAATCTAAGGATGAATTTGAAGATAGAAATATGGACCTAGATTGTGAAGAAGGCAGTCATTCTGATGTACAAATTAGTGTAGAAAAACAATCTATTGTTTATGATGTAAATATTTCAACAAATAAAACTGTACATAAAACACAAATACATAAAGACCTTGAAAAAGAGGAATTCTAAGTACTGAAACTTAAGGATAATACCCTGCCTAGAGGTTTGTTCCCTTTAGAAGAATTGTTTGACTTTAATGATGTGGCTAAGAAACCCAAAATGGAACCAATTGGTACAAACATTGAAGAGTCTAACATAGGCACTGAGAAAAATCCCAAAATCATAAAATTGTCAAAATAACTGCCTATCATTACAAAATGAAGATATATAGTTATGTTTAAAGAATTCATAGATGTATTTTCTTGGAGCTATGAGGAATTAAAATCCTATGATACCAACATCATACAAAACAAAATTCCAATCAATGAGGATCAAAAACGTTTTTAACAAAAACTACGCAACATAAATCTTGTCTTAATGCCTTTGGTTGAAAAAGAAATCAAGAAAATGTATGAGTCCAAAATCATAATTCCACTCAGATATTGTAAATGGGTATCTAATATTGTGCCTACAAGAAATAAAATAGGTGAAATTAGAATTTTCATTGATTTTAGGAATCTGAACAAAGTATCTCTTAAAGACAACTACTCTTTACCAAAAATGGACCACATATTGCAGAGGGTAGTAGGTTCGAGTAGTATCTCTATGCTAGATGGATTTTCAGGTTATAATCAAGTTTTAGTACATCCCATTGATCAAGACAAAACAACTTTTACTACTCCTTGGGGTACTTTCATGTATGTGAAAATACCTTTTGGATTAATGAATTCTGGAGAAACTTTTCAAAGGGCCATGGACATTGATTTTGTAGATGAAATTGGCAATTTTATTGTGATCTATATTGATGATATTATTGTATATTCAAAAATTGATCAAGAGCACTTGGCACATTTGAGAAGATTTTTTGAAAAAATGTAGAAAGTTTGGAATTTCCCTAAATCCCAAGATAACATTGTTTGGACATGAAGAAGGAAATTTTTTGGGTCACATTATTTCTCTATATGGAATCGTAATTGACCCTAGCAGGATTGAGGGAATACTCAATATTAGTCATCCCAGCAATCTCAAAGAACTTCAATATTTCATTGGTAAAATCAAATTTTTAAAGAGGTTTATACCCAATCTTGCAGAACTCTTGAGAAATATAACCAACATGCTTAAAAAAGATTCATAAATTAAATGGAACATTGAAGCTAAACAATATTTTGATCTAGTCAAGCAATCATTGACAAAAGCTCTAGTTCTAATCAACCCAAATTTTACCAAAGATTTCCTAGTTTTCTCTTTTGCTTCTGAACATACTATTTTTGTTGTTTTATTACAGAAAAATAGTGAAGGACATGAACAACCAATAGCATTTTTCATCAAGGCATTGAGAGATGCATCATTGAAATATAATATCATGGAAAAACGGGTTTTTTCTTTGGTCAAAGCATTAAAGGATTTCAGAGTTTACATTATACATTCACATATTATTGCTTATGTGCCCAATGCAGTAGTTAAATTCATCTTAAAACATAATGGTACTGATGGAAAAAGAGGCAAATGGATTTATATTATTTTGGAATATGATGTAGAAATCAAACCTACCAAATTTATTAAAGGGCAAGGATTAGTCAAATTCATGGCTGAATCAAATTTTCATGCACTAGACATTAATATGGCCCATTCATTGGATGATCAAGAGGAATTGGCGACTCCACTGATTGATGAATCATTCCTAAATTCTCCCTGGTATGTAGATATCTTGTATGTTTTGTTTAATTTGAATAATGCTCCTGGTTTTTCCAAAACTAAAGAAATATTTATAAAACTGAAAGTGTCCAATTCTCCGTTTTAGAAAATGTTTTGTATTGGAAAGATATTGCAAGTATTTTACTCAATTTTTTGCTAAAATATGATGCAGATAAAGTTATGCAGGAATTCCATGGAGGTGACTGTGGTGGCCATATTTATTGGAAAACCACTGATAACAAGATTATGAGGGCTGGTTTCTACTGGCCTACCCTTTTCTTGACATCCACAAGATGGTCACTGTTTGTCATAATGTTGTGAAACTAGCTCCAAAAAGAGAAGAAAAGAGAGATAAACTCCTTAGAAATCAGCCACTTTGAGGGGGAAACCTCCAATACATTACATAAATGAATAATTTTTGGATGATGAAAATGAAAAAACCTCCTTTCTATATATAGGAGTTCATGGGGCCATAATGTAATCCTAGTGGGGCCATAGTGTAATCCCATCCGACCTAATAATAATAATGTAAGGGCACAATAATAACAATATGGTGTTTACAGGGGTACAACAATAACAATAATGGGGGATACACTAACATAATAAGGGACTACACTATTAATATAGGGACTTAACATGCCCCTCTCCTTCAAACAAGTGTTGTCCTCAACGCTTGATTATTTATTCATGCTTCTATATAACATTCTCATCCTCCCATGTGGAATCTTCTACAGGAAATTTATTCCACTTGCTGAGATACTATGAAATTGATCGTACTTGTCGAGTTCTTGTTTCTATGACTGCTTCATAACTTCTTTTGATGTGATGTTAAACCTCCCTGTTGTTTCATTAGATTCTGCACCAAAGTTAGGTTATCCTTTGAGAGTTGGAGAACTTGTTGTTGATGCTCGATGTGATCTTCCACTAATTTATCATCCATATTAGCTATTATTTGATCCTTCAAACCATCCAACTTAGCCTCCATTTCTACTTTTAAACCATCTATGTCATCTTCGGTTTCTCTTCGTAAGATCGAAATTTGTTGCACTTGGTACCGTAATTTTGATATCTCATACTGCAATTCTTCCTATTCATGTGCCATAGTATAGCTTTTTGAGGGCTTAATGGATATGTAATTATTTTTTGGAGGCATTATAGAACCCAATACTGATAAAAATTCTAAAATATTCCCTTGGAATCACTTCAAACTGCTTTTTCGAACAAACGTTATGCAATTTTAAAAACCAAATACACACCTTTTTCTTTCTTTTGAGAAGCTTGATATTGAAACTGGACTATATATGTGATTTTGGATCCTCAATAATTGAAAATTTTCCCTCAAGCAGCCCTTTGAATCCTCTTTCCAATTCCACAAGTCTGACCTGATTTGGGTTCTTGAAGGCAATGTTATGCCCAATATCCTACGATGACCTAATTATGGACTAGTTTAGTAGAGAAAAATTGTATGACTTGCCACGTGTCACTGTTTCCTCCCTCGGCTCTAAAATTGATACAGAAGAAACTATAGTCTGTGTACTTTTGGCCACTTTTTATAGAATTGCAATCCGACACTCAGAGAGAGAGTTATACCATTTTTCCCATGGTCACGTCTTTGAGATGAAATTTGGAAGCTTGAAAATATCCTAACTTACACAGATCATATCTCCAAAAATATTGTGAACCAAGATCGAAATTTTTACAGGAGGTTCTTCTGGATTTTGTCTTCGCTCTATGAAAATTTCAGCATTTGATCCTTTGTAGAAAAAACGTTATAGCGAAAATTCCACGATGACTTGTTTATGTTAAATTCAGGAGCCTGCAAAAAGCCCTAACTTCCACATATCCTATCTTTGAAAATATTGTGAACTAAGCTTTGAAATTTTGCGACGAGGTTCCTCAGGCTTTCTTCTTCGCACTTTAAAAATTTCAGCTTCTGAACCTTCTTAGAGACAATTTTATAGCGAAAATGCCACAATGACTTGTTTGGTGCAAGGAAACCCTAGAATCCAAAGCTCTAATACCAAATGTTGTGAAACTAGCTCCAAAAATATAAGAAAAGAGATATCAACGGATTATAAATAAGCCACTTCGAGAGGGAAACCTCCAATACATTACATAAATGAATAATTCTTGGATGATACAAATGACAAAACCTCCTTTCTATATATAGGAGTCCATGGGGCCACAATGTAATCCTAGTGGGGCCATAATGTAATCCTAGCCGACCTAACAATAATAATGTAAGGGCACAAAAATAACAATATGGGGTTTATAGGGGTACAAAAATAACAATAAGGGGGGATACAATAAAATATTAAGGGATTACACTATTAGTATTGGGACTTAACACACAAATGCCAAATTTTTTAAGGAAAGAGAAAATTGATGCCCTTACCCTTGAAGCCTATTTCTGTTGAGAGCCCTTTCCAATAGTGGGGATTAGATTTCATTGCATAAATTCATCCCCCATCCTCTGTCCAACATAAATGGATTCTCACTGCCACAAAATACTTTACCAAATGGATAAAAGCCACTCCTTCTAGAAATGCCTCTGATTCTATCATCATAAATTTGCTTGAAACCAATATCCTTTCCAAATTTTGTTGTCCTAGAAAAATGATCACTGATAATGCTACAAATTTCAAGTTTAAGGAAGTAGTAGATTTTTTTCATAGTTATCATATAACATTTGGGAATTCAACAACCTATTATGCTCAAGGTAATGGATTGGTTGAATCTTCAAACTAAATTTTGGTGAATATTATCAAAAATATCTTGGAAGAAAACAAGAAATCATGGCATAAGAAGTTGATCAATGCTCTTTGAGTTGATAGACTTACTACCAAAAAATCAATTGGAATTTCCCCATAAAAATTGGTTTGTGTAATGGATGCAGTTTTTCCTTCCTCTTTAGGAGTTAAAGTCATGAATATTATTTAGGAAATTCATGCTAAACAAAATGATATACAGATAAGGATCAATCAAGCCATTCAGTTACAGCAGTCTAGAGAGGAAATTTATAAGAGAAGTCAAGTGATTCAAGAGAATATCAAGAATATTTCTAATAAAAGAAAAAAGGCTGATGATTTTAATTTAGGAGGAAAAGTTCCGAAATGGGATTCTAGAAGAGAAGACAAAGGAAGACATGGAAAATTTTACAATATTTGGCAAGGGCAATACATCATTGATGCTTTTAGAGGAAAAAATATATATTTGTTTAAAGATTTGCATGGAATAGAGATACCTAAAGGTCCCGTCAATAGCAATATTTTGAAGCACTATTTCTCTTAAAAATTCAAGTTGGTATTTCATCATTGTAAATACCACAGTTTCAAAGTTTGTGATTTGAATAATTCATTAACCAAAGTTGAAGCCTGTGGAGAAGGCCCTAAGCTTGGTTTGATGAGCATTTAGAGAACATAAAAAAGAAATCGATGAATATTTTGCAGAAAATGGAGCATTCAAGGCTACTCGTCTTAGGTTCTTAACACTTCATTTGGATAAGTGCCATCCCTAGCTGGAGCCACTGTTAGTATCCTATAAATCATAGGATCTCAAGGTGATTGAGTATTTCATGAGTTGCAATTTCATATTGATTATGATTTTCAATGAAAAAAGAAAATAAAAGAGGGTATATTGAAAAAAGAAAAAAGAGAAAAAGAAAAAGAAAGAAAATCCCAAAAAAAAGAATAATATTGAAAGTGTTGCAAATCGAAATGCCACTACTGATTAGATTATATTGTTCAATCATACAGTTTAAGCATGATTGTACAATTTAAATTTCTGTTGATAGGTTAGAAAATAAAGATTTTCCAAACTATTTAACCTTGGCATATCAATAGTTAGGTAGAGATAAATTTGACTCAACATCTTAACCTGAGTCAATGGAAGAAATAAGGATATGTTAGGTTAGAGTTTTAAAGAAAAAATGAATTGGGTCTGCCAGTCTAAGTGCACCCTACAAAAGAAAAAAAAATGTTAGATTAGTGACTTGGGTAGGTAGGGATGAAGAGAAGAAAGAATGGAGGAGACATGTAATTTACTCCAAGGTTATCCTAAGGGTTTCATGTATTTCTTGGAATAAAAAGGAAATATAAAAAATAATGATACTTTAGCCTAATTTTTTGGAATCAAAATTTATTTGAGGACATTGTGACATACTTTATGTCATAAGTTATATCCTAAGTCCTAAAACTATATGTTTTTCCCCCGCTCTTCGTTAAACTCTCACCCGACCCCACCATCCACTGACGTCACATCATCACTTAACCCTCCATCACTTTTCACCTCATCCCCGTGCCCTCCTCCACATCCGACGTCCCACAAATATTTTTGGCCCCCCCTCATCCTTTGAACGTTAACGTTGGGAGTGGGGGGTGTTAGGGTCCTATGATTTGGCAGATTGGTAGACCAAATGATAGGGTAACATGGAACTAGTCTTTGGAGTCCTAGAACCTAGCCTTCCTGGACTCAGAGAGGGATCTCTCTATTGGGTGCAAAAGACGTGTTCTTTTTTCTCTAGGGTTTTGATTTTAGGCTAGTTATTAAGTGTAGGGTTTGTTGGTTGTTTTGGTTGGGTAAGATGGTCAAGTGGAATACGTGGAGTGAGATTCTGTCAAATCCATTGGGCTATGGAGTCAATGAAATTCAAGGGTATCTCAATAATGAATAAGAGTGCAGTGCAAGTCCAATTTAGCAAGGTTAATGGATCCTTAAGGTTATGAATGAAATGGGATGGACATCAAATTTGGGAAAAACTAGGAGGTCTTAAACACTGATAGTTAAAAGCTACAACTCATGAGGTAGGGCAAACCATTAATCTCGATGAACAATACTTAAACTGATAAATATCCAAGACAAACATTCTAGTGAAACATAGAAAGCATAAGAGCTTCTAGCTTTAGTAAATTCACCTTCAGAATTTGGGAAAACATATAAGATAACAAAAATAACTCAATCTATGAAGAGGGAAATCCTAAAAATCATATATAAAGCTATTGAGAACTCTAAAACAAGTTGGTAGGCATGGATAAAGGGCAATATTGAATGAGACCTCTTTGACTTAACCTAGCAAACAATATTCCACAGAAAGGTTTCAAGATAGAGTTTTGAAAGCTTCCTATAAGAAAGGAATACCGTGACTCATACTTGTAAACTAGCATACTAACCATACATGAAACAAAAACAAGTTTTGGTGGACCTAAGGAGAAATCAATAATTTCTTAAGATGACCAAACAGAGGAAAACATCAAAACTATAACACATAGGAGGACTGAGGTGCCTCAAAGAGCATGTATCAACCTATAATTTTTTGATTTATAGCAGCCAAGAAGGAGGAAACATCATGAGAACAAGAAAACATTAAAAAGTTAAGAAGACATCACCAGTCACGAAGCTAAGGAATCCTGCAAACAAGCTTCTCCATCATCAAGCCAAACAAACCATTCATCAAATTCACAAAACCAATTTCTTCTCCAAGCTCATAAAACCATGTACATTTCTCTTCAAGCTCATCAAATTCCCACAAAATACATAAGGGCCTCGTGCTCTATTTATGGATAAAAGGAAGACTACAACCCTAAATAGGGTAGGAAAATGTCAAATTCAACCATAAATGTCATTTATGGCCAAGAGATCATGCAAGGCCCAAGGCACATAATATTATAATAAATAAATTCCAAAATAACTATTTGCACCAAATTATAGAGTGTTTTTCCTTAAAAAACTCAAAAATATCAATTTTCAATAAATAAGTGTGTTTTGTTGACTTTTGGTCCAAAGCACACTTAGATAGTCTCTGTGCGCAGCGCCACTTCAGCAGAAAATAGGGTCTCTTGTGACTGAGTTTTGGACCCCTTCTCGATGCCGGATTTGGCTCCGTGATGGCTCGTTGGAAATCCTGATGAGTTTAATTTCCATCAATGCTTGATTTTTCCTAAATGAGTTCCATTTTCCTGCCCAAAAAATCATTCTCAAAACACTGCTCTGTGTGTAGCACCTTGCTCGAAAATGAGGAAGAATGGTCAAAATTTTGATGTTTGTTTACCTTTTGGGGGGTCAAAATTGCTCCAAATGATCTAAAATTTTGTGAGCAGAATGTTGGTGAAGAGGGGAATCTGAAAATTTAAATTTTGAAAGTCGAGGATGAACCAAATTTGTGCATAATGCCTAGAGTGTCGCGTACAGAGGCCTAAAAAAATTCAAAAACACAAAAATTTTCTCAATTTGGCCTGAAATTTGTGGATAGGTCCCTCAAGAGGTCTTGGACACCTGTTGAGAAGCCTCAGCCAAAAATCCAAGGCTATCATGATCTTTTTTCCTTTTTAGGTGCTTTAGCTCTATGGGGGCCTCCTTCAGTTTGGCACAAGCAAGCATGTTTTTCTTTACATAGTGCTTGGTCATTTTCTTCTGGAGAGAAAGGTCCCTTTTCACCTTCTTGAAATTCTTGTGCTCATCTTTGTAATACCGAATGACACCTTGTGACATGTCAAAATCTCTTTCCCACTCCCTAAGTGTAAATCTGGTGGCCATCTCTTTGTCCTCATTATCACTGTCTAGATCAATGAATTGAGGTTCTTGAGAATTTTTCTTGATTCTCTTACTTCTCCTTACCTTTACCTGCTACTCACTTCTTTCCATATTTTCCTTGACCTTGTCCAATGGCTTGATAGCTTGAGAAAAGATGGCCCTTTTCATTTTTGAGGCAACAAACACAAATCTCTTCCCTCTTTGATATGTGCGTGTGAGATGAGTGACAATGGTAGTTTTGAATGTGTTTTCTTCATTGATTTGACCCTTGTTATTATTGTCACCAGCTTTGTCTTTTTCTCCATGTCTTCCATGAGTCACCTCATGCCTCATTGGGTCACTGCTTTCTTGATCTTCATCCTCATCATCATTGTCTTCACTGTCTTCCATACTACCATATTGGCCTTAAAATTGATCATTACCTTCCTCACTTGCCTCACTTTGACCTTGTTCCTCATGAAATTATTTTTCTTCATCATCTTCTCGGCCATATTCACTCCCATTATCATTAGGAGGTTGATTTTTTTCATGACAGTCATGACAAATATCATGACTTTCATGACTATCCCTTTTTTTGTCTTGCTTATCACTGACTGTCTTATCAGTGTCATTTCCTTGGTCACTGCCTGCATATTCAAACTTTGTTTCAGCCTCACTATTTTCCTCTTCTTGATCTTCTATTTCTTCATCATATCTCTCTGTTTCCTCAAGTTCATCATCTTCATTCATATGGTCACTGTTTTCACTATGACTATGCTCACTCTGATGCTCATGCACATTTTTCTCTTGGTTGTCATGTTCATCTTCTTGTTGATTGTCATCCTCATTATTTTCTTCATTAACCTCTATGTCTTCATCTTTCTCATCAACAATACCTTTTTCTGTACTTGGGAGTGATTCATTGGTATCACTATCACTGTTTTCCTCCAAGTTCTCACTCTCTTTGTCCTCATGACTGCCATGTTCATCTCCCTCCTCATTTTCATCATCATCCTCCTGCTCTTCCTCATTAAACTCTGTGTCTGCTCCATTTTTTTCATCACTTTCATCATCATCTTCTTGTTCCTCATTGCTGTTGTCACCTCCTTGTTCCTCATTAAATTATATCTCTGCCTCACTGTTTTCTTCATTTCCACTATCATCTACTTGTTCTTCATTGCTACTACCACCCCCTTTCCCATCATTACCACTGTCATCATCTTGACTTGATGCATCAGGGGAAGAAGAAAGATTTAAGTTTCCTTATGGATAAAGCGTAGGTGGAGGTGATGGAGGAGTGGAGATAAGTGAGTGTGAATTGGAAGAAATTTTTTTTTGAATGAAGGCTTGGGGATTTTCAAATATATTATGTGAGATGAAAACTTCCCAAGGAATTCCTTGCTGCTCTAGCTGGTGCAAAACAATCATCTTAACCAAGGAGTGGTGAAAAAGGCTTTGCATTTGGTGGGCATAACTCATTTTCTTGACCACTGAAGCCATTTTGTCAATGCTCTGGTAGAGATAGTATGGTAGGTTTAGAAATTTAACACTAGTGAAGTGCATTAGCAACCTTATGTGATATGAATAAATCTTGGAGTACCTCCCTTGACAAGTGAAGTACTTGATGATCTGCCTCATCAGTAGGGCATATCTCTCTAGTAGGTGGGAAAAGGGGAAAACAACCTTGCAGCCCTGTTGATAACTTGGCTTGAGGAAGGACTCATAGTATATTAAGGCCAATTTCTTCTACTTGAACCATATTTCACCAATATCTCATGTTCCTGTGGCTTTTGAAATGGATTCGGATGATAATTCAAATTTTACTCCTGCGAGGTTGACCTGATGGTTTTGTAAGCTGAAAATAAACAACCTAGTCAACTATGAGTGGTTTTGGACCTGTTTAACCTTCTCACAGAACTGATAACATCCAACATCTTGAAAATATGCAAGGATCATGGGAGAAGAGGTGATTTGAATGGTGTCTAAAGGCTCAAACCTTTTAACCCTTCCTCCCTTGTGTTTTGGCTTGATAGGCCTTTGGCCTTCTTCACTACTGGTATTGATCTCTTCTCCAGACATGGTGGCTGATTATATCCTTGAAAAAAATGGTTTTTAGCTTGGTGAGAGCTTTAGGTCTATGGAAGACAAATGAGTGATGGTGAGGGCATATTTTAGAAAATGGAGGCAAAATGGAAGGGTTAGGAAAGCTTTCGAAGTTTAGAAGGAGGCTTAGATTTGTATTTGAGTGTATTTATGCTAATGACCACTTTCCAATTTGTAAATCCTTGCCCTAGAAGGTTAAATGTGTGATTTCCATGAATATTAGGGTTTGACCAAGTTAGGTTTTGATATCCTCCTTTGATTATGGATGCAAATAAAATCAATTTGGAGGGCAAAGAAAATGACTACCAACGTTGTCTAACTCATGTAGGAGCCCTCGGCAAGCTTGAGGAGGAGAAAAAGTGAGTTTGAGCAATTTTTTGGGCAATTTAGCCAAATATCCTCTATGCGTAGTGCCACCCGACAAGCCGTTCCTGTCGGGCCTTCCCTGTGCATAGCGTCAGGTCGGGTCGGGCCTTCCCTGTGCGCAGCGCCGTTGGATGGTGGGCAAGTCGAACATGAACTGGGCTTATGTGTATCACCTCTGTCGGTGCGTAGCACTACCTCTTAGGTGTGTAGCGCAATGATTTTTTGCACTGTGTCTGCCTCCTCTGTGCGTAGTGCCTCTGTCGGTGCATAGCGCCTGAAAAATTCAACCAATTTTTGCATAAAACCTTTAAAAATGATTTCAATGGCTTTATTATTCTCCTTCCAAGACAGAAATGAGTCAGGAAGAGGGAAAAAGACCTTTATATTTATCTTTTTAAAAATATTTTCATGACCAAAACCCACTTTCTAATGTTTGTTCCCCTTCTCACTTTTTCACTGTCGTTATGGTATTTTTGTCCTGTAGGTGGCAGAGTCCAAAAACATGGTTTTTTTCCTTGGCTAGTGCATCTTGGTGTTTCTCTTGGGTTTAAAAACCTTTTTAAATAAACTCAAACTTTTCCACTTATGCACATTTTGTAAGCATGAACCTGTTTTTGAAAAGAAAAGGTCATTTTGACAAAGTTTTGATGAAAATATGTAGACAGTGACATTAGTGCTCTTTTCTGAAGGTTTTACTCACTGTACCTCTTTCATGGATTTCAACACCAATATATAGTAAGCTTGTGATCATTTTGGCACCTTTACCTTGGAATCTTCATTCATATATTTTTTATGCCTTTGAATGCTTGGTGGATGAGACTGAAAAGAAGAATTTTGACCTCCCTTTCACTGACATTCTATCATGTTTTTACTTTGAAGCAATGAAAACCCCTTGGTGTGAAAACCCTAGCAGTTAGCATCAATATTTCCTTTAGTATTCATATGGGCCACCATTGTGATAGCATTAGGTTTGTTTTGACCTTTTCAATCTTCTTGCAGGCAACCATTTTTTACAGTCCCACAGAAGTGTCACTCATGGCTAATATATCTCATGCAGAATATAATTTTGATAAGGAAACCATTTTTTGAGGCTTTTATGTTTTTCGACCAATTACATGTTTGTTCCTTTGATCATGTTGACAATGGTATATCTCTGGTTGGAAAAGTTAGCAGTTTTTAAACCATTTTATATCTCCCCCGGCCACTTCTCTTTTTGCAGGTGCCTACACAAATTTTCCTTTGATCACTATCCTTTTTGGAGTTTGACACCTCTTTTCTTCAAGAGTGAACCTATGCTTATCATAATTACCTCCTATGGAAATTTTACCTCATGCTTACCTTCCATTTAATCCTTTTTTGAGAGGCCTTTGATTGTACCTTTTGAAAACTTAGGCCTTTGTATTGATACTCTTTGCCTTTTTGTCTTTCTG
The DNA here is from genome assembly GCA_034641835.2 of Pinus albicaulis. Taxonomy (NCBI): domain Eukaryota; kingdom Viridiplantae; phylum Streptophyta; class Pinopsida; order Pinales; family Pinaceae; genus Pinus; species Pinus albicaulis. Next base: position 357,150,639 of record CM076581.1, on the reverse strand, counting down.
GTGAGGTGGAATCAATGCCTCTTTGTCAAACCTTAGAGGGCAGATTGAAACTCTTTGAATGCCATCTGCTATTATGAAGCAGGCTTTATCATCAGCATTTGACCTATTTGGCATTCTTCCCAAAATCCTAGGATTTAGGGCTATTAGAAAAAAAGTAAATATTCTTGTCTTCTAAGTTCTCTAAAAACTTTCAAAACTCATTTATCATTTCTAAAGAATATTCAATGTGCACTTGATGGAATGGAGGTGACCTTCTATCCTTGTAGCCCTAGTACTGATTCCTTATTTGGCCAAAGCAGTTACAAACCCTGATTCTCTTCAAACATAGGCCTTGTTTCCTTCTTTTTGCTGTGGATGGTCTTCTTGTGATGATTTCTCCCATTTACCTTACCTCTTTTCTAGGTTGATGGCCATATTGATATTTTTGCAGTAATGTGATCAAGGGTAGCTATCCCTTGTAGAATTTGTGCACTAGGCCAAGGAGGCCTTTCTTGAATGACGTTTTGATTAGTTTTGGACAAATTCACTTGTCCCTTTTCTTCTTTGAATGCAGTGTCTGTACATAGGAAAAACATAGATTTTAGGATACCAAATCCACCTTATGACTTGTGAAACCCTAGGTGACCTAGTGGAAACTTCCTTGGACTTGGATTTGGACTAAAAAATTAGATTTTGGGGTCATCAATGTGTAAAATATAGTTTATGATAAACTAATGTATTGAAGATCCAAATCCAATCTACTTGAATTATCTAAACAGCCTATAGAGATAGTTTCGAGACCATCAATGCTTCGGGTGTTTTTTGGAAGACACAATAGAGCTGCTTGATAGGTGGCCTTAGGTAGCTGTGGAAGGTTTTAGGCAAAACAAAACGGAGGATTTGGGCCAAAGGTGACAAAAAAATAGGCAAAAGGAGTGACACGAATATATATGTCACAAATATACATGTCATGAATATATTATGTCACGAATATATATGTCTTTGTTTTATTAACCCTCAAGTATTTATGATCAAACCCTTAAATATCAGATATGATGAATGCTTCACAATGCTACCATTTGTTGATGTTGAATGAAGTGACTAGAAGAAAATGAAATAAGAAGCCAAAACTGATATGTTGTTTTATATAGAAAATATCATCTCAAACCCCAGAAGAAATATATGAAAGAAACAGTTAAAATAAAGGAGTGCCAATTAAGGTTTTTAACTCTTACATACAGAAGTAAAAAAAGACCTGCTGCTCATAACTTTATTTTATTCATAGATAGAAAAAAAAAAATGTAAACTCGAATACATTTCAACATAAACAAAATGCTAGGAACTTTCTTACTCATACATTAATATTTGAATCTCTGAGTACAAAAATAATTGTCTGAGGGTCCTGTTAGTATGAATCCTTTGTCGAAGTGTACGAAAAAGGACCACTTTAGCTACGCATAACTAATAGCCCTAAAAAAAGATGTGGTTGCCAATATCTTCAGATTTGCAGTTAGTTGATCAAGAAAAGAGCTGCAAAAAACCAGATCTATTCATAGAAAGACATTAAGCAGTAAAAGGAAGGGTTTGCTCCATATACCAATAGACAAGACAAGAGCAATTTTTGAAAGAATTTTTGTATTAAGGGCACCTGGGAGGAAAATAAGAAGGCGTATCCAATTATCCTCAGTGGGATGGGTTCTTGGAAGTCCTCAGCACTTTAGATCTAGAATCTCTCTCTCTTGTTGGTGTAGAAAACCCACACAAAGAATAGAACTCAAAGGGAGCTCACACAGCAAATAGTGGAAAAATGTGACCAAGTGTATAGATCAAGAGTGATCTAATAGGCAACAAAAGGTGAAGAATGGTAGGAAAAACCCTCCTATTTATAACAAAATATTGGGTCATTCTAGATCTTGGTGCATGATTAAAATAATGTTAACCAAATCTAGATCCACCTTTTATGGAATATTTTATTATAATTGTTGGAGGGAAAAAGTATTTGACTTGGGTCAAATCCCTTTATTTGTTAATAATAAATAAATAAATGATTTATTTATCTTTTTAAGGAAGTGGTTGAAGGATAATTAAATAAATAATGATTTTTTTAATTATTTGTGGGTGATTTGGTCATATTTAACAAGGAATATTATCTAAATAAGATTTAAATAATTATTCCTAGAAAATAATAAGATAAATAAAGGTTTATCTAATTAATTTCTTTGTTTCTGGGTTAAACATGACTAGGAATAATGATTAAATTATGGTTTAATTAGTTATTCCATGGGAAAATTAAACAAAATATGTTTGTTTAATATTTCCTTTTGGGCTTTCCTGTTTAGACCATAAACAACCTAATAAATGTGGTTTATTAAGTTATTTTACATAGTGAAAGCAATTTTACTTAGGGTAAAATTGGTCTTACATGGTGTACTTGGGTCCATCTAATGATAATAGGTTAGATGACCAAAAAATGGTGTAACAGGTCCAAAACTCGAAACCTTTCCTTCTCTTGTAAATTACATTAAATATAGTAAAAATAAGTTTGGAACTACTGTAACCAATCCTAACTATCAAAATTATTTAGGACTTCAAAGGATGTCTATTACATGCATTCAAAATATCTTATTACAATTATATTGTCTTAAAAAAATAGAACAAATATCCTAATCTATAGGAATCGTTGATGATGTGGCTTCTTTTCCTGGGTCAACTGATTTGTCTTTCTTTGATGCTGATCATTTTGGCAGGTCTATTGTTCAAGCTCTGCACTTTTTCCATATTTCTACTTTCATCCTAGATGAATGTGTCAGATTGTGATATTCCAATCTGAATGCAGTCATTCGATCATAGGACAGCCTTTGTGTGAAAAGAGTCTTTACCATCCACAAGAGTTGAAAATGTCATTGCAAGAAGTTGACCATTGTTTCTCCTTTAAGCACCCGAGTCTTTTCATGCCTAATATCAACTTTTATTTTTGTCAATACTAGTAAGTTCTCATAAAAATTCCATGGCAAAAGATTTCCTTCAGCTCCACAACATGATGGCAAGCCTACTCTTGTAATTTTATCAAATGACTTATCAAACTGAATTACTACTTCCTTGATTTCCATTAGCTTCTTTTATGCAGCCTTTCTGAGATCATTTCTGACAATCATTTTATTAATTTCTATTGCATACAACATTCTATCCTGCATGTCATTCTCCTTTAATTCCTGATCTGATTTAGATTTAATAAAATCAATGAATCTTCTAGCCCAAATGGCTGTATTAATTCCTTTTTTCTTATCAGACATGATTGGTTTTTCAAATTCTAAAATAAGGATTTTCTCTTTTTCAATTATCATTAGGAAGCACCAATTAGATTTCATTTCCGAAATGATATCGGTCCAAACAATATCTTTGGCTTGTATTAGTGAGAGATTTCCTTTCATTCTTTCTTTGATATTTTTAATCTCAGCTTCAGCATTTTGGAAATCCATTTTGTACTTGTCAGCTTCATTTTATATGACTTTCATCAACTTTGTTGTAGTCTCCAGATATGTTTGAGCCTTATTTCGATCTCTTTCAGCCATCTGCAACTCAGTATTTAAATGAACAATCTGTGCTTGAGGATCTTCATCACCTGTAGGAAAAACAAAAGTACAATTATGCTTATCAATATGATTTTGCAATGAAATTGTAGTTTACTTTATTTCGGAGATTTCTTCATCTTTCTGCATGAGTTGCTGCAACAAATTTTCCTTTTCCTTCTCTACCTCTGCAAATTTTGCAACCATTGAATGTTCTCCAGTAGGTAATTTTAACTTTTTCCTCAATGTGGATATTTCTACCTTAGTACTTTTCATGAATTTCTGCACATCATTCTTGTCACTGGGGTCTACTCCAATCTTTATAATGATTTTCTTCAATTCCTAATTTTGAATTGTTAAGGCTCTTGAGTTAGCATTCTATAACTTCAACTATTTAATTACTTTACCCAACATTCGATCTCTTTCAGCCATCTGCAACTCAGTATTTAACTGAAAAATCTGTGCTTGAGGATCTTCATCACCTGTAGGAAAAACAAAAGTACAATTATGCTTATCAATATGATTTTGCAATGAAATTGCAGTTTACTTTATTTCGGAGATTTCTTCATCTTTCTGCATGAGTTGCTGCAACAAATTTTCCTTTTCCTTCTCTACCTCTGCAAATTTTGTAACCATTGAATGTTCTCCAGTAGGTAATTTTAACTTTTTCCTCAATGTGGATATTTCTACCTTAGTGCTTTTCATGAATTTCTGCACATCATTCTTGTCACTGGGGTCTACTCCAATCTTTATAATGATTTTCTTCAATTCCTAATTTTGAATTGTTAAGGCTCTTGAGTTAGCCTTCTATAACTTCAACTATTTAATTACTTTACCCAACATTCGATCTCTTTCAGCCATCTGCAACTCAGTATTTAACTGAACAATCTGTGCTTGAGGATCTTCATCACCTGTAGGAAAAAGAAAAGTACAATTATGCTTATCAATATGATTTTGCAATGAAATTGCAGTTTACTTTATTTCGGAGATTTCTTCATCTTTATGCATGAGTTGTTGCAACAAATTTTCCTTTTCCTTCTCTACCTCTACAAATTTTGCAACCATTGAATGTTCTCCAGTAGATAATTTTAACTTTTTCCTCAATGTGGATATTTCTACCTTAGTAATTTTCATGAATTTATGCACATCATTCTTGTCACTGGGGTCTACTCCAATCTTTATAATGATTTTCTTCAATTCCTAATTTTTAATTGTTAAGGCTCTTGAGCTAGCCTTCTATAACTTCAACTATTTAATTAGTTTACCCAACATATTATCTGCCTTTATTGCCATTTCATTAGTCTTTGTGAGGTCATTTACAATCAATTGACCTGTTTTCATATACAAATTCATTTTATCCATTAGTGGAATTTTCTTTACATGCACAATCACATTGACAATATTGAAATTGCTAGAAGAACCAATTGATATGTCTGTATGATGTGACAGGGCAATTCTAAATTGATCTTTCTCAAGATCCATTATAGTCAACAATATTTTTTGATCAACAACTTGATGTTCAGCTTGGGTATCCATACTGGCCTTCATCCTCTGATTTCTTTCCTCAATTTGTGAAAACAATTGTTTGATCAAGGGCACTTGTTCATGAGAAGCTTCCTGACTCCTGGGTGAAGCAGGAGCATTTTTATCTTCTCCCAAATGTAAAGAAAAACCAATTGAATTATATGTAGGCTCTTCAACAATTTTTTTTCTCTTCTCGGCTCCCTGCTCCTCATCATCTAGATCAATAACTACTTCTTTTGTTCTTTTAGTTGTTTTCTATACTATGATGGGAGTTTGAATGTTTGCACCTACTGAACTCATTACACCTTTACTTGCTAACTTCTCTTGTTCTGGCCTACTTTCATGAATGAAAGAAGAGTAACCATTCTCAATTCCTCTATTTGAAATCACACTATAAGGGTCATAAGCCTAACTTTCTCCTAGTAGCATATGCATCTCATCTAACATTCTTGTTACTTCATCAAATTCCTGCCTCATATTGACTATGAAAGGGCCTACAATCATGGGTAATTTATGCATATGTCCTTTCTTCATAGGCACGAAATGAACCTGATCAACATTTAGGCTCTGTCTAATGAAATCTAAAGAAAAAAACCTCATTGGTACAAACGTTGGGAGTCTATAAGGCTCAACAGTTGCTCCATACAACCTTATTTCAAGGTAATCCTAAAAAATAAACCAATCTCCAAATTTTCAATTGGTTCCTAAATGTAATAACTCCTGAGCTTTAGGTAAAAAATAGGGAGGAGGAACTCCATTCAATATTTTATACGCAATTGGCATGTAATAGCTAGAAAAATCAAACAACCCAGTATCATTTTGCTCCCTTCTAACTACATCTATCCAGAATATCACTGATTGCCTTCTTTTGTTTGCATCCATAATATTTAGACCTAAATGCATGAATTCTTCCACATTCTGATATAAGAAAAAATATAAAATCAATGAAGGAAATTTGAAATAACTTGTTAACGAAAGGCTCATTAGCTGTGAATTGACTGCTTCCTGCCAATATGATGGAATATCCAGCACCATTCCTGGCTTCATCATCATGGAAAACATCCTTAGGACTGATTTATCCACTGTATTATCATCATCTTTACCCAAAATTTTTGCAATGTTACTTAATACAGGGCAAGTCTCTACGTCAAAAACATCCATAGCAAACTCTTTACAGTCTGGCTAGAAATGCTTTGTGTTAGGTTTCAAATAAAACGTGAACTGGTTAAACTCTTCACCTACAAGATTATCATAATAATGTACCAGTGAATCGTCAGAAAACTGGATGGATGACTCTGACTCAGGATAGCATAAGGCTTGGCGAATTAACTGGGTGGATACTTGCAGAACATTCTCTCCTTGGGAATTCATAACAAAACACTTCCCAGGATACATGATTAACACCAACCAATAGATGAATTCAGGGAAAAGATGGGTCTTTGGAATGCATGCAGACAAAATTCCAGACTTGACCATGGTAGAATACACAGGGGAAGCATTATCATTCAAGATAACTTGCTGATAGAAAGGGAGGTGAATTATAGAACACATGGTATCTTGAATATCCCTCTCAATATCCATGAGAGGGATATGGCTAGCTGAACCTTATAGGGAATACCATTTAGCCATGGCTGAAAATTTCTGTAGGAATAATTCACAGGGTGGTCAAATTTGTGTAGGTGATGGAAAAATGAAATAGGGTGCAGTGCCAAAAATTGCAAATAATTTGAAAAACAGATGAAAATATTCTTTAAATAGGTGGCACGGGTTTCAAATTTAATGTTTAAAATATGCGCCAGTGAGCCGTTGATTCCATCCGACGTGGAAGCTATCTGTGGAAAACTCATTGTCTTATATCACTACGGGGGCTCCCAGGGTACGGAGGAAAACTTCGGCTGGTGCCCCCGCACTTAATATCCACCGTTCATATCTGTTATCCCTGCAATCAGCCTAGTCAACTGCGGAGGCACTCGTCTCGATATCCTACGCACTATTTATGCCCGCGGGTTGGACCTTTTGATAGAAACTTTAATTATCAGCACTTTTCGCCCATCAAATCAATCGATGTTTAAACATAAAAAACATAACCTACTTCTATAAAGTTTAAATGTTTAAACATTAACTCAGATATAGTGAACCTACATTTTTTATTTTTATGCTAAAGTATAAGATTTAGATACTTTAACATATTTTTCAACAATTTCTAATTTTTATATTTTCAAATATTTGAAAAATAAAAGGATATGCATATGATCCACAACTTCTGGCTCCACCTGGGGATAGTGTTTTTTACCACGAAACACTAAGAACCTGCAGATCAATGCCTTCTCTTCGGGCATGGAGTCAAAAATTGCTTGATGAGAAATATACAGTGAGAGGAAACTGAATATGTACAATAATGAACTAACTGCCTTTAGTGCTGGAAATAGTGTTTCAGATACTGCCCATTTACAGGCAGTTCTACTGCTTCTCCATCAAGATCTTCTAGCATGAAAGTATTATTTGATCTGGCTTTAGAGATTTTGTAAGGACCATACCATAAAGGATCAAATTTACCATGTTTCCCTTTCTCTTCCCTCCTGGTATCCCATCTTAATACCAGATCTCCAGCCTGAAACATGATTTATCTTGCCTTTCTGTCAAAAATAGACTTCATTTTCTCCTGATAAGTGACCAAATTGTCTCTGACTTTATTTCTTCTTTCACGCAATTCTATCACCTTATTTAGTCTCCTGATCAAGGCATTAGGTTCCTCTTGAGAGTCTTGAAGAAAAGAAATTACTGGTCTTACTAGCTGAGTGGGAAACAAAGCTTGAGCACCATATACCAATTCATAAGGAGACTTTCTAGTGGATCTGTTAGTAGTCATCCTCACTTCCCATAAAGAAAAAATCAACTTTGAATCCCTATCCTTCTGGTTCTCATTGATTGTTTTCTTCAATATTTTCACATTTATTAGATGATTCTGCTAATCCATTTCCTTGAGGATGATATGTTGTAGAGTGAGATAAAATTACATTATAATTCTGAAAAAATTTATGAACCTGATTGAGTTGAAAACTTGAGCATTGTCTATTACAATCTTTACTAGACATCCAAATCTGCTGAGAATATTCTCTTCTAGAAACTTCATCACAACCAAATCATTTTCTTTTCTAGTAGGAATTGCCTCTACCCATTTTTTAAAATAATCAGTAGCAGTTAGAATCCATTTAAACTGCCCACTTGATGGTGGATTAATCTCTCCAATGAAATCCAATCCCCATTGTCTGAAGGGTTCTTCAATAAACACAGGAAGGAGAGGTAAAGGAGCTAACGTTATCTTTTCTGCAAAAAATTGGAATTTCTAGAAACTTCTAACAGTTCTGTATACACCAGCAAATAAAGAGGGCCAATAAAAACTTGATTTAAGAATCTTACGAGAGGTTAATTTCCAGCTGTAATGACCTCCACACAAGCATTCATGGTATTCTTTAATCACCTCCATGGCTTCCTCTTCTATCAAACATAATAGCAGCACACCAACAGGGTATTTCCAATATAACTTAGCTTCAATTATAACATAAGGTTTAGCCTTGAGTTTCAAAGCTCTATACTTTGCTCTGTTTATTGGAGGACAAGAAAAGAAACACAGATAATGAATAATATATTTATACCAATCTGAACAGAGAAATTTATATTTGATTTCCGACTTTGTCTTAATCTTATCTGTTTCTTCAGTCACTTCATCTACAGGTGCAAGTAAACTAATTCCCAAATATTGGAAATTACATTCTGTCAGCAATTTGGCCAGTCCCTATCCTTTGACTAACTTTGTTGGTTTGATATCCAGATCATATTCTTGGATTTTGGCAATCCATTTTCCTCTTTTTCCTTCTACATCACTTTGTACTAGCACATCCTTTACAACATAATTAGGCACATATGCTACTGTTTGGGAATGAACTACATAAGTTCTGAAAGCCTTTAATGATTTGACTAAAGCATATACTTGCTTCTCTAGGATATTATACTTCAGCTCTGCATCTTTGAGGACTTTGCTAAAAGAGACTACAGGTTTTTCACTTCCTTCTTCATTTTTTTCAATAACACGGCAACAATAGTAGAGGATGATGCAAATGAGAAGATTTGAAAAGGCTTCAAGTAATCTAGGCTAATCAGAACAAGAGCTTCTTGAAGAGCTTCTTTAATTCTACTAAAGGATTCTCTTGCATCTTTATCCAATTTTACTTCAACATTATTTTTATCATATCTATTATTCTCTTGACAATCTCAGCATAATTAAGAACAAATCTCCTCAGAAAATTGTTTTTTCCCAGAAACCTTTGCATATCGTTTTTACTTATAGGCAGTGGAATTGTCTATATATCTTCAACCCTTGTTGGGTCAATATTCACTTCTTGATTTGAAACTATATGACCCAACAACTTACCTTCCTCTAAAGCAAACAAATATTTCTTGGGATTTAATGATAATCCAAATTTTCTGCATTTCAAGAAGGCTTTCCTCAGGTGTTCTAAGTGCTCATCATCAGAACCTGAAAAAATAGTAACATCATCGAGATAAATGACTACAAATTTATCACCCACAAAAACAATATCCATTTCCCTTTGGAAAGTAGCTTTTTCATTCATGAGGCCGAATGGCATCCTGGCATACATGAATGTTCCCCAAGGTGTGGTCAAAGGAGTTTTCTTTTGGTCTTCCTTCTCCACAGCCACCTGATTATACCCAGAAAAACCATCAACCATAGATAACCTGAATGCTCCAGTTACTTTCTGCAAAACAAAATCCATATTTGGTAAAGGATAATTATCCTTTAGGGAAGTTCTGTTCAAATTTATGAAATCCACACATGATCTTATCTCTCCATTTTTCTTCCTGGCTGGTACCAGATTGGAAACCCAATCTGAATATCTTAGTGGAACTATGATTTTTTCTTGCAAAAGTTTCTTTACGTCTTTTTCAATTGGAGCCAGTAATAGTGGGTTAATTTGTCTGAGATTCTTCCTGTGTGACTTAACCCCATCTTTCAGTGGTATTTTATGCTGAATAATATATATATCATAATTTTTTAAATCTTCATATGACCATGCAAATACATCCATGAATTGTTTAAAAGGGTCTATATACCTTTCTTTTTACTCCTTAGGAACTCCTTTAAACAATTTGACTATTTTAGGCTCATGTTGAGTTCCTAAATTACAGTCCTCCATTTCTCCATCTTGGGATACCTTTTTCTGGTTCACTGCCACATCATTAACCTCAAACAATCTCTAAAGAGGTATTAAACCTCTAGGAAAAATATTATCCTTCAACTGAATTATCTTTTGATCACCAATTGAATGTTTCAGGTTTTTAGACATATCACTTTCATCACTTTCATCAACTTCTAAATCAATTTAACTATCTTCAAAATTTTCAATCATTGTTAAAAATTGATTAATCTGCTCATCATCCTCAAAAACCTACCAATGCTTCACATTATGAGGGATTGAAGGTCTATTTCTCAATTCAATTTCATATCTCAACCTTGGATTAATTGGTGGTGTTGTCACTCCCAGAGACAGCCTTGATTTGTATAAAGACTAGTGCCTAGGACATCTTAATCAGCAAGGAGCAGAAATTTCAACTTGTAAAGGTTGACATGCAAGGGGCTCTCATGCTATCATATCTTAAGTGGAAAGGTTTGGTTAAAGTGGAACCAAAACTTTCAAAACTTCAACACAACAAAGTAATACCTTAGCAACAGAGTGTGAACTTTGATATGTAAACGTATCAGACAATTTTAAGATAGCACGCTGAAAAGGGGGCCAAATTCTAAAATGGTTCACAGAGTTAAATAAAAGGATGGCGATAGCTATGTAAGAAAATGAAATGGATACTAACTGTAACTGAAGCTAGATATATAAATAAGTATTCACATGTATTGGGCCTATGCAGTGATAAGAATCCATAGATGACAACAATTTTAAGGATAGAACTACATTGCTGCTAATATCAGAAGAACTATGGTAGAAGTAGAAGGTGAAATAGAATATCTTTCCTGAGCCATATTTAAAGCACTAGACATGAGAAAATATGAGTATCAACAATGATAAATTCACATATAAACATGTGAGCACTCGCATTCCAAAACAAATATATAAGAAATATGGAAATGGACGAGATGAACATTTATGCTACAAAACATAAGAGAGAGTTACAGATTGTGAAGCACTCAGATCAGAATCCCCAATAGAGATGAAACTCCTTGTCACCGAATCCCACTGGGATCTTCAACATTAATATCAAAATTTCCACAAAAATGCATACAGAGTTCTTTCTTAGTCAATTCTTTTGAAAATCTGGAACCCTATATCAGTCCCTGCTTACTGCTTTTATATAGTTTTCAATGAGCATATGCGGGAAGATATTTTGTGAAAGTATCTTCTCCACATGCTAGTAGGAATTTTTTAGTCCTGCTCAAAATATCAAAATTAATGATGAGAATAAAACATTTCCCATCATTTACAATTGGGCTCATGGCCATTTCTAAAAAATATCATAACTGTTCCAACAGAAAGTAAAAATTGCAAGAGTGAAATGTGAATTTCACTCGGATATTGAAAGTAAAAGTAAAAATAAAAAATAAAGGCCACAAGGGTTGAATCATGAGTTAACAATCTTGAATGGTGAGAAAGGGTCAAGGCAGCGACTAAGGCTGGTGGTGCGATGGTTGCAAAAGAGCTGGCTAACAGACTAGCATAACTTGTGCACCTCTGCCAGGTGTCAACAATAGGTTTAGGCATTGCGGTGAAAAATTCTTCCTTAATGTAAACCTTGGTTAGTTTTTCGTAGCTTGCATGAGTAGGAATTTTATACTTTAATTGATGCAGAAGCGAAAACTCCTTTCCAAGGACTGAAACTATAGTCTCAGCTTTTAGTCGAGCAGATTTTTCATAAGCTATATCGGTCTGGTTCATTACTTCCTTTAGTCGGCACTCATACGTTGGTAGTGGCTGTAGGACTATGTTGGAGGGTTCCCAACATGATGGGAGTCCTGCGAGTGTTATCTCTACCCAATCTGCCTCGAAATATTCCAGACTTATTGTCACATTTTCCAAAACGTTCAAAGCTATGCTACGTGTGGACTCTTTATTTATCACCTTCTGACACTCTGCTGCTTCCTTGAATCTGCTCTTGATACTCTACTTGACCACCTCTTCTGGACTTAGATCTTTTAAAAAGGAAATATACCTCTTTGCGCTTTGAACCCTATTGGAGGCATCAGTACCTCCTTCATGAAGTGTCCTTCTGAAAATGCATACAGCGGCCCTCATTTCCTCAATAATATTCAAAAATTCCCAGCGCTTCTTCACCTCCGTGATAATCTCAGTCTAAATCAGATGCCTAGCATCTAGGAGAGTGATATTTCCTTTCATTCGGTTAGTGAGCTCACGGATGGTTTTCTCTTGTTGTGCCTTTTCTTGTTTCCCCTCCTCTATCTCTTTCTTCATAGTGGCAACCCTTTTGGAAATTTCTGCGAGGAGGGATTCGAGCTCACTAATCCTCTAGCATGCCGTTGAGATCTGGTTTTCCGCTGCTTCAAGCGTGGCTAGTGTATTAGTCAGCTACTCAGAGAGCGAGCTAGTCCCTTCTGGAGCAGGTGGAGTGCACACATGAGTGTCGCAGCTTATCTGCAATTCATTCATCCTCCCCTGTAGAATAGCGATCTCCTCCAAAATCTTAGCTTTCTCCTCCCTCTCCCTTCTAAGAGAATCGACCAGGCTTGCCTTTTCTTTCTCTCCCTGGACTAACTCAGCAGTTTGTACATGATGAGAGCCACGTATATTTAATTTGTGTTTCAGGGCTGCAACCTTCTTTTGCAATTCAGCGATGAGATGACTTTGGGGATCGACTTTTCCTTTTTCTTTTCCTTTTATTACCTCTTGGAGACTGTGTAGGTCGTTTGTGAGTGCATGGAAGTTGATCTTCTCCCTTATGAAATTTTCCAGCACTTGGTTATGCTTACTTTGCAGTTTTCTCAGAGTAAGGGAGAGCCGTATTACCTCATCTTTTAGCATGTCACCAAAACACTGGAACAAATTGCATTTGTCAATTGGTGGAACTTGCGACATATCTATTGCTATCTCCAAGGCTCTATAGCTGGTGGTACCAGCCTCTGGGTTCAAGACAACTTCAGTCATAGCCATTACCAGTTGATATTTATCCAAGTCTATTGCAGATGAAAACCTGGTATGGTACTTGATGACATATCCTTCCAGCTCGGACCAATGTTTTTCTCTGATTTCCCTATTCCTTATCCTGCACTCAAGAGTTGCTAGCTGTGATGTCTTGTGAGACTTCTGAGAAGTCTGAAGAGTCTGTGCTATCCCATATCACTGCGATACCTGCTTTTATCCTGTCTGATTTCCCGTAAAGTGTTTCACTTTGAAGAAATTGTTCGTCTCCCATACCTTCTGCTTCGCTGGTCCCAGCTCTATGTCTTTTTAAAGGGGGAGAAGCTTCTCCCGACACACCAACCTCCTCCACCTATTTCTGATCTGCTTCCCTCGTTGAAACAATATCTTCGTTTTCCCCCGTCGCAGATGAATTGGTCTCCATATGTGAAATAAAAGGCAAGGTTTCAAGATTAGCTCGCCATTCGACGAAGGGCCTTGTTTCATGATGGTAAGGGGTTGATTTAATCTTCTTCCTTCTGTTAGAAATGATGCCTTTTGGTTCATAGGGCTAATATTTCCCTTGCCTCAAATCCATGCCTTGAAGCAGCTTTTCCACTGTGGAAAGGGTGTTCTTTGAGTTAACAAAGAAAGGGGAAATGGTTGTGGGAAGCTTGAGAATAAACCCCTTTTTTGCAGGGAGGAAGTGAAGCTGGTTAGCCTTTATGGTCTTCCAGAGATATTCCAAAGCGTAAATCCGCCATGCGGGAAAAAATGGCAATTGGTAGGGAGAAACTTCGGCTCCATAAAACTTGATTTCAGTGTAGTGATAAAAAATATATGAGTCTCCAGTGCTTTCAACTTCACTGTACTGCAACCATTTCCTTAGTTCAGGAAAAATCCTAGGCGGAGGAGAATAATGGATGATAGTATAAGCTATGGGCATGAAATCATTCAGGAAACCTGAGTAACCCACCCCATTTTCCAACTGATGCGTTGCGGGACTCCAGTCAAAAACTAGTCTTGGTTGAGAGTTTGTCCTATAAACCTTATCTAAACCAAAACCCTCAAATTTACCAGCATGCTGGAAGAGGAAAAGATAAAATACCATTGAACAAAAATGAAAATGACCTGTGTCTGAGAGCTCCTGGAACTGAGTTTGAATTATGGAGGCCAGAAAACCAGGGATATATAAAACGATGTCGGGTTGAGACATTAACCATAGAAAGGCTATGCATTCTTTTGAGACTCGCCCAAAACCTTCCACACCTAGGAGACCTGTAATAAGAGCGAGGGTAGGCTAAATGTCTTCCTTGAATAAGCTCAGGGGCACTGAATCTGCAGTGGGGAGAGTTGTGAAATTGGAGTCAGTAATGGCAGTGATGAAATCACTTTGTTGCCTTCATGGCAGTTTCGAAAACTAATGAGACAGTGTTATTTCATTAAAACTAGCATAGTTCGAACTGGTAGGATAACAAAGGGCTTTTCTAATGATTGCGGCGGATATGGTGAATATTTTGTTCCCCTAAGAAGAGAGGAACATGCCTTGACGTTCATCGTAAGCATCCTGGAGCCAACAAATGAACTCAATTACTGGGTAGACAGGGGGAGTAATTTGATGATACAGACCAGAAAAAATGACTCAAAACCTATCTCTATTTTCCACATGCTTCCTGAACAGCTCAGGCTTGACGCTGCTAATGAGAAATGGGTATTGCAGATCTTGGATGTCAACTTGTAAATCTATGAAAGGTTCGGGTCCAGGGATAGCCCTGGACTCACTGGCTTGGGGAGTTTCAGGCTCTGATTTCTTGGCTGTGAATTTACCCATGACCATCATAAAATTTTAAAAACAAAAGGAAACCATATGGAATGAAAGGGATGGAATACCTGCGAAGTAAGAAAATACTCGAGAAAACGACATAGGGCGGTTGACAATTACTGAGCGGACCTGGTACTGGGCGGTTGCTTTCGCTTATCCAGTAACCGTAAACAGAGATTATTTTACCACATTAAAACACGGAACACAGTTATACAGGCCCAAGGCAGCTTGGAAAATGATAACGGGGGAAACGAGTAGGGCTGACGTCATAAGGACGCTGACATTGAGACACGCGGCATAGCAGGATTGGGTATTAAACTTTAGTCAGGTTAATACCATGTGTCAGGTTAAATGCCGGTACTGGCCTCAGTACTGGGTGTCCTAGGACTTACCTTACCATTGAATCGTGGTAACAGTTGTACCTTGGGACCTGGCCCACTAAGGATGCAAGGCAATTTCCGTAACAGCTTTCAACCCATGGCCTTTTCTTCACAGTGCGCTCGACTCATGTCATCACTCTTAACACATCATCATAATTCTGGGGAGGGAAGATTCTGCCTTAACCCTTCTATCCGTGACCCCCCTGGAATGGTGCTTTCATTCTTTCATTTGTGCATGTGCCGAGTATAAAGCGGGTCCCGCCTTATATCCATTTTCTTTACGCCTTTTAGACTTTTGCTATTTCGGTTAAGGCCTTTGACATACTCTTGCTTTATTATAAGGTGTGCTTTCTCTCTTTTCATATATGACTCATTTTAATTTTATTTCCCCTTCACACCCTTTCAAACATAAGCTAAATTTAATACTATCGGGCAATCTACCTTTTATAATTCTTCTCAAGACATTAAGGGGATAATGATAAAATCAACATTGGCTCCACCTGGGGACGACACGTTTGTCCTCAGACATGTCAAGAACTTCGCAGATCACCTGTTAACCCTTTCTTTGTGTAGACATGAATCCTCAACACCTTTCCTTTTTATTCATGATTGTTCACAACAAACATCATTAAAAATAAAAATAAAAGCGGCTATATAATGTACAATATAATACATCAGGCCCTCTCGGCCTGAATCAAAACTGGAAGAAGGGTTTTAGGAATTGACCATTTACAGGGGCATCAAGCAAGTCACCCTGCAAATTCGCCAGCTTGAAGGTTTTGTTTCCTCCTTGTTCAACAATTTTGAAGGGACCGAACCATAACAGATCGAATTTACCATGCTTTCCATTTTCGGCCCTTCGTCTGTCCCAACTCAATACCATGTCTCCAACCTGCATATTTTAATATTTGGCATGTTTATCAAACAGGTCCTTGATTTTCTCCTGATATTCGGTCAACCTCTGATTCACCTGATTTCGGGTCTCCTCCAGTTCTACTAGTTGGTTCATCCTCCTGGTAATATCATTCAGCTCCTCTTGGGATTCCTGCATGAACCTAGCTACTGGTAAGGCAAATTATATGGGAAAGATTGCTGCTCTACCATATACCAACTCATATGGAGATTTCCCCGTTGATCTCTTGCTAGTGATCCTATTTTCCCATAATGCAAATTTAAGCTGGGAATCCCAATTTTTCTGATTTTCATTAATGGCTTTCTTCACTGCTCTTACCAGAGTTTTATTTGTAGACTCTACTAAAGCATTCCCATGTGGGTAGTAGGCAGTGGAGTGTCCCAAAAAAATGTTATATTTTTGGCAAAAACTGATGAATTTAGCAGACTTAAAAGCCTGTGCGTTGTCTGTAACAATCTTGGCAGGACAACCAAATCTGGAGATAATGTTCTCTTCCATAAATTTTATCACTACTGTGTCTGTTGTGTTTCTTGCTGGTACAACCTCCACCCATTTGGTGAAATATTCAGTAGTTGTTAATATCCATTTGTGTTTCCCACTTGATGCAGGATGAATTTCGCCAATAAAATCAATCCCCCACTGTTGGAACGGCTCATCTATGTGTACAGGGATCATGGGCAAGGGTGAAAACTTCTGCCTTTCTGCAAGTTTTTGACATTTTTCGTAGGCTCTGACCCCAGCAAAGACATCTCCAAAGAGCTTAGGCCAGAAGAAACCAGCTTTTAGAATCTTATGGGTAGTGGCTCTCCAGCTGTAGTGACCTCCACAGATGCCTTCGTGGAACTCTTCCATTATTTCCTCCACTTCACTCTCGGTAAGGCATAGGAGCAGGATGCCTAAAGGGTCTCTCCAATACAACCGGCCATTGGCTACAATGAATTTCTATGACTTCAGCCTCAATGTTCTATATTTTGTTTTGTCACAGCTAGGGGGTCATCTAAGAGTCAGAATATATTCTATAATTTCCTTATACCACGGATTGAGGAGATACTTCATATGAGTCTTTTGTGTAGTTGTTTCTCTCCCACACCGTTCATCTATTTTTTCATACTCCTCGCTTGCTATCATGGATAGATTTATTCCAAAATCCTGACAATTCGACTTTGACAGGATTTTGGCTAACCTTTTTCCTTTAATTAACTTGGTGGGGTGTATCTCTAGTTCATATTCTTGTATCTTTGCAATCCATTTACCCCTTTTCCCTTCACTGTCTCCCTGAATCAAAATATCCTTCACGGCCGCTGTGGGTACAAATGCAGTAATGGAGGACTGCAAAACATACATCCAGAATGCCTTGAGAGACTTCACTAGAGCGTAAGCTTGTTTCTCCAGGATGTTTTATTTTAATTCAGCATCATGGAGCACCTGACTGAAAAAGGAAATAGGTTGCTCATATCCCTCCTCATTATTTTGTAATAATACTCCTGTAACTATATGAGGTGATGCAAATGAAAATATCATGAAAGGCTTAGCATAATCTGGTCCAGCCAACACTGGAGCTTCTGTAAAGGCGTTTTTAATCCTGTTAAAAGCCTCTTGTGACTCAAGATACCATTTTACCTCATTATTCTTCTTGATCATGTCAGTTATATGCCAAACTACTCTGCATAATTTGGAATGAACCTTCTCAGGAAATAAATACGCCCAAGGAATACTTGCACCTCTTTCTTATTTCTGGGAAAATATATGTCGTTTATAACTTCTACCCTTTTAGGGTCAATTTTCACCCCATCCTCTGTCACAATGTGTCCCAACAGCTTACCCTCTTCTAATGCAAACAGTGATTTCTGAGGGTTTAGAGAGAGACCATACCTTCGGCACTTATCAAAGGTCCTGCACAAGTGTTCAATATGCTTTGCATCATCCTTTGAGAACACAGTGATGTCATCAAGGTAGACCACTACGAATTTATCCTGTTCCCCAACAAAAGCAATATCCATGGCCCTTTGGAAAGTGGCCCCCTGCATTGAATATCCCGAAAGGCATTCGAGCATACATAAATTTCCCCAAGGGAGTGGTGAAGGCAGTTTTCTTTTGATCTTCTGGAAGCACAGCCACCTGATTGTATCCAGAAAACCATCCATCATTGACATCCATGAAGCTCCCACTACCTTTTGTAGTATGTGGTCCATCTTGGGCAGTGGATAATTATCCTTTAGAGATGGTCGATTTAAATTACGGAAGTTGACACACAACCTTATGTCTCCATTCTTCTTCCAGACTAGAACTAGGTTGGCCACCCACTCAGATTATCTCAATGGTACGATGATCTTGGCCTTTAATAGCTTCTTGATTTCCTTCTCTATGGAGGGAAGGAGTAGAGGGTTAATCTGTCTGAGCTTCTGTTTATGTGGCTTCGCATCTTATTTTAGAGGAATCTTATGCTGAATGATACTGATATCAAAATTCTTCAAGTCTTGATACGACCATGCAAAAACATCCTTGTATGTTTGAAATAATTCCTGATATTTTCCTTTATATTCTTCAGGGACCTTTTTAGGCAGCTTTAAAACTTTTGGGTCAGCTTCGGTGCCGAGATTCAAGTCTTCCACCTAATTTTCTTCTACCACTTTGTTTGGCTACAATGGGACGTCATTCTTGTCGAACAGTCTCTCCAAAGGTACCAGTCCTCTAGGTATTATATTTCCTTTTAGTTGCAGCACTTTATAACCAGCCACACTTTCTTGCCATTTGTTTTGGGAAAGATCTTCAGCCTCTTCTTCAAAAACATCTATCTCCATGTTGGAGAATTCTCCCACAGTCTCCATGAATCTTCTTACTTGATCTTCATCCTCAAACACCTGCCAGTGTTTGACATTTTCAGGAATGGAGGGCCTATAGCAGACTTCAATCTCATATCTTAAAAGAGGATTCTAGGGTGGCCAAAAGGTACTAGCAGCCACAGCAAGAGAATCTGCCATTTTTTTCTACTCTCTTGGCATGAACTGAATATTAAAAGCCAAGAAAAAATTTTCAACTAAATCCCATACCTCATTCCTATAGGCCCTCAGTCGTGGTTGTTTAGCCTAACATTGATTTCTCACCTACCTCACCAGCAACTCTGAATCTCCCAGCACTTTCAGGCTTTGAATGTTCATACTCCTTGCTGTTTGCAAACCTAGGAGCAGTGCTTCGTACTCAGCTACGTTGTTCATAACTTCATATTCCAATTTAAAAGATAATGGAACCCATTGGCCTGTGGGGGAAATCATGAGCACCCCAGCTCCATTCCCTTCTTTAGAATTGGCTCCATCAAATTACAACGTCCAAACTCTAGTTTCTTGACTTTCTGAGGATTGCTCAGTCTTAATCTCATAGAATGATGGCTCCTACGAATAATATTGATCTTCCTCCAACATTAGACATGAGAACTCACCTTATTTACTATATACCGGAGAATTAACAGAATTTTCAGCCTTAGTAACCATCTTTATGAACCTTGTCTCCTGATACAGTCTCCTTTCTTGCCCTCCAAATACAGGGATAGTAGCATAAGTCAAATCCATTTTTATTGACCCTCCAATTTTCGTTCCCCAGGACCTTGACAACAACATCCCGAAATGAGCTGGGATATCAGCTACTACTATACCCATCACCACACTTTTGGCTGGGATTTGGGCTAGATTAACCACCAAATCCTTAATCATTCCCAAACATTTGACCCTTTTGGAATCAAAAGAGTAAAGGTATTTATATGGACGGGTGATTTGCAGACCCAATTGCTCCATCACAGACAGGGGCAAGATATTATGAGACGCTCCATAATCCAACATACAGTTATGCAATAAAAAATCATGGATTACTAATGACACATAGAAAGGAGGGGTCGAAGCATCTAGTTCTTCAACATGGGGGCCAAACATGACCATGGGCCTTTTTTCCTGGAGGTTCAGACTGTCTGGGATGGGGGCTACTTCTGAGGGAAGCATAAAAGAGGAGACCTGAGACTGATAGGTTGGCTTCTTTAGTAGTTCAGTCAGTGGGACTAGGATATTGACTTTCTCAAGTTCTTTTTGAAAATTAAAGACAAAGGCAGACTTCTCTATTGTATTTTATTTTGACTCCCTATTTTCAGCTAAGGGCTTGACTTCTTTCAACAGAGACTTGGTATTAGGAGGAGTGGCTAACTTTGGAGAGGAAAGAATTTGGTCATTAAAGTGTAAAGGCTCGTTTAGAGGCCTCTTACCTTTATCTGTGACCTTCTGCACCGTTGTCTCCTTCTGCACAGCTGTTTCTTTTTTAGGCGCCTCTTCCACCTGATCTTGTGTACGGGTTCTTTTTCTAGAAGATCTGAGATCATATTTTCTATTGAACTGTGCTTGCATGAAGTCAACAAACTACTTGCAGTAGTCCTCGATCCCTGGATCTTCAGTGACTCTAGCCATTTATTCTTCTTCTTGTAATGGAATCCCCATTCCATCACCTTCTTGCAAAGGACACTCAACTTCAACACTATTTGAATAAGAAAGATATGGATCATCTTGCTCATTTGGAATGTCTTCGGTAGGACCATCCATTTGTCCTTCCAGGTATAGTGGGTGTGGTACCTGGTGTTGCTGCTCCTTCCGTTCTCTTTGCAGTATTTGCAGGGGTGGCTTCCTATATTGAGGATTGTAACCCCTATTTGGAGCATTTGGGAATGTCTTAGAGGATGAATTCTTGGCTTCAAGTTCAAGCTTCACCAGCTTGCTTCAAATATTTTTGATCATTTTATTCATCTCTTCAATTTTACTTTCAGCTGCCTCTCTATCTTGGCCAGATGTGGATACCTCTTCTTTTCCCCTCCATCTAGCATCATGATCTGACCTCCCATTTTATTTTCCTGTAGAGGAAAAATTAGCTTCCACCTCCAATGCGTCAGACTGGGCATCATCTAGGGTAGGAGACTTCCTTTCTCTTAGAGAGAACCCTAATTCTTAATCAAATGCTGCTACAAACACCACTTTAGCAGCAATCTGATGAGGTTTCATTTCAGCTGGAAGGCTTAAGTATAACTTGTTAAACATTTTAATGAATTCTGGCACTCCCTCGTTATGTCTTTTTCTGAGTGCATTGAGCTCGGTGAGATAGTATCCATGGTCTTTCTTTTCTCCCCATTTTCTGATAAAATAATTTTCCATCTCTTCCCAAGTAGTGATGGAACGGTCTACCAAAATTTTAAACCATTTTCTGGCTTCTCCATCTAAATATTGGACAAAAAATCTCAATACTACATCTAGATGTTCGACATTGAATTTTTCTGCAAAGGCACAGAAAAATTCCAGGTGCTTTTGAGCTTCAATATCATTTTCCCCATTGAAACAAGGCAGGATCTTCAAATAATCTTGGGGCATGTCATTTAAGACTTGAGGCAATGCCAGAGGGGCATATTTATTTAGCACGAAGCTCGGACTAGGCATCGGGGGTCATGGAGGTGGAATCTAATGAGTAAGAGGAGATGGTGGAAGCAAATTATGTATGACAATTGGTATATATTAAACAGGGGCTTGAGCTGCTGATGGGAATGTTGGACTATTAACAGTAGAAACTTTTGTTACTTCTTTGACTTCTTCTACTTCATGAGTGGGATGAAGAAAGAAGTCGGTGGTATCTATGGATTCAGCCTCATCTTTAACTTGGATGTTTCCCAGGGAAGGATTATCTGAAGAAAAATCAAGGGTTCTCACAGTGGAGTCAGGACCTTAATCTTGGGATATTTGAGAGGAGGAGGATGGAGAATATTCGAAATAAAATCTAGGGATATCAGTGTAGGCTAACTATCTTTCTCTCCAACCTCTCTTATGTAAAAGATTTTCTAGGTCAGACACCAAAGGTGTTATCAAATGGGATGTATTTGACCTCAGATGTGGCTTTCGGGAAGCCAGGACTACAAATAGATTTATCTTATGAATGACAGTGGAGTCGGCAAGGTGAGGAATCTACAACTCTCAACTCTTCTTTCTCACCTGTTCTGAAGAGTGAATGAACAATTTGTCGAGGCCCATGGATTATCTTTTCTCAAATTGGTATCCCCGGAAACGGCGCCAGAAAGATGTTGTCACTCCCAAAGACAACCTTGATTTGTATAAAGACTAGTGCCTAGGAAATCTTAATCATCAAGGAGCATAAATTTGAACTTGTAAAGGTTGACAAGAAAGGGGATCTCATGCTATCATATCTTAAGTGGAAAGGTTTGGTTAAAGTGGAACCAAGACTTTCAAAACTTCAAAACATCAAAGTAATACCATAGCAGCAGAGTGTGAACTTTGATATGTAAATGTATCAGACAATTTTAAGACAGCACGCTGAAAAGGGGGTTGATTTCTAAAATGGTTCACAAACATAAATAAAAGGATGGCGATAGCTGTGTAAGAAAATAAAATGGATACTAACTGTAATTGAAGCTAGATCTAGAAATAAGTATTCACATGTACTGGGCATATGCAGTGATAAGAATCCATACATGAGAACAATTTTAAAGATAGAACTCCATTGCTACTAATATAAGAAGAACTATGGTAGAAGTAGAAGGTGAAACATAATATCTTGCTTGAGCCATATTTAAAGTGCTAGACATGAGAAAATATGAGTATCAACAATGATAAATTCACATCTAAACATGTGAGCACTCGCATTCCAGAACATAGATATAATGAATATGGAAATGGACAAGATAAACACTTACGCTACAAAACATAAGAGAGAGTTACAGACTATGAAGCATTCAGATCAGAATCCCCAATAGAGACGAAACTCCTTATCACCGAATCCCAATGGGATCTTCAACATTAATATCAAAATTTCCACAAAAATGCATATAGAGTTCTCTCTTAGTCAATTCTTTTGAAAATCTGGAACCCTATATCAGTCCCTGCTCACTGCTTTTATAGAGTTTTCAATGAACATATGCGGGAAGATATTTTGGGAAAATATCTTCTCCGCATGCTAGTAGGTAGTTTTCAGTCCTGATCAAAATATCAAAATTAATTATGAGACTAAAAAATTTCCTATCATTTACAATCGGGCTCATGGCCATTTCTAAAAAATATCATAACTATTCCAACAGAAAGTAAAATTTGCAAGATTGAAATGTGAATTGCACTCGGATCTTGAAAGTAAAAGTAAAAATAAAAACTAAAGGTCACGAGGGCCAAATCATGATTTAACAATCTTCAATGGTGAGAGAAGGTCGAAGTAGTGGCTGAGGATGGTGGTGCGATGGTTGCAGAAGAGCTGGCTAACAGACTAGCATAACTTGTGCACCTCTGCCAAGTGTCAACAGCAGGTTCATGCATTGCAGTGAAAACTTCTGCCTTAATGTAAATCTCAGTAAGTTCATTGTAGCTTGCATGAGTAGGAATTTTATACTTTACTTGATGCAGAAGTGAAAACTCCTTGCCAAGGACTGAAACTATAGTCTCAGCTTTGAGTCGAGCAGATTTTTCAGAAGGTATATCGGTCCGGTTCATTACTTCCTTTTGGCAACACTCGTACGCTGGTAGCGGCTGTAGGACTGCGTTGGAGGGTTTCCAACATGATGGGAGTCCTGCGAGTGTTATCTCTGCCCAATCTACCTCAAACTGTTCCAGACTTGTTGCCACATTTTCCAAAACGTTCAAAGCTATGCTACGTGCGGACTCTTTATTTATCACCTTCTGACACTCTGCGGCTTCCTTGAATCTTCTCTTGATACTTCGCTTAACCACCTCTTCTGGACTTAGCTCTTTTAAAAAAGAAATATACCTCTTTACGGTTTGAACCCTGTTGTAGGCATCAGTACCTCCTTCATGAAGCATCCTTCAGAAAATGCATACAGCGGCCCTCATTTCCTCAATAATATTCAAAAATGCCTAGCGCTTCTTCACCTCCGTGATAATCTCAGTCCAAATCAGATGATTAGCGTCTAGGGGGGTGATATTTCCTTTCATTCATTTAGTGAGCTCGCGGATGGTTTTCTCTTGCTGCGCCTTTTCTTGTTTCCCCTTCTCTATCTCTTTCTGCATAGTGGCAACCCTTTCGGAACTTTCTGCGAGGAGGGATTCGAGCTCACTAATCCTCTGGCGTGCCGTTGAGACCTGTTTTTCCACTGCTTCAAGTGTGGCCAGTGTAGTAGTCAGCTATTCAGAGAGCGAGCTAGTCCCTTCTGGAGCCGGTGGAGTGCACACATGAGTGTCGCAGCTTATCTACAATTCATTCATCCTCCCTTGTAGATACCAGTCTCTAGTGCTTTCAGCTTCACTGTATTGCAACCATTTCCTTAGTTCAGGAAAAATCCTAGGCGGAGGACAATCATGGATGATAGTATAAGCTATGGGCATGAAATCATTCAGGAAACTTGAGTAACCCACCCCATTTTCCAACTGATGTGTTTCGGGACTCCAGTCAAAAACTAGTCTTGGTTGAGAGTTTGTCCTATAAACCTTATCTAAACCCAAACCCTCAAAGTTATCAGCATGCTAGAAGAGGAAAAGATAAAATACCATTGAACAAAAATGAAAATGACCTATGTCTGAGAGCTCCTGGAACTGTGTTTGAATGATGGAGGCCAGAAAACCAGGGATACCTAAAATGAC
Organism: Pinus albicaulis; assembly: GCA_034641835.2. Lineage (NCBI taxonomy): Eukaryota > Viridiplantae > Streptophyta > Pinopsida > Pinales > Pinaceae > Pinus > Pinus albicaulis. The sequence goes on along the minus strand of CM076581.1, from coordinate 357,125,678 downwards.
GCCGAGTTGAGACATTAACCACTGAAAGGCTATGCATTCTTTTGAGACTTGCCCAAAACCTTTCACACCTAGGAGACCTGCAATAAGAGCGAGGGTAGGCTGAAGGTCTTCCTTGAATAAGCTCAGGGGCACTAAATTTGCAGTGGGGAGAGTTGTGAAATTGGAGTCGGTAATGGTAGCGATGAAATCGCTCTGTTGCCTCCATGGAAGTTTCGAAAAATAATGAGATAGTGTTATTTCATTAAAACTGGCATAGTTCGAACTTGTAGGATAACAAAGGGCTTTTCTAATGATTTTGGGGGATGGTGAATATTTTGTTCCCTTGAGAGGAGAGGAACATGCCTTGACATTCATCGTAAGCATCCCGAAGCCAACAAATGAATTCAGCCACTAGGTAGAGAGGGGGAGTAATTTGATGATACAGACCAGAAAAAACAACTCAAAACCTATCTCTATTTTCCACATGCTTCCTGAACAGCTCAGGCTTGACGCAGCTAGTGAGAAATGGGTATTGCGGATCTTGGATGTCGGATTGTAAATCTATGAAAGGTTGGGGTCCAGGGACAGCCCTGGACTCACAGGCTTGGGGAGTTTCAGGCTCTGATTTCTTGGCTGTGACTTTACCCATGACCATCATAAAAATTTAAAAACAAAAGGAAACCAGATGGAATGAAAGGGATGGAATACCTGCGAAGAAAGAAAAATTTTGGGGAAAACGACGCAGGGCGGTTGACAATGACTAGGCAGACCTAGTACTGGGCACTCGCTTTTTCTTATACAGTAACCGTAAAAGGAGAGTATTTTAACACAGTAAAACACAGAACACAGTTATACAGGCCCAAGGCAGCTTGGAAAATGATAGCGGGGGAAACGAGTAGGGCTGATGTCATAAGGATGCTGACATAGAGACACACGACATAGCAGGATTGGGTATTAGACTTTAGTCAAGTGAATACCGCTTGTCGGGTTAAATGCCAGTACTGGTCTTAGTACCGGGTGTCCTAGGACTTACCTTACCATGAGATCGTGGTAACAGTTGTACCTTGGGACCCGGCTCACTAAGGACACAAGGAAAATTCCGTAACAGCTTTAAACCCACGGCCTTTTCTTCACAGCACGCTCGACTCGTGTCATCACTCTTGACACGTCATCATAATTCTAGGGGGGGAAGCTTCTGCCTTACCCCTTCTATCTGTGACCCCCCCGGAATGGTGCTTGCGTTCTTTCGTTTGTGTGCATACCGAATATAAAGTAGGTCCTGCCTTATATCCATTTTCTTTATTCCTTTTAGACTTTCACTATTTTGGTTAAGGCCTTTGACATACTCTCGCTTTATTATAATATGTGCTTGCTCTCTTTTCATATATGACTAATTTTAATTTTATTTCCCCTTCACACCCTTTCAAACATAAGCTAAATTTAATACTGTAGGGAAATCTACCTTTTATAATCCTTCTTCAGACATTAAGGGGATAATAATATAATCAACAGGTGGCTTCAATGTACTGGTTGCAACTACCAATTAATCTTCCATTCTATTTTCTTCTCTTGGAATAAAATGTAAATTAAAAGCTTCAAAATAATTTTCAACTAGATCCCACACCTCATTTCTATAAGACCTCAATCTCGGATGTTTAGTCTGACACCAATTCTTAATTTGTCTTATTATTACTTCAGAATCACCAAAAACATAGATAGAATGAATTCCCATCTATTTAGTTGTTTGCAGAATTGGGATCAATGCTTCGTATTTAGCTACATTATTAGTAGATTCAAATTCCAATTTGAAGGAGAAAGGTAAAAGGTTACCTTCAGGAGATATAAATATGAATCCAACTCCAGCTCCCTCCTTAGAGAATGTACCATCAAAATAAAACTTCCAAATTTTATTTGAACACAGCTCTTTATGTACATTGGCTGAAGAGAGTTTCTCTTGTGAGTCTTCAGCAAATTTTGCATCTTCATGCAACATGAAACAAGAGATATCCTCCTTCTCTTGACCATAAATGGGGGAATTACCTGCATCTTTCTTGGTAGTAGTTTTCAAAAATCTAGTTTCTCTCTATAACCTCCTTTCCTCCCCATTAAAAACAGAAATAATAGCATATGTGAAATCCAATTTCAAAACTTATCCAAGCTTTGCCCCCCAAGATCTAGACAACAACATACCAAATCTGGCTGGAATATCTGCTACTACCACATCCATCATAATACTCTTAGCTGGAATTTGAGCCAAGGAAACAACCATATCTTTGATAAGACCTACACACTTCACCCTTTTTGAATAAAAGGAATAGAGGTCTCTATATGGCTTGGTAATTTGTAAATTCAACTCTTTCATTATAGATAGTGGCATTAGATTATGAGATGCACCAAAATCTAGCATACAATTATGTAAAATGAAATCATGCAACAAAACTGATATATAAAACGGTGGAACAAAAGAATCTACCTCTTCAACATGAGGTTCAAAAGTAACCACTAGTTTTTCTTCTTGCAGATTCACTATATCACCCACCTCATTAGACTAAGATAAATTAATAAATTTTGCAATCTCTTTCTTATAACCAGTTGTTTTAACTAATTCAAGAAGTGGTACTTGAATATTTACCTTTTCTAACTCTTTCGACAAACTGAAAGTTTGATTTTGTTTTGTCAACTTTTTAGGTTCTTCTTGGTTTTTGTTTGAATTTGCATGTTAATCGAGAATAGTAACAATCTTCTCCAACATATTAGGGTCATTAGGTTTTATTTGGGAAGCCTCAGCTTGTTGCTTCTCTTTTTCTTTTTCTTGATTCATGGGTTGCTTCCCCTTATCTGATTTTTTAATTGGATTCTTTTGTAGTGGAGTCGCCATTGGAGTAGGTACTGATTTTGATTCCTCTTCTTTGTTATCTTGAGTTCTCAACCTCTTTTTTGACCTCAAATCATATTTTTTATGCAACTTTACTTGCATAAAATCAGTAAATTGTTTGCAATAATCATCCATTTCTTCCTGATAAAATGAGACATCAACTTCTTTACATTCGTCTGCATATTCTTTCTCACTTTCTTCTCCTGTCTCACCATCTTCCATATACACATCAGAATTTTGATCTTCATCTTCTTTTTGATCATTATCAATAGAATGTGATGGTGCTCCTCCATATATAAAGGTGCTTGGACTTGGTCTTGATCTTTTCTTTCTCTCTGTAGAATATGTAGGGTTTGTTTTCTAAATTGGGATTGAAAACCCCTCTGTTTTGTTGTGCAGGTTTCTTGTTATCTAATTCCATCTTTACTAATTTGTTTGAAAAAATTTTAATGACCTTAGTCATGTCATCTATCCTTTGATCTTGTGATGAGTATTCTTCTTTAGCTTTTCCTTTGTCTTGAACCTTTGCAACAACAGTCATGTTTGCCTCAATATTTAAGGCATCAGTTTGAATCTGTTCAAGAGTGAAGGCTCTTCTTTCTCTCAAGGTAAAACTAAAATCTGATACAAATGCCCTAGCAAAAACAACTCTTGCTCCAATAGGAGGAGGTTTCATTTCCACAGGAAAACTATTGTACAAATTATTAAATATTTTGATAAAATCACTCATGCTTTCATTTGATTTTTTATTTATAGCATTAAACTCTGTTAAAGAATAACCATGGTCTCTTTTTTCACCCCATCTCTGGATGATGAATTTTCTTTCTAATTCATCCCAATCATTGATTGAACCATTTGGTAATCCTTTGAACCATTTTCTTTCCTCTCCGCTTAGAGACTACACAAAAAGTCTCATTACAACATCAAGATGCTCTACATTAAAGTTTTCAGTAAAAGTGCAAAACAAAGGCAAGTGTTGTTCTGCAGTTATTTCATCTTCACCAATAAATCTAGGAAGCAAATTAAGGTACTCCTGAGGCATTTCATTCATTTGTTGGGGTATATTTAATGGTACATTTATATTCATCAAGAAAGAAGGGGATGCCATATTTATGCCCTGATTGACTGCTCCTTGAGCGGGGGTAAAATGAATACCAGTTTTAGGTGGGGATAAAAGGGGTGGAACAACTGATATGGGAAGGGGTAGATGAACAATAGAAAAAGAAATGGAAACTGAATTAGTTTGAGAAATGATACAAACTGAAAATATAGTTCTTATAATGTTGGTTATTGGAAATGAATGGGTGAGGGTAAGGATTCTGTAATATTCCAAAATTTGCAAACAAGCAAATTGGAATATTAGATTTTGATACTTTCGCCTAGGAGAGGAATAAATGAGAAAGGAGGCCCATGAACAACAAAATATGAATAAATTCCACCTTAGTAAGGAAGGAGATCACCTTAGGAGCTAGTTTTACATTTCCAAGTGTGAACAAGGACAAATTAGATGGAGACATAGTCAAGTTTGACTAAGTCAACATCCATTCTTGAGGAGGAAGAAATCACTCAAATAAACTAGCTCAATGTGAACAAGGATCAGCCTAGACACACATATCAGAACTGAAATGAAGATCCCTTGGTGTGAACAGAGGCATTACAGGTGGATTAGTTCCAGTTGACCAATTCAACAACCCTGCTACAAAGAGGAGAAAGGCTAGCTAGGGCAGCACAATTTTGAAAGAGGAAGCTTCATGAATAAGTCACCTCAACATTGTGTGGGGTCCGGGGTGAGGAGGCTCACCAAAGGTAAAAGGAAGGCATAGCATCAAAGGAAATTCATTCATGTATTTAGCTATTTTGGTCTTGTGACCACTTTCATGCTTCAGCTGTTTAGCCAGAGTTGCTGCACTTCTTAGTGAAAGGAATTCTTGTGCGGGAATTCCATCCTCTATTTGGATCAACTTGCTTAAGGGATAAAAGGGGAGTGATTTGAGCTTAATTTCAGCATTTGGCTTGGGGGAATTCATCCACACTCAGCCACAATGCAGTCGCCTTCAGAAAAATGCATCTTTCATGCAGGGGCAGCAGCAACAGGGTTACACCCTTTGATTTTATGCTAGTCTTTGAGGAGGAGGTGCTTATTTCCTCCCTGGAGTGATAATAAGAGGCCTAGGGCCATTTATTTGTATTAATTTGTTATCTCATGTCATATTCAGCCATGTATAATATACATATGTAGTAACTTCATTATTTTCTGCAGTACTGTTTGTTAATCATACATTTTTCCAGAAACCTTTGTCGGGTGTCTTTTCTCTACTGTATAAGTGATTAAACCTCCATTTCTTTGCTGTGTGATTAATGTAAACTCTATATCAGAATTATTTCATCATTTACTGGAGAAAACCTCATTAGAATAACACAATCCTTGCTTCGGTAGTTGCTGAATAAGTTAGGCTATGGGGTTTTGGCTTATTTTAACTGCATAGACTTGGGAGATCTGTTTATATGAGCTAGAGTGACTTTTTTCACCTCAAATTCTGCATGTGAGATTTATATCATATCTTCTAAGGGATCCAAGTCCCATTTATCACTTGTATAGCATTATTTTCTGAAGACAGCTATTTTATTCTCTATATTGCTACATTTCCCCACCCGGGAAAGAGAATATAGATCATCTTGTTGTTGAGGTTCTCTCATCTTCTGGTGTGATGTTATTTACATCTATTGAGCTGCTCTACATTTCCAAGCTCATGATTTTCTGAAGCTTCACATTGGTAATAACTCAAATTATTCCCAATAGTGTAGTTGTTCCCAATTTGGGATATTACAGATTCTTTTTCCGAGAAAATGAGTTTCCAAGAAATATCCTTGAATGGTAAGATATGAGAACTGTTGACTGGTGCAATCAGTGTGGCATCAGGTGTAGAAAATATTTTTGTTTTCTGGGCCTTCTTTGAAACTAACTTTTCTGGATCTGACAGAATAGGGACTTTTTTCTGAGAGGTATCTGACCTCGTGTGAGGCCTCTTAGGAGCCATAATTATTTGAAATAAAGCACATCTTATTATTTCCTCCTCTCTGAACAACCAAAGGAAATATGAACAAAACCCAAGGAAAAATTTGAATCTTCGCTCCTGTTGGAGTAGGGTCTCCCACACTGATGAAAGTTGGTCGAATTTCATATTATTTTGATTATATTTAATCTAGCGTAGGGGTAATAGGGCAGATACAAGCCCCAATACGTTTTAAGCTGGTAAATAGGTAAAACTAGGAGTCCGCAAACCACGGTTTGCGGATCATGGTAAGTCTAGGCTAAATTGATATAAATAGCAAGTCTTTTTGAGTCGATAGGGAGAATATGAGTAGAAGTGAATGCTAAGTGCAGATTGTTAGTTATGGGTTTTGGGTATTTGGGTCGGACTCCTCCTGGCTGTGTGCACAGAGATCCTTTGTCCTGCTGTGTGCGGACCCTGTTGGCTGTGTGCGTAGGTGGGATTGGGGTTATGTAAGAATCTGTTGATAATATATAAGAAATATTGTTGGTACTTGGTTCTGGATCTATCTGTTATATGAATCGGTGCTTTATGTTAAATCTATGATAAGGTATGAATGATCTGTGTTATCTGTTGTGTTTATTTATAATATATTGATCAGGTGATCATGTTCAAAGTTGTAAAAATGCTCAAAATTGGAATTGCTCAAAATTGGTTGGAACCTAAGCGAATAGATAGGCCTCATTGATACGATCCTATAGCCATGAACGGCACTCAAATCCGACTTCGCATGAGAAAGTTATGAAGGTTTGAAGTTTACGATATCCTTCAAAAACTGAGTTTGACCAAGGTTGTCTGAACTTTGGAAAATGATTTAAAAAAGAATATTTTGGGAATATTCCTTGAAATATTCTTGGAGTATTCCTTGGAATATTCCTCAAAATATACCCTTCACGCTAATCATTTCGCAACAAGTGGCATATGCAGATTGGCTTGTTATTTGACTTTTATATGGCGGACCAATGGGAGGCTGCCACGTGGCAGGCCCGGAGGCTGCCACATGGCCCCCAGGCCATGTTAAAGTTTTCTGTATAAAATTATTGGACACTCCACTGGAATCGACCCCAGGTCTGGGCACTGCCAGTCGGGTGGCCTAACCGGGCGCCCTACGCGTTGGTTCTTACAATACAAAGGTGCGAGGTTATATTTGAAGTTTGTTAATAGTTAAAATGGTGGCAAAGGCGGCCATCCCCTAAGGGCTAGCCCCCATATGAAATTGATCACATGACCTAGTGCCAGGTCTAAGGGCCAATACAAATGGTGATTGCGTTTTTTATCGATGGTGATCACATGTTAAGCAGGAGATTATTGTTACAATTATATGCCACGGTTTTCATAACCGTTGGCCCCAACGGTTAATCCGACAAGCACGGTCCACATGTGACCAAATTTATATCACATTTATTATCACTCCTAACAGTTCCGATGAAACTGGTGGAGTGCACCATTCTGGGTGGAGTTTCCAAAGTTAGCGGCCTTAACTCCAGGTAGCCCAGATTTGGTGGAGTTTGTTTAGGACAAACTGGGAAAAACTTCAGTGGGGCATAAATTTTGATAAGGAAAACCTTTTGGAGTGAAATTGTTTTTGATTTTGAGTATTTTGAGCATTCCACAGCCAATGGTGCAGTCTTTAAAATAAAAAAAGCTCATATTCAGGTACTTTTTCAGCAGAGAAGCTTGGAGAACCATCAAGGCCTAGGGAGTGTTGGAGCTGTATTGGGCTATGGTTAACCATTGGAGGTGAAAATACAATCATTACTTAATTTTTTCTATGTTCTAAACTCATTTCTACAGCTATTTTTTTCTGTTTAGGCTTTCTTCACACTATATAACCATTTTTTAGCGTAATAAGAGAAAGGGCATGTCCATTTGGGGCCCTGGACCCGGCAGATGTAGCCCAGGAGGGGTGAACTGCCTTATGATATGTTGTGTTATATTATGTGATTTTAGGCTTTCTTCACACTATATAACCATTTTTTAGCATAATAATAGAAAGGAAATGCCCATTTAAGGCCCTGGACCCGGCAGATGTAGCCCAGGAGGAGTGAACTGCCTTATCATATGTTGTGTTATATTATGTGATTTATATTGTTGTGTTTTTCCAGAGTTAAATATGCTAAATAGTAAAAATAAATAAGCCTCCTACACACAAAAAGACTCAGAAATTTACCAAAAGCACTTGGTTCCAATTGAAAAACATATAAAATAGTTTGCACACATAAGTTTATGGAAAATGAATACCTTGAACAACAAAAAAGTAGTTTCATTTTCAGATCATTAGTGTTTACCTCTATTATTTCTATAGACAGAGTCTGTAAAGGGCCAGGTAGCCTCTGGATCTCATCCTTTCTTTAACGGTGACATATCCAGTGAATGCCCCTATAGTCAATCTCTGTTATAGAACTAAGAAGTTCTCACATTTTCAGATCAGATTGGTATCAGAGCTATGGTTTTGAGCTAGATTTTTTACTCAGCATTTGTTTTGTGCAAAGATTAAGTCATTTGTTTGCATGTTTTGATGCTGACTAGGTTAAAACTCAAGAGAGGTGAAGGAAACTTGGTTAGTGCACAAACTAATTCACAACCAAGAAGGGTCAGAGAGCCACCTCCAAGAGCCTAAAAGTAGCTACAAGCATGTCTTCAAAAGAAGGTGAAGCTCATGAAGAGATGGATCCCAAGGAATAAGAAAGGGTATTTCGGAAATCTTTCTTGGATATGACTGAAATGGTAAGGATCCTCTATCAAGAAAGAAATGATAGGATTGCTAGAGAAGGGTCTAAAAACAAAAAAGAAGGAGAGGATTCCTCAGGAGGAAATAAGGGTAATGATTAGTCAAAGAAAGGGAATGGAGGAAATGGTGATCCTTCATCTCCATCATCATCCTCTTCCTCATCATCATCTTCTTCGACTTTGATAAATCAGTCACATAAGTCGAAAACCACTATTAAAAATCCTTTTCCAAAGCTTGATGTCAAATTTGAATTGCCAATGTTTAATGGTGAAGTTAATGCAGAGAAACTAGACAATAGGATCAGACAATTGGAAGTTTATTTAAGGATTCAAAACCTTCATGATGATGACACCAAGATTCAGTTAGCTTCATTAAGGATGGAAGGAGCAGCATTGGTATGGTGGGAATCCAATACCAAAGAGGAAATTCAAAAACATGGTAAGATTACTTTATCATGGGTTGAATTTAATTCCACAATTAAGAAGCAATATCATCTTCTTGATCATCTAAAAAAGGTTATAATGAATTGGCAAAACTTTAGATAGCTTAAAGGACAAAGTGTTCAAGGATACACTCAAGAGTTTAGGAGAAGAGCACTGTTGTTAGGAGTATACTTACAAAGTCAAGATACTTTGCTAAATTATATAGGTGGTTTTCATAATTACCTTATACATACTATCCTTATGTTTAATCCTAATAGTCTAGATGAAGTTTCTGTACAAGATACACATTTAGAAGATAGAGGGAAAAACACTTTTGATGCACTGAATGAGGGTAGTGATTTTAAAAGAAAAGGAAGAAAAAGGATTGCAAACTCTAGAAAGGAAAAAGGGAAATTATTTTGAAAGAAATTTTCAAAGACAGGCCATGATCAAGACCACTGTTGGAAGCTTCATCCGAAGCTGAAACCATAGAAATATAAAAACAAAGACAAAACCAAAGAAAAGAAAAAAAATGTTGCAACTATTGAACGGGACTTAGGGTTTGAATTAGGTGATGAGACTTAAAATATCTCCATGGTATTAAAGAACATAAAGGGGAAAGAGGTTGTACAAGAAACAAATCCCAGTTCTAGCACATTAAACCGTCACAAAGAAACTCAAAATGAAAAGAGGAGGATAGAGCTATTTCATGTGAGGATAATCTCAAACCACACAAAGATAGACACACTTTTTGATAGTGGGTCTCAAGCTAATATCATTTCAGAAGACTTGGACAAATAGCTAAAACTTGGGACAATTCCACATCAAAAGCCTTATCCACTTGGGTGGATATGCAAGGATGCAATCTTACAAGTCTCAAAGAAGTGTATCTTGCACTTTGCCATAATAGGTCATTATGTTGATTAGGTTGAACTGGATGTAGTACCGCTTGACATTACAGGTGTTTTGTTGGGTAGTCCATATTTATATGATAGAAAGGAAATCTTCCATCACCATGAGAATAAGTATCACTTGTTCAAGGATGGAAAAGAGTACATTGTGAGAGCACATAAGAAGAAGCTAGAATATTCTTTAGTCCATGCAGGGCAATTTAAAAGGATAGTTAATGCAAGTCAAAATCTGACTTTTTTGATGGTTAAACTATAATATTTTGTACATTTTACTTTTCATGATATTGCTGATATAACTAATGGTATGTTTCAGCCTGATAACAATTCCTCTTTGAAAGAATATGACAATATGTTGCACAAGGTACCTTTGGTGATGATCAATGCAGAGAACGAAGTGTCGGTGCAAAGCAGTGCAAGAGTCCATGAGATGGAAAGGCATGCAAGCAAAGAGGGAACACAGTTCAGCATGGGTCAATGTTGGTTTCAGAATGGCAGATTGGTATGGCGAGAAAACTTGGTCGAGATTCGGCACAAGTACAAGGTTCATTCAGCAAAAATTCGCCATGTGAACAGTTTGCAAGGTGAATCTTATTTTCAGTCTTCTTTGAAGTTTGACCATTGTAGAAACAATATGCTTTCTACAAATTATAGTTGCTACTCTGCAAATTTCAAGAATTTGTGTCATGAATCAGTCAATGTTAGCAACGGTCGGTCAGTGAATTCAAGGAACAATTTATCTTTTTATGAAAAGCTCAATTTGATGAATTCAGGAAGATTTCAGTGGTTCAAAGTTGGAAGAGTGGAGAATCAGTCTCCTCATTTTCATTTTCTATAATCAGAGAGCTTTTGTGGGACCAAAAGCTTCCCATTTGGGAGGTGTGATAAGGTGATCATGTTCTAAGTTGTAAAAATGCTCAAAATTGGAATTGCTCAAAATTGGTTGGAACCTGAGTGACCAGATAGGCCTCATCGATATGATCCTGTAGCCACAAATGACACTCAAATCCGACTTCGTATGAGAAAGTTATGAAGGTTTGAAGTTTACAATATCCTTCAAAAACTTAGTTTGACCAAGGTTGACTGAACTTCGGAAAATTATTAAAAAAAAAAAAAATCGGGAATATTCCTAAAAATATTCTTAGAATATTCCTCAGAATATACCCTTTGGCTAATCATTTCGTGACAAGTGGCATTTGCATATTGGCTTGTTATTTGACTTTTATATGGCAGACCAATGGGAGGCTGCCATGTGGTAGGCCCAGAGACCACCACGTAGCCCCCAGGCCATGTTAAAGTTTTTCGTGTAAAATTATATGGCACTCCGACGGAATCGACCCCGAGTTTGGGTGCTGCCAGCCGGGCGGCCTGACTGTGCGCCCTACGCATTGGTTCTTAGAATACAAAGGTGCGAGATTATATTTGAAGTTTGTTAATAGTTCAAACGGTGGCGAAGGGGGCCAGCCCCTAAGGGCTAGCCCCCATATGACATTGATCACATGACCTAGTGCTAGGGCTGAGGGCCAATACAACTGGCGGTTACGTTTTTTATCGATGGTGATCACATGTTAAGCGGGAGATTATTGTTACAATTATATGCCACGGTTTTCATAACCGTTGGCCCCAACGGTTAATCTGACGGGCGCGGTCCACATATGACCACATTTATATCACATTTATTATCACCCCTAATGGTTTCAATGAAACTGGTGGAGCACGCCATTCTAGGTGGAGTTTCCAAAGTTAGCGGCCTTAACTCCAGTTAGCCCAGATTTGGTGGAGTTTGTTTAGGAGAAACTAGGCAAAACTTTAGTGGGGCATAAATTTTGATAGGGAAAACCTTTTGGAGTGAAATTGTTTTTGATTTCAAGTATTTTGAGCATTCCAGAGCCAATGGTGCAGGTTTTAGAAGCAACAAAGCTTATATTTAGGTACTTTTTCAGCATAGAATCTTGGAGAGCCATCAAGGCCTAGGGAGTGTTGGAGCTGTATTGGGATATGGTTAACCATTGGAGGTGAAACTACAGTCATTCCTTACTGTTTTATGTGTTCTGAACTCATTTCTACAACTATTTTTTCCTGTTTAGGCTTTCTTCACACTATATAACCATTTTTTAGCATAATAGGAGCAAGGACATGCCCATTTGGGGCCCTGGACCCGACATATGTAGCTTAGGAGGGGTGAATTGCCTTATCATATGTTGTGTTATATTATGTGATTTATATTGCTGTGTTTTTCTAGAGTTAAATATGCTAAAAAGTAAAAAGAAATAAGCCTCCTACACACAAAAAGACTCAGAAATTTACCAAAAGCACTTGGTTCCAATTGCAAAATATATAGAGTAGTTTTCACACATAATTTTATGGAAAATGAATACCTTGAACAGCAAACAAGTAGTTTCATTTTCAGATCATTAGTGTTTACTTCTATTATTTCTATAGAAAGAGTCTGTAAAGGGCCAGGTAGCCTCTGGATCTCATCCTTTCTTTAAAGGTGACATATCCAGTAAATGCCCCTACAATCAATCTCTGTAATATAACTAAGAAGTTCTCACATTTTCAGATCATATATGCTATTTGGTCTGCTACATGTACTATAATTTATATCTTTTCTAGTCCAATGCACTTGGATGCAGACCTAAGATCTAGATCTATAATACTGTGTACACCAATTATCTATTTAAGCCTGTGAACTAGCCCTGTTCGATAGATCTGTGCATTGTGTGTGGCTTGGCTTACTCCGTTGTTGTACATATTGACTCTTGCATATAAATTTTTGGTCCGCCGCTCTCTTTTGAATCGGTTTCAAACATCTTTCGCAACCAAAACCTCCATGTTTGTGTTTAACATTACCCATGCCATTTCCGCTCATAAAACACATCAGGCAAAGGTTAAAGCCCATAATTTAAAATCGAGCTCCGGCCCGCCCCCCGAAGCCTTAGCCCCTTGCTTTTTAATTCACACATGACCCAAGCATAAGACCATGTGCCGACAGTGTGGAGTTTGGTCGCTTCACGTTTTCGGCCAAACCGTGGCCGTTAGATCCAAAAGCCAAATCAACAAAAAGAGGAATTTGATTTATCGTGTGGTCCCCCGCGCTCTAAACTCGGCGGTTTTATTCCATCACGCCCTGATCTCTTTTTTTGCTCCACGATTGCGGCTACAAGTGTCCCCATGTACGACTTTCAAAACCGCCATTTCTTTTCAAAACCGCCATTTTGCGCATTAAAGATCGGGTCAATGGCTAGGCAACCTAATGATCGTAAACCGTCCGATCTCACAATCTTCATCCAACAGCCTACCCTGACTCAGCTTGCGTGCATTAATGCCAAACGGCATGTCCCATGGCCCACCGCTTACATCGTTCCCAGCACCTTCGAGCCGTTGATCTGATTTTGCAACCGACGCCCGCCCAAGACACGTTCTCCTCTGAAGGAGAACCTGGCTTACCCATTTCATTCTTCCACCTGTCCTTCGTACACCCATGTGTCATATTCCCGCATGTCCATGATATTTTCCTCTGCCGTATATATATGTGTGTTTTCATTCGTATTCATCGTCTTATTCAGTCATCATGTTCAAACTGTTTTACGTGGAAAATCTACATTCTGTCTGTTTATCAAAGCCTCCATCGTATTTCTTCCGCCACCCTGCGTGTTCTTGCCATATGGTCATGTCTGCGGCGTCATCACCATCTCCACCTCCATGCCCCTTGCTCCTGAGTCTGGTTTTTCTAATGTATTTGTGGGTTTTGCAGGTTTCAAGATGATAAGGAGGCGCTTTAATTCGTTGCCTCCATTGCAGAGGTCAAGAGCATGTCAAAGGACGATATTCTGCTGGCGAAATTTAAGAAAGAAGCTGGAGGCAGTTGTTATGATATGACCTCATTAATGGAAATATGGATAAAATCCATTGAATTCTAAATACGCCTGCGGAGGGAAAGATTACACAGCAAGAAATTATTAATGGGGTTGCTTACAGATATCGGTGAAAGATCGGGAAGTGCAACACCCTGCATTAAAGATCTGAGGTTTAAATTCAAAGTTAGAGGTCCGAGAATACTATGCACAATCACAAGCTATCTCAGGTTTTTATGGCAGCAGATTTTCCCTCTTTCAGTAGAGGGCAGAACATTGTATATTTTATTATTTGTGTCTTGTTCATGAGGATATTTTCATCCTCAGCATTTATTTCTGGAGGTAAATTGTAAAGTACAGTCATTTATATTTAGTCATTCACAGTGTGGGCGCGAATGTTTTCCGCCATTTTGTTCAAATCAAGTCATTAAATGTGCTCCATCTACCTCCTTCTCGAGAATTCTCTATCTTTTCTATAAAAACCCAGAAATAAGACATTAAGGGGGTTCCAGATTTCTATCAGCAAACTGTGCAGTGAAAAGGCTTTTGTATACATTTTGTGACATTTCTGTATGAAAGCTCAGAGCCCGTAGGGTCTCAGTGAGGAGGAGTTATAACTGTAATGACGATTCTGGTCTTTGGTATCTCACAGTATGTAATTTTCTCTTATGTGTTAATATAAAATCTCATTCCATGCTATTTATCTTCTTGTATCATGTTCTAGAATGCGAGTGGCTCACTGATCTTAAGTAAGGATTCATCCCAGTTGGTGCCCATACTTGGATTAGTCAAGCACTTTAAATAGGCCTAGTCATGATATACTGTTCCATGTTCATTTCATCCATATTTTCTGCTATATTAGTTACTTGAGGAGGGTGCTTTTAAAATGCCATTGTCATGTATGGATTCTTAGTTGGATAAGCCCATATGTGGTTTTTTTGTGTATCTGGGTATCAGCCTCATGCTAACTAGTATCTTCTTCATGTTTCTTCACTACATCCACTTTCTGATATTTGATTTCTGTGGCATATTATTTGAACTGGCCCTCTTTGCAGTAAGTTGTCTCTTAACTGTCTGATGCTTTTGTATTGGAGTTTTGCATGATGTTCCTACATTATTCTTATCTTTGTATCAGCTTCTGAGAGAGATTGGTCCCATTTAAACTAATTTCCTTGTTCAACAAGAGATAGTAAGAGAGCTTTTGGATTGACAACCCAAGCTATATGATGAGCTCCTTGCTATATTAAGATGTCCTAGGCACTGGTCTATAGCAACTCTAGGCTGTCTCTAGGGGTGACAAAATTGTCCACAACATCTTTCTGGCACCGTTTCCGGGGATGAATTTGAGAATATCAGTTTCCTTGGGCCTCGACAAATTGTTTTCACTCTCTAATCAGGTGAGCATAGAGAGTTGAAGAGTTGCGTACCTCTCACCTTGGCGACTCCATTGTTCTTTATCTGATAAATTTATTGGTAGTCCTGGCTCCTCGTAAGCCACATTTGAGGTTAGATACATCTCAATCAAAGACACCCTATGTGTCTGACCCAGAGAAGATCATTCATAAAAGAGTTTGGAAGGAGAGGAAATCAGTTCGTGCTGAAAACCCTGAATGTTCCGTTGAAGATTATCCGCCCTCTTCTTCTCAAGAGATCAGAACAGAACATCCCGATTCTACCAAGGAAAATCCTAAATATTACTCACAAACTCCACGTAGAGGAAGTACCTGGATTGAAGAGGATTTCCATCCTACTCCCGAGGCTGAGGAAATTAAAGAAGTCACAGAAGTAGCTGTTGTTAACCGTGAACTATTCCCATCTACACCCCATGCTTCTGTGCAATTTATTCCCATTGTTATACATACTCCACTACCTCCTCCTCCTCTTCCTTCATTTGTATCTCAGACTGTTGCACAACCCCCACCTCCTCCAATGGCTAATGTTCCTGCTTTTCTATTGAACAAATATGCTCCACTGGCCTTACCCCAAGTGTTAAATGATATGCCACAGGATTATTTGAAGATATTGCCCAGATTTAATGGCGAAAATGAAACTGATGCTCAGAAACATCTCGAGACTTTATTCTCTTTTGCAGAAAACTTAAATGTTGAACATTTGGATGTAGTCCTAAGATTATTTGTACAATCTTTGGAGGGTGAAGCCAGAAAATGGTTTAAGACCTTGGGAAACCGTTCAGTGACCACCTGGGATGATATGGAGAATACCTTTCTCAGGAAGTGGGGAGAAAAGAAAGATCATGGGCAGTGTCTTACTGAGTTTAATACTCTGAAGAAGAAACATAATGAAGGAGTATCAGAGTTTATTAAGAGGTTTAATAAGTTATATCTAAATCTCCCTGCTGATATGAAGCCACATTACAATGCTGCCAAAGTTGTTTTCATAGCAGCATTTGACTCAGATTTTGGATTCTCTCTAAGGGAGAGAAAACCTGCCACTTTAGATGATGCTCAGTCAGATGCTCTGGAGTTGGAAGAAAACTTTGCCTCCACCGGGAAATTAAAGGGAAAAGTTGAACAAGATACTAGGAGGAGAGGCAAAGAAGAGGTTTCCACCTCTAATCAAGATAAAGATTCAGATAAGATGGACAAAATAAGAAAAATGATAAATAATATGGTCAAGCTTGAACTGGAGGCTAAGAGTTCAGCTCCCAAGAATTTTTATAATGCCCAGAATAGAGGTTACAATCCCCAGTATAAGAGACCCCCATTGCAAATATTTCCCAAAGATACAAAGGAGCAGCAAGATCAGGTACCACATCCCTTGTACCTAGAAGGTCCAGAAGATGACTCCATTGAAGACGTTGCTTATGGATTAGAAGATTTAAATCTTGCTTTTTCAAATAATGATGATATAGAATGCCCATTGCAAGAAGAAGAAGAAGAAGCAGAGATTGATCATTATTGTAAGCAATTTGCTGATTTCATGCAAGCACAATTCAATGTAAAATATGATCTCAGATCTTCAAGGAAGAGGACCCGAACTCAAGATCAAGAAGAGGAGCCACCTCAGAAGGAGGTACCTGCTCAGAAGGAATCAGCAACAAAGAGAAACATAGAAAAAGGTAAGAGTCCTCTAAATACTCCCTTGCAGCCTAATGACCAGATTCCTTCTTCTTCAAAAGTAGTCAGTCCTCCTAATGATGAATCTGTGTCAAAAGAAATTAAATTTTCAGCTGAAAATAAAGAGTCAAAAGAAGTTGTGATAGAAAATCCCCCTCCTGCTTTTAATTTGCAAAAATAACTTGAGAAAATTAAGATTCCAGTCCCCCTGACCGAACTATTAAAACAACCTGTATATCAGTCTCAAGTTACTTCCTTCATGCTTCCTCCTGAAATACCAATTGTGCCTGATAGTTTAAACCTTCAAGAAGAAAGACCCATGGTAGTCTTTGGCCCACATGTCGAGGAGGTAGACCCTTCTACTCCTCCTTTTTATGTGTCTCTAGTTATTCATGACCTGCTGTTACACAATTGTATGTTAGATTCTGGGGCTTCCCATAATCTAATGCCTCTATCTGTCATGGAACAACTGGGACTGCAAATTACAAGACCATATAAAGACCTATACTCATTTGACTCCAAAAGAGTTAAATGCTTGGGGATGATTAAAGATTTAGTGGTCAATTTGGCCCAAATTCTAGAAAAGAGTGTGGTCATGGACATTGTGGTTGCTGATATCCCAGCCCGCTTTGGCATGTTGTTGTCAAGGTCCTGGGGTACAAAAATTGGTGGGTCAATCAAGTTAGATTTAACATATGCTACAGTCCCAGTCTTTGGAGGCCAGGAGAGGAGGTTATACAGGGAGACTAGATTTGTTAAAATGGTAACTAAGGCTGACTGCTCAGAGAATTCCCCAGTTTATAACAAAGAGGGAGACTTCTCATGTTTGATGTTAGAAGAAAATCAAAATTATGCCCATGAGCCCCTTTTTGGTCAAATCCAAACTGAGCAGTTTAAAGAAGATCAGGAATCAGAAATTTGGACTTTGCATTTTGATGGAGAAAAATCAAGAGAAGGAAATGGAGCCGGGGTGTTATTAATCTCTCCTACAGGAAAATTGGTCCTACTGTCCTTTAAATTGGAATATGAGGCTACCAATAATGTAGCTGAATATGAAGCACTTTTATTGGGACTGCAGACAGCTAGAAACATGGGCATCCAAAGTCTAAAAGTCATGGGAGACTCTGAGCTGGTGGTAAGGCAGATCAGAAGTCAATGCCAAACTAAGCATCCGCGGCTGAGAGCTTACAGAAACGAAGTATGGGACATGGTGGAGAATTTCTTCTCAGCATTTAACATACAGTTCATGCCTCGGGAGCAAAACATAATAGCAGATTCTCTTGCTGTAGCTGCCAGTACATTCCGTCCTCCTCAGAATCCACTTTTAAGATATGAAGTGGAGGTACGTTACAGGCCATCTATCCCAGATAATATTAAGCACTGGCAGGTATTTGAAGATGATGAACAGATGAAGAGGTTCATGGAGATAGTGGGAGAATTCTCCAATATGGAGATTGATGACAATGAGGAGGAAAAAGCTGAAAATGTTACATAAAACAGATGGGAAGAGAAGATAGCAGGTAATAAAGTGCTGCAGCTGAAAGGAAATGTTATACCTAGAGGGATGGTGCCTCTAGAAAGATTATTTAACAAAGATGATATTCCATTGCAGCCAAACAAAGTGATAGAAGAAGATCAAGTGGAAGACTTGAATCTGGGTACTTATGCTGATCCCAAAATTGTAAAATTATCCAAAAAGGTCCCAGATGAATATAAAGAAAAATATTTGAAGTTGTTTCAATCCTATAAAGATGTATTTGCTTGGTCCTATCAGGACCTAAAAACTTTTGATGTTAATATAATGCAGCATAAAATTCCTTTGAGGGAAGATGCAAAGCCTTATAAGCAGAAGCTCAGACAGATAAATCCTCTGCTGCTTCCCTCTATTGAAAAAGAAATCAAGAAGTTACTGAAGGCCAAAATAATTGTGCCTTTGAGATACTCAGAATGGATAGCAAACCTTGTCCCTGTTAGAAAGAAGAACGGAGAAATAAGGCTGTGTGTGGATTTCAGGAATTTAAACAGAGCATCCCTAAAGGATAATTATCCACTGCCTAAGATGGAATACATCCTGCAGAAAGTGGTGGGAGCATCCAGAATGTCAATGATGGATGGATTTTCTGGTTATAATCAGGTAGTTGTGTTTCCAGAAGACCAGAAGAAAACCGCATTTACAACACCATGGGGAACATTTATGTATGCCAGGATGCCATTTGGATTAATTAATGCAGGAGCTACTTTTCAGAGGGCAATGGACATAGCCTTTGTTGGGGAGCAGGACAAGTTTTTGGTGGTATATCTTGATGATATCACAGTGTTTTCAAAGAATGATGATGAGCATATTGAGCATTTAAGAAGAACTTTTGAAAAATGCAGAAGGTATGGCCTTTCTCTCAATCCTCAAAAATATTTATTTGCATTAGATGAGGGAAAACTCTTAGGGCACATTGTAACTAAAGATGGTGTGAAAATAGACCCTAAGAGAGTTGAAGTAATAAATAGTATTCCTTTACCCAGGAATAAGAAGGAAGTACAGGTGTTTCTAGGCCGAATCAATTTTCTGAGAAGGTTTATCCCTAACTATGCTGAGATAGTTAGGCATATCACTGATATGTTGAAAAAGGATAATGAAGTAAAGTGGTCCCAAGAATCTATAGATGCATTTACAAGGATAAAACAGGCATTTGCTGAAGCTCCTGTGCTAGCTGGGCCAGATTATATAAAGCCATTTATGATATTTTCATTTGCTTCGCCTCATACTGTAGCTGGAGTCTTGTTGCAGAAAAATGAAGATGGATATGAGCAGCCTATTGCTTTCTTTAGTCAAGTGCTGCATGATGCTGAATTAAAATATAATATATTGGAGAAGTAGGCATATGCCCTGGTTAAGTCCCTCAAAGCTTTTAGAACCTATGTTTTGCAATCTCACATTACTGCATATGTTCCCACAGCAGCTGTCAAAGACATTCTTGTTCAGGGGGATAGTGAAGGTAAAAGAGGAAGATGGATTGCAAAAATACAGGAGTATGATCTGGACATCAGACCTACTAGGCTGGTTAAAGGACAGGGACTTGCTAAAATGTTATCTGAATCAAATCATCAAGCCTTGGGCATTAATTTATCCATGATAGCAAATGAAGAATCTGAGAAAGGAGAAGAACAGCAAGGACTGGAGATGGCCACTCAAAAGGTACACATGAAATATCTTACTAGTCCTTGGTATAAAGAGATAGTTGAATATTTTTTAACACTTAGTTGTCCTCCAAGTTGTGATAAGATAAAATACAGAGCTGTAAGAATGAAATCCCAGAAATACATAATTGCTAATGGACAGCTATATTGGAGAGACCCTTCAGGTATATTACTATTATGCCTCACAAAAGATGAAGTGGAGAATATAATGACGAATTTCATGAGGGAATATGTGGAGGACATTACAGCTGGAGGGATACAGCTCATAAGATCCTGAAGGCTGGTTTCTACTGGCCAAAATTATTTACATATGATTTTGCTTGGGTCAAAGCATGTGACAAGTGCCAAAGATTTGCAGAAAGACAGAAATTAGCAGCTTTGCCCTTGATTCCTATTCATGTGAATGAACCATTTCAGAAATGGGGATTAGATTTCATAGGGGAAATACATCCCCCATCAAGTGGCCAATATAAATGGATACTAATGGCCACAGATTATTTCAAAAAATGGGTGGAAGCCATACCTACAAGAAATGCTATAGATGCTGTCATAATCAAGTTTATGGAGGAGAATATCATATCCAGGTTTGGCTGTCCTGCTAGAATTGTAACTGATAATGCACAGGCCTTCAAGTTTGCCAGGTTTGCAAATTTATGCCAACAATATAACATCATATTGAGTCACTCCATAGCTTACTATCCACAGGGAAATGGCTTAGCAGATTCTTCTAATAAAACCCTTGTAAGGGCCTTAAAAAAAACAATAAATGAGAATCAGAAGAATTGGGACTCCCAATTAAAATTTTCTCTATGGGAAAATAGGATAACCAGCAAGAAAGCAACAGGGAAATCTCCCTATGAGTTGGTGTATGGGAGAGCATCTATGTTTCCTGTGCAGTTGGCGTTGCCAGTAGCACATTTCATGCAGGAAATTCAGGAAGAATCAGATGACATGGTTAGAAGAATTAATCAATTGGTCGAATTAGAGGAAACACGGAACCAGGTGAATCAGAGATTGACAAAATATCAAGAGAAAATGAAAAATATCTTTGACCGGCATGCAAAAGATAGAAAATTTCAAATTGGAGACCTGGTTCTCAGATGGGATGTTCGAAGAGCAGAGAAGGGCAAGCATGTTAAATTCGACCCACTGTGGTTTGGCCCATTCAAAATTGTGAATCAAGGAGGAAATAATACTTTCATGTTAGAAAACCTACAGGGTGATCTGCTGGATGCCCCTGTGAATGGCCAATTTCTCAAGCCCTACTTTCAATTTTGATTTGGGCAGAATATGCCCGTTGTACTATATTGTATATAGACTTTGTTTCAGTTTTTATTTTAATAAGGGAGGTGTGCTAATGGGTTCTGAAGAAAAAGCAAAGAGCTGAAGAGCGGAATCTACATACAGAAATGATCAGCGGTCTGCAGGTTCTCGTCACGTCCACGGAGGAACGTATCATCCCCAGATGGAGCCAATGTACTGTATGTCAACCCCTTCATCTGAATTTTTGGCTTAATGCTCCCTCATAACCTTTCAAACCTGTTATCATGACCGAAGAACCTCAAATTTTGTTTGTCGTTACGCTTTTCCGCCCGAAAAAATCCACCCTGCAAAGGTTAAAGCCCATAATTTAAAATTTATCGGGCCTAGCCCCTAAGACCTTAGCCCTCCCTGTTTTGGTTCCCACATGACCCGAGCACAAGACCATGTGCCAGACAGGCAGGAGTTTATCGCTTCGCGTTTTTGGGCCAAACCGTGGCCGTCAGATCCAAATCCAAATAAACGGAGCGGAATTTGATTTATCGTGGTGGTCCCCGCACCCGGAAACTGGCGGTTTTATTCCGCAACACCTTTATAAGGCTGGCGGTATTCTCTATGGGGCCAGTGATCCCATTGAACGTGCGACAAGTGTCCCCATGTACGACTTTCAAAACCGCCATTTCGCGCGTTAAAGACTGGTCAATGGCTGGGCAGCGAAATGATCGTAAACCGTCCGATCTCACAATCTTCATCCAATGGCTACCCCTTGACTTAGTTGCGCGGGCATTAATGCCAGTCTACAGTGTACCATGGCCCACCGCTACATCACTCCCAGCACCTTCGAGCCGTTGATCTGTCTTCAAAATCTGACGGTCCAAGACGCGTTCTCCTCCACCTGTTGACTCCACAGCCACGTCATTCTTCCACCTGTCCTTCGTACACCCATGTGTCATATTCCCGCATGTCCATGATATTTTCCTCTGCCGTATATATATGTGTGTTTTCATTCGTATTCATCGTCTTATTCAGTCATCATGTTCAAACTGTTTTACGTGGAAAATCTACATTCCATATGTTCATCAAAGCCTCCATCGTATTTCCTCCGCCACCCTGCGTGTTCTTGCCATATGGTCATGTTTGCGGCGTCATCACCATCTCCACCTCCATGCCCCTTGCTCTTGAGTCTGGTTTTTCTAATGTATCTGTGGGTTTTGCAGGTTTCAAGATGATAAGGAGGCGCTTTAATTCGATTGCCTCCATTGCAGAGGTCAAGAGCATGTCAAAGGACGATATTCTACTGGCGAAATTTAAGAAAGAAGCTGGAGGCAGTTGTTATGATATGACCTCATTAATGGAAATATGGATAAAATCCATTGAATTCTAAATACGCCTGCGGAGGGAAAGATTACACAGCAAGAAATTATTAATGGGGTTGCTTACAGATATCGGTGAAAGATCGGGAAGTGCAACACCCTGCATTAAAGATCTGAGGTTTAAATTCAAAGTTAGAGGTCCGAGAATACTATGCACAATCACAAGCTATCTCAGGTTTTTATGGCAGCAGATTTTCCCTCTTTCAGTAGAGGGCAGAACATTGTATATTTTATTATTTGTGTCTTGTTCATGAGGATATTTTCATCCTCAGCATTTATTTCTGGAGGTAAATTGTAAAGTACAGTCATTTATATTTAGTCATTCACAGTGTGGGCGCGAATGTTTTCCGCCATTTTGTTCAAATCAAGTCATTAAATGTGCTCCATCTACCTCCTTCTCGAGAATTCTCTATCTTTTCTATAAAAACCCAGAAATAAGACATTAAGGGGGTTCCAGATTTCTATCAGCAAACTGTGCAGTGAAAAGGCTTTTGTATACATTTTGTGACATTTCTGTATGAAAGCTCAGAGCCCGTAGGGTCTCAGTGAGGAGGAGTTATAACTGTAATGACGATTCTGGTCTTTGGTATCTCACAGTATGTAATTTTCTCTTATGTGTTAATATAAAATCTCATTCCATGCTATTTATCTTCTTGTATCATGCTCTAGAATGCGAGTGGCTCACTGATCTTAAGTAAGGATTCATCCTAGTTGGTGCCCATACTTGGGTTAGTCAAGCGCTTTAAATAGGCCTAGTCATGATATACTGTTCCATGTTCATTTCATCCATATTTTCTGCTATATTAGTTACTTGAGGAGGGTGCTTTTAAAATTCCATTGTCATGTATGGATTCTTAGTTGGATAAGCCCATATGTGGTTTTGTTGTGTATCTGGGTATCAACCTCATGCTAACTAGTATCTTCTTCATGTTTCTTCACTGCATCCACTTTCTGATATTTGATTTCTGTGACATATTATTTGAACTGGCCCTCTTTGCAGTAAAATGTCTCTTAACTTTCTGATGCTTTTGTATTGGAGTTTTGCATGATGTTCCTACATTATTCTTATCTTTGTATCAACTTCCGAGAGAGATTGGTCCCATTTAAGCTAATTTCCTTGTTTAACAAGAGATAGTAAGAGAGCTTTTGGATTGACAACCCAAGCTATATTATGAGCTCCTTGCTATATTAAGATGTCCTAGGCACTGGTCTATGGCAACTCTAGGCTGTCTCTAGGGGTGACAAAATTGTCCACAACACCGCTTCTCTTCAAAAGTAAACCTAGTTCCATCACCCTCCCTTACTAGTTCGGGTGAGACTTTGACCTACACAAGCCGAAAGGGCCAGTAGTATAGGGTTTGTTGGAAAACCTTAACATGCGAACCTGGGTCAAGACCCCTAAAGCCAACAAATGGTTCCGTTGCCAGGACCAGTAGCATTTTGAAAGAGAAGTCAAGTAATGCCAGAGCACCAAAAAGAAGGTAGATATGGCTGCAAATTTAAAACTACCTACCTTCAAGGGTGCGGGTGATGAGGATATGGAAAGGTTCTGGTTTGTTGTTGAATCAATATGGACAGCGCAAAACATCACAATTGAATCGGTGAAGCAGGCCCAGCTATCTCTGGCCTTCGAAGAAAGAGCTCTGAATTTGTATATGGGATACGTTGGAAAACATCTAAATACAACTATTGATGAGATCAAAACAACACTGAAGCAGCAATTCAAAAGACCTAAATCCTATTCATAGATAGTCAACGAAGTAAAAGACATCAAGCAAGGACCATCTGAGTCTGTATGGGAAGCGGACCAGAGGTTAAAGAATGCAATCATGGAAGGTGGATTCTAGTATGATGACCGGAAACACACATAATGGTTCATCGCTATGATACTACCTCATTTACGGGTACCCATGGGACAAAAATCTATCGAAACACAGGAGAAAGCACTGGAAATAGCTATGAAACTAGAAGCTACCCCAAGGGATGACACCCAGTTTGGGGTGCGGCAGATACAAGGCCAACTAGAGGCGATGCATATGGAAATTTAGAATCTACGCAAAGAGAAAGGGCCAGAAGCCAGCCCCAATAAATGGTGCATCCAGTGTCGAGTAAATGGTCACACCATGGATAACTGCCCATTACTAGCTGCGCTTAGCCCTTTACGACCTATGGAGGCCATGGGATCCAGTAGAAAAATGATATGGTGTGAGGAGTGTTGCGTTGTTGGGCTACATGACACTAGCCACTGCCCTCGCACTGCCACATATGGTCCAGAATTTAACCAACAATGGTGTCGGTTCTTTAGGACAGTTAGCCATGATGAGCAAACATGTTGCACATATGACTTACTAACTGACCGGGAAAAAATATTCAGGGTTTAGTCCAATCCAGCCTCACCAAGGTCCCCCGTAGGAATAGGAGGATCCCCAGCACGAGGAAGGGGAGGAGGTCGAGGTAGCAGTGCAGGCCGAGGATGAGGTCAGCTGATTTGCTACAATTGTGGGGAAGTAGGCCATTTTGCATGAGATTGTATCAACCCAACTCGACAGACGTGTCGATATTGTAGACAGTTGGATCATTCTATGGAGGAGTTCTCGATTATATTGGAAAGGATTCATGAAAAGAACCCTACGTAAAATGTGCAGAGGGTGAAAACAGAACCCTGGGGGGTAGCATCGACAACTGCCTTAGTCCAAAAGGGGTCGATGGAAGCCACTATGGAAGAAAAGGGATACCCCTCAAAAGAACTCGAGCTTGGCGCGAGTAATAATTACGACAAAATAAGAGAACCTAACATGGAGTGGGGAAACAAGGTCAAACCATTCTTATAGGCATGTATAAAGTTGTTGCGCAACCAATAAGCTATGGAGAGTCTTCAGGAACTGATCAATGGGTGCGTAGAGAAGACCACGTCTATCACACATGAACAAAATGTGCACAAACTATACACACAAAAGAAGCGGACAGGTCGAGAAATGCAGCTAACAACGCAGATTGGGGAGTTTGAGATGGAGCAAGTTGTTCTTGACTTAGGATCTGATGTGAACATGCTCCCCCAACAAACTTGGTAGTGCATGGGCAAACCTAAGCTCATATAGTCTATTGTACAGCTACACATGGCTAATCAACAAAAGATAGTGCCACCGTTAAAACTATCGAACATAGTTTTGAACATTGTTGGGGTCAGGATACGAGCTGAATTTGAAGTTATCCAAACGGTAGAAGATGCAGACCCCTACCGAGCTCTTCTAGGCTTGGATTGGGCGATTGAAATGGGAGGCATCATCAACCTAAAGAAGAGAAGTATGATATTTGATAACAATGGAATGCGAGTAATTATCCTGTTAGACCCAGAAAAAGGACAAGGATATACCGAGACAGTGAAAGGAAGCGAAGAGGAAGATTACTTATATAGGATATCCACACAGAAGGATAGTACGTCTTTTGAGAACGAATGTAACAATGGGTACCTCTCTGACTCTAAGGAGGAGTTAGAACTATGGCAACATCGGTTGCAGATCGCATCCACACTACGATGCCTCCGCATTACCAGAGATATCAGATGTATGATGCCAAAGGTAAGAGCGCTGCCCTGGTTTGATGGTTCAGGAGGTGTGGAGGAAGCCCTGCGAAGCACCGATCACATGGCGTGGGGTCCCTCACAACTGACCATCACACCTAACAAGCCTACCAGCTTCCAAGATTCCGCTCTAGAGAACAAGCCTATGTTGGGGGAGGATGCACCTCCTCTCCAGATGGGCAAGAAATATGAAGCAGAAATAGCCGCCGAGGTGCGTCAAGGCTACTGCTTGCTCAGAAATATGAGGGAGTTCGTCATTGAATCCATAAATGATAATGCTACACAATTAGGCACCTAGATACTGGCCTGTAAGTTAATGTAGAAGTGCCAGCTCGTAACATTTCCTGCGTATGTCATCCAGTTAGCTCGTCAGTGTGAAAAGGGGGTTTGCTACAACTAGGCACAGCACCCGCGTGATGAATTCCTGATGAATGTTCGTGACTCCTAGGTCCTCGTAAAACCTTTTTTCATTCTTCCCGGCTACTAATTCTTATAGCCCTCATCACCTGGAAGACCCCTGAGGGAGCAGTCATCCCTGAGCTCAAACTTGGTATGTGTGAAGGAGCCCGGTATGCCCTTTTGTGGGACTCCAAAGATGCACAGCACTCGGAAGACAACCAAGTCTTTTGGGTCCTTTTTCAGAGTATCTTGGAAGAAGAAATCAACTCGCGACCCCGTCTATCCCCCATAATATATGAAAAATACAAAAGGATCGCCAAATTCTAAGCTGCGATGAGCCACATTCAAATCTGTATCCGTATGGATAACACATGGATGACGCTTCCCTTTATGGTATCAGATGAGGATGACGAATAGGTGATTACAAAATGGCCACCTACATGGAAGTTGGGCTTCGAACACCCCCCAAGGAACGTTGAAATGCTCGGTAGCACGTTGGGACAAGCTACAGGCATAGCAGCAACTGAGAACACTCCACCAACCCAGCACCTACACAAGACCACTACAAGAACTGCGGCCGGATCTCCAGATATCATTGTAGGAAGTAGAAAATGAACAAGTGAGCCTGTAAAAGGAGCACGAAAAAAGCACTGGGCTCAACTCTAGGAAAGAGACGAGATGATCACCTTAATGGAAGGCGATCTTGAACAAATAGTAGATGCAGTTAGATTGGCCACAAAGGAGAGATGAGCAGCTCTTGCGGAGCAACAAAAGCTTGTTGTCGATACCATTCAGAATGAGCTTCATGCTCTACAAAGTAAGATGGATAACGCACAGACTCGTGTCGCTCGAGGCTGGGACCCCTCACCTTCAAGCGAATCGGCATTAGTTACGGGGGAAAGGCACCTCTGCCAAATCCCTAGCGGTGCCCTTATCATGGAAGATCCGGACCTATCCCTGCAGGAACAAGAGTACATATGAATCTTACCCAGCTTTCACATGAAGCAGTACAGGATCTTCAAACAGTGGTTTGTCATAAGATCCACCATCGGAGCCAACATGTAAGTCAGCAACTTTCCCTGGCTGAGCTGACAATCACACAGCAGAATACTGCAGTGCTTCTTGTAGCATCCCAACAAGTGGAGCTACAGATAGTTATACACCAGCTCTACATGGAAGTAGCAGAGGAACCTTCCCCTGGAGCCACACCCCAGGTAAATATAGAAGAATTAATAGCAGCATTGGTGGCTTCTAGATTAGCGATGCAGTCCCTAAAGACACAAATGGAGTAGAAAATCAGTAATCTCCAGGCCAATTTACAGCCTGAGGTGCCTCTCGAAGTTCACACCCAGTGAGCTACGTTAGTTACAGTGGCCACCCACACCATTACGGGACAAATTGACCAGGGTGCATAGTTATTGGAGACTACTTTCCAGCTCTAGACGCAGATTCAAAATGATCCAATCATGCGACAAATTAATCAGACGCTCTGCCAAAAAGAGGAAGAGTTTGAACAAATTGGGGCTACCATCTCCACTCTGATACCAACTCAGCGCCTCACCCATCTACGAACCAGTGAATCCCTCTGCACTGATATTGAGGCACTTCGACACAAGAAATATGCCCTTGGACAAATATTGAAGCCGTGGGCCAGTACTACCCTTAAATTGTCCCAAGATATAGATACTGCAATACGAAGACTCAACCAGACATTAGGAAGTGTCACCGCTGCCACAGAGGGTCCCATATCGCATAAGTTAGTAGATATCATACATAATGCTGCGGCATAGAGCCTAGAATTATTAGCCCCACTTATTAGATTTTTTTCAGATGCTACACGCGCAGGTAGAGGCCCTTCCACTGCAGTGACTCGGGACGAGTCACAAGATTGTGTTGGGGGACTGTTGGAGTAGGGTCTCCCACACTGATGAAATTTGGTCCAATTTTTTATTATTTTGATTATATTTAGTCTAGCGCAGGGGTAATAGGGTGGATACAAGCCCCAATATGTTGTAAGCGGGTAAATAGGTAAAACTAGGAGTCTGCAAACCACGGTTTGCGAATCATGGTAAGTCTAGGCTAAATTGATATAAATAGCAAGTCTTTTTGAGTCGATAGGGAGAAGATGAATAGAAATGAATGCTAAGTTCGGATTGTTAGTTTTGGGTTTTGGGTATTTGGGTCGGACTCCTGGTGGCTATGTGCGCGGAGATCCTTTTCCCTGCTGTGTGCGGACCCTGATGGCTATGTGCGCAGGTGGGATTGGGGTTATGTAAGAATCTGCTAATAATATATAATAAATATTGATGGTACTTGGTTCTAGATCTATCTGTTATATGAATTGGATCTTTATGTTAAATCTGTGATAAGGTATGAATGATCTATGTTATCTGTTGTGTTTATTTATAATATATGCTATTTGGTCTGCTGCACGTACTGTAATTTATATCTTTGCTGGTCGGACGCACGTGGATGCGGACCTAAGATCTAGATCTGTAATACTGTGTACACCGGTTATCTATTTAAGCCTGTGAACTAGCCCTATTCCATAGATCTGTGCGCTCTGTGTGGCTTGGCTTACTTGCTCTCTTTCTAGGTGTGCAAACCTAGTTCCAACACCCTCCCTTACTACTTCGGGTGAGACTTTGACCTGTGCAAGTAGGTCACTACCGAAAGCGCCAGTAGTATAGGGGTTTGTTGGCAAACCTTAACGTGTGAACCTGGGTCAGGACCCCTAAAGCCAACATCTCCCCAGAAACGGTGCTAATTAATGTTGTACCTTAAGAGACAATCCCTTAGCTGTGATAATGAATTAGTGTTTAAGAAATTTATATGATTATGTCACGAATATATATGTCTTTGTTTTATTAACCCTCAAGTATTTATGATCAAACCCTTAAATATAAAATATGATGAATGCTTCACAATGCTACCATTTTTTGATGTTGAATGAAGTGACTAGAAGAAAGTGAAAGAAGAAGCCCAAATTGATATGCTGTTTTATACAGAAAATATCATCTCAAACCCCAGAAGAAATATATGAAAGAAATAGTTAAAACGAAGGAGTGCCAATTAAGGTTTTTAACTCTTACATACAGAAGTAAAAACAGACCTACTGCTCATAACTTTGTTTTATTCATAGATAGAAAACACAGAATGTAAACTTGAATACATTTCAACATAAACAAAATGCTAGAAACTTGCTTACTCATTCATTAATCTTTGAATATCTGAGTAAAAAAATAATTTTCTGAGGGTCCAAAACTTGGAACCTTTCCTTCTCTTAAAAATTACATTAAATATACTAAAAAGCAGTTTGGAACTGCTGTAACCAATCCTAACTACCAAAACTATTTAGGAATTTGAAGGTTGTCTATTACATGCCTTGAAAATATCTTATTACAATTACACTGTCTTCAAAAAATAAAACAAATATCCTAATCTATAGGAATTGCTGATGATGTGGCTTCTTTTCCTGGGTCAACTGATTTGTCTTTCTTTAATGTTGATCCTTTTGGAAGGTCTATTTTCCAAGCTCTGCACTTTTTCCATATTTTTACCTTCGTCCTGGATGAATGTGTCAAATTGTGATATTCCAATCTGAATGTAGTAATTCGATCATAGGATGGCCTTTCTATAAAAAGAGTATTTACCATCCACAATAGTTGAAAATGCCTCGGCAAGAATTTGACCATTATTTCTCCTTTAAGCACCCGAGTATTTTCATGCCTATTATCAACTTTTCTTTTTATCAATACTAGTAAGTTCTCATAAGAATTCCATGGCAAAAGATTTCCTTCAGCTCCCCAACATGATGGCAAGCCTACTCTTGTCATTTTATCAAATGACTTATCAAACTGACTTACTGCTTCCTTAATTTCCATTAGCTTCTTTTCTGCAACCTTTCTGAGATCATTTCTGACAATAATTTTATTAATTTCTACTGCATACAACATTCTATCCTGCATGTCATTCTCCTCTAATTCCTGATCTGATTTAGAGTTAATAAAATCAATGATATTCTGGCCCAAATGGCTCTATTAATTCCTTTTTGCTTATCAGACATGATTGGTTCTTCACATTCTAAAATAAGGCTTTTTTCTTTTGAAATTATCATCAAGAAGCACCAATTAGATTTCATTTCTGAAATGATATCAGTCCAAATGATATATTTGGCTTCTATCAGTGAGAGATTTCATTTTAGTGTTTCTTTGAGATTTTTAATCTCAGCTTCAACATTTCTAAAATCCATTTTGTACTTGTCAGCTTCATTTTCTATGAATTTCATCAAATTTGTTGCAGTCTCCAGATCTGTTTGAGGCTTATTTGATCTCTTTCAGCCATTTGCAACTTAGTATTTAATTGAACAATCTGTGCTTGAGGATCTTCATCACCTGTAGGAAAAACAAAAGTACAATTATGGTTATCAATATGATTTTTCAATGAAATTGCAGTCTTCTTTATTTTGGATATTTCTCCATCTTTCTGCATGGGTTTCTGCAACAGCTTTTCCTTTTCCTTCTCTACCTCTGCAGCTTCTGCAACCATTGAATGTTCTCCAGTAGGTGATTTTAACTTTTTCCTCAATGTCGATATTTCTACCTCAGCACTTTGCATGAATTTCTACACAACAGTCTTGTCACTGGGCTCTACTCCAATCTTTATAATGATTTTCTTCAATTCCTCATTCTAAACTGATAAGTCTCTTGAGTTAGCCTTCTCTAACTTCAACTGTTTAGTTACTTTACCCAACATATTCTCTTCCTTTATTGCCATTGCATTAGTCTTTGTGAGGTCATTTACAATCAATTGACCTGTTTGCGTATGCAAATTCATTTTATCCATTTGTGGAATTTTCTTTACATGCACAGTCACATTGACAGTGTTGAAATTTCTAGAAGAACTAATTGACATGTCTGTAGGATGTGACAGGGCAATTATAAATTGATCTTTCTCAAGATCCATTACAGTCGAAGATCTTGTTTGATCAGCAGCAACTTGATGTTCAACTTGGTTCTCCATACTGGCCTTCATCCTTTGATTTGTTTCCTCAATACTTGAAAAAAATTATTTGATCAAGGGCACTTGTTCATGAGAAGCTTCCTGACTCCTAGGTGAAGCAGGAGCATTTTTATCTTCTCCCAAATGTAAAGAAAAAACAAGTGAATTAGATGTAGGTTCTTCAGCAAGTATTGTTCTCTTCTCGTCTCCCTGCTCCTCATCATCTAGATCAATAACTACTTCTTTGGTTCTTTTAGTTGTTTTCTATGTTATGATGGGAGTTTGAATGTTTGCACCTACTGAACTCATTACACCTTTACTTGCTAACTTCTCCTGTTCTGGCCTACTTTCATGAATGAAACAAAAGTACCCATTCTCAATTCTTCTATTTGAAATCACATTATAAGGGTCATAAGCCCAACTTTCTCCTAGTGGCATATGCATTTCATCTAACATTCTTGTTACTTCATCAAATTCCTACCTCATATTGACTATGAAAGGGCCTACAATCACAGGTAATTTATACATATTTCCTTTCTTCATAGGCATGAAATGAACCTTATCAACATTTAGGCTCTATCTAATGAACTCTAAAGCAAAAAACCTCATTGGTACAAATGTTGGGAGTCTAAAAGGTTCAACACCTGCTCCATATAGCCTTATTTCAAAGTAATCCTCACAAATAAACCAATCTCCAAATTTGCAATTGGTTCCTAAATGTAAGAACTCCTGAGCTTTAGGTAAAAAATAGGGAGGAGGAACTCCATTCAATATTTTATATGCAATTGGCATGTAATAGCTATCAAAATCAAACAACCCAGCCTCATTTTGCTCCCTTCTAACTACATCTGTCCAGAATATCACTGATTGCCTTCTTTTATTTTCATCCATAATATTTAGACCTAAATGCATGAATTATTACACATTCTGATATAAGAACAAATATACAATCAATGAAGGAAATTTGAAAGAAATTGTTAATGAAGGGCTCATCAACTGTGAATTGATTTCTTCCTGCTAATATGATGGAATATCCAGCACCATTCCTAGCTTCATCATCGTGGAAAACATCCCTAGGACTGATTTATCCACTGTATTATCATCATCTTTACCCAGAATTTTTGTAATGTTACTTCATAGAGGGCGAGTCTCTGCGTCAAAAACCTTCATAGCAAACTCTTTATAGTCTGGCTGGAAATGCTTTGTGTTAGGTTTCAAATAAACCATGAACTGGTTAAACTCCTCACTTGCAAGATTATGATAATAATGTACCAGTGAATTGTCAGAAAACTGGATGGATGACTCTGACTCAGGATAACATAAGGCTTGGCAAATTAACTGGGTGGATACTTGTAGAACATTCTCTCCTTGGGAATTCACAACAAAAAACTTCCTAGGATACATGAATGACACCAACGAATAGATAAATTCAGGGAAAAGATGGGTCTTTGGAATACATGCAGACAAAATTCTAGACTTGACCATGGCATAATACACAGGGGAAGCATTATCATTTAAGATAACTTGCTGATAGAAAGGGAGGTGAATTATAGAACACATGGTATGTTGAATATCCCTCTCAATATCCATGAGAGGGATATGGCTAGATGAACCTGATAGGGATGACCATTTAGCCATGGCTGAAAAATTCTGTAGGAATAATTCATAGGGTGGTCAAATTTGTGCAGGTGATGGAAAACTGAAACAGGGTGCAGCGCAAAAAATTGAAAATAATTTGAAAAAAATATGAAAATATTCTTTAAATAGGTGGCACAGGTTTTAAATTTAATTTTTACAAGACATGTGAGTGAGCCATTGATTCCATCTGACGTGGGAGCTAGTGAACAGCTCAGCACCTTACATCACTACAGGGGCTCCCGGGCTACGGAGGAAAACTTCGACTGGTGCCCCCGCACTTAATCTCCACCGTTCATCTCTGTTATCCCCGCAGTCAACCCAGTCAAATGCAGAGGAACTTGTCTCGATATCCTGCACGCTATTCGTGTCCACGGGTTGTACCTTTTGATAGAAACTTTAATTATCAGCGCTTTCCGCCCATCAAATCAATCAATTTTTAAACATCAAATACAGAACCTACTTCTATAAAGTTTAAATTTTTAAACCTTAACTCAGATATAGTGAGCATACAGTTTTTTTATTTTTATGCTAAAGTATAAGATTTAGATACTTTAAAATATTTTTCAACAATTTATAATTTTTATATTTTCAAATATTTGAAAAATAAAAGGATATGCATATGATCCACAACACCATGCATGTTATGATATTAACTAGAGAGTTGTAGTATCCCCCACAAGAGAAGTCCTCTTTATTGTCAGTGCCTATTCAATCCTACAAATGATGCAGGCTCCCACTATTGAAGAAACCACCTCATTTTCCTATGAGTCCCTTAGATAATTGTATCAAAAAATAGACTTTACAAGAAAATCCAAAACATTAGAGATTTTCATGGCTACTGATGCCCCATTGCCGAAAAATAATCCTCCATATCCCTCATCCACTTTCTCTGATAGAACCCAACATATTGTCACTATCCTTTCATATTTACTAGGGTATCATTCAGACCAGTGGATAGATGAGGCCATGATAGGTTTCTTGTCTATCCTTTCATCAGATTCTAAGCCTTCAATCAAGTTCAACTTTAGCCAATTCCTAGTTGATGCCATCCATGATCAATTTTTAAAGTTTCACATAGAGGAAGTGTTCAAATACACTTCAGTTTTGGTCTATATGTTTATTTTCAGGCCAGTAGATTCCAGTTTACAATGAAAAAGGTTAATGATGGCTCTCAGCCTCAATCAATAGTCTT
Organism: Pinus albicaulis; assembly: GCA_034641835.2. Lineage (NCBI taxonomy): Eukaryota > Viridiplantae > Streptophyta > Pinopsida > Pinales > Pinaceae > Pinus > Pinus albicaulis. The sequence goes on along the minus strand of CM076581.1, from coordinate 357,091,141 downwards.
TTGGACAACCATGTTAATGAAGGAATAAAAGGATTATACATACAAGAGTTTTTTTGATTCATTTGTGCACCCAATAATGAGAATATTCAGCAGTACAATAGAACCAAGAATTAATGAGGATATTAAGAAGATTATGCAGTTATCAGATCAAGTGAAAACTAGAGATTGCTACTTGCACCAAAAATATACTGAGATCAGAATTTATAGGTGTGAGTTAGTCCCATACAAGACGCCAAAGTTCCTTCCCATGAGGATCTTTTCCTTGGAATACATAAGACAGGTTATCAATGCAGATGATGTGCACTTTGTATCTACCAAGAAGAAATCTCAATTTAGGATCAAGTCCCAAATTGGACCTTTTATTTGCAATAGTAGAGAAGCAGGAGAAGAGGCTGATAAGATACTGAGGGACATGAAATTTAATCACATCTTCACATGGTCCTATGACCCACTGGGTATTTTTTCGAAGAAAAGGGTGGAGAACAAATCAACCCCTTATATCCACACCAACAGGCCTGAGATAGAGTATTTTCTGAATCAAGCAGAGTGGGCAACAAATACACTACAGGAGGTTGAAGAACAGGTGATCTCCACCTCAAGCATTCAAACCCCTACTCCATAAGAAAAATATACTACATAATTCAAAGAAGAAAAGGGAAAATAACTAGAAAAAGAGACAACAGGGAAGAGGCCAAGAGATTATCAGTTTGATATGGAGACTGATACATCTAGCAGAGAATTTAAAATGAAGTATAGAAAGAGAGCTAGTGTCCATGTGGACATTGATCAAATCAGTGAAAAAGAGCAACAAACAGTCATCACAATTAGAGATTCTCCTAGTTCTTCTGCAACAGGTGGCCAGACCATATTCTCTACATCTTCAACCACCATTCCATTCCAACAACAAAACTTACAAACTTCTGCATCTACTGCTACTACAGGGGGAAAGGAGGAGAAAATCTATGATAAATTCATGGAAACCAAAAGAAAGGATGATATCCTAAAAACCAGCACCTACAACCAGTTTTGGAAGTAGAAAATTAGTTCACAGAGCAGGCTTTTATCAGCCCTTGACTTAGAGAAAGGAAATATGAGAATGGTTTTTCTTGAAGCACAGATCTCTCATCCTAAAACACCTACATAATTTAAGAAAATCTCTTTTGAATTTGACGTGAACGACATCCATCCAATAGACCAGATGGAGATGTGTAAACAGACTCGAGAGATGATTTCCTCCACATTGACAGGCACTGCCATGAGATTGTCTAAACTACAGGTACCATTGGCCAATTTTCAATCTTAGCTAAAAATGGAGAATATTTCTTCTCTAGCCAAATATACTAGAATCAAATCCCTGGAGGTCTTAGTAGTAAATATTGGGTATGACTGAACCAATGTAGAGGTTGTGGAAGAGGTATTGAAAAAGAAGAATGTTGATATAGAAGCACTCAAGAAAATACTCAAAATATAAGCAACTGAAGACCCTTTGACAAAGGACATTGACAAAAATGAAGCATAGAAAGCTGAAATGATGAAGTTAATCATGAAGCATTCTGCACAGCTAAAGGAGATGGAGACAAATATGGAAAAAATGGTAAAATAAAAGGAGAAAGTAGCAAAAATGGCCATTTTTCCTTTGGATTTTGTTCCTATTATATCCATCCCTACAGCTACACCAACCACTACAGCCACATCAGGTGGTGTAGAGCATCTAGCCAAAGCCATGGATAACATGACCATACAAACAACAAAGATCAAAAATCTTGAAGCATAAATCAACACCCTGAAAGATTTGAAGAAAAGATCAGACATTCCCCATGAAATTAAGATACAGAGAGCTTAGAAATAGATTGAGAAATTAATCAAAGCATAGAGTGAAGCTTCTATTGGATAGACTATTGTCCAGGCCAAAGAAATTATTTCGACAAGTATTGTTGACTCCATGAATGAGATATGGCCATCTATTCATATAATATTTGAAAAGGGAGATCTCATTGGACTAGTGAATGATGCCATAGAAAAAGAAAACAGATAACTGATGAGGATTCCTAAGACAACAAACAATACTATCAAATTATTTAATTCCAAGAGTAGTTTTGAATTGGAAGCACTAGGAGTGGAGGACAAAATAGCAACCATCCTAGAAGTCAAAAAGGTACTCAACAAAAAGAGTTTGGTCACACAGTTAGAAGAAAAAGTCTCATCAGTTAAAAATTGGTGTCAGCAGGTCCTTTAATAGAATCAAACCACTGACCAAAAGAGGATTGCCATCTCTTTTTGTGATAAATGATAAACTCATGCATAGGTCGGATTATGTTAAGAAGTTAAAGGAGATTTCCAAATTCACAACTAAGTTTGTTGGAATAAAAGTATCAATGATTGAAAGAGCCTTCCTAGAGGCTATGGACAATGATTTATACATGCAGCATGGAATCAAGAATATTTTTCAATTAAGGCCAACTTTTATGAAGTACACAGGGACCGATGAGATTTACAGGAAGTTAATTAGGATCAAGATCCAAAGTGCACAACAGCGAGAGAAATTATGTGATTACCAAGAAGGGTGACAACTCAGCGCATCAACAGGACAACCAACTCAACAAATCAGTTTATTCTGCAAATCAACGCATCAGCACAACATATGAGCATCATATTATCTAAATTTGTCAACATAGCAACAAGTCAAAATGCACAGTAATGACCTTCTGGAGAATAGGGCCACATGTAATAATTCATTCTATCATGTCCACTTTGTGGTTACATTTGTCAATTTTTAGTAATTATTGTAATAAATAGCATATTTCCCATGTAGATATGGCAATCACTGGGAATTAGTTAAATATTGCATTTCTATTCAGTATTAGGGGTTGGACCCTAGATTATAAGCTTTCTATTGGAGCATTGTAATTTTTGGAGGTGGAGAATCAATAATAAAATACCATTTTGCAAGATTATTGAGCTATTTTTATCTAGTGATGTCTTTTCTTTACTGTGTTTAATGTTTTCCACTGTTATTTCTTTTAGTGTATCATTTAATTCTAATTTTAAAACAAAAATCTGAAGAATGAGACTTGCTAATAGAGCACCTTAATTCTGGTTGTGTTTACAATATAATTTTTTCTCTTCTAAAGTCCAGTTAAAGAATTCTTAATTGATTTTTGACCACTACTAAATTCACTCTTTCCTTCATCTCATAATTCATAATGTTTTTAATATCGACTAACTATAGCTAGCTTACCAGGAAATTGCTCTGGAAAAATTGATGCAACAACCCAGCCTGTTATGACTCCATCGCCCAATTGAAATAGTTTAAACAGACCCCTTCACCCAACCACGCATTAAGGGAATTTTGAGGTCTAAAATGGGCCTCCTAACGAAATTATAACATAATAGTGCAAATAATAAAATAATATTAGATTACATCATCAAATTTTAGAGGGAAAAAAGAAAAAAACGATTTTTTTCAACTCGTATTTTCAACTTATCTCCCTATTGTTTTACTCAAATTTCGTGTAGAAACACTTTTTGGATGCAGAATTTTATTTCTCATCCAAGGAGTACCCATGTTCAATAATTTCGATGGATCTTAGTACATGAAAATTGAGAAATACATGAAAAACGTGTTTGCAATCATGTTTTTTCATGTATTTCTTATTTTTGATGTAGAAGGGTTCATCAAAAGTATGCAACATGGGTACTCCTTCGATGAGGAATTAAATTTTGCATCCAACGAGTACTCCCGCTCGAAATTTGAGTAAAACATTAGTGAGATAAGTTCAAAATCCGAGTTGAAAAAGTAGTTATATTATTTTATTATTTTTTAATATTTTTACTTTTTTACTCCCAAAATGGTGAATCACCCCCCATGGTTGACATCATCATCTTGAATCCTATTGGTTCTTATAAAGTTCATTTTTGTTTTACATTTTTCTTAGGAGGCCCATTTTAGACCTCAAAATTCCCCAAATGACTATCAATCAAAAACAATCTTCACAATTCGTTTAACTAGCCTAATATTAGAAATCATTAAAAACAAAGATAAATATTAAAGAGAGACCCCTCTCTGTGTCTAGGAGGGCTAGATCCTAGGCTCCAAAGTGGTTTTTATGTTGTACTTTTATCATTATTCTAGCCAATATTAAACTTATAGAACGATAACATAGTGGCGACCATACTGGGGAAATAAACTAAAAAAATTGTTTTTCATTCGAATTCAGAAACCCCAGTTAAAGGCATTGTATGATAGAAGTATTTTACAAGATTGTTTTCTTTCAGTTTTTGAAAATAATCAATTTTTTTGTGCTTATGATATGAATTCTGGCTCCTAAAAGGATCTCTACTAGATCCCATCCCGATCAAAATCCTCCTCCTATAGTGGACAATCCTAAGAATATTTTAAGAAAAACTCCTAGAACTAAAATGAAAACAAGTAGAAGAGTTCTCCATACATCAAATTCCCTCCCTAAAAGCTTTGTCACTTTACAAGACATTCAATTTGATTTCAATTTTGAACAAGGTTTATTCAGGACTAAATTTGAGAATTGGACCAATATTTGATCCATCTATATTGCAAAAAAGTCCAGTGAGAGAAGCTTACTCACAAATTCAATCTGATATTCAACTTCTCTAGGATTTTGACACTCTCCAAGATTTGGTAACAAATTTGAATTCAACTGTTGATGATGCTTACCTCCAAAAATATGTAGAATTAACTACATTAACTATAACATCTTCTTCTATTACCTCTCATACTGCCCATTTTAAATCAGCGAGTCTTACTGATTCCACAATCCCCACCACTACTTATTTTCATCCCCATACTCAAAACTTGACACAAACATCCTCTCCCACTATCCATCCTACTTCATCCACTGTTCACCTTCCTCCACCACCTCCACCAATCATGGCAACCAGATATGCCCCATTGGTGTTTCCAGCACCTTTGCCTCCTATGCCATAGGATTACCAATCAAAGCTTACATTATAGGATGGAACTGGTCCTGTAGCTTCCCAACAACATGTTGAAAAAATGAATGATTGTTTTGACCTTCAAGAGGTAGACGAAGAAAGTGTCAAGTTAAGGATGTTTTCTCAAAATCTTAGTAGAGAAGATAGGAAATGGTCCAAAGCTTTACCTGCAAATAGTATCAATGACATTCCTAAACAGGTGGGAATTAAAAAATTACCCACTTCAAATTTTATCTTAGTATGAAAACATTAGAAGAGCCCCAGTTGAAAGTGTTCAGGACTACTGCATCATATTCAACAATTTATATAATGCAATACATGCTCATATAAAACCACCACAAGGTTTAGCATTGGTGAATTTCCCAAATGGTTTTGAACTTGAAATTTCCTATCAGCAAAGGGAAAGAAACTCATCCACATTAGAGAAAATGCAGAGGGATGCAATGAGTGTAGAAGCTAACTTGCTAGCAAAAAGAGCTAGAATGAGAGCTAAAAGAAGATTCATTGTAATAGAATAACCTTCAACTTCTACATATGGTGCTAAAATAGACTCATTGGTTAGAACTATGGAGAGAATGATGCAAAGAATCAATTTAAATGGGAGAAATATTCCTAGGGAAAATCAACCACTTCCTCAAAACATAAACCAAAGTCCTAGGAGAAATATTCCTCAAATAAGACAAAGAGAGCAAAGAGGTCCTGATTAGAAGATTAGGCCTCCATTCCAAGAGAATTATGCTGATGAGGATGAAGGAGTAGTTGAGGAAGTAGAAGAAAATCAGATAAATTTGATGGTAATTAATGAATATGACTCTTTTTTTCTCACCCAAGAAGAACAAGAATTATTTTCATTGACTCAAACAAAGTTAAAATCTAAGGAATCTGATGATTATAAACAAGGATTTGAGAATTCTATCATGGAGGTTCATAGGAAATATAACCTTATTAGAAAGAAAAAATTTGACAATTCTAGTAAAAATCATTTAGAAAATACTGCCAAAAAAGTTTTTGAAACTGATCTGAACAAAACAGTAGAAAAATCAAAGAGAACAATGAATAATTCAAAAAAGAAGAATACAAAAAACAATTCTAAGAGAATAGTTGATATCCCTACGAAAATTTCTAAAAAAAATATTCCTAGCACAAGTAAACAAATTGAATTAACCCAAAAAATAATGGCTGAAAGAACTGACTTTTCAAATCTGATCAAAGTTCAAACACCATTCGCATTGAGAATGAAATTTATAAATTGAAAATATATATTCCTCTCATTGAATTGATAAACAAGAACGTGTATAGGTCTTAGGTCCTAAAGGTACTAAACATAGTGGATGTTGATCACTTTATGCTCCCATGAAGATTTCCAGCCAACAAACACCACTGGAACATTCTAAATCTCCTTTCGTGGCATAATCATTCATGTTCCCACCTATCGTTCCTCCCTCATTATTCCAAAAAATGCACTAAGGCTGCTGAAAATCCACATTTGAAAAATATATTTTGAGCCCAGCCCCTTTCGACTATAGCTCCTTTGCCCCATTCTTCATATGACTGCAGACCGAGACCTAATGCCGAATCCAAAGGCGCTTATCATCTATGGCCGTCGGGTGCATTCGCCATCATCCGATCCGATCATAAATCAACGGTTCATAGTATTCCCGCCATGGTGGACCCCTCGCCCACTCTCATTGTAAAAACCGGCATGTTTATTCCGCACCACCTTTGCTGGGCAGGTGGTATTCCTCCATAGGCCAGTGATTCCATATGCTGATCACCACGTGTCCCTCTGTACTGTTCCAATACCGCCCCCATTTCGCGCATTAACTCCTAGGCAAAGACGTGCAACGGAATTCATTTAAACCATGTGATCATAAGCATTCGATCCAACGACTCTTGTTCTCCAAAGTCGTGCGGCTTTTAATTCCCATCCATGTCGCCCCTGGCCCACCTCTTCATCACTCCCATATGCCTCCTTCACCGTAGATCACCTTCGAAATTGGATGGCCAAGATCTGCTTGACCCTCGCAGTTGACCAAACCCCGTAGACCATACTCCATGTCGTCATGCTACATGTCCTTATTGCATTATCTAGTGTACACCTATATGATTCGTCTGGAGGGTTATGTTCATGTTTGAAATTAAATATAATTAGCTAATCCTCACCAAATACATTCATCACCATTTTCATAATTACGTTGCGTTCTTCGTCGCCACCCTGTAATCCTTCCGCCACCCTACATGTTTTTACCATTCGGCCATGTCTTCACCGCCATCATCGTCGGCACCTTCACGTCCCTCGCACCTATGTCTGGTCTTCTCTAACGTATTCGTGGTTTTTGCAGGTTGTAGCAACGAGAAATTGCCCTTAATCTCTACCCCCATCACAGAAGTCGAAGATGAATCCAAAAATCGGCTTGCAGGGGAAGAATTTATGAAGGAAAGCCTTGGATAGCTATCGTGACATGACTATCATTAAAGCAGCAAGGTTCAAAATCTACCAAACCCTTCAGCGTAGTTCAAAAGGAATATTTTTACAGAAGAGGACATTAAATGTTGCGGCAAACTGTATCACTGGCAAATCAAAGAAAATGAAGCTGGGCATTGTAGATATTAGACTCAAATTCAAAATCAAAAGACAGAGAGTACAATGTACAGGAGAAGCATGCCCTCTCAGTCCAATTTCAGCGAGATTTCCTCTCAGAAAAGGACAAAATATTTAAATAATTTCGTCTTTATGCCCGGCCCCGGAGAAGATTTTTACCCATAGCATTTACTTCATGAAGCTGGCTGCAAGTACATGTAGCATTTCATAGCCGTCAAGTAGTATAAGCGCGAATGTTTCCGCCATTTTGTTCAAATTAAGAAAATTAAATGATTTCACCTACTTCTTCTATTAGTTTCTCTTCTCCTTCCTCTATAAAAAGGGGAAAGAAAGACATTGTAAGGGTTCCAGACTTTTATCAGAAAATTGTGTTGTGAAAGGCATTTTTGTATACATTTTGTAAAGCTTTTGTATGAAGGCTCAGAGCCCATAGGGTCTTAGTGAGGAGGAGTTCTATCTGTAATGAGGATTCTGGTCTTTGGTATTTCACAGTATGTAACTTTCTCTTATGTTTTTAATACAACATTTCATTTCATCCACTTTCTTGTATCATGTTTTGGAATGCGAGTGGCTCACTGGTTTAGTAAGGATTCATCCTAGTTGATGCCCATACTTAAATCAGTCAAGCGCTTTAAATATGGCTCATGAATGATATACTGTTTCACTTTCATTTCATCCATATTTCTGCTATATTAGTTTCTTTGGGAGGGTGCTTTTAAAACGCCATTGTCATGTATGGATTCTTAGACTGATAAGCCCATATATGGTTCTATTGTGTATCTAGGTATCAGCCCAATGTTGACTAGTATTTTCTTAACTTTTCTTTCACCGCATTCACTTTCTGATATTTGATTTCTGTGACATATTACTTGAACCGGCCCTCTTTGCAGTAAATTGTCTCTTAACTGTCTGATGCTTTAATATTGGAGCTTTGCATTGTGCCTCTGCAACATGACTTTCCCCGTGACAGTTTCTGTGATTTCTGGTTCCATTTAAATCAATTTCCTTGTTTTACAAGAGATAGCAGGAGAGTTTTGGATTGACACCCCAGCTTTATTATATGCTCCTTGCTATGCTAAGATGTCCTAGGCACTGGTCTATGGCAACTCTAGACTGTCTCTAGGGGAGACAAAAATTGTCAACAACATCTTTCTGGCGCCATTGCCGGGGATGAATTCAAGAATATCAGTTTCCCTAGGCCTCGACAAACCATATTCACTCTCTAATCAGGTGAGCACAGAGAGTTGAAGAGTTGTATATCTCTCACCTTGGTGACTCCACACTGTTGTTTATTTGATAAATCTATTTGTAGTCCTGGCTCTCCGTAAGCCACATCTGAGGTCAGATACATCACAGTCAAAGATACCTTCAGTGTCTGACCTAGAGAAGATTATACATAGAAGAAGTTGGAAAGAAAATAAATAAGCCCGTGCTGAAATCCCCAAGTTTTTCGAAGAAAATTTTCTATCTTCTTCTTCTCAAGAAGTTCCAATAGAGAATCCTGACTCCACTGAAGAAAATCCTGAATATTACTCAGATAGCCCACCCAGGGGAAGGGCTAGAACCAAAGAGAACTTTTTTCCAACCCCTGAGGCTGAAGAAGTTAAAGAAGTTACAGAGGTAGCCCCTGTTAATCGTGAATTGTTTCCATCCACACCTCAGGCTATTGTACAGTATATTCCCATTGTTATTCATACTCCACTCCCACCTCCTCCTCTTCCTCCATTTGTACATCAGATTGTTGCACAACCCCCACTTCCTCCAATGGCAAATGTTCCTGCCTTCTTGCTGAATAAATATGCTCCCCTAGCATTACCTCAAGTGCTCAATGATATGCCCCAGGATTATTTAAAGGTATTGCCCAGATTCACTGGAGAAAATGAAATTGATGCCCAAAAACACCTTGAGACCTTCTGCGCTTTCGTAGAAAACTTTAATGTTGAACATTTAGATGTAGTCTTAAGACTGTTTGTGCAATCTCTGGACGACGAAGCCAAAAAATGATTCAAGACATTGGGAAACCGTTCCATAACCACTTGGGATGATATGGAAAATACTTTTCTCAGAAAATGGGGAGAAAAGAAAGATCATGGACAGTGTCTTACTAAGTTCAATACACTCAAGAAGAAATATAATGAAGGGGTGTCATAATTTATCAAGAGGTTTAATAAGTTATATCTAAACCTCCCTGCAGACATGAAGCCTCATCAGAATGCTGCCAAAGTAGTTTTCATAGCAGCCTTTGACTCAGATTTTGGTTTCTCTCTCAAGGAAATAAATCCTGCCACCCTAGATGATGCTCAGTCAGATGCTCTTGAATTAGAAGCAAATTTTGCTTCCACTGGAGGGAAATCTGAACAGGATACCAGAAGAAGAGGTAAAGAGGAAATATCTACTTCTAATCAGGATAAGGATTCAGATAAAATTGAAGAAATGAGCAAAATGATAAAGAATCTTTCTAATAAACTTGTCAAGCTTGAATTGGAGACCAAGAGCTTAGCTTCCAAGAATTTTGAGAACGCTCCAAACAGGGGTTACAATCCTCAGTATAGGAAGCCACCCCTGCAAATACTCCCAAGGGAAGCTAAGGAACAACAGGATCAGGTACCACACCCGTTGTACCTGGAAGGCCCAGTAGACGAATCCACTGAAAATGCTGCCTATGAACTGCAAGATGCAAATATTTCCTTTTCAAGCAATGATGAAATAGAATTCCCATTGCAAGAAGAGGAAGAAGAGATCAGAGACACAGAAGATGCATAAATTGATCACTATTGCAAGCAGTTTAATGATTTCATGCAAGCACATTTCAATAGGAGATATGATCTAGATCTTCCAGAAAAAGAACTCGGACTCAAGAACATGAAGAAGAGCCTCCCCAAAAGGAAGAACCTATTTAGAAGGAGTCAACAAAGCAAAAGGTCACAGACAAAGTTAAGAGTCCTCTAAAAGCTTCTTTGCATTCCAATGATCAAGCCCCTTCTTCTTCAAAAATAGTCACTCCTCCAAATGCTGAGCCTGTATCAAAAGAAGTTAAACCCTCAGTTGAAAATAAAGAGTCAAAAGAAGTTGTAATAGAAAAGTCTCCTCCTGCTTTTAATTTTCAAAAAGAACTTGAGAAATTCAAAATCCCAGTCCCTCTGACTGAACTATTTAAACAACCTACATATCAATCTCAAGTTACTTCTTTATTACTTCCTCCTGAAGCACCAATAATTCCAGACAGTCTTAATCTTCAAGAAGAAAGACCCATGGTAGTTTTTGGCCCACATGTCGAGGAGATAGATCCCTCTACTCCTCCTTTCTATGTGTCTCTAGTTATTCATGACCTGCTATTACACAATTGTATGTTAGATTCTGGAGCTTCCCATAATCTTATGCCTTTGTCAGTCATGGAGCAACTAGGTCTACAAATCACACATCCATATAAAGATCTATATTCATTTGATTCCAAAAGAGTTAAATTATTGGGGATGATTAAAGATTTAGTGGTCAATCTAGCCCAAATTCCAGCAAAAAGTGTAGTAATGGACATTGTGGTGGCTGACATTCCAGCTCATTTTTGCATGTTGTTTTCAAGGTCCTGGGGAACAAAAATTGGTGGGTCACTCAAACTAGACTTAACATATGCCACTATCCCATTTTTTGGTGGCCGGGAGAGTAGGTTATACAGAGAAACCAGATTTGTCAAGATGGTTACAAAAGCTGACAACTCAGAGAATTCACCAGTCTATAGTAAGGAGGGAGATTTTTCATGTTTTATGCTTGAAGAAGATCAAAACTTTTCTCAGGAACCATCATTCTGTCAAATTAAGACTGAGCAGCCTTTAGAAGATCATGAAGTAGGAGTATGGACTCTACATTTTGATGGAGAAAATTCAAGAGAAGGAAATGGGGCTGGAGTATTATTAATCTCCCCTACATGAAAATGGGTGCCATTTTCTTTTAAATTGGAATATTAGGCTACTAATAATGTGGCTAAATATGAAGCACTACTATTGGGACTGCAGACAGCCAAGAGCATGGGTATATAGATTTTAAGAGTTCTAGGAGATTCTGAGCTGGTGGTCAGACAGATCAGAAATCAATGTCAAACCAAGCATCCTCAGTTGAGAGCATATAGAAATGAAGTATGGGACATGGTGGAGAATTTCTTCTCAGCATTTAACATCCAGTTCATGCTCCGGGAGCATAATAGAATGGCATATTCACTTGCTGTAGCTGCCAGTACATTTCGTCCACCTCAGAACCCCCTCTTGAGGTATGAAATCGAGGTACGTTATAGACCATCAATCCCAGATAATATTAAGCACTGGCAAGTATTTGAAGATGATGAAAAAATGAAGAAATTCCTGGAGACAGTGGGAGAATTCTCCAATATGGAGATTGATGATTGTGAAGAAGATGAGGCTGAAGATTTTTCAGAAAATAAGTGGGAAGAGAAAATGGCAGGAAGTAAAGTGTTACAACTGAAAGGAAACGTTATACCTAGAGGGATGGTACCTCTAGAAAGATTATTTGACAAAAATGATGTTCCATTGCAGCATAATAAAGTATTAGAAGAAAATCAAATAGAAGATCTGAATCTGGGTACCAATGTTGAGCCTAAAATTGTAAAGCTATCTAAGAAGGTCCCAGAGGAATATAAAGAAAAATACCTAAAATTATTTCAATCATACAAAGATGTATTTGCATGGTCCTATCAGGACCTTAAAACTTTTGATGTTAGTATAATGCAGCACAAAATTCCTTTGAGGGAATATGCAAGACCTTATAAGCAGAAGCTCAGACAGATAAATCTCTGCTGCTTCCCTCCATTGAAAAAGAAATCAAGAAGCTGCTAAAGGCCAAAATAATTGTGCCATTAAGGTACTCAGAATGGGTTGTAAACTTGGTCCCTGTCAGAAAGAAAAATGGGGAAATAAGGCTATGTGTGGATTTTAGGAATTTAAATAGAGCATCCTTAAAAGATAATTATCCACTGCCCAAGATGGACCACATCCTGTAGAAAGTGGTGGGAGCCTCTAGAATGTCAATGATGGTTGGTTTTTCTGGTTATAATCAGGTAGCTGTGTTTCCAGAAGATCAAAAGAAGACTGCTTTCACCACACCGTGGGGAACATTCATGTATGCCAGGATGCCTTTTGGGTTAATTAATGTAGGAGCCACCTTCCAAAGGGCTATGGACATTGCTTTTGTGGGGGAGCAAGATAAATTTCTAGTGGTGTACCTTGATGATATTACAGTGTTCTCAAAGAATGATGCTGAACACATTGAGCATTTACAAAGAACTTTTGAAAAATGCAGAAGGTATGGTCTTTCTCTTAATCCATAAAAGTCTTTATTTGCATTAGAGGAAGGCAAGATTTTAGGGCACATTGTGACTAAGGATGGGGTAAAGATAGATCCCAAAAGAGTGGAGGTTATAAATAGTATTCCTCTCCCTAGGAATAAGAAAGAAGTGCAAGTATTTTTGGGACGTATCAATTTTCTGAGAAGATTTATCCCTAACTATGCTGAGATAGTTAGGCATATAACTGATATGCTGAAAAAGAAAAATGATGTAAAATGGTCTCTGGAATCTAGGGAGGCATTCACCAGGATAAAACAGGCATTTGCTGAAGCTCCTGTGCTGGCTGGACCTGATTATACTAGACCATTTATGATCTTTTCTTTTGCATCACCTCATACAGTAGCTGGAGTGTTATTACAAAAAAATGAAGATGGATATGAGCATCCTATTACATTTTTCAGTCAGGTGCTTCATGATGCTGAAGTGAAATACAATATATTAGAAAAGTAGGCATATGCCCTAGTAAAGTCCCTCAAATCCTTTAGAATGTATATTTTGCAGTCTCACATTACTGCATATGTCCCTACAACGGCTGTCAAGGACATTCTTATTCAAGGAGACAGTGAAGGGAAAAGAGGGAGATGGATTGCAAAAGTACAGGAGTATGATCTGGATATTCTCCCTACTAAGCTCATAAAAGGACAGGGGCTAGCAAGGATCTCATCAGAATCAAATTACCAGGCTCTGGGCATAAATTTTTCTATGCTAGAAAATGGAGAGTCTGAGAAAGAGAAAGAGCAGCAAGGGCTGGGGATGGCTACTCAGAAAGTACACATGAAATTTCTCACCAGTCCTTGGTATAAAAAAATAGTTGAATATCTTTTGACACTCAGCTGTCCTCCCAGCTGTGATAAATCAAAATACAGGGCTTTGAGGCTAAAATCACAAAATTACATAGTTGCTAATGGCCAATTATATTGGAGAGATCCTTCAGGCATTCTACTCCTGTGCCTCACAGAGGATGAAGTGGAAAGTATAATGATGGAATTTCATGAAGGAATCTGTGGAGGACATTATAGTTGGAGGGCCACAGCTCATAAAATACTGAAGGCTGGTTTCTACTGGCCAAAATTATTTGGAGATGTTTTTACCTGGGTCAGAGCATGTGATAAGTGTCAGAAATTTGCTGAGAGACAAAAGTTGGCAGCTCTGCCCCTAATTCTAGTTCATGTGAATGAGCCCTTTCAACAATGGGGAATAGATTTTATTGGAGAAATACATCCCCCATAAAGTGGACAACATAAATGGATATTAACAGCCACAGATTATTTTACAAAATGGGTGGAAGCCATACCTGCAAGGAATGCTACTGACACTCTCATCATAAAATTCATGGAAGAGAACATCAGGTTTGGTTGTCCTGCTAAAATAGTGACTGATAATGCACAGGCCTTGAAATCTACAAAATTTGTGAATTTCTGTCAACAATACAATATTTCACTTAAGCACTCCACAGCTTACTATCCGCAGGGAAATGGTTTGGCAGAATCTTCTAACAAAACCCTAATGAGGGCCTTGAAAAAGACTATAAATGAAAATAAGAAGAATTGGGATTCCCAATTGAAATTCGCTCTATGGGCCAATAGAATTACTTGTAAGCGAGCAACTGGGAAATCTCCATATGAGTTGGTATATGGATGAGCAGCAATGTTTCCTGTGCAGCTGGCCTTACCAGTGGCACATTTCATGCAAGAGAGCCAGGAGGAACCTGATGACATGATCAGAAGGATAAACCAGCTAGTGGAATTAGAAGAAACATGGAATCAAGTGAGTCAAAGGCTAATTGAGTATCAGGATAAAATGAAAAACATTTTTGATCAGCATGCTAAAGACAGAAAGCTGCAGATTGGTGATCTGGTGCTCAGGTGGGATGTCCGGAGGGCTAAAAAAGGAAAGCATGGAAAATTCGACCCCCTCTGGTTTGTTCCCTTCAAAATTGTGGAACAGGGAGGCAATAAAATGTTCATATTGGAGAATTTACAGGGCGACGTGTCGGATGCCCCTGTAAACGGCCAATTTCTAAAGCCCTACTTCCAATTCTGATTCAGGCAGATTAAGCCTGATGTACCATATTTTATATAATTTTTGTTTTAGTTTTGGTTTGATCCAGGAGGACATGCTGATGAAATATGAAGTAAAGTGCAGAGGGGCTGAGGAACAGAGTTTAAATGAATGATAATCAGGCGGTCTGCAGGTTCTCGACACGTCCATGGAGGAACATGCTGTTCCCATATGCAGCCGATGTTGATCACTTTATGCTCCCGTGAATATTTCCAGCCAACAAACACCGTTGGAACATTCTAAATCTCCTTTCATGGCCTAATCATTCATGTTCCCACCTATCATTCCTCCCTCATTATTCCCAAAAATGCACTAAGGCAGCTGAAAATCTGCATTTGAAAAATATATTTAGAGCCCAGCCCCTTTCGACTATAGCTCCTTTGCCCCATTCTTCATATGATTGCAGACCGAGACCTAATGCCGAATCCAAAGGCACTTATCATCTATGGCCATCAGGTGCATTCTCCGTCGTCCGATCCGATCCGATCATAAATCAACAGTTCATAGTATTCCCGCCATGGTGGACCCCTCGCCCGCTCTCATTGTAAAAACCGGCCTGTTTATTCCGTACCACCTTTGCTGGGCAGGCAGTATTCCTCCATAGGCTAGCGATTCCATACGCTGATTGCCGCATGTCCCTCTGTACTGTTCCAATACCACCCCCATTTCGCGCATTAACTCCTGGGCAAAGACGTGCAGCGGAATTCATTTAAACCGTCTGATCATAAGCGTTCGATCCAACGGCTCTTGTTCTCCAAAGTCGTGCGGCTTTTAATTCCCGTTCACGTCACCCCTGGCCCACCTCTTCATCGCTCCCAGATTCCTCCTTCGCCGTAGATCACCTTCGAAATTGGACGACCAAGATCTGCTTGACCCTCGCAGTTGACCAAACCCCGTAGCCCATACTCCACGTCGTCATGCTACGTGTCCTTGTCACATCATCTAGTGTACACCTATATGCTTTGTCTGGAGGGTTATTTTCATGTTTGAAATTTAATATAATTAGCTAACCCTCACCAAATACATTCATCTTCATTTTCATAATTACGTTGCGTTCTTCGTCGCCACCATGTAATCCTTCCGCCACCCTGCATGTTTTTACCATTCGGCCATGTCTTCACCGCCATCATCGTCGGTACCTTCACGTCCCTCGCACCTATGTCTGGTCTTCTCTAACATATTCATGGGTTTTGCAGGTTGCAGCAACGAGAAATCGCCCTTAATATCTGCCTCCATCACAGAAGTCGAAGATGCATCCAAAAATCGTCTTGTAGGGGAATAATTTATGAAGGAAAGCCTTGGATAGCTGTCGTGGCATGACTATCATTAAAGCAGCAAGGTTCAAAATCTACCAAACCCTTCAGCGTAGTTCAAAAGGCAGATTTTTACAGAAGAGGAAATTAAATGTTGCGGCAAAGTGTATCATTGGTAAATCAAAGAAAATGAAGATGGGCATTGAAGATATTAGACTCAAATTCAAAATCAAAAGACAGAGAGTACAATGTACAGGAGAAGCATGCCCTCTAAGTCCAATTTTAGCAGGATTTTCTCTCAGAAAAGGACAGAATATTTAAATAATTTCGTCTTTATGCCCGGCCCCGGAGAAGATTTTTACCCATAGCATTTACTTCATGAAGTTGGCTGCAAGTACATGTAGCATTTCATAGCCGTCAAGTAGTATAGGCACGAATGTTTCAGCCATTTTTTTCAAATTAAGCAAATTAAATGATTTCACCTACTTCTTCTATTAGTTTCTCTTCTCCTTCCTCTATAAAAAGGGGAAATAAAGACATTGTAAGGGTTCCAGACTTTTATCAGAAAATTGTGCTGTGAAAGGCATTTTTGTATACATTTTGTAAAGCTTTTGTATGAAGGCTCAGAGCCCATAGGGTCTCAGTGAGGAGGAGTTCTATCTGTAATGAGGATTCTGGTCTTTGGTATTTCATAGTATGTAAATTTCTCTTATGTGTTTAATACAACATTTCATTTCATCCACTTTCTTGTATCATGTTTTGGAATGCGAGTGGCTCACTGGTTTAGTAAGGATTCATCCTAGTTGATGCCCATACTTAAATCAGTCAAGCGCTTTAAATATGGCTCATGAATGATATACTGTTTCAATTTCATTTCATCCATCTTTCTGCTGTATTAGTCGCTTTGGGAGGGTGTTTTTAAAACGCCATTGTCATGTATGGATTCTTAGACTGATAAGCCCATATATGGTTCTGTTGTGTATTTGGGTATCAGCCCAATGTTGACTAGTATTTTCTTAACTTTTCTTTCACCACATTCACTTTCTGATATTTTATTTCTGTGACATATTACATGAACCGGCCCTCTTTGCAGTAAATTGTCTCTTAACTGTCTGATGCTTTAATATTGGAGCTTTGCATTGTGCCTCTGCAACATGACTTTCCCCGTGACAGTTTTTGTGATTTCTGGTTCCATTTAAATCAATTTCCTTGTTTTACAAGAGATAGTAGGAGAGTTTTGGATTGACACCCCAGCTTTATTATATGCTCCTTGCTATGCTAATATGTCCTCGGCACTGGTCTATGGCAACTCTAGACTGTCTCTAGGGGAGACAACAATTGTCGACAACAGGGGAGATTATTGATATTGTTAATTTAAATGATGATCAGCTTGAACTCTTGTTTGGACCGGAAGTTGATGGTAAACCTCAAGAAGGAGGTGCCCCTCCCTTTTATCTTAGTCTTAATGTTCATGAAAAAATTCTCCATAATTCCATGTTGGATTCCAGTGCATCACATAATCTTATTCCAAAGGTCATTATGGAGAAGCTTGGCCTTGAAATCTCTAGACCCTACAAATATTTATACTCTTTTGATCCTATCAAAGTTAGATGTCTACATCTTATCGAAGATCTTTGTGTCACTCTAGCTTAGATACCAAAAAAGAGTCTAGTGATAGATACAATCATACCAGTAAATTCTTTTATGAAGCTCATGGGGAGAAAAACTACAAGGGACCCTTCAAATGGACATGACTTCTACTACAATACCGGTGTTTGGTCAACCAAGAAGACTATATAGGGAAACCTTAATGAATTACATGGTGAGTAGTTAAGAGAAACCACACAATTATCCTCTGTACTCTTTTCATACTCATCTTGAATTCTTCATTCTTTGTAATGATGGAGGTATTGATTCACAGGTTAGCCATGTAGAAAATTATATTAAAGAAAATGATGACAGTCAAATGCAAACAGGAAAACAAGATCCTGAGAACGAACCCCTGTGGAATATGAGTTTTTATGGCTCACGTTGCAAAGAAGGCTCAGGAGCATGTATTTGGGTGTATAATGCAAGGAGAAATCGTGCACAAGGTCACTCATACAAGCTAAATTTTTAGTGCACAAACAACATAACAGAATATGAAGCATTTCTCTTAGGATTACAATTGTTGAAAATATTAGAAGCTAAGAGGATTTCTGTCCATGGTGATTCTGAATTAGTCATAAAACAAATAAAGGGACAATATGCTGCAAAACATCTTAGGTTGAGACCATACAGAAAGGTTGTACTTGTTTTCTTAAGAACATTTGATGAATATGATTTAGCAGTTACCCCAGAAATCAAAATTCCTAACAAATTGTTTAGCCTTTTCAGCAAGTACATGTCAATTGCTACACCCAAACAAGAAATACACAATAGAGGTTAAACATCATCCATCTATGCCAAATAGCATGAGATATTGGCAAGTATTTGGTAGTGATAAACAAATTGAAAGTTTCTTACAATCTAAGGATGAATTTGAAGATAGAAATATAGACCTAAATTGTGAAGAAGACAGTCATTCTGATGTACAAATTAGTGTAGAAAAACAATCTGCTATTTCTGATGTAAATATTAAACCAAATAAAATTGTACATAAAATAGAAATACATAAAGACCCTGAAAAAGAGGAATTCGAAGTACTGCAACTTCAGGATAATACCCTGCCTAGAGTGTTGGTCCCTTTAGAAGAATTGTCTGACTTTAATGATGTGGCTAAGAAACCCAAAATGGAACCAACTGGTTCAAACATTGAAGAGTGTAACATAGGCACTAAAAAAAATACCAAAATGATAAAATTGTTGAAATATCATTAAAAAATGAAGATATATAGCTCTGTTTAAATAATTCATAGATGTATTTTCTTGGAGCTATGATGACTTAAAAGCCTATGATACCAACATCATACAACACAAAATTCCAATCAAGGAGGATCAAAAAAATTTTAAACAAGAATTGTGTAGAATAAATCCTATCTTAACGCCTTTGGTTGAATAATAAATCAAGAAAATGTATGAGTCCAAAATCATAGTTCTGCTCAGGTATTCTCAATGGGTATCTAATATTGTGCCTACAAGAAAGAAGACAGGTGAAATCAGACTGTGCATTGATTTTAGTAATCTGAACAAAGTATCTCTTAAAGGCAACTACCCTTTACCAAAAATGGACCACATATTGCGGAGGGTAGTAGGTTCCATTAGGATCTCTTTGTTAGATGGATTTTCAGGTTATAATCAAGTTTTAGTACATCCTGATGATCAAGAAAAAATAGATTTTACTACTCGATGGGGTACTTTCATGTATGTGAAAATGCCTTTTGGATTAATGAATTTTGGAGATACTTTTCAAAGTGCCATGGACATTTCTTTTGCAGATGAAATTGGCCATTTTATTGTGATCTACATTGATTATATTACTATATATTCAAAAACTGATGAAGAGCACTTGGCACATTTGAGAAGATTTTTTGAAAAAATGTAGAAAGTTTGGAATTTCCCTAAATCCCAAGAAAACATTATTTAGACTTGAAGAAGGAAATTTTTTGGATCACATTATTTCTCAAGATGGAATCAGAATTGATCCTAGCAGGATTGAAGGAATACTCAATATTAGTCATCCCAGGAATCTCAAAGAACTTCAATATTTCATTGGTAAAATCAAATTTTTAAGGAGGTTTATACCCAATCTTGTAGAACTTTTGATAAATATAACCAATATGGTTAAAAAATATTCAGAAATTAAATGGAACATTGAAGATAAACAATATTTTGATCTAGTCAAGCAAGCATTAACAAAAGCTCCAGTTATAATCATCCCATATTTTACCAAAGATTTCATAGTTTTCTCTTTTGCTTCTGAACATACTATTGTTGTTGTTTTATTACAGAAAAATAGTGAAGGAATAGCATTATTCAGAAATGCATTGAGAGATGCATAATTGAAATATAATATCATGGAAAAACAGGCTTTTTCTTTGGTCAAAGCATTAAAGGATTTAAAATTTAAAATTATACATTCACATATTATTGCTTATGTGCCCAATGCAGTAGTCAAAGTCTTCTTAACACAAAATGGTCCTGATGGAAAGAGAGGCAAATGGATTTTTGTTATTTTGGAAAATGATGTGGAAATCAAACCTACCAAATTGATTAAAGGGAAAGGATTAGCCAAATTGATGGCCGAATCACATTTTCATGCACTAGACATTAATGTGGTCCATTCAATGGATGATCAAGAGGAACTGGCAACTCCACTAATTGATGAAGAATTCCTAAATTCTCCCTAGTATGAAGATATCTTGTATGTTTTGTTTAATTTGAATGCTCCTCCTTATTTATCAAAAACTAAAGCAGGATTTATAAAACTGAAAGATGTCAAATTCTGCATTTTAGAATTTTTTTTGTATTGGAAAGATATTGCAGGTATTTTACTCAAATGTTTTCTAAAATATGATGCAGATAAAGTTATGCAGGAATTCCATGGAGGTGACTGTGGTATCCATATTTATTGGAAAACCACTGCTAACAAAATCATGAGGGCTAGTTTCTACTGGCCTACCCTTTTTCCCGACATCAAAAATATGGTCACTGCCTGTCACAAATGCCAAATTTTTGAAGGAAAGAGAAAAATGTTTCCCTTACCCTTGAAGCCTATTTCTTTTCAGAGCCCTTTCCAACAATGGGAATTGGATTTCATTGTAGAAATCCACCCCCCATCCTCTACCCAACATAAATGGATTATCACTGCCACAGACTACTTTACCAAATGGATAGAAGCCACTCCTTCTGTAAATGCCACTGATCCTGTCATCATAAAATTCCTTGAAACCAATATCCTTTCCAGATTTGGTTGTCTTAGAAAAATCATCATTGATAATGTTGTAGCTTTCAAGTCTAATAAAATGGTTAATTTTTGTCATAGGTATCATATAACTTTGGGGCATTCCATAGCCTATTACCCTCAGGGTAATGGATTGGTTGAATCTTCAAACAAAATTTTGGTGAATATCATCAAAAATCTCTTGGAAGATAACAAGAAATCATGGCACAAAATTTTGATCAATGCTCTTTGGGCTAATAGACTTACTGCCAAAAAATCAATTGGCATGTCTCCATACCAATTTGTTTATTGTAATATTCCCAATTAGTCATGAGCTAATTGAAATATTCATTTTTGTTTTATTACATTGTTTAAAGAATAAAAGATCAAAGGAGGTCCATAATACTCCTTAAGAATGAGTAAATCAATGCCAAATGTGAAAATGAAAAATCTTGGCTGTTAAATCAAGCACCCTTAGGTGTGAAAGGAGTTGGAACATTTTTATTGGGTCAACCTTAACCAAATCTACAACGTTGTCATGGAGGAGTAGCCATCAATGAGGGACAATGTAGTTTTAGATGGAGATACCTTGTGTGAAAGAAGTAATCTCATTGGAAGTGGTTTAGGGTTTTGCAAGATATTGTCTTTTAAAAGGAAGGGAATGTCATCATTAGAAGGTTGTTGATGTATACGATATTTTCTGAAAATATGGCCTGTTTAGACATATATCTTTCTCTTGATGTTTAGCTGAGATTGAATGTTGTTTAGCATTGAGTGTTCCTGATCGGGAATCCCACCTCTTCCCATTGAGTAGCTCTTGGGAGAGTTTGTATTGCATTTTCCACTATCTGGCTTAGGGCCAAGCTTCTTATTTCAACTACAGTGCAGATCCTGTTGAGGTTTTGGTTGTTTTTGCAAGCTGCAACAAGTGGAGACTAGATCTTTCAAATCTAGGCCATTTCAATGTTCCTTTTTCAGTTGAGGAGGTTTCCACTTCATTGGGAGTAAAATATTGAAGGCTTTGGAGCTTATTTTAAGATCTTGGCATCAGGCCAACCATATTTTGATCCCTACAGCATAGTTTACTTCCATATCTATGTTATTTTTGTAGGTGCAGTTGCAGGGTGGTTCAACACACCATTTGGAGAGATGATTTTCTAGTGTTGGGGATCTTGCCTTCACTTTGAAGATATATTGGAGGAGGCTATTATATTTCTCATATCAAAATAGCCACACTTTCCAAACCTATATTTTTCAGTAGATCTGTAGTCTTCGATCGCAGATCTACATCTTGTACTTGGTGTTTTGCTAAAAACCCCAAGGGGGTTCTATAAAGGATCTTATATAGTGCATGGATCTGATATAGATCTAACTTTGTATGAACATATAAGCCCTAGATATGATGTATGATCTACTTCTATTGCAGAGGCAATAAAATAATGTTGTAAGGGTTTTCCATCTTTTCTATATTGTTGTGGCACCTCATATTGAGGCATTTTATTCATTGGAGGCTCGTTTTTCTTGTTACGCATCTTATGGGCCACTTCTTAAACATATTTTTCTGATGTATTAACATATTAAAGGTCTCCATATTGGCCTCTTGCTATATAAATGATGATCTGCATTATTTTTCCATCATTCTGCATTATATTGCTACCTTTCCCATTTGGGAATATTATAGTGGTATCGGAGCATCATCTTGGCACAGCCTGTCCATTCTAAAAGAAAATATGTCATCTAAAGAAGGATAACCTCTTACTGACAGAGAAAATAGGTATCAAATAAGAATCCACATAATATTTTATTATACAAATGACAAAGAAGACAAGGTAAAACCCCTTTATCTGGAGGTGAAGATGAAGAGAAGGAGTTCCCTAAGATCCTTCTTAGAGCCATGCAAGACATTGATAGAGAGATCAAAGAGATGAGGATGGAAAGGTTCAAGGAATACTCTAAAGGATTTCATCATGGAGAAGGCTCTGGCATGTCTCATCACTGGAATGATCAACCAGTGCATCAACCACAAGTTTTGCCAATGCTCTATTATGCCTAAATTTTTTACTGTGGGAAATGAAGGCTTTCAGGAGCAAGAATCCATTGAAGACTATTTTATGGAGTACAAATCTCAAACTCGTAGGTTCAAATATCACTTGAGTTTTCAGTATTTTTCTCAAGTGAAGGACAATAGAAGACCAAGGCATCATCATACAGGTGGTGGATTCATTCAGAATCATGATCGACACCACACTATGGGTAGATTATTTTTACCCAATTTTGATGGGTCATCCAAGTGTACTGCCAAATATTGGGTAGAAAAACTTGACATCTACTTTCAGTTGAACAAGGTTCCAGAAATGGAATCCATTAAGATTGCAGCGCTGCACCTTGAGGGTGAAGCACATGACTGGTGGTTCCATGGCTTGTCTACATTGGGTCATGCCAATGTGACTACTTATTTAGAGTTCACTAGAAGGCTGGTGAAAATATTTGATAGAAGAGATCCAAAAGCACCATTCATGAGCTTTGCGAAGTTGAAACAATCAGGTAATGCAGAAACTTACATCTCTGAATTTTTAAGACTTTCTGTTATGGTTCCTGATTTTTTTTGCAGCAAGAAGGGTGTACATGTTCATTGATGGGTTGGATGAACCTCTTCATGGGTTGGTTAATTATACCAAGCCCACTACCCTACATTATGCCATTGAAAGGGCTAGAGACCTTCAAGATGCCTTGCCAAAAGCAAAGGAAACATTTCAGCATAAGCCCTCTTTTCCATCAAAGGGAAAAGAAGAAAAGCCTACTCCTTCTAAAGAGAGTCAAAATAAAAAACCTCTTGATGATGATGTCCAGAGAGATATAAGAAGAAGGAAGCTTTTCTTCACTTTCCAAGAATCATGGGAACTTGTACATATATGTGCACTTGGAAAAGAACATTACATAGAGGTCTTCTCAGATGATGAGGAGGAAGAAGAAGATGAACCAAGAAGAGGTCACAGCGTTGACACTGCAGGAGGAGAAATGACACCATTAGGACATGGGAATGGAGAATTTGCTCCTATTGGAGGGGCTTTTGCATCTTTGAGAGGAGTACCTAAGTACTTGACCTTAAGAGTTCAAGGTTCCATCTTGAATCAGACGGTTTCTATTTTGGTTGACAGTGGCTACCCACAATTTTATTGATGCCCAGCTAGTGCAAAGGAGGGAAATACCCAATGATGCTTTTGAGGGATTTTCTTTTTTTGTCCCAGGAGATAGAAAAATGAAATTCATGCATTATTTCCCATCCTTATCAGTCACCATGGGGACATACACATTAATTGATCACTTCTTTGTGGTTGACATACCTGACATCAATGTGATATTGGGTGTTCAATGGTTGATTACTTTGGGGAAAGTCACCATTGATTGGGAGGCTTTGCAAATGGAATGGGTGGATAAAAAGAGTGTTAAGACTCAAATGATCAAAGGCATGCATACATATCCCCCACATACAACTTCTACACAAAAATCAGAGATGGATTTTCACAGTGGAAGCAAGGGCCTTACAGTCCCACCTATTATGCTCATGAGATTGCTGCATGGGACACTATTATCTAGTGGAAAACCACCTGGGAGGTCACCTGATCCAGATCTTGTTGGAGATGTCTCACAAAATGATGCTCCAAGAATAGATCCAGGAGGGATCAGAGCATTGGAAGACAATGATATAGCGTTGGGAGTCTTGGGTAGGCTCAAGAAGGAGGGAGATCTTCTCCCAACATCATCCTTACCCATTCTCATTTTAGATGTTGCACTATGGGAGGAGAAGCATGGAAGAAAAAACCTTCCAACATGTACCTTTGGCATGAGAGATGTCAAGGAGGAGAGCAACCATATGACAGGTATTTTTGTTGATAGATCATCACCGTTGTCACTATGGGAGATTGATCCATATTGGAAATCCCAACTGTTGGTGGATTACTCCAAGGATCTTCACACATGCATGATACTTGATGACCAGCTACATGAAGAGGGCTATTCAGTCCAAGAGGGATTCATCCACTATCATGATAGGATATTATTATCTAGAGCCTCCAAGCTTAAGGAGAATTTTCTACAAAAGGCCTATGAAGAGTTTTGTTTCAGCCACACATATTCCATGAGATTCTACAACATCATCATGAGGAGTTATACTTGGAAGGGATTTGAAGGAGAATTACATCTACATTTTCAAAGATGCATGAACCATGTGGAGTTGGGACAGCAACATGACTCTATGGAAGAGATAATTCAACCATATTTTTCTTCTTGTGAGAAAGGAGATAGATCTATGCACCACTCCATTTGTTTAAGGAGGAAATTTGGTGAAGAATCTACTCATGTAAATAATGTTTCATTTGATTATTGTTTGCATTCTTTCACCATGTATATGTAGGCCATAACTCCAAGAAGGAGTATTGTACCTTATAAACTTCATGGCCAACTTTGGGCCACAAAAATTTCTGAACATGGCCACTCCCTTGGAGGACAAAGGGAGATTTTGTTTCATGATGGGTGCATTCCTAAGGCACCAAATATATCTCACTTTTATCCATAGTGAGATGAATTAGAAAACAAGTAAGTGGTGGGGAAACCACTTACCACATCATGATCTGATGTAGTCAGGAGATGCACTACGCTAGTTCCACATGTGGGACTATGACCCACCTCCATATGCACAAATTTATGTTTGTATCTATGTAGTTTTGATTCCATACATCAATGATGTGCTTCTAATTTTTATGGGAATGTATGGAGGGAGGATGGGATGTATGTATGTGCCCTATGGTATGGAGATTATCCATGTATCTTATGCTACATGTTTTAAGGATAACATTGGGCAAACCATGTTTGTTTCATTTGAACTATTGTCTCCTTATGGGATGGGTTATTTACATCTCATGAGAACTTTGAAGGAGAAATTCATGGAGGGATGGATTGGTTAACACTTAGCTTATGGAGGAAGCTTATCACATATTGGTGTCACCAATGTAGGAGGAGTTGCAGGGTGGTTTGGCACACCATTTGGAGAGTTGATTTTCTAGTGATGGGGATATTCCCTTCACTTTAAGGATATATTGAAGGAGGCTATTTCATTGATCATATTAGATCATCCACACTTTCCAGATTTGTATTTTCCAATAGATCTGCAGTATTAAATCTCAGATCTACAACTTGTACTTGGTGTTTTGCTAAAAACCCTTAAGGGGTTCTTTAGAGGAGCTTGTATAGTGCATGGATATGATATAGATCTAAATTTTAAGGTACATATCAGCTCTAGATCTGATGTATAATTTAATTTTGTTGTAGAGCCAATAAAATAACGCTGTAAGGGTTTTCCAACTTTTATACATGGTTGCAACACCTCTTATTGCATGATTTTTTTCCATTGGAGGCTTGTATTTCCTGTTGTGCATATTATGGCCCATTTCTTATGTATATTTAGTTGTTGTAATAACATATGAAAGGTATCAATATTGGCCTCTTGCTTCATAAATTATGATTTGTGTTATTGTTGCATCATTTTGCACTATATTCCTGCTTTTCCCATTTGGGAATATTACAATGGTATCAGAAATATTACATTACATATATGGTAATATATACCAATGGAGGAGGAGAAGAGTTGCAACACTCACCTTATCAGTTTCTTGGGGAAAAGCAACATTTGGGAAGGGAGGACTATAATATTCCCAATTAGTCATGAGCTAATTGGAATATTCATTTTTGTTTTATTACTTTGTTTAAAGAATAAAAGAGCAAAGGAGGTACATAATACTCCTTAATAATGAATAAATCAATGCCAAATGTGAAAGGGACAAATCTTGGCTGTTAAATCAAGCACCCTTAGGTGTGAAAGGGGCTAGAACATTTTGAATGGGTCAACCTCGACCAAATCTACAGCACTGTCATGGAGGAGTGGCCATCAATGAGGGAAAACGTAGTTTTAGATGGAGATACCTTGTGTGAAAGAAGTAATATCATTGGAAGCGTTTTAGGGTTTTGCAAGCTATTGTCTTATAAAATGAATCGAATGGAAGCATTAGAAGTTTGTTGATGTATATGATATTTTCTGAATATATGGTTTGTTTAGACATAGATCTTTCTCTTGCTGTTTAGCTGAGATTGAATGTTGTTTAGCATTGGGAATTCCTGATCGAGAATCCCACCTCTTCCCATTGAGTAGCTCTTGGGAGAGTTTGTATTGCATTTTCCACTATTTGGCTTAGGTACAAGCTTCTTATTTCAACTACAACACAAATATTGTTGAGGGTTTGGTTGTTTTTGCAAGCTGCAGCAAGTGGAGACTAGATCTTTCAGATCTAGGCCATTTCAATGCTCCTTTTCAGTGGAGGAGGTTTCCACTTCATTGGGAGGACAATATTGAAGGCTTTGGAGCTTATTTTTAGATCTTGGCATCAATCCAACCATATTTTGATCCCTACAGCGCAATTTCCTTCCAAATCTGTGTTATTTCTGTAGGTGCAGTTGCAGGGTGGTTCATCACACCATTTGGAGAGATGTTTTTCTAGTGTTGGGTATCTTCCCTTCACTTTGAAGATCTATTAAAGGAGGCTATTATATTGCTCATATAATAATAGGCACACTTTCCAGATATGTATTTTTCAGTAGATCAACAGCCTTAGATCTCAGATATACATCTTGTACTTGGTGTTTTGCTGAAAACCCTAAGAGGGTTCTATAGAGGAGCATGTATAGTGCATGGATCTGATATAAATGTAAATTTTTATGCACATAGCAGCTTCATATCTGATGTATAATCTACTTTTGTTGCATAGGCAATAAAATAATGATGTAAGGGTTTTCTAGCTTTTCTATATGGTTGCAACACCTCATATTGAGGCATTTTATTCATTGGAGTCTTGTTTTTCCTGTTATGAAGCTTATGGGCCACTTATTAAATAGATTTTGTTGTTGTAATAACATATGAAAGGTCTCCATATTGGCCTCTTGTTGTATAAATCATGATCTGCATTATTTTTCCATCATTCTGCATTATATTGCTACCTTTCCCATTTGGGAATATTACATTTATGGAATGGATGAAATTTTTCCTTCCTCTTTAGAAGTTCCAGTCATGAAGATTATTCAGGAAATTTAAGCTGAACCAAATGATATACAGATAAGGATCAATCAAACCATTCAGTTGTAGCAGTCCAGAGAGGAAGTCTATAACATAACTCAAGTGATTCAAGAGAATATCAAGAATATTTTTGATAAAATAACAAAGGCTGGTGATTTTAATTTAGGAGAAAATTTTCTGAAATGGGATTCCAGAAGGCAAGAAAAAGGAAAACATGGAAAATTTGAGAATATTTGGCAAGGGTCATACATCATTGATGCTTTTAGAGGAAACAATGCATATTTCTTTAAAGAGTTCGATGGAACAGAGATACCTGGAGGTCCTGTCAATGGCAGGATGCTAAAGCATTATTTCTCTTAAAAATTCAAGTTGGTCTTTCATCATTGTAAATACCACAATTTTACATTTTATTATTTGAATAATTCATTAACCAAGGTTGAAGCTCAGGGAGAAGGCCCTAAGACTGGTTTGATGAGTAGTCATGGAACATAAAAAAGAAATCAGATCAAGATTTTGTAGAAAGTGTGGCATTCAAGGATATTGGTCTTAGGTTCTTGACACTTCATTTGGAGAAGTGACATCCCCAGCTGGAGTCACTGTTAGTATCCTACAAATCATATGATCTCAACATGATTTAGTATTTCATGAGTTGCAATTTCATATTGAATATGATTTCCAAAAAAAATATGCAAAATAAAAGAAAAGAGGGTATATTGAAAAAATAAAAAAGAGAAAAAGAAAAAGAAAGAAAGCCCCCCAAAAAATAATAATATTGAAAGTGCTGCAAATCAAAATGCCACTAATAATTAGATTAGCTTGTTCAATCATACAGTTTAAGCATGATTGTACAATTTTAAATTTTTGTTGATAGGTTAGAAAATGAGGATTTTCCAAACTGTTTAACCTTGGCATATCAGTAGTTAGGTAGAAATAAAGTTGACACAATAGCTTAATATGAGTCAATGGAATAAATAAGGATAGATATTAGGTTAGATTTTTAAAGAAAAAATGAATTGGGCCTGCCACTCTAAGTGCACCCTGCAAAAGAAAAAAAAATGTTAGATTAGTGACTTGGGTAGGTAGGGATGAAGAGAAGAAAGAATGGAGGAAATATAAAATTTACTCCAAGGTTATCCTAAGGGTTTCATGTATTTCTTGGAATAAAAAGGAAAAATAAAAAAACAATGATAATTTAGCCTATATTTAGGGAATTAAAATTTATTTGAAGATATTGTGACATACTTTATGTCATAAGTTATATCCTAAGTCCTGAAACTATATGTTTTTCCCCCTCTCTTAATTAAACTCTCACTCAACCCCACCATCCACTTACATTACATCATCACTTAACCTCCATCACCACTCACCTCATCCCATTGCCCTCCTCCTCATCCAGCGACCCACAAATATTTTCGGCCCCCTAATCCTCTGAATGTTAACGTCAGGGGGGTTCCAAAATGAATGGTTTTCCAATCCACCCCACCTGCTATGTGTCAGGCACCCGTTATTTTTCACCCCCCACACATCATACCACTTACCAGTCACCCCCCCTGTGAAAAGTTGTTTTACTATGCCAAAACAACACCACTTACCACTGCACCTTTGAATGTTGCATAACCGTTGAGCCATTACCATTGCGCTAGGACTTAACCTTCTTGTCCCCTCCATCCAATCAGTTATGTTCCTGCCATAGTCCCGTTAGATAATTAATGGCTCAGTCTGTTACCCAACGGACCCGCACCATGTCAACGGTCGACCAATCACTCCATAAAACCAAAATTCCATGTCAACGGTCACCTATTGCAAGGTTTACCATTACATTCAAATTCTATTTGGAAAAAATGATAACAATCAAAGCTTTCAGAGGAAAAGAAAGTGCAGAGAAGATCCCAACTGTCTACAAAATCAATCAAAATCCCCTTGCTACCATTTCCCCTCCCCATTCTGAACTACAGAAAGTCCCTTCTTTATTCCCTTCTTCTTGAATCTCTTTCTGTACAATTGCACTTATGTTATTTTCAGAGGACAAAAATGCCTCCAAAGAAGGATCAGAAACCATTTAATCCTGTGGTTTACCCCCAGGTAGACCTGGATCATGTGGCTTTGGCTGGAAAAGACTATAAAATCCATGATATAGGGTCAGATTTCGATTTATTTGATGTCTACTGCTGGCGTGAGGATAAGCTAATATATTAATTTGATTATATAGGGCTATGGGAGACCAAATTTCCCTATTTTATATTCCCAAAGATCCACATCTTCCCTGAATTTGTTAGGAAATTCCTTTCATGTTATGACATTAACTAGAGAGCTGTAGTAGCCCCCACATGAGAAGTCCTCTTTACTGTCAGTGCCCAGTCAATCATGCAAATTATGCTGCCTCCTACTGTTGAAGAAACCATCCCATTTTCCTATGAGGCCCTAAGAGAATTGTATCAAAAAGTGGAATTTACCAACAGAGCCAAAACATCATATATGTGCATGGCTACTGATGCCCCACTACCCAAAAAGAATCTTCCATATCCCTCATCCACTTTCCTTGTTAGACCCAATATTTTCATTGTCCTTTCATATTTACTAGGGTATCATTCAGACTAGTGGGTAGATGAGGCCATGATAGGTTTCATGTCTATTCTTTCATCAGATTCTAAGCCTTCAATCATGTTCAATTCATTGATGATGCCATCCATGATCAATTTTTAAAGTTTCACACAGAGGAATTGTTCAAATACACTTCATTTTTGGTCTATATGTTTTTCTATTTTCAGGCCAACATATTCTAGTTTACAATTAAAAAGGTTAATTATGACTCTCAGCCTCAATAAGTCATCTTTTGGACAACCATGTTAATGAAGGAACAAAACGATTATACATACAAGAGATTTTTTGATTCATTTGTGCACCCAACAATGAGCATACTTAGTAGTAAAACAGAACCAAGAATTAATGAGGATATTAAGAACATTATGCAATTATCATATCAAGTGAAAACTGGAGATTGGTACTTGTACCAAAACTATAATGAGATCATAATTTATGTGTGCGAGTTGGCCCCCTACCAGCTGCCAAAGTTCCTTCCCATGACTATCTTTGCCTTGGAATACATAAGACATATGATCAATGCATATGAGGTGCACTTTGTATCTGCCAAGAAGAAATCTCAATTTAGGATCAAGTCCCAAATTGGTCCTTTTATTTGCAATAGTAGAGCAACAGGAGAAGAGGCTCACAAAATGCTGAGGGACATGAAATTTAACCACGGCTTCACATGGTCCTATGACCCACTGGGTATTATTTCCAAGAAAAGGGTGGCTAAAAAATAAAACCCGAATACCCACACCCACAGGCCTGAGATAGAGCATTTTATGAATCAAGAAGAGTAGGCAGCAAATAAAGTACAAGAGGCTGAAGAACAGGTGATATCCACCTCAAGCATTCAAACCCCTACTCCACAAGAAAATCAGACTACAAAAGGAAAAGAAGACAAGGGAAAAGAACTAGAAAAGGAAACAATAGGGAAGAGGCCAAGAGATGATCAGTATGATATGGAGACTGATACATCTAGTAGAGAATTTAAAATGAAGTATATAAAGAGAGGTAGAGTTCACGTGGACACTGACCAAAGCAGTGAAAAAGAGCAGCAGGAAGTCATCGCAATTAGATATTCTCCTAGTTCTTCTCTAGCAAATGCCCAAACCATACTCTCTACATCTTCAGCCACCATTCCATTCCAACAAAAGAAATTACAAACTCCTACATCTATTGCTACTACAGGGGGAAAGCAGGAGAACATCTATGATACATTCAGGGAAATCAAAAGAAAGAATGAGATCCTGAAAACCAGCACCTACAACCATTTTTGGAAGTAGACAAGAAATTCACAGAGCAGGATTTTATTATCCTTTAAATGAGAGAAAGAAAATATGAGAATGGCTTTCCTAGAAGCACAAATATTTGAGCCTAAAAATCCTGTAGATTTCAAGAAAACTTATTTTGAATTTGATGTGAAAGAAATCCATCCAATAGACTAGATGGAGATGCATAAACAGACTTGAGAGGTGATTTCCTCCACATTAAGAAGCACTTCCATGAGATTTTATAAACTGTGGGTATCGTTGTCCAACTTTCAATCTCAGCTAAAAATGGAGAAGATTTATTCTCTGGCAAAATATACTAGAATCAAATCCCTAGAGGAATTAGTAGTAAAGATTGTGTATGACCCAAACAATGTAGAGGTTGTGGAAGAGGTATTGAAAATGAATATTGCTGATATAGAATCCCTCAGGAAAAAACTCAAAATGTTAGCAAATGAGGACCCTTTGACAAAGGAGATTAAGGAGAATGAACCACAAAAATCTTGAATGATGAAGTTAATCATGGACCAATTTTCATAGCTAAAGCAGATGGAGACAGACATGGAAAAACTGGTGAAAGAAAAGGAGAAAGTAGCAGAAATGGCCATTTTTCCTTTGGAGGTTGTTCTTATTGCATCCATCCCTACAGCTACACCAACCACTATAGGAACATTGGGTGGTGTAGAATAGCTATCCAAATCCATTGATAACATGACCATACAAACTAGAGAGATAAAAAAGCTTGAAGCATAAATCAACACCCTAAAATATTTGAACAAAAGGGCATACAATGCCCATGAAATTGAGATACATAGAGATCAGAAACATATTAAGAAATTAATTAAAGAAGATATTGAAGCTTCTATTGGAAAAAATATTGGCCAAGCCAAAGAAATTATTTGGACAAGTATTGTTGACTCCATGAATGAGATATGGCCATATATTTAGATAATATTTGAACAAAGAGATCTGATTGGATTAGTGAATTATGCAATAGACAAAGAGTATTTTTTAATTGGAAGCATTAGGAGTGGAGGACGAAACAACAACCATCCTAGAAGTCA
Source organism: Pinus albicaulis (assembly GCA_034641835.2). Taxonomy (NCBI): domain Eukaryota; kingdom Viridiplantae; phylum Streptophyta; class Pinopsida; order Pinales; family Pinaceae; genus Pinus; species Pinus albicaulis. The sequence goes on along the minus strand of CM076581.1, from coordinate 357,058,003 downwards.
AGAAGTTACTCAACAAAAAGAGTTTGGACACAAAATTAGAAGAAAATTCTCATCAGTTACAAATTGGTGTCAGCAGATCCTTCAATAGAATCGAACCACTAACCAAAAGAGGATTTCCATCTCTTTTTGTGATAAATGATAAACTCATGCACAAGCTGAATTATGTAAAGAAGTTGACAAAGATTTCCAAAGACACAACTAAGTTTGCTGGAATAAAAGGATAAATGACTAGAAGAGCCTTCCTAGAGGCTATGGACAATGATTTATACATACAACATGAAATGAAACATATTTTTCAGTTAAGGCCAACTTTTATGAAGTACACAGAGAACGATGAGATTTACAGGAAGTTAATCAGGATCAAGATCCAAAATGCACAACCATGGGAGAAATTATGTGATTACCAAGAAGGGTGACATCTCTGCGCATCAGTAGGAAAACCAACTCATAAAATCAGTTGATTCTTCAAATCAATGCATCATCACAGTATATTAGCATCAGATTATCTAAATCTGCTAGCACAACAACAAGTCAAAACACACAATAACGACCTTCTGGAGATTAGGGCCACATGTCATAATTCAATCTATCGTGTCAACTTTGTGGTTACATCTGTCAATTTTCAGTAATTATTGTAATAAATATCATATTCCCTATGTTGATACATGAATCACTAGGAATTAGTTGAATACTGCATTTCTATTCAATATTAGGGGTTGGACCCCATATTGTAAGCTTTTCTATTGGAGCATTGTAATTTTGGGAGCTAGAGCATTAATAATAAAATACCATTTTGCAAGATTCTTGAGCTATTTTTATCTGTTTATGTATTTTCTTTACTGTGTTTAATGTTTTCCACTATTATTTCTTTAAGTGTATCATTTAATTCTAATTGTAAAATATAAATATGAAGAATGAGACTTGCTAATAGAGGACCTTAATTTTGGCTGTGTTTACAATATAAATGTTTCTCTTTTGAAGTCTTGTTAAAGAATTCTTAATTTCTTTTTTACCACTACTGAATTCACTCTTTCCTTCATCTCATAATTCATAATTTTTTTAATATCCACTAACTATAGTTAGCTTGCCTTGCAATTTCTCTGGAAAATTGATGCGACAACCCAACCTATTATGACTCCATCGCCCAATGGAAATAGTTTAAATAGAACCCTTCATCCAACCACAACTATCAAACAAAAACAATCTTCAGAATTATTTTAACGAGCCTAATATCATAAATCATTAAAAACAAAGATAAATATTAAAGATAGATCCCTCTTTGAGTCTAGGAGGGCTAGATCCTAGGCTCTAAAGTGGTTTTTATGTTGTTATTTTATGATTATTCTGACCAATCTTAAAATTATAGAACGATAACAGAGCCATTATTAGATAAATAACTTTTACAAAAAATTATCCTAAATATTTGTGGAAACAATGCTACACAAACATGTCTAATTCAACCTTTGTTAGATATGGTGAAGCCTGAAACTGTGGTATTAAGAGAGTATTCAGGTAAGGCTACATCTCATAGGCTCAATGGTTTTCAATGGAATGTAGTTTATACTCAGTTACAATTATCAAATGGATTCCCACCTCTTGTTTCTCCTTGAGTACTGGATATTTTGACAGACTTAGCAACAAATCATTTATCTACTATACATCTTCTAGTTTATATGGAACCATGTTCAACACTGGAATCATCATGTAGGGACACTGTTATGTTATTCAATATTATCGCTATTACATAGTTCAAAGAACTCCTAACTATATGTTTGTTTCAATAATTTTTGCTTCTGATCAAGGGAAACAACATCTATTCTCTCATTTGTCTAGCAGGTTTTTATCATGGTAGAGTCAAATTATATCGGAAGGGAAACTTTGTATAGACACTAAGAAACATAGAAGAGGGTATGCCTGCAATGTGTTTTTCTAGTCCCAATACTATACTATTGAATCCAATTCTTGAAACTCCTTTCAAGCCAATGGAATTTCTTGCATGTCCATGGAGCAATTCCTCAATTGAGGTCATGTAGCCTTTGTCACCAAATTCACAAGAAAAGAATTACTTAATGATATTGAAGCCATTCTCCATTACTGCACCTTCCTCCAACATCAACATGCTACAAATGAAAAGTGCATATCACCAATGTAAGTTGATTATTGTTGCAAAAATGGGTTGAATATATTCACGATGATTATTAGTAATATCTTGTACATGCACAAATCCATGGTATATAATAGGTAGTGCAAATCCATTTTTTAGCACAAGAGGCATCAAGTTCCTGAGCATGATAATATGAATGTTTTAGTATCCACGTGGTATCCACTACAAGTAATTATATAATAGAGATATCCATCTCTATTATAGGTGCTATGGATAATTGCAACTATCTTCATTCATAGTGTGCAATAAACCCCCTAAACATCCTTTAATGTAAAAGGTAAGGTGTTCTCTTATAAACATCTGGACCATACTTCAACTTGTTGTGTGTGAGATGTTGGAAGAAAATTTATTTCAGATACTATCCACTCTATTGATTCCTTAGATAGGTTTGTAATTATGTATTAACAAATTTGTAATTCTATCCTTGCTAGCAATAATATGTTTGAAATATATGGACCATACTTCACATTGTTGTGTGTTAGATGTTGGAAGAAACTTTGTTTCTGATACTATCCACTTTTTTGATTGCTTATATATGTTTATAATTATGTATTAACAAATTTATAGCACTGTCCTTGCTAGCAACAATAGGTTTGAACAAATTTTAGAATGATGCAACCTCCTGCTACTTTGATGTTTTGAAGGTAGGCTAAGAGCACTATATATAGTGGTGACCTCCTTAAATATAGAGTGCCCTTTGATCGCTGTTATGAAGATGAAACATTTCTATTGAATTTCCCATGGAATGTGATGTAGAGTATGTTCCCCTTCCTCTTAGCATTAATTAGGGTAATGGGGATCAATAGAAAAAATAACTCGAGATAAATAAATTTTATCTATACCTTATGTAGATTTTGAATTTAAGGTCTTATGTTTGGGTGTCCATGCATGAGAAACTTGCTCATGCTTCCACATGTTTTGAACTATATGCATATGATTTTATTCTTGAATTGATGAATATCTTATTATATTATTTTATTACTTAGTTCTAGTCTTATCCTCACAACTACATGCATGTGACTTCATATCCTTTATTTGGACATGTTGGAACACTCAGTCGTATATGTTCAATATTCTTATATGTTTTGAGAAAAGTTGATTTGTTGTACCATTTCAGTATCAGAGCATACTTGTCACTGGTATGGTACGATAGTAGCATTTTTTCACCACCATGAACTGTACATGTTTCCAAAATTTTGATTAATAATTTTATTTTAAGATATAGAGTTTTGGAGTCATTTATTATTTTACATCAATTCTATGAGTTGAGTATAACATTATACTAATAACTTCTCTGAAAATAGTTGCAAATACCTCCAATGCGATTATTTGCAATCTTTTCTGTCACTCAAAATATGGGTGAGCCTATCAATGTTCTTATATGCACTTTATATAGTTCCAACAATTGTTTTTTTATCAATTGAGTAAAGTGTCTTAGGTTTTTCTACAACTTGTAGTACATGCTCTTTGAGGCACCTCTTCATTCTCTCAAGGTCTACTATAAACCAAGAATAGGTCCTACTTTTTATATCAACCCTCCTTGCCTCTCGTTCCTCTCAACCTATAAATTCCTCAAGAAACGTGCCCATAGGGTTTCCATTGCAAAGAGCATACTTCCTCAACTTCTATGCCACTCTGTCCTATGTTCTATTGATTATGTGCCATTGTTTTCTCCCCTCCAACCACAACGTGTCCTATGTTGAAATCAAAACAAGGGTCCCAACACATATAATACATCTCATAATAAAAAATATTTTGACTCTATAACCTACTTGGGGAATAAAATCCAAGGTTAATTTCCCAAATGTTAGTTTTTTGATTAGAAATTTCTTATAGATGCAGATCTTACTTTTGTAACTTCCCATCCATAGGACTATGTGAAAAATTCCCAGTACTTTTGGCAATAAATTTCAAATACTTCCTCTCCTCAAGGACACTATTTAGGTCTCGGATTCTCAAAATTCCTATGTGTAACCAACATACCTTGTTGTGAATACCTACTTGAAGGAGAATGTGCAGACTCAACATTTGTCTTTCCCTCCTTTATTTGATTCTAGAGATGAAGTACTTCTTGGAGGATCTGCACAACAAAAAAGGTAGGTGAACTCTCACCAAAATTAGTTTGAAATGGGATAAAAGAGATTTATTAGAAATAATCTTGTCTAAATTGTGAAAACACCCCTCTACTAATCACTCCTATATATTAAAAATATTTATGTCCATCTACAATAATTAAATCTATTGGTTGTCCAGCTCTAAGCAATCTGCGGTCTAATATTAAATACCAAAAAGAGGGAAAGTTTACATTTGTTGACTCCCTATCTAGTCATTATATTGCCTCTCCATAAATGTTGTTAGACAAAATCTTTGAGCCCAATGAGGAAGTGAAGTTTCATACTGCTAAAACAAAATTCAATCCATTGGCTTATTCTTAGAGACATAATGTATGTACTCATCAACTAGAATTATGAACACACAGTAAATGTGATTATATTCTATCTCATAAACACTTGTTGGTAGAAATAGCGAAATTGTTATCAGATCCCACAAATTCTCCAAGATTAGCATTGTTCTAAAACTAAGGATATATATTTTGATTATGCGCTCACTAACAATGTCATAGATAAATATATGAGGCAATGTGTTATTTTTTATAAAGATATTCTTGTCAAAAGTACTTTTAGGCTCCCAGATTCTGAATATTTTGATACTCTGTACCCAAATATTTTTGAAGACCATCAGATTATACATTCATTTGTAAAAGGAAGGTTATACTTCTCTTCAAATTGGTATCCATCAACATCCATATAGTAGTCCCAAAAATACCTTATAATCTATTATCTCTCTCAATGATAATAGAAGTAGGTGTTCAAAATCTTCCTATATTTAAGTGAAAAGTTTTGTTTCCTGATTTCAGGGTACAATATCCCTGCAAGTGTGTTATTTTGGTAAATAATATTATAAAAATGAAGATTATCTTGGTAAATGGTAGCAAGTTTGGATCCTTAATATACTATAGATAGAGGTTAGATTTTATAGGTTGGAATTTGTATTATTGGTATATCTTTGGTAGTTTAAGCAAGTCTTCTGGCATGGATTAAAACTTACATTGTCATCACTCATAAGCACATAGTTGTTACCTACTTTGGCTTTTGAAACCGTCTTAGGAAGTCCATGGAAACACTTTCCTAGTGCCTTGAAGTAACAAGAGAGTCTACAATCCCAACTTTTGATTTGCTGGTTTTTAAATGTTACATTTTGAAAATTATGGACAAATTTCTCCACATCAGCTCTCATCTCCACATATTTGCTAATTACTTAGTGTATTGCTGACTTAAAAGTGTCTTGCAAATATAGAACTATGAGCTTCCAACATAAACTCTCATATCCACACCTTTGCTAATTACTTAGTGTATTTTTGACTTAATGAGAAAACCATACACATAAGAAAATTATAGTATAAGATAAAAAAACATAGAGAGAAGTTTGGAATGGTACTCAGCATAGCACAAATAAACAAATTACCATCTAAACTAATGAAAAATCTCATCAAAGAGTTTGGAATTCCATAGGAGAATAGTATATATTCCATCACCATCTTCTTAACATGAAAAAGCATTGAAAATTCAGAGAATATTGTGACACCACATTGCATTAGGGAGATCCAAGGTGACCTTTAGGGCCCAAAAAGTCTCTGGCACTGATCTGTTAATTCAGTGGGAATTGGCTTAAGCTCAAGAGGTCAATAATAATAGTAGATAGTAAACTGGACTTAAGGCTGTTGCATTAATTTCTGTGCCCAAGGTCTTTTCCAAATATCTTTTTAATAACCTGGAAATTAGATATGTTGATGTAGAAAACCAAACGTGGCTCTAGGGAAGAGTAGGCCACTTCTGAAGCCATGGTTCCTAGACTAACCCAACAATGAACACTAGAGTGTGTGAAAAATTCCCGAAGATGCCAGTCCATTTTTGGGAGAGGAAATTTTTGAAAAGATGGGAAATAAATCTGGGAGATGATACATATCATCAAGGACTCAGAACTTAGGAGAACAAGATAGTAGAAATACGACCCTTTGATGGTGAGCCACTAAGAAATATTGAAACTTGGCACTGAGTAATATCGAAACTTGGTTGTCACTATCATGTTACTTACTACACCTGCATTATGACTGAATCACCATAATAGCACCATAATGACTGAATACAAAGATAAGTGAATAAACATGACCAAGACCCTATTGATAGTATAATAGTTCTATCCCCTTCATTGGATGGTATTGACCTATGCTGACTTGCTTAGGTATTTTATTTACATTTAATATGATGTGAAAAAACAGAATTTCTACCCCTTTCATATAAAAATACTCAACTACGCTAAGGGATAATCCACTTGCATAAGAGAATACCCTTATCTGGAAATTGATATGTTGAATTTTTTTTTTTAGCAAAGGCTCTTATGTGAGAGGAGCATTGTTGTACTCATCAATGTGTAATACATGAAGCATATTTATTTCTTATGTATGGACACAAGATTTATCTTCCTCTTAAGATCTTCATTTTGGATATCATCGCTCATTCATTGAAAGGTGTACCTCTAAGCTTGATTTTATTGGTCTATGTTTTTAATTTCATTGCATTACTAGCAAGAGAAAATAAAATGGATTGATAACTACATTCAACCATTCTCCAACTATTATCAAACTCGTAAATAGAAAAGCATTCATGAACCGCTCTGTTACAAAGAGATATTACCACTGGAGCTCCCCTTTCTCCATTTGATCGAAATGCATAGAGCATAAGGGGATTTTTTTAGTAGTGATCACTTTACACACAACTACGATGTCACAAAAGGATTTTGGTTTCTTTATAGCTGCCTGGAGTAGTCCTGAATACTTGAAGGAGGTTGACGTTTTTGGGTTTAAGGTTGATATCTCTTGGTTTATGTATTTTTTGGGGACTAAAAAACATCTGAGAAATTTCGTTGATTTAATCTGTGTCTACAACCCTCTATGGTAGGGCAAGTCTAAGTTCAAGAATGACAGATCTGTGATATTTTTAAGGCTTTTTCTATATAATATTCGACCCTTCCTATAGTATCAAGACCTAATTATTAGCCCAATTATGTGTGTTTTACGAGCCCTAACCAGAGATCTGAGAGAAACTTTCAAGCACCAAGCTAGACTCTGAAGTATTTATTTAAGGGTGATTCATTGAAGTTTTTGAATGCTATACGTTTCTCTTTAATAGATAATTTGTGCACAAATACTCAGCCCTTCTCCTGAGGCTATTTTAAGGAATTAATTGAAGTTTGTTATGGAAGCATTCAAGCCTTCTTGGAAGAGAAGTCTTAAACTTGATCAGATTATGAGGCAGTCTCTAAGTATGGTGATTCGGCCCACTTAGGGCACATTTCTGTGAAAATTTTGAAACATATTCAACATCTCTAAACCTTCCTGCTCCTATAATTCGCACCTCAAAAGGAAGTCAACAGTCATCAATATTGAGGAGGATTTTGTATTGAGGAATTTCATTGCTGAGGATATTTGTTTGTTGGTAACTATCTGATGAATTTTCAGTACTCTGGGCTTTAGTCAAGCATCTAGCCAAGCACGTATTCATTTAAGGTTGTGTAGGCCTGCTCCAGGGGTCAAAAAAAATTGTGTGGAAAATCAGAGACAAGGTGAGATAGGTGAGAAGGCTAGATTGAGATAGAGAACCTACTCCCATTTTTTTTTCCATCTACAATCTTAAGTGTCAGAATAGCGACACGGTTATTTTTTGTCTATCCATTTGAAGCGTCAGACTAGCGACACTTTTAAGTGTCGGAATAGTGATAGCACTTTCCAAATGTCAGAATAGCAACGATGCTTTCAAAACAGCAGAAGAATGTCAGAAGACCGATGATGCTTTCAAAATGTCGGAAAAGTGACGACTCTTTCAAAACATTGGAAGAGTGACGAAAGCAATGACAACTTGAAAACGTTGGAAGTGCGATGGAAACTTGGAAACGTTGGAAGAGAAACGAAAAAATGGAAACATCGAAATTGTGACACTACAAAAAAACGTTGGAATTAGTGTCTCTCTACCGACAGTTATTAGAAGTATCGAAATTGTGACGAGACAAGAAAAAACATTTTTCCCCACCTCAAAGTGTCGCTCTTAGGATGCCTATGTGTCACAAGAGAAACATTTTGGTCATCAAAAATAGGGCCAAATGTGCTAGTGTGTACTCATCCACTAGAAGTTTCTCTAACTTATCATCATCCTAAGAATCCATATTTGTCCTCCTAGGACCTATCATCTACCTATTTATATTGGATCGTTTGAGAGGGTCATGCTAGTTTTGGAGACTGATACTAGTGTCGCGCTGAGACCTTGATCCTTTGCTACTATCTTGCTACCACATTGAGATCTTGTGAGGTATTTTTTTTTATGTAAGTTCTCTTCATAATCATTTATCACATCTGGTGGGGAAGCTCTATTGGATCGCGGAGAGGAGACATTGGATCAAAGGTATAGAAACGTTGTATCATGTTTTTTGGTATTAATAAATATATATGTTCTCTTCCTTATATGATCATGTTTTAGTTTACGTGATTGGTTTATCATTGAATCATTGTTTATATAAATATCTTATAAGGAAGATCACTTGTTCTCCTTGTATTTTTGTGATTGTGTGCAAGTATTGAGATTAGAAGCGGACCAGGTTGATCGCTCTTGTGGAGCGCAAGAATTCTGCTCCAAACTCAAGATCTGTTCCAAAACTATGAGGAGGAAAGGTACTCTTCTATTCCTCATAACATAGATACAATTTCATGTTTCTTTTGAATCATGTGGGATTGGAGATATTTTATATCTTCGTAGTCGTTATTGTATCTATCTGGTGATCTATCAGACACTAGATCATGGAGCAACAACTACTTGCGATTTCCATTGCAACAAAATTGGTGATTTTAATGAGAGTACACTCCCTTTTGCATCTTCTTTTCATTAGATCCTGATAGAATCCTCCCGTTTATGATATGCTGAGATTCCTCGTATTTTTGCGACTACTTTTGTCTATTTTTCAGGGTTTTTACCTCTGTAATTCGATACTATTTTGGTCGTTACTCAAGGAAATATATAATTTAATATTTTGAACCCTAGTAGTGGACTTGTAATGCTCTTCCTACGTCCAAGGACCCCTTAGCCACTGGATGGAAAGCCTATGCCCACGAGCAGCCACTCCCAAGCTATTTTGTGCCCGTATTTGAGACTTTTAGCCTTCTGAAACCGTAGACTTTGAGTTTGAAATCTCTATTTCTACATTTGAGTAGTCTGGGATTATCCGGTCCATATCTATTTTTTTTATCAGTTATCTTTGGGTTCGTTAAGTGCCTCTTTAGATCACCTAATCACTTTCAACATGCATCAAGTTGGTTGTTTTTTGTAGATATGTTGAAAACATACATGGATCCATCATTTTCTATAGTTGATCAGTTGTCTTATGATCATGATCTAATCTATCTGGATCAGTTTGTTCAAGGTATTATTTTTTTATCGTTGCTTGAGTTTCTTCTTGAATTTTTTGATTTAATTCTTTGTACTAGTTTTTAGTTTGATCTCTTGAATTTATTATCAGTTCTGATTGGTTTTATTCAACTTTTTCTAGGATCTGGTCTACACTTCACATTCATATCTTTTTCTCATTTTCATCCTTGCTTGTTGAGTGATCTCTTTGATTTTTTTCATTAGTGTCACAAATGGTGGTGTTGTGACCAGTTGTGAAATTATGATCTTGTTGTGGCTCATTTTTATTTACTTTCGAAATATTTTTCATAACACAAAAAAAATCATATATGTTAGAAAATAAAAAAAGGTACAAATTTTTATATGCTGAAGAAAGAATTTTGTTTTATATGTTTGTGTATTAACCTATGTGCATAGATTTCAAGGTGGGTCCTACAACCAGGTTAACCGTCGTGTAACTCACTGAGTAGTATTTAAGATAAATTAATTTGATTTGGATCGGAGGAAACCCGTGGGCACAAGTATCCTGGAGTATAGTTCTGAGCGTGCCTCCGCAGTTGACCCTGCTGAGAACTCATTGACTGTGATCGATGATTCAAAATCACTGTGGGGGCATACCACCGATGAGTCTTTCGTACCCTATGGTACTACCACAGTGACGTAAACAACCTCTAACACAAGCAAGCTAATTCATCTGTCACTTCACATGTACGTTATGTGTCAAGTCATGCATTTAATTTTCCTATATTTCCAAAATCCTGCGCCATGTATAAAATATGTTTAAAGTTCATATTTTTCACTTATTGGTTTTTAGTCCTAATTGTCCAAGATTCGTTTGAGTCATTTAAACTCTCACCTCTGCATTTGTACAATCACCACCCTGAGTAAATCTATGGCTAAATAGTTGTCCCTTTCCAGCTCTTCCATCCACATTCTGCTTATGGATACATAACAAGATGTCAAGGATACCCTGTGCAAAGTTGAAAACCTACCTTTTTATCAGCAAGTCTTACTCAATGAGCATAATTCTCCCATTTACTCAGCCATGGTCAAGTCTGGTGTTATGTCTTCATGTGTCCCAAAAACCCATCTTTTTTCAGAATTCGTACATTGGCTAGTATCAACATTGTACCCTAGCAAGTTCTCTGTGATGAATAATTTGGGAGAAATGTTCTTCAAGTCATGTATATGTTAATTCATCAAGCCCTTTGTTATCCTGAGTCAGAGTCTTATGTAAATTTTACTGAAGAGTCATTGGCGGCACTCTATGACAGTCTTATAGGGAAAATTTTTACAGAGGTGGTATTCTTTCTAAATATGGAAGCAGTAAATTTCTCTCTAGATGATAAATAGTTTCCCTTGGATATTTTTGATGCATAGTGTTAGCCCCCTATAAATTTTTGACAAGCAAACAGGGAGCTAAATGTTTCTGAGCCTTCAAGGAATGCATTTCCTCTGAAGACACATCATCCTTGAAGCCTCCTTGTGCCTTTTGTCCTTTGATAAAATCCTCACTACTGTTTCCAAGTCAATAAGCCTCTCTGTTTGTGAAAAATGCCCAAAGGGTTTCCTTTTCCCTCTTATTTCATCCCCTCTAAGCCTTTGTTTTCATCATTCTTTCTCCCCTTCTAAATTTCCCACTGATCCTCTAAAATCATCCCAAAATCCCCTCTAAACCCAACACACACCCCTTGTTTGGTTTAATAACCCTTTCTCTCCTCTACCATTATCACTTTTTGGCCTTAAATTTCATTAAAAACGGGCCAAAAACCCATATTATTCACATTTCAGGTTTAGCCCCTTTCGGCTCAGCCCCAAAAATGTTTCCCCCCACATGACCCAGCGTCAGAACTAGGCGCTAGCCTAAAAAGTGCTTAGCGAAATTGGATATAGAGAGCGCTATTAACCGTCAACTTCCCGGCATCCGACGGCCATCACAAGCACCTTTCGTTCCATGTTCACCCCTCCGATCATATCACAACCGTAGATCTAATCCGTAGATCAACTGTCCATATTTCATTAGCATGGGTGGTCCAAGCACCACAGCACTGTGCAGAAACTAGCAGTTTCTATTGCACCACCTTTGAGAGGAGGGCAGTATTTTTCATTTGGCAGCAATGCCATACACTGGCCGACATGTGGTTTCAATCACTGTGGGGAAACCACCCTCATCACTCGTTAAAGTTCGGTTGTGGACCCGACGCGATATGCGCGTACACTGTCCGATTTGAAGCTGTCCATCCAACGGTGATCGCACGACAAAGATGCTCGGGAGTTAGTCCAAGGAAAACACGACCCCTGGGCCACCATCTGTCACCCTCCGACGCATTTACAACCATCGATCTTCTCCTGAGATCGGACGGTCTGGATTTAATTCACACCCTGCCATTGACCAGGTTCCACCACATCACCCATTCCACATGTTTGCATCGCATTTTCGTTCGTTTCCTATATATTTCGTTCAAAGGTTAATTTTTAATGTTTTACATTTAAATCTCGTCGTCTTCCAAATGCATCTCCCGCTATCCCACGACATTCATCCACAGTATCCTCTGCTTGCATCATCGTCAACCATGCCACTTTGCCATTTCCGCAGTCATCCACAGCGCCCCACCCCATGCATGGATTTCTTAACTTTTTTTCGTGTTTTGCAGGGTTACAGGTGATAAAAACCTCCCCTGTGCACAGTAACTATTACAGGGGCACAGAACGCAGGAAAAGGCCATCTTCAGGGACTGAAATTACGGAGAAAAAGCTTGGGAAGGTGTTATGACATGATCCTCATTAAAGGAACAGAGCTAAACTCTGTAAAACCTGTCCAGAGCCATTAAAGCGCAGATTTCGTAGATAGAGGCAATCGTGGAGCGACAAAGAGTATCAGTGAGAAAGCAGGGAACTTAAGGCTTGTAACTGAAGATCTCAAGCCATAATCTAATAACTTAAAGGAAAAATATCAAACTGAAGACCTCATGAGTCACACAGAAGGCCTAGGGCACACAAAACGATATATATCAGTGTCACCATCAGCAGAATGTTCCTACTTGTGAAAGGATGAAGTGTCCATACTGTTTTCATTCTATACCGTGTTCCTGGGGAAATCTCAGCCCTGACAACAGTCCTATGCTATCAGAAGCATTTGTTACACAGTATGGCAGACCTGAGTCATTAGTCTATTTTTGTTCAGTCCACCAGAGTATTGTAGAGGTATTACAGCAAGTACATCAAAGACATACTTGGAGTAAATTGCAGCCTGAAGAAGACCATTGTTTCATCCAAAGAGTACTGAAGATAAATGCCCAGAATTTAAAACAGAATGGGCCCTCAGCTGTCTTCCTCTTCTGAGTTTTAATGCTGCATTTGTTTTTTCACCTACCTCCTCTACCTCTCTTTCAGCTATAATATTCATGAAGAAACTCTTTAAAAAGGTTGTTGATCGGCTATCTGTGAATTGCAAGATGTTTCTCTTGAGACATGTTCTCTGTGTAAAGTTGTAAGATAGGCTGAGGAAGATGTTTGCAGACTGAATATCAAGCTATTTTTAATGTTGTACTTGACTAGTGTTGCTCTTTAATATGACAAGCACATTTCTTTGGATCCTGATTTAAAGGAGCAATGATGTTTTTCTATTTTTGTCTATGTTTTCCTTTTTAGTTCATTACATTTCATTTATTCTGGCATGCATCAGAAATCTGGCATAGGATTTACCCTTGTTAGGTACCCTATGTTTCTACTCTCCCTGCCTTCAATGTTTTCTGCTGTATGTGTTATCGGAGGATTGATTTCAAGCTAATTTAACCACTGTAGTGGTTAGATATACTGCTAGCTAATGTGTGAATTAATGAATCAGTTCTTAGATGTGCTTGGTAGGTTTTAAGTGAATGAATTGGGATACTGGGAGTCTAGAACTCTGTCTCTGTCTCACTAGGATCTTTTTCAATTAATTGAAACCTTCATAAGCTCCCTTAAGCTGGATGCCTAACATTGAGATTTCAAAGTCTCTCTCTGATCTCAGGTTTTCACCTTTGTGTTTAAATATTTTATGTTTCCTTGTCTGAAGAGTTAACCTTTCAGGTCTTGGATCACAGGTTGTCCAATGTCATGTCCCATCCCTGGATCTGATTCCTGAAAGGTCACCTTGGAGGTTTCCTTGCTTTCACCTTCTCTCTTACCATTTCATGCCACATTATCATCTTTAAGACCCAATGCTTTAGATGACTAGCCCAAGTGAAAGCCTGCATATTGAATAGCAAGTAAACCCTTTCCTGACTCCATTGCCCAATGTTCTGAATGTTCTCTAAATTTTTCTCTCCTTTTCCTAAAATCATCTTTCCTCATCCTTGTCTTATATTGAAACCTTCTTTCCTGATTCCCAACAACCATACATAAATCAAACAAACCCCGAGCCTTATAACTAGCCTAACATCTTAACCTTGAGCTTCAAAGACATAAAACCTTTTCTTATATAGAGAGATCCCTATTTGGACCCAGGAGGGATAGATCCTGAGGTCTGAAAGTGGTTTGATGTCGTCTCATATTTTTTTCTTGCTAATCTGGCCAAAACATGGGAACCCCAACATAATGGTGACTCCGCTGGGGAAAATCTGAGAGTCTATAACTGATAACGTTTGTCTGTCTCCCATTGTCATCACCAACATAATGGTGACTCCGCTGGGGAAAATCTGAGAGTTTATAACTGATAACATTTGTCTATCTCCCATTGTCTTCACAAACATAATGGCGACTCCACTGGGGAAAAATCTGAGTCTATAACTGATAACATTTGTCTGTTTCCCATTGTTGTCACCCCAACATAATGGCGACTCTGTTGGGGAACTTTCTGAGTATTTCCCATCTTACTACATCACAAGAGCGTCAGAAACCTACAATCTCTGGTTAGGTTGGCAGTTAAACACTTCTATTCACAGATCAACTTCTATACCACTTGTTGTGTTTTCTCCCACACTCTTAGACAGAGTCTAGAAAGGGCCAGATAGCCTCCGGATCTCATCCTCTTTCAGAGGTGAAATATCTGGTAAATTCCCTCCCATTCCATCTCTGGTTAGAGTTTTCTGTGTTTTAAGGATTTCCCCAAAAAGGACATTACAGAAACACTGTGGTGGATAGTATACCCTCTTGAAACATCCTAAACCTTCTACGTGGCGACTCCATAGTTCCTAAATGATTAAAAGACTCCAATGATGATCAATAGGCCTGCTGATTATCTTGGTTCACATAATACTTCACTGGGAGACTAGAGCCCATTACAACATCAGCCATAATAGAAGTAACAAGTAGGGTTAAGCTGCTTTGTTGGAAAACAACATTCTGGCTTCAAGAACCATTCACAAAAGAGCTTATCCCAACCCAAACCCACCTAGAATAGTTGATAACCCTGAGAGCATCCTCAAGAAGTCTCCTACACCTAAAAGACCAACTATTTCCAGCCACATCCATAAAGCTAACTCTGCACCAGAAGACCTTACAACTCTATCAGACCCACTTTTTGACCTAGACTCTTAAAACAGTGTACCTAGAACTAGGTCATTCAGTGTCCTAGACTAGCCAGACCTTAAGCTACCTTGTCCACCACCCCTAAGTGGTAAACAAATTAGGTATAGACACACCCCTACATCTACACCTCCTGATATTCATTTCATTCAAAACTTGGAGCTTTGCCACCCTAAATCTGCTCAGCAGAATTTTGCTGGTCCTAGTATCCCTGCCATCCACATACCAGCTGCTCAAGATAACCCTTTACCTCACTTGAACATCATCATGGCAGCTTGGTATGCACCTCTGGTTTTACCCCAGCCTCTAGTGCCCCTACCCAATGATTACCAATCAAAGATCCCACACATCACTACAAAAGAGGCTACCACAGCTCAACACCATGTGGACAGGATGGAAGATTCTTTTGATTACATGGAGATAGATGATGATACAGTCAAAATGAGAATCTTTGCCTGGAGCTTAGGAGGTGATGTGAAAAAATGGTTTAAAGGTCTACCTCCTAATAGTATTCAAGACCTTTTTGCTTTATATCAAACCTTCATAAACAAATGGGAAGTTAAGGCCAACCCTCTCCAAATCTTAGCAGAATAAAAGAACCTGAAAAGAAACGTAGGAGAGAGTGTCCATGACTACTCTACAAGGTTTAACAACATTTATAACGCTCTCCCTCCACATATGAAACCTCCCCAAGGTATGGCTCTAGGGAAATATCCTGAAGGCTTTGATGCTAACATGGCCTGCCAGCTTAGGGAGAGGGATTACAACACACTAGAAGATATGAAAAAAGGAGCAGTGAGTGTAGAGGCTAGCCTGATTAAGAAAAAAGCAAGATTGAGAGTTGAGAAGAGGGTAACATATAGAGATGACACTGTAGCTTCCACATCTGACCCCAATTATGACCGTTTTTCTAAAAACATTGAAAAGCTACAACAAGTGATGGAAAAAATGGTTGTCACAGTTAGTAACTAGAACAGAAACCAAAAACATAACCAGAATCAGAACTTTAGAAGAAACAATGCCACTCGCAACAGACAAAGAGAATCAGATCAACAAGTCATACCCCCATTCCAAGAGAAATTTCTTGATGAAGATGAGGGAATCATAGAAGAGTCTGAGGGAACCACAATAAACATGTTTGAAATAGAAAACTCAGTCCAAAACTATTCCACAGAGGAAGATCAGCCCTCATCCTCATACTGGGATGAGGGAAGGTTAGAATCTGAGGATTATAGACTTGGATTTGAAGATTCCATCATGCAGGTCAAAGAACAGTATGAAATTAGAAGAAAAAAGAGCCTACACTACAAGAAAAAAGCA